>JBCNJP010000027.1:64712387-65182220 GCA_039602395.1 Deinandra increscens subsp. villosa
TCCTGGGATACAGTAAAAGAACATGTAACCATCACTTCGGTACAGTAACCATAATGTCAGGTAACAGTTTGTTGGTTTGATTCAGAAAATGATCCACAAGATATTTAAAATAATTTAAAAGAAAGGATCATTTTATACAAGTCAAAAGAATGTATAAAGTTTTGTTGTTTCATGAATTCTCCCCCGAGTATAAAACAGTTTAAAGAGAAAAGGGGCCGTGAAACTCACCTGATCAAGGTGAATGGATGTAACGTATCGCGCAAGATATGATAGCAAGTGCATAACGCCCTAAAAATAAGACAATGCATAAAGGTCTCGATCAATTGAGTAACGAGTAGTCACCCAAGTGATACCGGTCAAGTCTTGATGTATAATCCCGTTTGTATTCGTTTGGAAAAAAACCCGATCGTTAGTATTTATTGTTCAAATAAATACGTTTATTTAATGATTATATTTATGTTCAGATAAACATAAGGGAAGCGTCATAAAATGAAAATAATTCATTTAAGAAATATATCAATCAAGTTTTGTATATTGGATCAAATAATAATGTCTATTATTATTTTTATTGTTCGATTGAATACTTATATATGTTTCTAGTTATGATTTCCAATGACGTCAAGTTATAAAATAACCATTGTTTATTGAAAACCTTGGTTATAGTTACCATCAAATACAAATATTTATCTCTATTTTTAGAAAGTCAATAGAGATAGCGTAGTCACCGTTTTTGTTTATAAAATGGTTTTTATGACACTTGGGCATTATAGGTTTTCAAGTAAATGTCTAAAATAGATTTTCAAGTCATTTGAAAGACCAATATATAATGTTTGGTCGGTTTGACATAAGCTTGCAAATTATACGTTTTGGCGTTGTGTATATCGCCGTATTGATTCCGGTTTTCTTACTACGCAACGTCCCTCTATTTTGGTCACTTTGGTTTATGAAAAACACTTAAGATATTTATAAAAATAGGTCCAGAATTCGATCTGGACCAGCCTTGTTTTTATAATACTTTTGATGTTTAAACATGATTTAAATCACTAAAAAATCATCTTTATGTGTCTAGTCTTTTTGAGGCTAAATCCAAGGTTTTTAAACCATATGATTTAACATCATTTACTCCATGTTTATACCCTTGAATGTGTCAAAAATATAAGTTGTAAGACTTTGTACAATATTTTAGCTAGTTTTAGCTATTTAAATTAACCATTTTAAGTCCTTTATTCTTTTCCTCCACCAACACTTTATGTGTTAGGAAAATGACATAATATGATATTTATCAACTAACATGATCATGTTAGGTTGTTCATGAAATAAACGAGATTATATCAACTAACACCTCCATGTTAGGACTTTTATAACATTTAGCCATTTTCATGTCTTTTAGTTTTTAGATCCACTAACACTTTAGTGTTAGGAATTTTTATGTTCATAAACATGAACAAATCAACTAATACATTTTATATTAGGACATTAAAGGATAATATCAACTAACACTTCTTGGTGTTAGGACAAAAATAAAATGCAAGAAATATAAATTAAGCCCTTAAGCTCTTGGTTAATAACATGATTTGAACAATGATCCATCTAGTGGATCTTCAAGGTTAAACCTTAGGGTTTTGTTCATCATGTTACCAACACAAGTAAAGAAAAGAAATAAGTTAAGCATTCTTTTAAGTTTTTCATCAAGACTTAAAGGGTATTTGGGTGTTAGAAAAGTAAAGTAAATGTTAGATGAAAGTTAGAACAAGGATGCTTACATGGGATTTGAGTGAGGTTGATGGTTATGGACGGATGAGTTTTACATTTGAATAAAATATCGAAGTTGGAACTTCATAAAAGAAATCGGTCGTGACAAATAGATTGGAGGAAAATGTTTGTGATATTAATCAATCACATGGGGATCAAAATCATAAAGCTAGATTGTGTGCTGAGAGTTGCCTTCACGTGGGCAAGAGAGTTTGGTAGAAATTTGGATGCCACAAATTAAATAAATGAGGTGGTGTTTAAATGGTTTCAAAGTGTCAAGGAAGTGGGGTTCGGTTCAAGATAGAACCGATGAGTCTATAGCAAGAAGGAAGGAAAAGAATAGTGGTGTTTGCAAGGTGTGGTGTTTGTGAAGTAAAGCCTTGTGTTTTATAGGGTGAGTGGAAGATCTTAGATGACCCATACATGATGGTTAATAGCTTGATCCAAGGAGTATTAGTACATGCCAACTAGCATGGATGTGATAAGCATCTCCACTATTAGGCATGTGTGTATTAGTATAGGATGGTATCTAGCTTGTAACAAAGATTAGGAAAGAACTAGAAGATTAATGTGTTGGTTGGGTTGGACCTAGTACTCGTTATTAAGAATGGGTCAGGGAGGTTCATGAGTTTTTAAAAATTATAGTAGCTTATGTACTTTGGCACATGATACCTTCTGTGAGAACTCACGTGGGATTTACATATATGTACATGGTGGTACTTTTAAATTTGTGTGGTTAAAATAAGAATAAATAAATAACAACTAAATAATTTTGTTGTTTTATACGATGGGTTTGGGAACCAACAGGAGGAGTAAAAATAACTAATAAAACACATATCACATGTAGATTCGAATTGAATGCTCAAGTCGGTTTGTAATTAAAATTGAATAATGATACAAGTCGAACGCTTTTGTTAGCCGAGAGGGAGCTACAGGTGTGTTAGGGATGTAGCTGAGGGAAATAGGGGTAAAGAGAGAGGATTGCAAGTGATGATCTCGTTCGGTCATAAAAATAATTAAAGCCTTGACGGGTTTCAATTAAAATACGAGCTGTACGTCTAAATAATATTCGGTCGTTCGACTGGTTATTGAATACACCGATGACTTATATCTAGAATAATTTAGATAAAGGGATTTAAAAATAAACATAATGAAATGGGTTAGACGTATTATATTATAGATCATTAAACTAAGAGTTTAATGAAACCTCCAATGTTGACGTTATTCCTTGACACCAGATTTAAGAAAAATATAAAAGTACATTTTTATATTTGTTTTCTTATTGTTAAAGTTCCATAAATTGCTTTATGGAATTCTCTATAGGTTAAGGGTATATGTTTCCAATACAAACGCCGGGATTATCTCGGTTGGATTTATCAGGCATGATTGAAATTAGGAGACAAGTTAAACCAAGTACTGTACATAATTAACTTAATTAAAAGTCAAAGTAACGAGTTGACCTGGAAATTTCTACGGGTTGTCACAATAACCGGGTCGGATACATGATTTGTCAGGTCTGGACATACAATATACAAAATTCTCCCACTTGCACAGATTGCGACAAGATCAGCATATATAGACAGAGGCACTCTAGCTGCACATGACTGTCCCAATTAGTTATGACAGTTCAAGTCAAGAACAAAGATATATCTGTTGTCAGGCAACGAGATATTAGACTTATGGTAATGCTTAGTCATTTATCCTTTCCGTATAAGACATCAATCGAACGGTGAGACAAGGATTCCGTTCATTCTCATCCAACGTTCAATCATTATGTTTCTCAATCTAGATTCAAAGTGGACTAATTAAATACACATTAAGTTTGGGTAAGGCCTTACACTTAAAACTTGGAGTCAACGAGAGGGCCCACGATGTCTAATTGTTGCACGTAATGGCAAGAGTACATAAGCCCTTATTGACTACATACAACTCCCACTGAACTTCGGATATATTCCCAAAAGTAGCCTTTATGACTAGAGTTATGCGACAACAGGTTGACTACAATCAAAGAATGTCTCTTGGTAAACGGGAGTTCGAATATGTATCTCAGGTCTAAGGATACTAAATGAGTATACCATTTCACCAAATGCATCTTATGACCAGAATCCATGAAGATGATTTGCTGCGAGTTAGATCCAACGTCATTCTCAAATGAAGTATGTGAGTTTGGAAGTCAACTCTTTGAGTCCAAAGGTCAGAATAGTCTTACTCAAATTCGTTCCCACGTTTTTGAGTGACTACAGAAATTTTAAACACAAGATTAATGGACTTAAACATATTAAAATCAAACATAGCTATATATTTCAGAATTTCTATTTAACTGTTTAAATCAAATCAGAATATAAACGTATAATTTTTACAGTCCGTACATCCAAATAATAATTCAAAGCATATGGCTAGCTAGTTCAGGAACCACATCATATGTATGATGTTAATGACTGTAACAAGTCATTGGTCTAGTGAACATGATTGCTAGTTTTTATCTTTGTTAACTTTTCGCTTATTAGAATATTTCGTAATTCTAGTATTTCTCGAAATAGTGTTTTGACTTGCATTAATAAGTAAGTGCATGCAACACTTTACTCTTTAGTCACACAACCTAATATAAGTGGCTATATGTACTAGCTTTTAGCCATATTAATAATTAAAAATAGTGGTTGCTCCTTACATTTAGCCACACATACTAGATAGTTACTAGTTTTGTTTCTTTTAATTTACAAATTACTAAAGCCTACTCTTTGGTCACACAACATAATATAAGTGGCCATATCTGTTACCTTTTTAGCCACACTAATAACAATATACCATGATAGTTCCTCATATTTAGCCACACTTTATTTAGTGTGGCTAGTAACTGTCGGAAGACGCTAGGCCTTCTCGTCATTCTTTTCACGACAATGATATCGGTCAATGGTTATTTCCGAAGAAGAGAAATTGTTCTCTTGGTACCAGCAACAATAAGCATCAGGAGTAGGAACGAACCCTCCGTGGTTACGATAAGCATCAGGAACATGATCGAAAGAATGGTGCAGGAACCAAGGATTTCAAGGATTTGAAAAAAGTTTCTTCCTCTGTTTTCATTACTAACTTTCCCCGCGACACATCTCCTCAAGAGATTTGGAATCATTGCGAAAGATGGGGAAGAGTCTCCGACGTTTACATCTCCCCTCGATTATCCAAGTCGGGTTGAAAGTTCGGTTTTGTTCGATTCGTGGGTGTCAATGATATCAGTAACCTCAACAAAGATCTCCGATCAGTATGGATCGGTTCATACCATTTGTATGCAGACCAGGTCCATGAAATCCCAAGACAATCTTCGGCCGAGAGCAAGGTAAAGCAACTTGTCAATGTCGAAGAGGTGAAAGTAGCGTCCAATTATGTGGTTAAGTCTTTTGCTAATCTTCTCAAACCTATTATCGAATCACAGCAGGAGAGTGGTCCTAAAGTTCATAAAAAAGGCGCATTACCATCCCCATCGGCGATTCTTTGGATGCTAAAACCTCTAATTTTCTAATGGGTAAGGCCTTCGATCCGTTATGTATCCCCAATCTACCTGCATTGTTTGTTAAGGAAGGGTTTCAGGAAGTTTGCTTCTGTTATATCGGGGGCAGATGGATCGGTATGTCATTCCCCAATGTAGATTCTGTGATGAAATTTGAAGCATGCTCGGAATTAAAAAAAGTGTTTCGATTCAATTGAACAATTATCTAACTCGTTTATTCCTGACGAAAGATGTTTCTGGATTGACATTCTCGGCCTTCCGGTGGTGGCTGTTACCCCGACGGTTATTAAAAAAGTGGGCGATCTTTGGGGCGAATTTCTATTCTTTGGTAACGATAAAGATGAACCCCTTGCTAATGGTAAGGTTTGCATCATTACAAAATCAATTTCTCCTATTGATGAAGTTGTGGAAGTTGACATAGGTGGTTCTTTATTTGAGGTTCATGGCAAAGAGTTTGCTAATGGGACCCCATCCCTGCGTTTTTTTTTGATGATTCATCATCTTCCGAAGACTTGGATGACGATGGTACTTTTGAGGATGGAGAAATTCATGAAGATGTCGTGGATAACTCCAATATCTAAAACATGGAAACATCTCACATGCATGTGACCATGCAATATGATAACAGGCCTCTCGAAACATTATCCAAAGTTCAAGATTTTTTTTTTGATATTAATGATTCTTCTGGAGATGTTAAAGGATAAGTTCATCCATCTAATGGTTTAGAGAATTCCTCATCCGGTCTGTCAAAGCCTCCGGGATTTAAGAACCATGTTATTGAGTTATCTACGTCCGTTTTGAACAAAGATATGAATAGTGTGCACGAGGGGGAATCTCATTCTTCGAATTCAAAAGGAAATACTAGTTGTTGATACATAATCTGTGCGTCATGTGAAGTATCTGAACGAGACGATGTGAAGATTCAAGACAAGTTCAAGCTGCTTGCCGAACTAGGTCCGAACCTGAGGTTCGGACCAGGCGAACTTGGAGTTCAGCTGGGGTTCGGACCAGATGTGTATAAATAGGAACTTGTGCTTTGAATGATAAAAAACGGTGAGAGACTAGTTGAGAGAGACCAGATCTTAACTATGTGTTTTTGAGAGTGTTTCTCTAGAGAGCTTCATTAAGAGTTTGTAATTGAGTCTTTGTTGATTTCAATAAAACAAACTATTATTTACATCTCGTTTTCATCTCATTCTCACTCTATGATCAAGCAAACCTCTAGTAAGATCCGTCTTACGGTTTTTCAATTGGTATCAGAGCAAATCCAGGTTGCTCTATTGCGTTTGCTTTGATCGTGTTCGTTTTCTTGATAAAACCGAGTGTTTTTCATTCAAAAACGAGTCAATCTTTGAGCTTTTCGAGTGCAATTCATTTCTGAAACATTTCTGTTGCTAAAATCACGTTGACTACTGAAAATCTCGCTCAAATATGCTCAAAATCGCGATTTTTGACCAAAAATTTCAGTTCGGTCGAGTTCGTGAGTCTGCCAAATAACCGTCGTCCGAACCTCAGGTTCGTCCAAATAACCGCTCCGAACCTTAAGTTCGTGAGAAGTTCGGAGAGAGTTCGAGTAGAGTTCGGTAGAAGTTCGGACCACGTTCGGAAGGAGTTCGGGTGTATTCAATTCGGATAGAGTTCGTCTAAGGTTCGACTAAGGTCAGCTGAAGTCAAGTTCGGATAAAGTTCGGAAGGAGTTCGGACAAAGTTCGTCCACAGTTCGGATCAAGTTCGGACAGGGGTAGATTTTTGGGTTGTTTCACGGAAACTGACGTAACTTGAGAACCGTTAAGAGTTACGGAACCCAATATCAGCCAAAATGACCGTCTCGGAGAGATCTATACTTTTACTAGCCTAATGGCCAGTATCCTCCGTTTTGGTACCCAAAATCCACTTGGAAGACTTTCATTTTCAAGTTTGAAGTTTTGATATCGAATTTCACAATTTCCAAAATGTATGAAATTGAGGTGTTCATTGAGCGTCATCGTCAGAATGTGCCAAAGTTGATAAATCTTGAAGATTATCATGGTTGGGCAACAAATTTTAGAGCTTATATTGTTGATTTGGATAAAAATTTGTGGATACCAGTTACGAATGAATTTCAGTATCCAACTTATTATGGTGGTGATTTTAAGGAGATGCATAATTTTTCAAGTGAAGAAAGGAAATCGTATGATCAAAATGAAAAGGCTGTTGCACTTCTTCTGTTAGCTTTGCCTATAACTCTTAAAAGTCAAATCAGGAAGTGTCGAAAAGCAAAACTGATATGGGATTTTGTAAAGACACAGTGTGAGGAACATATGTCTAAAATTTCTCAGAAAACAATTGATCAAGATTTGAAGTTTAAAGGTAAAATTGAAGAGTTAGAGAATAAGGTGGGAAAGTTGACTGAAGAGAATATTTTTCTGACAAAAGAAGTGGAGAAATGGAAAAGTAAAGTTTGTGATGATTTAGCTGCCGAAATTCAAAAGGATGTGTCTGCATCATGTGCGAATTGTTTGGAATTTGCTCGTATTAAGGAAGAATGGTTGAAAGAGAAGAATATGTTGATTGAAGAATGCAATAAAGCAAAAGCTAATGAAAAGGAAGTCATTGAAGACTTTGATGCGTTATTTGCAAAATGTTCATCCTCTTCAACAAAAATATGAAAACATTACATAAAATTTATGTCGAAGCTGCTGATAGAATAATTCACCTTCAGGAGGAACTCACAAAGTTGCGTGATGAAAATGGTGAGGTTCAAAGTCAAAATAACATTTTGAAACAAGATGTTGTCTATTATAAGAAACAGGTTGAGAAAGTTACTGCAGAAGTTCTGGAAGAGTGTCACTTGAGAGAATGTCATAAAATTGATTATAACAGATTGTCGGACAAGTACATTGCTTCATAGAAAGAGTTGATGGAAGCTAATACGAAAATAGCTGAACAAAAGATTGAGATTTTTGATTTGCAAAGGAAATTGAAAAATTGCAACAATTCACCGACTTTCCTGAATTATTTGTATAAGTTGGAGAAGAGTCAGGAGAATGGTAAAGATGCAAGTCTTCATCAAGTTCCTGCTCCTGTGGATATTGAAATGTCTGTTCCAGCTATACCATCTGGTATTGAACAACATGATTATTCAAAATTTGCTGATACCAGTTCAGGAAAGAAAACCAAGTCAAAATCTAAGAAGAATAAAAAGGTGGTTGATTATTGCAAAGGGTTGAAGTTTGATTCCAAATCTACATTTCTTGAAAAAGAAAAGGTGTTTAATGGAAATCCAGGAAACGTGAAAGTGCCAAAGTTTTCTGAGATCGTGATCGATGATACTTTGATTTCTGGGAAGAATGATTTGAAAGGTATCAAGTCTGAATTTACAAAGCTTGCCAAACAAGGTCATGAGATACCAAATTATGTTCAAGATAAATTCAAGCAAAAGAATGGTGGTTTGGGGTTTGAAGAAAAAGAAATGCCGATTAAGGATTTCAACAAGAAGGAATTCAACGCAAAGAAGATAAAGAAGCAGAAGGTGTTTTCAGATAAGAAGCCACAATGTTGGAAGAAGAAGGTATCTTCACCAGATGAAAAGCTTTCTTCTGAAGAGTCTTCTTGTATATCTGATGCTACACCACAAGGCGGTAACAATTCAGATTCATTTCATTCTGCTAAATCGAACAGGTTTTATCATAAAGATAAATTCTTTGGTTATGGAGATGATTCTGGTTTTTATGATTCTCCAAAATGTTTTCCAAAATTTCAAAAACCAAAGAAACCTAAACCTGTGTTTTCAAAAGTTTATGATGAATGTTTCACTGATCAGTTTGGAAAACCAATTTCAATCAATCCAACTGGTAAAAGACTTTGTTATGTTTGTCGTAAGAAGGGTCATTATGCAAATAATTGTCCTACGACAACTAACAATTCATCATCAAATGCCAAACATACAATGTATGTTGATCTTGATGGCATTATTTTTAGTGAACCAATACCCAACACTAACTTTTTCTGGAAAAAGAAGATTACTTCGGAAAAGTTGGGTAGTAGTTCTGATTGTCACTCATCAGTTGACAATGGTTCACTAGAAATCATAAAACCAAAACAGGAATGGAGACCGAAAGTTGTCTCCACGGCCAACACAGATTTTGTTGAAGACACTGGACGACCTACCATCGATTGGGGATGAGGGTCGGGGTTTTAAGAACTTATTGTTTTCCAGTGTTTGCAGGTATTTCAAGAAGACCTGTTAGTAATCGAGAGATTGCTGACAATGAGAATACTTGTGGTTTTAAGTTCAAATGCATCGTTCTTATCTTTGAAAAACTGATTTTCAAAAATTTCATTTTCAAAAATGTGTCAAGTGTTGATTGATCATTTTCATTTTTCTTTCGTTCATATTTTTAGGGGGAGAAAATTTGAAAATTAAAAAAATAGTGTTTGTTTGAATTTTAGGGGGAGAAATTTGGAAAATATAAAAAAAATGAAAAATTGAGAAATTGATCCGACCATATTGAGAAGTGATGGTACATCAGCATATATGTTTATCTGCCATGGATAGATTAAGATCTAAAGGCTGTAGGTTCATGCTTAAATGCTGTGAATGCACTTGACAAATCTGATATGCTGTTAGTATGATATAAAGATAACGCTTGCTCGATATCTGTGGTAAATATCTTGATGGATACTGTGATACTGGTCTAAAAAAATAGGAAAATATAAAAGAAATATAATAATACAAAAACAGAATAAGAGATGTCCAGATGTATGCTTGCTTTCATTTTGAAAGATTTAAACTTGTTTGATTTTCTTTACTTTGTCAAACGATCGGACTTTCTCTACGTATCGAAAGATCGACCTGATCGTTGTTCGTTTGACGTTCTGCTTTATTTTCTTTGGTGTTTCGTATAACTCATCGGACTTTCTCTGCGTGTACGGAAGTACCGACCTGATTGTTGTTGGGTTATACAATTTCAACTTGTTTTATTTTTCTTATTTTGTTAAATCCGAGGCCTTATCTGTGTATCGAAAGATCGACCTTAAGGTAGACGATTTAACGTTCTTATTTCTTTTTGCAAGAAACACTTTAGGACGATATATCTCTGTGATGAAATTCTGCTAAGCAAGTTCATTATATTTGCATGAGAAATCTGCTGTATGTGACTTGGCTTGAATAAAAGAAGAAAATACAAAAAATATCATAAATGATGTTTCCAGTATTCCTGATAGTGTGGGTGTCATGTTATCTATGCTTGAAAAATTAATACCTAAATCATATCAGAAAACCATAGAAATTGATTTGTCTAAGTTGAAATAAACATGAAAATGTTGTATCTGCAATCAATATAGCTTGCATGCTGATTATGGTTGAAATTGAAGTGTGCTAGATGCATGATGCTCATCTGATTTCATGTTGTGATCTTTCTCGCAAAAGACAAAAATAGTGTTTGTTTCTGTATTGCATTTACATTTCATTTCAGAAAATATCAAAAAGATTTTTGGTGTGTTTTAGATATAAAACTTCATAAAAGCCAAAAAGATTTTACTTCTTATTTGTTTTCTATTGGTCGATACAAGATACGAAAAACATTTTCAAAAATATATCTTGGATTCCTCGAAGAGAAGTTTTGCGCCAAGATTATGTATGTTGGCCAGGTACTCAAAGGAAAGAATTAATCACAACTTCAAGTCTTCTGAAGCTGTTGATAAGTATGAAAGAAACTGTGCGTCGTCAAGTATTCAAAGATCAAGCTACCATCAAGTTGAGGGGGAGTTTATTCGAAGAATATGTTTTAACTGGTGAACAGATACTGCACATGACGAGGGGGAGTTTGTTGATACATAATCTGTGCGTCATGTGAAGTATCTGAACGAGACGATGTGAAGATTCAAGACAAGTTCAAGCTGCTTGCCGAACTAGGTCCGAACCTGAGGTTCGGACCAGGCGAACTTGGAGTTCGGCTGGGGTTCGGACCAGATGTGTATAAATAGGAACTTTGTTCTTTGAATGATAAAAAAACGGTGAGAGACTAGTTGAGAGAGACCAGATCTTAACTATGTGTTTTTGAGAGTGTTTCTCTAGAGAGCTTCATTGAGAGTTTGTAATTGAGTCTTTGTTGATTTCAATAAAACAAACTATTATTTACATCTCGTTTTCATCTCATTCTCACTCTATGATCAAGCAAACCTCTAGTAAGATCCGTCTTACGGTTTTTCAATAGTAATGGTGGTTCTATGATTCAAGACTTTTCGAGACTCATTCAAATGGGTAAACTTATGGGTTTGGACATGAATGGAACGGTAGGTGATTTTGAATCTTTGTTTCTAAGGTGAGTGATAAGGTGGTGGATCAATGAATGCCATATCCATCAACGTTTGTGGGAGCGGGTCGTCTGATAAACAAAGAAAAATTAGTAGTTTATTAAAAGAATATAGTATAAATTTTGTGGGTCTTCAAGAAACGAGGATGACTGAGCTTGACCTTTTTCGAATTAAATCCATGTGGGGTAACTATCAATTTGAATTCGCTTTTACACCATCGGTGGGCTTATCTGGTGGCATGGTCTCCATTTGGGATCCTTCGGTATTTTCTAAATCTTCTATCACATCTCTAGATCATCTCCTTATCGTTAAAGGTACGTGGATTAATTTATCGCTAAATTGTTTTATGATAAACGTGTATTCCCCTCAATTGGAATCTCAGAAAAAGGCACTTTGAAATACCATAATTGATTTTATAGAACACCATCATGGTATATTCATTATCTTCGGAGACTTTAATTCGATCAGAAGTGAATCGGAAAAAATTGGATCATTTTTTTCAAAAGTTAATGCTATCAATTTCAATGATTTTATTAATAATGGTGCTCTAATAGGTCTACCTATGGGGAGATACAACTTTACTAGGGTGGATACTAAAGGCAGGAGTGCAAGTAAACTGGATCGCTTTCTGGTGTCACCGTCCCTTCTTGATATATTTGATAAATTGGAAGTCTTGGCTCTTGATATGTCTATTGCGGATCATTGTCCTATTTTTCTTCGTCATTCTCACCATGATTACGGTCCCACGCCTTTTAAATTCTATAATTCATGGCTATCATGCCCCGAATTTGATAGCGTGGTGATATCTTCTTGGAACGAACCTTATGTGCGTGCATCAGTCGAAAATGATTATGTTTAAAGATAAACTGAAACGTCTCAAAGAAAAGATTAAGATTTGGCGCCGTTCAAAACCGGATTCCCAGATGCGTATTTCGGCTTTAAAAAAAGAAACGGTGGATATTGATATTTTAATTGATGAAGGAAAAGGTGATGAGTCTGTTGTTGCTAGTCGTGTTGCTATCTTAAAACAAATCGAAGACTTATAAAAACCCTTATTGGATGATCTTGCTCAAAAGGTAAAAATTAAATGGGCTTCGGTTGGTGAGAAAATTCTAAACTTTTTCATAGCATGATTAACGCTCGAAGACGTGGCATGGCAATCAACGGTTTGAAAACTGATGGTAAGTGGGTTGATAATCCTATTGATGTCAAAAAAGAATTTGTTTCTTATTATTCAGATAAGTTCAAGAAAGACAATATTATCAGATTATCTCGAAAAAGTGTGCGATTCAAATCCATATCCGAATTATCTAAAATTGCGCTTGAGGTGTCTCCATCTATTAAAGAGATTAAAGAAGCTGTTTGGAATTGCGGTTCAGATAAAGCCCCGGGTCCCGATGGCTTTACTTTCGGTTTTATCAAGAAATATTGGTATGTTTTAAAAAGTGATATTAAGGACTTTGTTGGTGAGTTCTTCGATTCATCTTGTATTCCTCTAGGTTGCAACGCTGCATTTATTTCTTTACTTCCGAAAGTGCATAGTCCGTCGTCTTTCTCAGACTATCGTCCCATTAGTCTGGTTGGAATACAATACAAGATTATTTCGAAAATCTTGGCTAATCGATTGTCTGGGGTGATAAATCAGATAATTAGTCCGGGGCAGTCTGCTTTTATCAAAGGTCGTCAAATATTAGATGGTCCTCTCATGCTTAATGAGATTGTTGACTCGTACATGCATAAAAAGAAAATACTTCTCATCTTTAAAATTGATTTTGCCAAAGCATATGACTCGGTCTCGTGGGATTATCTTGATTCTATGCTTGAGTTTATGGGATTCAGTGATAAATGGAGGGCATGGGTGCGGGCGTGTCTCTCTTCGACTAGATCCTCGGTTCTGGTTAACGGGAGCCCTTCGACAGAGTTTAACATTGGCAAAGGGCTTCGTCAAGGAGATCCATTAGCTCCCTTTCTTTTTATTTTAATCATGGAGGGCCTTCATGTTTTTATTGAAGATGCTATTAAAGCAGGCCTATTTAAAGGAATTCGGATTAGGGACATCAATTTGTCCCATCTTTTCTATGTTGATGATGCAATCTTTATTGGTCAATGGTCTATTGATAATGTGAAGAATATTGTCGAGATCCTTAAGATTTTTCACTTGGCTTCGGGTCTTTCGATTAACCTACAAAAATCTTCTATTTATGGTGTTGGCGTTTCTCCGGAGGAATCATCTCACATGGCTAACAGTACAGGTTGTAAATCGGACAGACTCCCTTTCTTGTATCTCGGTATCCCTGTTGGCAAGAACATGTCTCGAATTCATAATTGGGATCCCGTCATTGACAAATTCAAAAAACATCTTAGTAAGTGGAAACGAAACCTGCTTTCAATCGGTGGTAGAGCCACTCTGGTTTCCTCGGTCTTGGGATCACTTGGTTCTTACTACTTCTCGTTGTTTCCTCTTCCTGCAAAAGTCAATTAAACTCTGGAATCCTTACGTTCAAAATTCTTTTGGGGCTTCGATAAAAAAGTAAGAAAAGCTTCTTGGGTGAAATGGTCTTTTACTATTGCAAGTAAAGACAATGGTTGTGTCAGGATCAGAAGTCTTCTTTCCATGAATCTGGCCCTCATTTATAAGTGGCGCTAGAGATTTGTTTCTTCTAGTGATGCTCTCTAGGTTCGCAAGATTAACGCTATACATGGACACAATATGGATAATTGACGTGGAGGTAATTTCTCTAGTACTTGGAATCGCATTCTCAAGTCGTGTGATTCATGTCATTTGCGAAATCTATCACATGCTAGCGTTATTCGAAAAACTGTGGGTATTGGTAATGATACAAAGTTTTGGAAGGACGTGTGGTTAGAGGAAAGTCCTCTCCAATTTCGTTTTCCTCGGTTATTCGCGTTATCTCTCAACAAGGATGGTCTCATCAGTAACTATCGAGACGGGGCTTCTTGGTCTTGGTTTTGGCGTAGAGATATTGGGGGGGGGGGTGTTGAATCGGAATAATTCATGGCTTTGTCTAATATGATTTCTAGCATCTCTTTGGGTAACGACAATGATAAATGGAGTTGGTCCTTAGACGGCGAGTTGGATTTCTTGGTTAAGTCGGTCCGGAAACATATTGATCGTGGGTATCTTCCTGTAGGTGATTATCCTACCCGTTGGGTGAAGTTTGTCCCAAAAAAAGGTGAACATTGTTGTTTGGAGAATGTTTCTGGACCGATTACCTACACGTCTTAATCTTTCTAAACGTGGATTCGAACTTGATATGATTCTATGCCCCATCTTCAATGCTTGTGTTGAATCAAATAATCACATATTTGGAGAATGCAAGTTTTATTTGAAAATTCTGACTCGTCTAAAAGACTGGTTAGATTTGGAATGGGTTCTGCTGGTTGATCCTCATTCGTTTTATAAAAATATTGAAGATGATATGAAGCTTTCCAGGATCAAGAAAGATGTTGTGTTCACCATCATTTACACAACATGGTGGATTATTTGGAAAAACCGGAATCTTCATGTTTTCCAATCAAGTAAACTTAGGAACGGTGGTATCTTCGATTCTATTGTTTTGAGTTCATTTTCATGGTATTCTTCTAGGAATCATAAAGTTAAGATACGTTGGAATGATTGGATGATTAATCCTTTGTTGTATTTGTAATTTTGGCTCTTTTTTGAGCTTTTAATATATATTTTACTGTCGTTCCAAAAAACACTGTCACACTTTTTTTCAAAAGTGTGGCCAAAAGAATCCTATATGTGTGGTTTTGGTCACATGAATAAAAAGGAGTGACAAATACCATGACTTTCGTCATATTTGGCCACGCTTATAATATTATGGCTAGTAATGGTCAGACTTTTTCCAAAAGGTGTGGCCAAAGGTATCGTATTTATGTGTTTTTTGTCACATGAATGAATAATCAAACAAATTCCGTGGCCGTTTGAGACATTTCACCACACCTATTTCGGTGTGTCTAATAAATGCCACAAAAGCCTCTACAACTGTGTATTATTTGTCACACAAAAAAATCTGTCGCTAAAGCCCCCAAAACTATGTGTTTTTTGTCACACCAACAAAAAAATGTGTGGCTAAATGCTCCAAAATGTATGTATTTGGTCACGGGTAAAAAAAATGCGTTACTAAAACTACTGAAACTAACCTTTAGCCACATTTTTTAAACGTGCCTGGTCGGTTTTGGAAAAACCATGACTACAGCCTCATTTTGACGTAGTGGAATGTGTGTTTGTGTTTGCGATATGTATTTCAGATTTGTGTGTGTTTGAGATTTGTGGCCACAACTAATCCATAGTGTAGACTAATTCAGATTTATGTGTATGTGTTTTTGTGTTTGTGATATGTACAAGTGGGTCGACCCGCGTTTTGGCGGCGGAGTCGGACCGTTTTAGAAAGTTGTTTAGCAAAACGATTAAAGATAAGTACTGAAAGTAATAATACAATTTTAGGACTACAACCATCTAATTACCCATTTTTTAAAACTTTAAAACATCTCAAACACAGAATGAAAATACCTATACAGAAGATCAATCGGACACCTGCAAGACAACATGCAAACATCACAGTTCAGAAAAAACACTTAAAACAACCAAACATATCTGAATAAATGTATCGTGTAAGCAGATTATAAGACTAAAATTAATAATATGAGATAATAGACCATCAATCAGCTATGTATGAATACACTATAAATAAACACAAAATAGATTAACCCAACATAATGAAAACGTCAAAATTAAAAAGGCAAGACGATTAGAAATACACATAGGAGCTCAATCAAACAATAAAAACAATCAAGGAGTCCAAAACCCCCAAAAAAACGAACATGCAATAGAAATAAACTAAAATATACTCATCAAACATACGAAAACAACATTTTCACCCAAATTGTATGAACAAATGCACTACAACAGAGATGAAATCGGAACCGCTCAATGAAAATTTGAGGATGGAGTTAGGTAAAAAAGAATTAAAGAAAGCACAAACCTGATGAAACCCAATCCCTCTTGTTCGATGTATGGGGCGACTGAAATTAAGCTAAATGAACAATTCGATAACTACAAATCAAAATGTCGTGCTGAATAAAACGATACAAAATCTGTTAGAAGAAATACCCAAATTATCGAACAAAAACGAAACAACAAATGCCATCGAGATAGACCAGAGTTCCTAAACCTGTAACAAAATGGAATCCAATACTCACCTAATAGTAGGAAGCAGAGCGACAATTTGTTTGATGAAGATGAAAACTCTTTTTGCTCGAAATTTCTATTTGTTCTCATCAAACTCTGCCAACTGTGAAACATGCTTCGTCTCATCAAATTCTACCAAACTGTACAATGTCAATTTGTCAACCTATTAATCTAAATACCTTTGAAAACTAAACTTTGAATTAGTTTGAATCATGGTTCATCAAAATTCAAAATTTACATTATTGGTTTCTGGGGCATTAGGAAACCTCTGATCGAGATCAAGAATCTCATCAAAATGATGAAATTTGTCAAATTCAAGATTTTGAGCAACTTGAAACTAACAAAGGAATCATTTATCTTCAAAGAGATGAATAACCTTTTGTGTTAACATGCATACCTATAATTCTGAAATTATTATATCGACAGACCTAATGAAAGTAAGAAACATTTATCTTCATAACCAGAAACAGAGTAAAGTAAGAAAAATCGACAAACCTGATGAAAATTCAAAATTGGAAACCGGTATTTATAACCTGGTGTAGCCACATAAACTAACAAAATGCAGACACAAAGAGCAATTAGATATCAGTTAAGAGCAATCAAGCAAAGTAAAATTGAACCCAGAGGTAGTGCCTTCATGGCTAGAACAGCCCCCACCCTTAGGTGAAGTGTTTCGATTAAACACATGTTGATCATCCATAAATCTGTTTTGCCTAACCTCACCATTAATACTCTTATCCTTTACATTCCCTTTAAAATTTGATGTGTCCAATATAACATTTTTCTTCTTTTCCTTAACATACCCAAGGTTCTTCCACCTTCCAATAATAGTGAATCAGAATTGACCATAGCAACCTCTCTACGTGGTGGCGCCGGTTTGCCATTCAGATGTCATGTTATTATTAATTTTAAGAATGTATTCTATCAAAGTTTAATACCCTTTGGGTGTGTTATGATATCTATAAACTCAAGTCAAATTCAGGATTAACCATATCTAAAGGAAAATCCTTATCATAATACATCTTATCCGAACCTTTCAATCTGTAGGTCACCCACTTTTCTGGATGGTCAATTTTGACTTTCTGAGTCGAATTATTAACCTTGGCATTTTCAGATTTAGTAACCTTTGAAGAAGAACCTTTTTCAAAAACTTTTTGACTTGCCAAGGTCTCAAACCCAACTCCACCATTTTTGACTGGTTTTCCCTGAACAGACTTGCCTCGAGCAATCTGTTTTTGTTCAAACTCACTCAATTTCTTAAGCTCAGATTTGATCGTTGGAAAATCATGATTTAAAATCAAATTATGATGATCTGGCTTAGAAACTTGTGGACGAGTGGTTTTGGAACTTTCAGTGTCTGTTTCAGACACAAGATCATCAACTTTATCAAAGTCTGAAACATTATAAAACAATTCATCAACCGACGAATCCAGAACAGATTTACCGGTTGAATTTTTATCAGACTCTGATTTAGTTGATTGCGGAACATTGGTCTTAGAAGATTCAGGTGAAACATCCACCTTTTCAGTAGACGAGGGACCATTAGTAAGAACTACTGGTGAAGGAACTTGGTTTAACTTGTCAGATCCATTTTGTTTCTCAGAATTGTACACAAAATTTGTAAAAGATGATGAAAATTGGAAAGTGTCAATTTTTGTTTTTAACTCAAAAATCTCAATTTTCAGATCTGCAACAAGTTTTTGACTCGATGCCAAATCCTTTTGTACAGACACAAGCAACTCAGATTGATTTGCAAAATCAAATTTTTGTAATCGTAGTTGCTCATGTACTGACAACAATTCCTTTGTGGTTCCCTCCCATCTTTCTTTGTAAATGTTCTTATCCGCACATGCTACCGACAAAAGATCTTTTAATTTTGTCTTTTCGTCTAAGAGAGTACTCTTAGCGGTAGCAAATTCATCACAAGACTTGCACATTTGAGGATACGAAACTACCTTCGAAGTATCGGCCATGAGAGCAACCGATTCTGTGATATTGCTTCGTTTAAGTGACCCGACTTCTAGCTTCAAACTGTTGTTCTCCTCAGATATTTTATGCATCTCTTTCTGCAGTGCAATCATCTTGTCTGCAATTTCCAGTGCATTCTGTTGCGCTTTGTCATATTTTTCTTTCAGCGGAAGACTCTTTTGATAAAGATTCTCAAAATCATTCGCTGCATCAATTGCTTCAGCCTTCGCTGCATCACACTCTCGGATTAATGCCTCTTTCTCCTCAGTCAGAAGTTGAATTTGTTTTTCCAACAAGAGAATAGCATTAGATTCCGCCTTCTCAGATAGACTTGTCATGAAAGCAACTTTATCATCATTAACTTCAACAGAACTTTCACCAATTACGTCACCATGAGAATCATCTCCATCTTGAGTAGATTCTGTCATAGTATCATCATCCTGCACATGTTTAACAATCAAAGCAGATGAATCAGTAAACTGATTACCCCAATTATAGGTTTTATCTACTTGAGATACTAAAGCTTTAGTGGGTTCAGAATTAGATTTAGAATTTAAAGAACTCCCTGAGGTCGATGAATTGTTGAGTCCAGAAGCAGATGGTTTGGAATTAAATTTCTGATATTCTTGCTTCTTTGGTTGAGAACATTCTCGAGCAAAGTGTCCGAAGTTAGAGCAATTATAACATCTCACTTTTGACTTGTCAAAACCAATTCTTCCTCCAGAATTCAGGTCTTTTCTTCCAGTCTTTTTCAAGAATCTCTTAACCCTCCTTGCAAGCATAGCAAATTGCCAATTAATATCCATTAACTCCAAGTCATCAGGATCCACTTGATCGTAATCTTCCTCAGTTAGCTCTGCATTGCTTACCTTTCCAGTGATAAGTCCATAATAAGATGACACCAAAGCAGACACCAGTGCCATATAATCCTCCGTTGTTGACACAGACATAGCCATCTTGCTTTTGTCCATCAAATTACTCGCCGGAATTGAAGCACTACAACCTCCAGAACTATAACTATACTCATGGCCATTCGATCCCAAACTAGTTCCTGAATTTGGTAAATGTGAACTTCCAGCCATGAAAGCCGTTGCTGGAGCAGAATTTGCTGTCTTGCCCGATTTACCCGAAATAGTAGCAGCATTTGATCCGTAATAGACATCCGGATTCTGGACTTCAGCAGGAGTAGTATTCACGTTCTTCATTTCCAAATCTCTTGCTTGCAACTTGCCCAACAATTTCACAAAAGTTAATTCTGAAAAATCTTTATCATTTGTTAACATCAAAACATATGATTCCCACTTAGAAGGTAAACCTTCAAGTAGTTTCTCTTTAAGCTCTTCATCATCCTTTTTGATTTGAACGGTATCCATTTCAGATAATAAATGGCAATACCTCGAAATCAATTCAGAAACACCTTCACCTTCAAAGTGTTTGAAGTTGTCAAATTCTTTGTTCAAAACCTTTTTCTTGCTCTTTTTATACTGCTCATTGCCCTCACACCTCTCCTTCAGAGTTGACCATAACTCATGAGCGTGTTTGCAACTTTTAAATTGATGTAATAATTCCTTTGGTAATGCTTGAGTGATCAATCCATACGCTTTCTGTTCACGAACATAATCAGCTTTCTGTGTAAGATCCAAATTACGTTGCATAATGGGAACATTGTTAGGACCAACCGGATACACATACGGTGCATCCATAGCAATCCATAAATCTGGATCCGTTGTTCCGATATATGCCTCAAATCGCTTTTTCCAATTGGCATAATCTTCGAACTTGAGCAACTTTGGAACTTTTTGTGTTGTTCCAATCTCATTGTCATAGTTGAGTAACGCTTGCATCTGCGTTTGAATAGCAGCAAACGCTTGAAAATCCGACATGTTCAAAATTTGAAAAATCTGATCTGTCCGAACTGGTCCGAACCACTGTACCCTCCGAGCTTCCTCCGAACTAGGTCCGAACTTCACCGAACTTCCTCCGATCTCTCGCCGAACCTCAATAACCCCGAAGATCCTCCGATCCTAGTCCGAACTTTACCGAACGATAAATCTAGTCCGAACGCTCACCGAACGAGCTCCGAACCTTCACCGAACTATGAACAGGACTCCGAGACTTCACCGAACCTCACCGAACTTACTCCGAACCTGGCGTTCGGAGCGGTTATGCCGAGCGTACTCCGAACCTGGAGTTCGGAGCAGTTACACCGAACGTGGAGTTCGGCCGAACGCGAAAAACCAAAGGATTTCGGAAAAACTCACTAACAATGACACCTCTCGAGCTGTGGACACTCAAACTAACCAAAACGAGCAAAAACAAGCATATTGAACGTAAAACATGCTGTTTTGAACGAGAATTTTGAAAAACAAAGATGAAAACGAGCTTTGTGACTCACGAATTGAATCAAATCGAACCTAAACACAACCAGAAAGCTCTGATACCACTTGAAAACGCTGGAGCGTGTGGATCGGTTTAGGTCGACATCAATAACGTGAAAAACAATGAGAACAATCAATGTAAATAAAACGACTCAATCTCATTAACCAATAGAACGATTACAAGAGATTCAGAGTACAAAACACTAGTTCTCACATACACAAGCTCTCATGAACAACTAGTAAATTACAAGACAAAAGACCTATTTATAGATTCCTAAAACCTGTCCTCCGATCCTGGAGATCGGCCAGAGTTCGGAGCCGCCGAACCTTGGGTTCGGCCAAGGTTCGGCCAATACAAAAACTAGGTCAAACATTGTCTTCAACACTCTATTCGATCCAGCCCGTTGCCACATATAATGTACCAACAGGGGTCAGTTTTCCGGTAGTACTTACAAGAACCCCAATGCCAATGTGAATGCCATCACCACGAGGAGCGGGAGAGTCGTCGAGAGTCCATCGCCGGCGGTAGTTGATGAAGAGCCAGTTGATGAGGAGATTGAGTTGGAGACGCCTGACGGGAGGGTGCACGAGAGCATAACGCCAGCAAGTACCGCACCAAACGTCGAGGCTGAGGGAGTGAGAGAGAAGCCGCTGAAGTGGGAGGCTGTTAAAGAGAAGAAGAGAGTGAGGTTCGCGCCGAGACCAATCACAGCCGATGATCTGAAGCAAGTTCCCTATCCTGAGAGGTTGGTTCAACAGAAGAATGCACGTGAGTACAGTCAGTTCTTAGAGCTTCTTAAGTAACTTAGGGTCACTTTACCTTTTACTGATGTTATTAGACAAATGCCTAAGTATGCTAAATTTCTGAAAGATATGTTAACGAATAAGAAGAAGCTGGAAAATTTTTCGGATGTCACTCTTGATGCTAATTGTTCTGCTGTAGTTCAAAATAAATTGCCTGAGAAATTGACTGATCCTGGTACCTTTACAATTCCGTGCTCTTTTGGTGATTCATCTGTTACTTGTGCTTTAGCGGATTTAGGTGCTAGTATTAACGTGATGCCATATTCTGTTTTCATGCATCTAGGATTAGGTGAGTTAGAACCGACTAGGATGACGATTTCTTTAGCAGATAGGTCGGTGGTTAGACCCAAAGGAATAGTGGAAAATGTGCTTGTTCAAGTTGATAAATTTTTGTTCCCTATCGACTTTGTGGTAGTTGATACTGCATATGATGCTAGCTGCCCGTTGATTTTAGGAAGGCCTTTCCTTAGGACTGCTCGGGCGTTAGTTGATGTTTTTGCGGGTACGATCACTTTGAGGGTAGATGATGAATCGGTTGAGTTCAAGGTTGGTAAGTCGAGTGACAAGAACAACGAGTCCGTGTACTTTCTAGGTTCTTTTATATCTTTGGTGGATAGTTGTGTTAGTTTTGTCACCGGTGAGGATCTGGTCGTTGGAAATCGGTTAGAGGGTGAACGAGTAGTTGAGGATAAGTGTGGGGAGGATCCCGGGGGGTTAGATGAGTTAATTGATAGGAATGATAATTTTGACCCGTTAGTAGAACCCGGTGAGGATTTAGTGGTTGGAGAGTGTTTAGTAGTTGAGGATAGTTTGAGGAGAGCCACACTTGGTGACATTGGTGAATTTGATGATAGGGTTGTGCTTAGTCCAAGTGTGGGGAGGTTAGATCTGATTTTTGCTACCCATGACCCGGAAATGAGTTTTCTAGGAAAATGTCGATTTCTTCCGGGTAGGTATAAGCATTGGAAGGTTAAGAGGTTGTTGAGAGCAGTAAAGTTCAGTGCTTTATGGGGTAGGAAGTTGGTTAGAAGTTGGTTGGATAGGAATCGGGTGCAACCCGGTAGTTTTGGGAGTAAAGATGTGAAATCGAAGCCTCCGGATGGTTTGGGAGGTTATTTTTTCTGATTTGTGCTGATTGATAAGTGCCCGGGGGTTGTATAGTTTTGTATTTGTGTTTCAATTTTCTGCAATTTTTGGTTTTCGTGTATGTTGCGTCTTTTGTTTCTGTGTTTTTGTGTTTCCAGGTTATTTTGGAGATTCGAGCGTTGGAAAATGTGAGTTGTGCAGGCAAAAATGCAGGTTTTGGCTGGAAAATTCGACCATAGGCCTGCTATAGAAGAAAAAGAGATAGAAAATTTTTGGGGTCAAATTCCAAAAATTCTCTGGAAATCACGTTCCAAGCATATCGCCTGGAGGTTGGTAGGTTATAGGCGATACGCTTGCATCCTTTGGCGGGGCCGGTTGTGTGCAGCTCCAGGCGTATCGCCTGGGGGATGCAAGGTTATAGGCGATACGCCTGGAGGAGGTATTTCAGAAATTTTCTAAATTTTTAATTTTTATTATTTCTGTTTACCGGATTTGCGGTGGATCGTTGGTTGCTGTGCTGAGTCTCTGGAGTTGCAGGTGAACACGTTTCAACTTCTTTTATTTTATTTATTTTATTTCTGATTTGTTTTTGTTCCATTCCACATTCAGGGCAATGTGTGATTCAAGTGTGGGGATGGGATACGTTCGTATTGAGTCTTGAGTCTTTTATTTTTTTTTTGGTGTGTTATTGAGTTATAAAAAAATTTGAAAATTGAAAAAATTGTTCAAAAATGTCCGAGATTCTGGCTGCAATTAAATGGAAAATGATAGGTAAAACTGGGAATTGATTTGCTAATTTTGTGCTTAAATGTTAATTAATCATAAAATTTGGGAAAAGTGGTTAAGTATGGTTGAATGGAAAGCATTACTAAACTATGATGTGTCGGTAGGCCCAGCTGACCTAGGAGTAGCTTAAATTGCCTATGTGTTTATTGTTGTATAAATACGCTAATCAGTCTGTTAGTGGGTTCCCATTTTAGGAGTGAAAGGGATTCTGAATCTGATGATTAGGAGGAAAGAGACCGCTTTAGGCTAGATACTCCTATGTCCTTAGAATTTCAAATGAGCATAGTAGTTAATAATCTGGTTAATGAATTAGAGTGAAGGGGCAGAATACTCATGTACAAACTAAGGATAGTATCCCGTGGTAAGTACCTCTGATGATGTTTCGGATCTCGCGGGCAAAATACTCATGTACGATTTCGGGGGTAAGACCTTGTGAAAGAGTACCTCTGGTGATGTCCGTTGGTAAGTTAGGTAAAAGTGACCAAATATATATATGAAAAAAAAATGAAAAAAAAATGAGAAAAAGAAAAAAAATGATGAAAAATGATAACTTAGAGAATAAATGCTCAAAAAGTTGCATATAAATAAATAGTTATTCTTTGGACATCTTAGTATCTGGTTTAAGGGGGGTTGGAAATATATAAATTTAAATCAATTATAACCTTTGCTTTGACTGAAAATGATTCGGTAATAGGTTGAACTTGACCTTTCTTTAGTGGGATCCATAGGCAGCTGAACTTATATCTGGTAATTTCATAAACACATGGGGGCGAAAGAAAAGGTTGGTGGTTGGGTTTAATCGGATAGAAATATCGGCAATTGTAGCTAATGTGTTAATACATTATGGAATGTGGAATTGATTGGTGGCTGTTGAAGTCTTAATGTTAAATGAGTAGAATCGAATTTCCTGGTTATGATTCCATTGCAGTATTTTTCGAGGACGAAAAAAGAGTCAGTGTGGGGATGTTTGATGTGTTGCAAACACATCCGATTTTCCTAAGTCTTTTGTTATGTATTTGAGTCTAATTGAGTCGGTTTTCTTTAGTTTCCGTTTGTTTTTAGTTAAGTTGTGTCTTGGAGTCTTTTATTTATGGTTTTACAAGTTTTGTAGGTGGTAGATGAATTCTCGAGGCCAAGAAAGAAGTTGACAAGAAAAGAAGAATAAAGGCTGAACAAGCTGTCCCAGGCGTATCGCCTGGGACTCTCAGAGTTGCAAGCGATACGCGCGTGAGAGAAAGTCAACAAAAGTCAAAGTCGGTTCCGCCCGACTAAATTGTCGTGTAATGAGCTCCAGGCGTATCGCCTGGCAGGAATACATTAGCAAGCGATACGCTTGCAGCCTCAAAACCCGCAAAAGGAGGTTTCGCGATATAAAAGTCGATTTTAGGGTTTCATTCGGGGACTACGACTTCCAGAAGATCAGATAGAGGCTGAGGGGCGATTTTCGAAGACAGAGAAGGAGGAATCGAAGGGAGATCGAGCCGGAATCATAATCTGCAATCAATTCAATCATCCGGTTTAGTGTTTTCTTCCGATTTTTACATTTAATTAGTTCAAGAACCATGTCTAGAGTTAAAGTTCCAGACTTTATATCTGTTTTGACTGTGATTATGGTGGTTGGCTAAACTAGACCGCTATGATGAACTTTTAATGTTTTATGATCGTACTTGGTTTTTGACAATTTGATTGATGTTTGCTTTCTATTAAATCCCATATATTGCTATGATTGATGCTTGTGTGTGTTGAAACCAGATTACTAGTTGATTGTTAATGCATGATTTACCCGCGAATGTCTTTCGGTTTAGGTAGATTAGCTAAAGTAGTTAACTTTAGGGTTAAATGCTAAAGTGTAGTTTAGGGGTACCTTGGACTATTGCATTTTCGGTTGATTGGTAATTTGATTTTAATGTGCTGCTAAACTGGAGACTTAAAAGGTACAGGTTTAACGGGTAATCGGGTTAGTTAAAGGTCTAGGTTGCATTGTCTCAAAAGGAAATGTACTAGGGTCTTGATTAGCTTGTTATTCCGTGTCGGTCATAGTAGTTGTTGGTAGCTCCGGTTATTCTAGGTGTGCTTTAGGTATATCCGAGAGTGGCTAGGATAATTGAGATGGGACGGACTTAAAAGGTGAACCATTTGTTCGAGCGTTAGAAAACAAGTACTAGGAAGGACTTAAAAGGTGAACTAGAATCCATCAGAATTGTCGAAGTCAGGTACGGCCATAGGTGTTAATTGGGATTCAAGGTTTAGGTGGTGTTTTCTCTCATTTGATAGTTTCCTCAAAGTTACTTGCGTTTGTCTGTTTGATCGTAGTTAGTTAATTTTAGTTAATTAAATCTTAATCAAATCAAAAACCCAAATTTACTCAGTATTTCAATTTTCATAGGTCTAGGTTTAATTTTGTTCACATAGTGTCCTAGGTTCGATATTCCGGTCTTACCTTAGCTTTACTATAATCCGACAGGTTCACTGCCTTAGGGTTCGGTTCGGTTTAGGTTATTTCGGTAAAATTAGGTGTGTCTTAGGTCTAGGTTTTAGGTCTATTTTATTAGTGTTTTTAGTGTCGTTCCGAGCACATCAATATAAACAAATAAAAATCAATAATAAACGAGTCAAGTCCGAGCCTAATCGAGCTTAAATAATTTTTCACGAGGCGAGCTTGAGATTCAAAACTAATGCTCGAATCGACTCGAGCTCGATCTCTCTTAAGTCTAAACAAGCTAAGCTCGAGCCTAGACGAGCTCGAATTCGGCTGAGCTCGGCTCATTTACAACCCTATCATACCCTACCGATCAAGATTGGAGACTATTAAGTTGGATTTACAAATTTTATTGTCTAATTTAGTAGTGGTTAATTTTTTAATTTTTTTGAACGGCTATTAATGGTTAATTATACTGATTTAAAAACAAATTTAGTATTTCTTTATAACTTACAATTTAATATAACAAGCATTGATTGTCTATTTTCCTAACGTATTGTTTACATTTAAATTGATTCCATTTTTTATTCTACGAATTAATTATGAAGCAATAACAGACATATTTCACGTATATTTAAACGAATTGAATACATATGAGTTCTCAAAGAGAAATTTATAATCATCGGAACAGGGAGTACTCCACATACTGTGAGAAAGAGCATAGATTAACAGATGGCCAAGTCTACATACTTTTGCTTGTTAGGAACCGTATTTTAATAATTTTAATAACATATAACTATATATATACATGGCAAATTTGCTTGCCACTGATTCTCGGCTTTTCAAAGTAACTCATTTGCACTCGGTGGTGGATTGACTCTATGTTGAGGGAGTGGGAAGGCCCCCATTCAACAAAAGCCTCATAGTATAAAAAAAATCAAACCGTAACAAACAAAATTTAAAGGTCCCTAACCTTCTTATGATCTTACCAAATCAAGTCAGTAATAGCACGAAGTCGATTTCCATCTCTCAAAAGAATGTAAGCAATGTCCAGCAACAGTAGTCTAGAAGCAACTAATCGCTTCTTTCCATAATCGAAATACAAACTCATGGCTTTAAGCATCATCTTGTTCAAATCACAAGCAATTTAAAAAATCCAGACGAGATCCCCAATTGCTTTAATGGTAATGTTTCTAACCTTTGAGGCCTTCATTTTCAAAATCGCATTTGCAAATGAAGAGTGTAATAAGGGGTGGATTTAAAGGAGGGTTATGGGGGGGGGGGTCCGTTGACCATCCGGCGAAGCTGGGTATTTATGTTAGCCATGGTATCCAGATGATGTTTCTCTTTGATTGACCCCTCATTGTACATCATAAAGCTATTAAAGTGTAGAGAAGAAAGAAAATAGAGGAAGTGAAAAAAGAAAGCTAAAAATCAAAGTTTTTTTCTTCTCAAATGGTCCCGGTGACTTGAGCTTAAAACATGGAGAAAAGTTAAAATACAAGATAGTGAGAGACAGACCAGGTGTCTTTTTAAATATACTGAGATAGAGGTAAAAAAAATTAAAATAGTAAATAGTATAATTGAGGGGACTAGTGAGTTGTATGTGTCAGGATGCTATAATTCTAGACCCGAAATTTTGATCACTAGTTCACACATATATAAAACGAGATGTTTATCCATCCCGCGCGTTGCTGCGAGGATGAATTTGTATACTGAACGAAAGTGAAAAAAGTTAAGTGGTATAAAACGTAAAAGTTTAGAAGTATATTAAAAGCAAAACTAGAAAATTTAAAAGTTTCGTGCCAAAGTACGTAAAACTTTAACAGTCTTGTAGTGAATCTATAAAACTATAAAAATATACTAAAAACGAAAGTAGAAAAGTTAAAAGATTCGTGGCCAAAATAGAAGACAACAAAACTTAAAATAAAATAAAAAAAACTTTAAAAGTTAAACGGTACAAAACGTAAGATTTGAAACAATGTGGCCAAACTATGAAAACTAAAAGTTTACTATTTCGTTAAAAAGAAAAAAAAACAAATCGTAAAAGTTTAGGGGTAGAAAGCGTCAAAGCACCAAAGTCACGTGGCCAAAGTTTGAAAAACCGAAAGTCTACTATTCATCTGTGAAATTTGATCATGTTCAAAGGTAACGGAATAAAACGTAAAAGTCTAAAAGTTTCGTGGTCAAAGTATAAAACTATAGAAAGGTCGTGGCCAAAGTCAAAAATTCTAAAAGTATACTAAATATTAAAGTACAAAAGTTAAGGGGTTTAAAACGTAAAAGTCTAAAAGTTTCGTGGTTAAGGTATAAAACTATAAAAAGTATATTAAAAACGAAAATATAAAAGTTAAGGGGTTTAATACATACAACTATAAAAGTCACGTAGTCAAAGGATTAAATTAAAAAGTAATAGTGGTCAAAAAATAAAAAATAAAAAGGAAAAGACGTGGACCAAAAGTGTAAAAATGAGAGAATCTTTGTGGCCAAAATAAAAGAAACTAAAACTCTTGAAGGGCTTAAGTGAATAAAAGTAAAAATTCTGTGGCCTAAACAAAATAAATCAAAAAACATGTGGTGTAAACAAAAGAAATAAAAAGTTCACTATTCAAGTATCAAATTCCATTGTTATATACGAGATGTTTACCACCCCGCGCGTTGATGCGGGTTGAATTTCTATACTGAACGAAAGTCAAAAAGTTAAGTGGTCTAAAACGTAAAAGTTTAAAAGTCTCGTCAAAGTATAAAACTATAGAAGTATACTAAAAGCGAAAGTAGAAAAGTTTAAAGTTTCGTGGCAAAAATAGAAGACAAAAAAACTTAAAACAAAACTAAAAATTTTAAAAGTTAGAGGATTAAAAAGTTAAGGAGTACAAAACATAAAGTCTAAAAGTCTCGTGGTGAAAGTATAAAAATATAAAAATATTCTAAGTTAAGGGGTATAAAACGTAAAAGTCTACAAGTCTCGTGGTGAAAGTATAAAACTATAAAAGTATACTAAAAACGAAAGTAGAAAAGTTTAAAGTGTCGTGTCCAAAGTAGAAGAAAACAAAACTTAAAACAAAAAAAGAACTTTAAAAGTTAGAGGGTAAAAAAGTTAAGGGGTATAAAACGTAAAAGTCTAAAAGTCTTGTAGTAAATGTATAAATTATAAAAAAATATACTAAAAACGAAAGTAGAAAAGTTAAAAGTTCCGTGACCAAAGTAGAAGACAACAAAACTTAAAACAAAAGAAAAAGCACTAAAAGTTAAAGGGTACAAAACGTAAGAGTATGAAACATATGTGGCCAAACTATGAGAACCAAAAGTTTACTATTTCGTTAAAAAAAAATTATAAAAGCTTAAGGGATAGAAAGCGTCAAAGCCCCAAAGTGTTGTGACCAAACTATAAGAAATAAAAAGTATACTATCCAACTTCCAAATTTGATTGTTATATATATAATATAATTTTTATTTTTAAATTATTCCCCAATTTTTAAATTACTTTTACTATTATTTTTGAACGATTTCTATTAACTGATTATGGTGATCTATGCTATGATCATTTTTCTCTTAATTTATGTATTTTTCAATGATATAAACATATTTTATTTTAAAATTATTTTTTGATGATATCATTATATACTATTTAAGTTATATATATTTTTTATTTTATTATTCTTTTATAATTTATAATACTTTATAAAAATTAAATAACTAATTAACATTTTCTTCACTTGCAGATGTTCTTTCAAATAATTTTTTTTATTAAACTTAAATTAAACAATTGAATGTTCATATAATATAGTTGTTTAAAAGTTTTTTAATCGGCTAGTTTGTAAGAAGTCGAACTCGAGTCAAGATGAGCCTCCTCGACCCATTTATTTAAATTAATTCAGAATTTTAATGTTTATAAGCTATAATCTAAATAAGAGTCTATGTTTATCTTTTTTCTAACTCAAATATTACACTATTAAAGCTCAAACTTTACACCGTTAAAGCTCATAGACAAAAAGATTTAATATGTCGTTGTCCCTTATAGATACTAAACGCAAACAACCAATTAAATTAACATATCTTGTACTCATATTGATGCATTTCGAGTAGAATTAAAATGGGTTTAGACACCATTCATCACCCTCTGAGGTTTATGTTTTTTTTTTTCATATTAATAGTTAATTATACACTTATTATATTCTTTTATTATAATTTTTAAAACATAGTTTTTCATACATTTCGCTTATATTGTTGCGTTGTTACTTGTACTTTTCTCTTATCTATGGAATTCAAGTATTTGAAAACCGTGTTATTGATATGAATCTATTGAAGACGCGAAATCTTTATGTCCGTTTCTATGAAAATGAAATATCTAAAAATTGTCATCCCATAAGAATAAATTCTTGGATGTGTCCCTGCTTTTAGCTCTTTTGTCAACGAGTTTTACGTTTAAACATTCTGGTTCTCGTAAAAATAGTGAAAAAGATTGAAATATCAAATTGTTATATAAAAATAAATTATTTTAATATTTATTTTACTTATACCATTTTTATCGATCTTTTTATAACCCACTAAATAAACTTTATGGATTCGTCACCAACTTTTTTGCTGGTTACTTTTTGAATACTTTTTGTATTTGTGTTTTTCTGTGCCCTCTTTAATCAAACCAACACATGTCTACATATAAGAAGTTAGGTCTTAAGAGTGTTTGTGTTATTTGATCATAGTAGATCATAGTAGATCAAGGTCATATAATTCAATTAGTTGTTCTTTATTTCTTTTTACTATTAATTAATGACCCATGTATTAGAATACTCAATTATCTGTTTGTATTTGCTATTAGTAATTTAAAGCATGGTGCATACTCATGTGGTGTTACATGTTAAAAGTTTTTATGTCATAGCTGATTGGACTTTTAACATCACATAACACACATACGGTATACTCCATGTTATGAGGTGTAGTATTATAAATATTTTATTATTACTGTTTTTATAAATTTTGGAATAAATAAATAACACACGTTAATTTAAAAATAGAAATTAAAATAAAATACTAAAAATGCTTCAACTACAAAATAAAATAAAAAATAAAACTACAAGTATTTGATAAAAATAAAAATAAACTACTTGTTCAGAGGTACACCGTGACCCGTATTCAACTAGATTGTGGTTTATTTTACATATTTGTTTAATAACTTAATCATCAGTTAACTTGTGACAACTCTAATTCTTAATCATTTGGACGTGACAAAATTTTCGCCCCTCGCTAACAAAAAACCATGTATCCACCACTGTTTGCACATTATCAATTGGTCTAAAATCTATACTTTTAACAACACTAAAACTATAATACAATCTTGTCTTTTCTAATCTGCAATAATTTATTATAATCATAGCTTTGTTTTTAGCAGGATCAATTTTACTAATCAAAAGGGGGTTGCGACATAACTTATAACCCATTTACCTGCAACTCTATTGTAATTTGATCTTCAACAAGTGGGTCGACCCGCGCTTCACTGCGGAATCAGACCGTTTTAAAAAGTCGATTAGCTAAACAATCAGAATATAATGGGGCGACCCGCGCTTCGCGACGACATCTTTGTTGGGGTTGAAGTCCTTGGGCTTGGGTGTTTAGAGGCCCGTTAGGCTTTCTTGTTCACCACTCCTAAAACCTTAGTTGTTCTCTATATATATCTTGTCTATGTATTGTAATCGTTGTACTGAACTGAATAAAAATCCCTAGTTGCAGCCCGTGGACGTAGGTCACACCGACCGAACCACGTAAAATTCTCTGTTCGTGTTTCTTTATCGTTTTATGTGCGTGTTCGTTGTGAATCGTTTATTTCCGCTGCGCCGATTAAACCTAACAATTGGCATCAGAGCAAGGTTCGCTCGTTTGATTCACGGACGATTCGTGATTGTTTTTTTTTTCTCCTCTGTTCCGATCGTTGTTTAGAAGGGGCTGTTTTGTCTTATTTGGGTTTGATTTGAAGATTATTTCCACGTGAAACTCAAATCAAGAATTAAATTAATTCTTGTTTTATTGGTGGTTGCAACAAATATAGAAAGGAACCTTTGTTTTATTTGATTCGCAGATCAAAGGAAACGTGGGACTGGTTGTTTGTGTTTGCTGCAAATTCAAGATTGACAAAAATATTAGTCGGCGTTTTCGATCGAGCTAGTTGGAGTGCTCTTGTTCCTGTTTGATCAGAAGAAAAATTAAAGGGGTGGTTTGCCGATTCCTTGTTCGCCGTGGATTAGGGCTACGTTTTTTTCTGTTCGGTTGCCGTCGATTACTAAGGTAATTCGTTTCTGTTTGATCTTTTTCAGCTTGCTCTCGTTGTTGCGATTAGGATTGTTTCTTTTTTTCTTGGTGGTTGATCGATTGGAAGTAGAAGTACTCATATTTGAATTTGACCCTTGCGCTTGCTCGACTTGTCTACGGGTTTAGGATTGGAGATTCTGATTGTTGTCTGGATTTTTTTTTTTGACTTGTTATTATCAACTTTTGGAACCGGTTTACTTTGGTCTATTTTTCGTTTGTCATTATGGCTGAAGACGGGAAATTTGTGATTGAAAAGTTTGACGGTTCAGACTTTAGTTGGTGGAAGATGCAGATGGAGGCATTACTGGGTCAAAAAGATTTAGACGTAGTACTCGAGGAAAAACCAGAGAATATGGATAAAGAAAAGGAAACTCTGTGGAATGCAAAAGATAAGAAAGCTAGAGGCACTATTACATTGGCGTTGAAGAGAAACATGGCTTATAACATCATGTCAGAAACCACTGCTCGTGGTATGATGTTGGCGTTGTCAAATATGTATGAAAAGCCGTCTGCAGCTAATAAGGTGTTCTTGATGAGAGAGTTGTTCACGATGAGAATGAAAGAGGGAAGTTCAGTGACCGAGCACATTAATAATCTGAATTCCATCTTGTCCAGGTTGTCATCTGTTAAGATGAAGTTCGATGATGAGACCAAGGCTGTACTATTGCTATCTTCACTGCCTGATAGTTGGTCCGGGACGGTGACTGCCGTTACTAACTCGGTGGGAACTGACGGGATGACATTTGAAAAGATTCGGGATTTGGTACTGGGTGAAGACATTCGTCGGAGGGGTGCTAGTGGTGGATCTTCTTCTGAGATGTTACATGTTGGCCGGGGAAGGGATAATAGCAGAAATAGTGGGAGCAGCAAGGGTCAGGGTAGGAGTTTGTCTAGAGCTCGCCCGAGTGTGCGTTGTTGGAACTGCAACGAGAAAGGACATTACAGAAGTCAATGTCCTAAAGACAAGAAAGAGTTGAACACTACTGCTTCCGTTGGAAATTATTCTGATGATGAGGCACTACTGCTTAGTGTCGAGAGTAGCGTTGATTCTTGGGTCATGGATTCCGGTGCATCGTTTCATGCTACCCACAGTAGCGATGGCATGCGGAATATTAAAGAAGGCGATTTTGGCAAGGTTAGGCTTGGAAACGGTGAAATTCTTGATGTAACTGGTATGGGGGATATTGACTTAGTTACTACTTTGGGTTCTACTTGGACTTTGTCTAATGTGAGGATCATTCCGAGGCTTGAAACAAAGTTAATCTCTGTTGGGCAACTGGATGAGCAAGGTTTAGACGTGAAGTTTGGTGGTGGAAAGTGGAAGGTGGTCAAGGATAATCTCGTTATTGCCAGGGGTTTCAAGAAGGGGTCATTGTATCTTGTGCCTGTTCCGTCTGGGGATGTGACCACCCCTGTGATAACGAATGCCAGAATCGGGCTCGCTGGTTCGAGAGCTAAGAGAGTTCGGTTTGTAGCAGTGAATTCTAGAGCTCCAGTTGATCAGCTTGAGCGTATTCGGAAGTCTGAGCGTGGACGAGATTTTCGTAACAGTGGGAGCCTTTCGACACAGTGTGAAAATCAACGTTGGGTTCGAAAGACTAGAGAGCCGAATGAAAATATCTCTCCTGGGAAATTTCTACTATTGGAGAGTGTTCCTCTGGGTATTCCTGGATCTGATTTGTGGGAGTCAGATGGGATTGAGAATGTTATGATGAGGTCTGTTAAGACCAAGTTGGGATCCTCTGGGGCTCCAACGGGCCCGTCTGTTTACTGATGATGATTGGGCCGCTGCAACTAGGTGGACTCGGGATGTTTGGATTGAAGTTTCGTTTGTTCCTTGGAGCTGGACCTGAAGACTTCTGTTCCTGTGTGATTACTGAAAACTGAAGACATGGATTACTGTGTGCTTGTTGGTGGGCTTGATGTTTATCGCAAGGCCTTCAAGTGGGAGATTGTTGGGGTTGAAGTCCTTGGGCTTGGGTGTTTAGAGGCCCGTTAGGCTTTCTTGTTCACCACTCCTAAAACCCTAGTTGTTCTCTATATATATCTTGTCTATGTATTGTAATCGTTGTACTGAACTGAATAAAAATCCCTAGTTGCAGCCCGTGGACGTAGGTCACACCGACCGAACCACGTAAAATTCTCTGTTCGTGTTTCTTTATCGTTTTATGTGCGTGTTCGTTGTGAATCAGTAAATTTCGCTACGCCGATTAAACCTAACAATCTTTGCATGTTGAATATGCCAATTTGAAGCACGAAACAAAATTTTCCAACATTGCCAATAAAGCAATCATTCTTATAATGTGAGCCATGAAATCACACAACATCAAACACTCAAAACCCTTATTAGAACTGCTAGCAACTTCTAGTATGGACTTGAGTCCACATAATGACCACATTAAAATGCATTCATCAACTCCCTAAAAATTTATGCATGTATATACATTCATACTTACCACATTCCAACACATGAATTAGAGCAATTTCACATATTTGAATTGTAAAATATAAAAATTACCTCCAACATTATTGATATCAACATTTTGAAGAAGATATTTCTTCCACACATTTCAAGCTCTCATCATACTACAAATAATTGTAGTAAATTTATATTACACCTTCAGTTGGGAACAACTAACTTTTGCAACACTAACATAAAAAACCAAGAGCTTCAATAATGACAACTAAAACCTGCAAAGTAAAGCAAAAAATTGTTAATACAGTTGAAATAACCCTCTCAATGCATGGGTCGAGTCGGTACTAACCCGTAACTCACCCAGCACAAAATTTAAAATGTGTCTTGTTTCAATAGCTCTAATATTTCATTCATATTAATGTTTACCTACCATGTTTGTTACAAACCTGAACTGGGTATGCAAGTCCAATACAACGCTAGTGATTCTCCTCGGTTTTGAAAATTTTGAGCTCTAACCCAATACTCACCCGTGCACAAAACTAAAAAGGGTTGTTTGTTTGAATAGCTTTAAAATTTCCTTGCTGATTGTACCACTCGCAATTCGGCAGTTAAACATGCGAAATCATCGATAAAATCATTAGATTCATAAAAAAAATCAACAAATAAACGTGTGTGTTAGGGATGTTGCTATAACCTATTTATCTTTCTACATTGATTAATCTTGAAATTCCATATTTACATATAAATAGCACAAACAAATAATTTAGAAATTCCATATTTGCATAAAAGAAATACTTATTTTAGTAGAAAAGAAAAAGAAAAAAAAATAAAAAAGGGCAAATTCATCATTTCAAAACCAAAGCACTTAATCAAACACAATTGTGAAACCGAAATCATGGACCAGTTCCTCACCATATGTTCTAAGTTGGAGTAAATTAAATGACAGTTAAAAAAATGGTAGCGATATAGTAAAAAAAAAGTTATGAATTGTATATTGGTAGAGTAATAAGAAAGCGTGTTGTTTTTATGGTAAAAACCCTTAATACAAACAAGTTCTATTTCATTGAATTCTGATTCATAATGAATTATTTCGCAACTTAAAAATCAAAAGATATTGAATTTAAAGAAAAGATAATGATAATAACCTTGTGCTCTTAATGGCTTTGATGGTGGAGGAAGATCTCTTTGAAGAAGGGAAGACCCTGAGAGGTGAACCAGAGAGGCCTTTGGGTGCATCAGGCCTTGTGGTGGTCAGTGAAATAGGACAAAGGCCACCTACCAATCGGACCGAAAGATTAAAAAAAAACATGGATGAACTGGAGCAGATACATACATGTGAAATAGGCCAATAAGAGCCTCAAAGATCACTATAGTTTAAGGAGCAACAACAACCATATTGACCATAACAATTAACAAACACCTACACAACCATGTTGACCATATATTAAGAATTTATCTAACACTCAAACCAAGTCTACCTACTGTGATGATACTTTTTTTTTACTTACTTTTTTCTTTAATTTAGAATTTTATTTTAATTGTTAGAAAATCAAATCTTCTGGATATTTTGAAACATTTATGTTTGATCTATATCCCATGCTTACTGTCAAATTTCACGATTAAAACTCAAAGAACGCCCAAACCAAATTTATTTAATATGAAAATGTTACAGAAAACGAATTGAGAATCAAAAACAAATTCACACTAACACTCACACATGTTCATCATCAATGCGATTGATGAACCAGGTGATAAGAAACACTCAAATCTCACATTTGGAAAACCCTAGAACTTGAGAGAGATGATAGAATAAGAAAGCGACTGAATATTTTGTGATGATATGTCCCTAATGCACCACAAGCTGACTTTTATATGAGCAGCAACAAACATGCGGGTTAAGCAACCCGAGACTCCAAGACCCGACAGCAACTCACTTGACCCGCTTCATAAATCCATCTACAAGCCCAGCAGCTCCACTCCAAGTCGAGCACAAGCCCAGCAAGCCCATCGACCTGATCCAGCTCATCGGCATTCCAGTAATCGGTCCGGCATATTAAAAATAAAATAAAAAATATTAAATAATTGATATGATAAAAAATATAATAATAAAATGTTATTATTCTATATTTTCAACACCTCCCCTCAGATCAATTGTTTAAACCTCAGATATATACAACTGACCGAAAAAAATTTCACACTGATTGATCATTAACCCCTTTGGGAAAATATCAGGGATTAGATTTCGGGAGGTCACACAAATATTTTCAATACTGCTTTTTCTCACATAAAGAAACATGAGACATTGTGAAGCCAAATTTGAACAGATCACACAGATTCACAAACAAATATAAAGAAGCCAAATCTGACAAACATAAAACTGATCCGCAGAGCTGATTCAAAAATATGTAACACATCTTTCAAAACACTTTAACAAAGATCTAATAGACCTTGAGATTATTGTGAAGAGCCATATAAAAGACACTATGAACAGTGAACCCCTACATACAAAGTGACAAAAGAGAACAAGAAGCAGGAAGCAAACGAACACACACACCAGATAGCATATCTGAGATAAAACACCTTTGTTATCATTATATGGCAATGTAGCAATACAGAAACAGTTTTGTTTTATACATAATAGCAACCTTAGCTTCCATAAAACTCTTTAGAATAGAAAACATTCGAGTGAAAATGTGAACTTTGAATGGTAAGGATACGGAAATACACGAGTACTCAACACATCAATGGGAAAGGATCTTTTTCCAAAAACAATATGACTTGAAATAATCTCTACAAACAGATATCTCACAAGACAACAAGAGGCCAACAAAACAATGGTCAACACAATTCTTTCACACACTACTAACAGGAACATACGCTCAAAGAATAAGATGAACATGAACCCTAGAATTGTGAAGAATCTAGACCATGGGACAATGAAATGAAACAGATCAACAATGAAATAAAACAGGAACAAGATGAAATCTATATATAACAGATCAACAACACGAAGAACTGATATAAGCTAACAGATCAACAACACGAAGAACTGATAGAAACTAACACTACGATCTATCGGGACAAGACCCAACAACACGGAGAATATACAAACGACCCTAGACCAGTGTGGAGAAAAAAACAAGCATTACCTAGACCAGTGACCTAACTCACTACGATCGGCAATGAACTAAAACATATTTGGTAAAAACAGATCACAAAAAATGATGTAACCACACAACAAGATTCAAGACACATGTTTGGTAATTTGAGTCACAAGATTCGAAAAACAATACCACAAACATACGTGACAGAAAATAGAGGCACAAACCTCTACATAATTCGAATTAACATGTGGAAAAAACATATGTCACAAGACATAATAAACTAAGAACTTTCTATAACAGAAAAGAACCCTAGTGAACCACATATTCTGATTAACAAAGAATCACACAATTCTTTAACAATATCAGATACTTATCTGACAATAACAGACAAAAGTCACATAACTTTTACGTCTAAAAATAATTGGATCAATATAAAATCAAGTTGTTATAAAATGAATCATTTGATTTTTCTCAAAAGATATTTGACAACTTTACAAAACTGAACCAACATAAACCAAATCACAAGATTCAAAAACATTACCAGAAACAATCTGATAATACAATAGGTCACACGACCCAAACACTTGAGAAACATATCTCAAAAGAACTTTGAATCACACAATTCAAAGATAAATCTGATAAAATGAGAATCACATGACTCTACATCAGATACAAATTTCAGCCAAAGATAACTTCATATTGTTTAAACACCACATGGTTAAACAACAGAATAAACCACAAGGATGTCAAAAAATTCAAGAACAATCTTGAAACACATAACTGGTTGCAGTTTCGAACCACATGTGTGACGCCCACTTCCATACTTGGCTCCAGAAGGGGTCACTAATCGGATTTACTCATGAACACAAGGTAATAACATAGATTACTAAGCAGCGGAAATTTGAAACTTTTTATTTAATTGCCAAGTACTACAAAGTAAGAGATAATTTACATAAGGAAATACTAACTATCATTACGTAATATTGCTATAACTATATCTATGCCAGCTTGCCACAATCTTCTTCCTTCCGATAGCCTGCCCGCCTAATCCCTTAATACAAGGGCCTTCTCGTAACTAGTCGATGTCTCACCCTGACCTGACATACATACATATTTTTGGAAAAAGGTCAGCTTACGCTGGTGAGTTCTATATTTTTATAACATTACCTCGGTGTGAGGTTTAAAACCTTTGGACCTGCAAGATCCATTTTCACAAACATTTATCAAGTATAATATATATCACAATTATATAACACGTATTATTCCTTAACAGGAAAAACTATTCATTCCACTAACCCCCCTCCATCCTTTCCATCATCTGTCTATATTTTAACTAACATAGGCAGAGATATCATTCTTGCGAACTGCCGAGTTTACCCTTTTAGGGCATTCCCTGTAACGGTCAGTCACATCGTATCTGTCCTTCTGCTAACTGCCGAGTTTACCCTTCTAGGGCATTCCCTGTAACGGTCAGTAGCTTTCTTTCCCCCTGTAGTGCTTTCTAACCTCTCTGGGTAACACTACTTCCAAATTGTCCATGTACCACTACCCGCCCCTAGTTAAATACTCAAGTGACTTAGGGTTGCTAGTAGACAGCGATAATGTCTTCATATACTGCAACAAGTGGACATCCCCCAATTTACCATTGGTGTATGTATACAGGATGTACCAGCGACGTATCCTCCACACTTCTGATATGCTGGGTAACTAATACTATTATGCTTATATATAGGACTTACCGCGGCGTATCCACCACATAATAATACAGCGAATGCATCACCTGTTCTCATATAATCATACATATTCACCATAACGTCTACTAACAATTCCTTTATTACTTGACTATTTAAGTTCAAAGCAAATATAGCACATACCGTCTCACAGTCATTATAATTACGTTATAACACGTATAAATGATTTAACATCATTTTCATAACATATCATATATATATTTATCTATATATATATGTATTATCCAAAAGCATTTCTAACAGTTTATCAATTCATGATATTCCACGTATATGCATTGTAATGCATTTCCATAACAATTCATGTATCCATATCAATCTAACCATAATTTAATAGTCTATCATTTAGAGCCCTTCACATATAAGCATTTTAATGCAATCCCATAATATTTCATGTATAATCATTCTAACACATTTCTCTAACAATCCTTGTAGATATCTTTATAACAGTTTATCTATTTACGATATTTCACACATAATTATTTTCATGGCCATTTGATAATCTTTCACGTATGTATCAATCAAAAGCAGTTAACTGTTTATCTACAGTTTAAAGCAAGCAATATTTCAATTATAAATCATTTGAATGTATTTTCATAACATTTGTATGTATATCAGCCCGAAAACATCTAAAACGTTAAAACATTTAAAAGTGGGCTCATAGAACTCACCTTATCTCTTTAACTTTGTTTACTTGGACAGAATTCCGGCACGATCCTTGATTTAACCTAATTTGCGTATCGTATGGCGTTAACGCAAGGTTTCATACAATAAACACTCCCTATGTTTATTTCTATCTCTTATTATCTTAATATTATATATTTATTAAGATTGTCCTTTTAATAGGTCAAAATGACCAAAATGCCCTTATAGGCAATTATCCTTTTCTTTTAATGTTAATACGAAGACGCGCATTCCTATAAGTAAACGCTCACTCCAGGATCGCCCAGGGAGGTATGCCATTTCCCAGTTGGGATTTATGCGACACCCTCGCTATGCCAGAAACCCCAGTGTACAGGCGCTTACCCTTCCGGTCCGCACGAACTTCTAAATATCCGATTAACTCGGTATTTTCAATACTTTATTATTTATCCATTTTAACCTCATATATACTTATTATATATATAAATATGTTATCATACCAAAATTCAAGTCCCCATACCCTCCGGATTATTTTATATTAAATATTCATGTTCCGAAACCCTAATTTCATAAAATTTCCATTTTATTATCAAAACTCATTTTTATTAAAAACCGTCTTAGGGTATTATCCATTATAACATTTTATAATATCCTTTAAAATGGCAAAGCTTAATTCAAAACCGTTGACTCGATTTGGGCAGAATAACGACACGAAAACCCTAATTTTTGACCCGTTTACAAAACCCATACCAAACCTTTACCAAGTCTGAAAAAAACTTAGGGCTTTCTTATATAACATCATTTTAAGAGTACCTACAAAAATTCAGAGCCTAACTCCCACCCGATCACCCGAATTTGACAATTTATGCTCAAGAACCCTAATTTTAACCTAGATTTAGAACTCGATCATAACAACAATATTAACTGAAATTGATTGAGGGCTATTGTAGATCATACCAAAGTATGTAGAACTGCAGAAGATGGCCTTCTAATTCCTCACCGATTGCTCGAATTTTGCAGAAGAAGGTCTGGGTTCGTTTTAGGGTTTTTGAGGTGTTTAGATCGAAATTGGCGAGTTGTTTCGAAGTGTTAGGGCCCGTATTTATAACCAACAGAGTCGCCCAGGGGTTCCTACACGTGTAGCAGTGACTAATTCGAAGAAAACGACGCGTAGGTGGTTCAAACGTAGGCTGCACGGTTGAACGTGGCGTTTTTCTGCGACTGGGGCGGGCCGCGTATCGCGCCGGACCAAGGAGGAGAGCTCGCGATACGCGAGCCATCTTTGGCAAAATGACACTTTCAGTCCCTCTATTTTATTTTTACATTTTAAGCCCCAGAATTCTACCAAACTGTTATTTTATGCACCGAACTATTATAAAACATGTTAAATAAAGTTTCTAAGGCTCGGGACACCCTCAATGATATACGTATACATACGTATATATTTTTATATATATTTATATATATTTTTCATTATTTACACTTTTGGCCCCTCAAACTTTATAATACTTATTATTTTATGTACCGAATCACTTTAGGATATTATTATAATACATTATAAGCCTCGGGGTACTTATAAAAGTTATAGATACGTATAATATCCGTAAGTATTCATAACTTTAAATAAATTACACTTTTAGCCCTTTAACTTTTATCTTATGCATATTAAACCCTAATCTTTTGATGTAGCCATCATTTTATGTTTTACAACCTTCCAAAACATATTTCTAACATTCTCGAAGGTTCGGGTCACATATAGCAATATATATACACATATATATTTGTATACTTACATAAATTACATTGTCTACCCTTCTATTTTCTTGTTAACTATTTAAGCATGCATTTTTCACACGTATAACTATCCAAACACGTATATATCCATCAAATGAATATTTCACATGTATTCATACTATTAGACATATATCTATACATGATTTCAATATCATGTAATCGTGTAAACCTATTTTCTCCCGGTTATCATTTATTTCCAACATATAAACGTTTAGCTACGTTTTTCATGCTAACATCATATATATCAATTATCTTTGATATAAAACACATATTATTTCATTTTCTTTCCTCATGTTATTAATTAACACATATATCATTCATGCAATACTATCTTTTATTGATTTATTACCCGGTAATGGGTAAACATGCATTTTTCAAACGTTTTAACACGTTTAGCTTTCTAACACATATATCATGTGTATTAATCACATTAATAACGTATTTCTCAAATTTTGGGATGTTACAACATGGCTCAGCAAACCAGAAAACATATTATAAGACACAGCCAGGCAAGAGTTTGATTTCACATAGAATCACACGATATGCAAACCAGAGAAAACATCTCTCACAAGAGAGAAGAAAACAACATATCAAGCCCAAAAAACAACTTACAGATCTCACATCAACTTTAAATCTGACAAGAATGCACTACTACATGTTATCACTACGATCTAACGGGAACAACCATTAATACAAGAATAAGAAATCAAGATGAAACCCTAGACCAGTGATAAGAACCAAAACAGGGGTTGATATGACCTAATGATCATCAACACGACGACCACAACAAGTATCTCACACTAGACTAACAGATTCATATGCCCAAACACTAAACATGAACTCTAATCGCGTAAGATACGACAGAAATTAGAGAGAATAAAAACATATGGGTCAAACAAACAAACCATCATGACACAGTTTAAAGAAACCATCATGACACGGTTTAACGATAAGCAACCCACTAACCACAACAATCTGAATCACATAATTCAGACACAAATATGATAACAATATCACATGATTCAAAAACAGATAAAAGATTTATAGACAAAAAAATTGTAGTTGTGCATACAAATAACATGATCCCACAACTCGAACACATTCCTAACATAGGAGAAAACAAGGCTAATATAAAGTTACCCGACTTTAAAACTTCAGAACCGCGTCTCAAAAAACACTTAGATCAATATAAAAAACAAGTTGTACACACATGACGACTCATTTAATTTTTATCAAACGCAATTTTACAACTTTATAATATATTGAACCAGCAAAGTTTGAATCACAAGATTCAAAATAGACTTCTAGAAAAATGGAAACATGTGAAACACAAGGAAGAATGAACACAAAAGTTTAACAAGATGTGAAGATATTGTGATCACAGAAACTGACACAAATGGAACAATCAAGTCACAAGAGACAAATCATGCTAGTGATAAAAACCACATTTACTCAATTTTAAGACATTCTTGAACTTGTTTACTAGATTAATTCCAATTTTAAAAAATGTGTGAACTGTGTGAAAGGATATCACAGCTTAAAAATCATGAACCAAGATAAAAATAAACACTATTAATCTTGGTTGGAAAACACATATTGTGTAGACCAAAAAAACTAGATATGAACACTCCTAGCCAACTAGTGACAAGAAAAGCACATACATATTGAGTTGCTGAACACCCACAATAAGAAAATACCACATGAACACAATTGACGTTTTTTAATAGACAGTATGTTTTCGAGCAAGAATCTTGTGACATCCGAGAATTCCAAGGTTAACTTCCGTTAGACAAACTCCGTTAGTTACGTTATGAGCGTTAACTTAGTAACTAATGCTTAACTAGGCCGAATGCGTCCACGTCCTTTGGTTGATCACCGAACCCGCCCATATGTGTTATGTGCTTATTTATTGTCCTTATGAGCAATGTGATTTAAATACATGACTTAGTATTGTGAATTGCATGACAAATTGTAAATACTTGATTGTGTGGAAAACTTGTCTTTTTGGTCGCCAGCGAAACTACCAGGCGAAACTGTAGTGTCGCCCGGTAGCCAGCTGAACTACTCGATCAACATGTGACCAGAGCTAGTTTCGCCTGGCCAGCGAAACTGCCAGCGAAACTAGCTTCTGATATAAATAAACTTAATAAGCCCTAGTTTCTCCATTTGCCTCATTTCATCACAAACACACACACACTCCTCTCTGGAACCTGGTCAGCCGAGAAAGTCACCCGAGGACCAAGATCTCAGCCTCTAGGCCATCATCTCATCTCATCTATCGATTCTTGATATCAAACGTGAGTCCCAAAACTATGTTTTATGCCTTTCTATGTGTTTTTCTTCTTAAAGCATGATCAAACCTTCATGAAAACTTGTATGCTTCTGAGATAATACTTAGGAATGCTAGATCTATCATAAAGTTAGCAACTTTGCGTATGAAATCCAGCCATGATAGAGATTTATGCTATTTTAGCCATTTTAGGGTTTTATATGTATTTTGGGTGATTTGATGACAAAATGCATGTTTAAGATGTTAAAGCTTGCTGATTTATGTTGGTAAATGCCTATGTATGCTAAATAATGAATTGCATGTAAGATCAGAAGCTGTTAGGTTGATTTTTAGGCAAATCCGTATGTTTTTCGCGACCAGCGAAACTGAGTGTTCTCTGGGCGAAACTGTGTGGCGAAATTAGGCCTTCATTCAGCGACACTGCCGAGCGAAACTATAGTGTCGCTAGCGAAACTGACCCGACCAGCTCGAACGAAACTACCGAGCGAAATACCTGAACGAAAGTTCAAACCAGTTTCCCAGCGAAACTAGGCTAGCGAAACTGCGTCAGCAGTTTCGGGCGAAACTAGCCTAGCGAAACTGTGTCACCGGGCATAACCTAGCGAAAGTGCTGCCCGTGCACCCAGCGAAACTGCCTAGCGAAACTGTGCTAGCGAAACTAAGACCTGACCTGAAAACCAAACTTGTGCAATTTGCTTGAATATTATGCCATGACTTACATGATTATGCTATGATGATACATGTTTGATTTCTGTAATATGTGAACCCTCGTTTATGATCAACCATCGGTATCGTGTGTCGGTATGTCGAGTCTTAGTTGCAACGTGCTATGTTATGGGCCATAGTGACGTTAAGTTAAAGTTTAGACACAACCTAACACCCAAGACCTTAATGTGATTACTAGGTCTTCGTTAGCAAACATAAATTGGATTAACAAGTGTAGCTGAGCAACCTAAGGTGAGTTTCACAAACCCTTTACTTGTGAGCCCGTTTGGGTCACAACGAACATACTAAACGGAAAACAACGCTGACAATTTGAGGTATTGCCTAATGGGGTACCTGATATGGAAGTTGGAGTGTTTTATGGGGAACACTTGTAACTGTCCATCCTTGGGGTTTCAAATGAAATCCGGAACCAACCATTATGACACTTAAACTCTTTTTGGGATCTCAGATGAAATCCGGAATAAACAATTTTAATATGACTAGTGTAGGTTAAAGTCTAAACCAAATGATATCACATGATTTCTAAGGATGCTTAAAAAACTTAAAGACCTCAACTTAGTACTGATGATCTGGAAAGCGAGGGGATGTTGGGTAGATCTACTGAGGGTTTGACAAACCCTGCTCCGCGGTACACAAATGTGTAACCAACCGGCCGGGGGCCGAACGGAGTGCAATATCAGCCTGTTCTTAGTTGTGGGCATCCCAAATGGGACACAACTGGAGGCACAAACCAACGGCAAATGCCGCACTCTGTTACGTCAGCTTTCAGCCCTAGTACGACTTCCTTAGTGCATGGAAACCGGATTAGCTACCCGCGATATCGGTTGACTGCTTTAACTTTTACATAACTAGTGCATATTCAGTAAACAAACTCTTGGCAATGTTTTGCAAAACCATACTACTTATATATGTTGATACATACGATTATTGAGACTGGGCCAATGCATGTCATGCCCACCGTGAACTCACCAACCGTTAGGTTGACACTTGTGTGGTTTTCACTTTTGCAGATCATTGAAGAGTATCCGCTGAAGGTTGGCATGGCACGTGAAGACTTAAATTTTACTAAACTTAACTTGGGAATTTAGATACAATGACTTGTTTATGTAAAGCACGTGGTTAGTGCTAACACAAATAATTTTCCGCTGCGTATATGTTGAAACTGTTTTTATTATTGATGCTTGGACTTTACTCTGATTCATTTAGTATTTGTAACTAATGGTTGTGGTCCTGGTCTAGTCGCGCCCCTTAACGGTATAAACTCCGTTAGTGGTTAATTGGGGGTGTGACAAATCTAATTGAGAGCCCATAACCATGTGTAAAATAGCAATTTAAAACCTTTACTAGCATTATCTAACTGGATTTCATTAAGAACTTCACGTGACTTTTCTATTTAGCAATTACTATGATCATTAAAACCAAGAATGAATGTTTGGTATTCCTCACACAAGAAAGCATGTTTGCAAAATGGTTTTAAAAGGAACAAAAAACCACAAGCACCAACTTCAAAACTATGCAGTTTGATATATACCAAGATGATAAATGTGGCACAATCTGGTCATCTCAAGATACTTTCATTTTAAAACCAAAAAACCATTGGGTGTCAGAATTGAAAGTTACAGTGTTAAACTTAAAAAAATCAATTCACATGACACACATAAAACCCTCACAGAAACAAACAGCATGTATCATCTTCAAAAAATTCAGGCTCATGAACACACATGTAAATAATTAAAAATACTTGAATCATAAAGAAAAATCAAGGTGTACCTGAAACTTCTAATTGAATGTATTAAACCATCCGTGAGCTTATAGATTACATGGCTTCCAACTGTTTTGGGTTTCTCTTTCGTCTCACGGTTGTTTTAATTCCAGAAATCTTTTTAGATCTAATCATGAATCTCTATCCACTGTTAGAGACAATTTCCCCGAAAGATAAACCGACATCACACAGATCCATCTTCTCAATCGGCTCCGACGAAGAGGAGCAACCGGATACGGACACCCGAGTCGCCAACAAATTTAGTTGGAGAAGAATGAGAGTTTCAGTGGAGTGTATTTTAGAGTTTCTTTTCCACGGATTTTTTATTCATCACTTGTGTAGCAAGATGTATGAATATCCCCGGAGCATAACCTAATCCCGTCAGCTTTTGGACCGCTCAATTCTTTCTCCATCACAAAATCAGTCGACATTTTTGATGTATTAATGGCATCTTCACTGGCACAGCCTTATGAGAGCATGAGTACTTGAGTTTCAGATCTGGAACGCCTAATCTTCCAGGCATTTTCTGGGCAGTTAAAGTAGTCAATGTTCAATCACAGTTATACTTTATACATATCCCATAATATGTATATTAACAATTCTCGTTATCCCACTATTAGTCCAGAAAAATTTTCGTGCAAAAATGAGGCGTCGTCGGAGAACGTCGTAAGTCGTAAGTACCATCGTCGAAAGTCGGTTTTCCCATAAAAGTCACCGTCGGCGTAGTCATCGTAATAGAAATCAGGACGTAGCGTGTAGCGTCGTTTCGTTGTCGCCTTCCCCCGGAAATAGTGTGCGTATTAGCGTTCGCATTTCGTATTCGTGTGTGAAATTTTCCCTAAGGTTTTCCGTTAGACTACCTAGACACGGTCTATATATATATTTATATATATATATATATATACATCTGTAGTATTTACTTACACAGCAGAGCGAGTATCCCAGGTTGGCACGTAAGAGTTTTGTTTTGAGAATTTGTTTGTTCGTTTGTAACTAAGGTTTCAAGTTGCAGTTTCCAAATCGTTTTTCAAAAGTGATTCCAGTTCTCTGCAACTTATGGCTCTGATACCAATCTGTCACACCCCCAATTAACCACTAACGGAGTTTATACCGCTAAGGGGTGCGAGCAAACCAGGACCACAACGATTAGTTACAAATACTAAACGAATCGGAGTAAAGTCCAAACATTCATCATAAGTAAGGTCTCAAAATACGCAGCGGAAAATATAGTCTTAGCACTAACCACGTGCTTTACAAATTCATTGTTTTAAATTCTCAATTAGGTTTAAACAAAAGTAAAATATCTTCATGTGCCATGCCAACCCGCTCCGAATACTCCTCAGCGATCTGCAAAAGTTTAAACCACGCAAGTGTCAACCTAACGGTTGGTGAGTTCACAGTGGGCTTGTCACGCAGTGGCCCGGTCTCATACTCATAATTGTGTCAACATATACTTATGTAATATTCATTTGTGAAAAAGCAATGCTTAGTGATAATACACCAGTTCATAATCATAGTAGCGTGATTTAGTAAAAGTAATGTCCGTAACATGCGTTATCGGGTATGTACTAGTTTTATAAAATTAAAGTGCTCAACCGATATCGCGGGTAGCTAATCCGTTGTTCCATGCACTACGGAAGTTTGTACCAAAGCTGACTAATATGTATTGTAGTGGCATCGCCATCATCCATTTTGTTTTGCGGACATACGTCATCGCGGCTTTGCCTCCCCCGTGTCCTCTCGGGACCATGGTCAGATAGGCTGATATTGTACCTCCGTGCACCTCCAGTGTCACCGGGCGGAGTTTGTCAAACTCCAGTAGATCTACCCAACATCCCCTCGCTTTACAATTAATGGCACAATTTAGTTGAGGACTTTTTCAGTTAAATGCAATCCTTAGAGATCATGTGATATCATGTGGTTTAGACTTTAAATTACACTAGCCATATTAAAATGGTTTACCGGATTCTCATGAATCTCAAAATGTTTTCAGTTTTGTTTCAAAAATAGTGTGTTTAAGTTCCACAAGTGTTTCCCATAAAACACTTCAAGTTTGTCATAGAGGTGCATGGCACTCATAAGGTTTCAAGTTCATAAAAGAGGTGCATAGCACTCATAAGGTTGTCAGCATTGTTTTTCGTTAGGTTATTCAGTGTGTCCCAAACGGGCTCACAGTAAACGGGTTAGTGACACTCACCTTTGGTTGCACTGCTACACTTGCTAAATAATCCAAGTATGATTGTTTATCGAAGACCTAAGAACACGTTTAGGTCTTAAGTATTAGTTGTGTGTCTAATCTTTAACTTAACGTCACTATGGTCCATAACATAGCACGTTGGAACTATGACACGACATATCGACACACGACACCGATGGTTGATCATAAACAAGGGTCCACAAAATTCAGAAATCAAGGCATGTATCATTATGGCATAATCATGTAAGTCATAGCATAACATTCAAATGAGTTGCACAAGTTTGGGTTTTGGTCTTGGCACAGTTTCGCTATACAGTTTCGCTATAGTTTCTCTACCTAGTTTCGCTACACAATTTCGCTGTGTGCACGGGCAGCATTTTCGCTGGGGAATACCCGATGACACGGTTTCGCTAGCTAATTTCGCTCGAAACTGATGTCACAGTTTCGCTAGGATAGCTTCGCTCGAAACTGGTTTGAACTTTCGTTCAGGGACAAGGTCTATGGTTGTTTCGCTCGGTAGTTTCGTTTGAGCAATACACAGGCGACACTATAGTTTCGCTACATAGTGTCGCTGGATGAATATTCAAAGGGTTTGCGAAACTACAGTTTCTCCTAAAGAATGCCCAGTTTCGCTAGTCGCTAAAAACCCGTAAATTTGACTAAAACTCCTTTTAACAGCTTCCATACTTCATGTAATTCATTATCTAGCATACATAATCATTTAGCAACATTAAACAACAAGTTTTAACACCTTAAACACGAGTTTTCATCATCAAATCATCAAGAACACTTTTTAAGCATATTTGACCTAACTAGCATGAATCTTTAATATGGATCAGTTTCACACGTAAAGTTGCAGTCTTTATGATAGATCTAGCATTCCTAAGCATCGTTTCAGAAGATCAAGTGATTCCATGAAGGTTTGGTCATGCTTTTTAAGAAAACACATAGAAAATGCAAGAAGATGGTTTTTTTGGGACTCACGGTTTGATCAAGCTCGATGGATGATCTTCACCAACAGAGATGATAGCTGCTAATGATGATTCTCAGCTGGTCCAGATTTCGTGAGAGAGAGTGGGGAGTGTAGGAGTGTGTGTTTTTGGTGATGTATGGAGAAAATGGGAGCATTAGGGTTTATGGTGGGTTTAAATACTAAAGGCCTTGGGTGGGCTTATCATTGGGATTTGGGCCCCAATGATTAGCAAATGATTAGCCCATGATTAACAACAAATGCATACACTTACTTACTTGATTAATCATTTAATTACACAAAATCAAGCAATTTGAACAATTAGTCATATAATTAAATCAAGTAAACAAATAATCATATTTTTGATAATAATCATGCATTTAAATTACGTTGCACATAATTACAATAAATAAATGAACACATAACATATATGGGCGGGTTTGGTGATCAGCCAAAGGTCGTGGACGTATTCGGCCTAGTTAAGCATTAGTTACATTTATAACGTAACTAACAGAGATTGTCTAACGGAAGTTAACCTTGGAATTCTCGGATGTCACACAAAATGTTAGTGTTTCTAGATTTAATGTATCTGCCTATATATTGTTTGTTTGTTTATACCCTCGAGAAATACTTCAACATACACTACTAAACTGTAATAGAAGAAAAATCAAATAACGATAAATAACAAAGGCTACGTTAATAGCAACAACTATAGCATACACTATTAAACTTATAACGTGATGAAACATAGAATAGAAAGGAAAGTAAATATACCCACGAAGATGCGAGGAGCACCCAAAAACAACAGAAACACAACTGAACCCTGCAAAAGAACTTGAACAGGAACATATTAGTGAACATACAAACCAAAGCCTACCACCTGCATTTGACACGGCTACACATGAGAAGCAATAAAATCAAGAGCAGTATTAAACATTTGAAGAACAACAAAGAGGGCAAGATCACCTGGGTATATGGTGAAACAACAAAGAGGGACATGTACCAAAATTTTCAAAATCTTAATTTACATGACAACCACCTTCGACGATCACCACAAAATAACCAAGAAGTTGTCCGCATATGATGAAAGGGTTTTAGAGTTTATGGCGTACGTACCTCAGCCTCCGAAGATCTTTGATTCAAGGGCATTAGATTTTCTTGAGATCAATTGATGCCGCCATGTCGAGAAGTTAATCAAACCCTAACACGACGATAAGACAACGAAGCCTGAAAATGACCACAACATGCGGCGATAGAAGCGGTTCCCATTAGGGTTCCGCCACAAGGACTGCGGATTTGGGTTTGACGGTGAAAATATTAGGCGAAAGAATGGTAATGGAGGCTGAGAGGAGGTATGGATTTTGAAGCAGAGATGTCGGAGAGTGGGTGCCAGAGGGAAAAATTAGAAGCAGGTATAATTGCATAATTTTGCGGGCCCGATGGAAGAAAAAGAGGGTTTAGGTGTATCATGAATGAGTTCCGGTCCGGTGAGTCTTTTCTCACCCGTTTCGGCCCAACACACGGGCGATCTACATTTTCTGCCATAAAGAGCTTCAAAAGGTGCTGCGTCAATGCTCGTATGATAACTGTTGTTGTAGGAGAACTCCACCAACGGAAGGTGAGCTTCCCAGTCTTTACCAAAGTCAAGAACGCAAGCTCGGAGCATGTCTTCCAAAGTCTGAATAGTTTGTTCCGTCTGACCATCGGTCTGTGGGTGATAAGTTGTACTCATATCCAGTCTGGTCCCCAGTGCGTCTTGCATAGATTGCCACAGTCGGGAAGTAAATCGAGGATCTCGGTCCGAGATAATGGTCTTAGAGCACTCCATGCAGTGCTACAATTCGGTCGATATACAGCTTTGTTAACTTATCCATATTGTCATTTTCCCTCATTGGAATAAAGTGCGCAGATTTGGTTAGTCGATCAATGATAACCCAAATCGCATCTGGTCGATTTGATCGATGAGGTAGTCCCGTTACGAAATCCATGGAGATATCCTCCCATTTCCATTCCGGGATCTTTGGTTGCTGCAATAATCCAGAAGGCTTTTGGTACTCGATCTTAATTCTTGAGCACGTTAAACAATTAGCCACATATCGCGCGATGTCGGCTTTCATATTCGGCCACCAATACAAGTTCTTCAAATCCTGGTACATTTTATCCGATCCAGGGTGCACCGAATACCTTGATTTGTGAGCCTCGTCCATCACGAGCTCACGGAGATTTCCAAGTAAAGGAACCCAAATTCTGTTATTGTAATATCTGAGTCCGTCGGACCTAATTTCAGAGTGACCATCCACTCCTCGCAGTGCTTCAGCTGCGAAGTTTTCTTCTTTTAAGGCTTCTTGTTGGGCATCGCGGATTCGATCTGGCAGTCCCATGTGAATGGTAAGTTGCAGCGCTCGTACTCGTCGAGGCTTTTCGTACTCTTTTCGGCTTAAGGCATCAGCCACAACATTGGCTTTTCCCGGGTGATACTTAATCGCTAAGTCATAGTCGTTTAGTAGCTCGACCCACCTTCGCTGTCGCATGTTGAGGTCCTTCTGTTCGAAGATGTATTGTAAGCTTTTATGGTCAGTAAATATCGTGCACTTTGTTCCGTAGAGGTAATGTCTCCAAATCTTGAGTGCAATATCGTGCACTTTGTTCCGTAGAGGTAATGTCTCCAAATCTTGAGTGCAAATACAACGGCTCCCAATTCCAAATCGTGTGTTGTATAATTCTTCTCAGTAACCTTCAGTTGCCTGGACCCGTAGGCAATCACTTTGTCTCGTTGCATCAACACGCAACCGAGTCCTTGAATGGATGCATCGCAGTAAACCACAAAGTCGTCAACCCCTTCAGGTAACGAGAGAATCGGAGCTGAACATAACATGTCCTTAAGAGTTTGAAACGCGTGTTCCTCTTTTTCACCCCATCTATATTGCACTCCTTTGTGTGTTAGAGCTGTTAAGGGTTGAGCCAATTGCGAGAAACCCTTAATGAATCTTCGGTAGTATCCGGCAAGTCCCAAAAACTGTCGGATTTCAGTCGGCGCTCTCGGAGTAGACCAATTCTTGATAGCTTCCACTTTAGCTGGGTCAACATGAATCCCATCCTGATTAACAATGTGTCCAAGAAACTGGACTTCGCGAATCCAAAAATCGCACTTTGAAAACTTGGCGTAAAGCTGTTCCTTGCGGAGTAATTCCAAGATAAGTCGTAGGTGATTCTCGTGTTCTTCCTTTGTCTTGGAGTAGATCAAAATATCATCGATGAAAACTATCACAAACTGATCGAGGTATGGCTTGCACACTCGATTCATCAAATCCATAAATACAGCAGGTGCATTGGTTAGCCCAAACGGCATAACCAGGAACTCATAGTGACCATACCGAGTTCTAAAAGCAGTCTTAGAAATATACTCATCGCGAACACAAAGTTGGTGATATCCGGACCGTAGATCAATCTTTGAATAGTAGCTCGAGCCTTGCAATTGGTCGAAAAGATCGTCGATTCGAGGAAGTGGGTACCGATTCTTGATCGTAACCTTGTTAAGCTCTCGGTAGTCGATACACATTCGGAACGTTCCATCTTTCTTCTTAACAAACAATACTGGTGCTCCCCATGGAGACGAACTTTGACGAATAAATCCTTTGTCGAGTAACTCTTGAAGTTGTGCGGAGAGTTCGTTGAGTTCGCTTACCGCCAAACGGTAAGGTGCGCGTGCAATCGGAGCTGCTCCGGGAGCTAATTCGATTCCAAACTCAACTTGTCGAAATGGAGGCAAACCAGGCAATTCATCAGGAAATACATCTTGGAAGTCGCGGACTATCGGGTAGTCGCTGATTCTATGCTCGGGAAGTGTCGTGTCGATGACGTTTGCAAGTACCGCGAAGTGTCCTTTACGAAGACACTTTTGAGCTTTAAGAAACGAAATAATACCAGTGACTGTTCCACCTTTCTCGCCTTGAACTGTTAACACTTCACCTTCTTTGAGTGGGATACGAACCACTTTTTCTTGACATAGAATTTCAGCTCGGTTTTCAGATAACCAATCCATTCCTACTATGACATCGAAACTACTAATCGGGAAAGGCATAAGATCGATTCCTAACGTATGGCCAGCTAGTTCTAACTTACAGTCCTTAACTATCTGAGTCGTATCATGAAGTTTACCATTCGCTAACTCTACCACATATGTAGCATCTAAGTCAATCGGTTTAGCATTAATTAGTTTAGCAAACTTAGTGGAAATAAAACTTCTTTCAGCACCAGAATCAAATAATACAGTAGCAAAGAAACCATTTAGTATAAATTTACCGTTAATCACGTTGGCGTCTTTGCGAGCTTCTCCTTGCCCCATAACAAAAGCTCTTCCCCTGCCGTTACCATTTCCGTTGCCATTACCATTCCCACCATTGTTTCCCTGATTACCATTTCCCGATCTTCTCAACTGTGGGCAGTCTCTCTTAATGTGGCCTTGAGCACCACATTCATAACAGTTCCCATTACCATTTCCTCTGGGAGCTTCATTGTTGTTGTTACGGTTCTGACCATTGTTGTTCCCATTGCCCCGGTTGTTTCCATAGTTGTTGTTGCCATGATTGTTGTTGTTATTTTGCCTTGGGCGGTTTTGTTGCTCAGGTAAAATTGCCCAACAGTCTTTTGCTTCGTGGCTTCTCTTGCCACATCTCTCGCAGTTCAAACTTTTTCTGCAGATGCCAGCGTGATGCTTCCCACACTTGTTACACATGGGCAGGTTACCCTTGTAGTTACTTTGACCATTTCCGCCCTGGCAGTTGTTTCCACTGTTGTTCCCAGACCTTTTGCTTTGGCCTTGGAAGTTATAAGACCTCCCAGTGCTGTTTCCAACACTCTGATTGTTCATTGAGTTTTCAGGAGCTTCATCATCAGCTTTTCTTTTGCCACTTAAGGCAGTCTTCTCTGAGGCTTTTGCAGGAAGTGTACCCTTCTCAATTTCCTGATCAGTAAGCTTGTGAGCCAAACGGATGGCTTGCTGCACGGTTGCGGGGTTGCTGGCGGTCACTAGTCCTTTGATTTGAGGTGCGAGGCCTTCCAAATATCGCTCGATGCGTTTGAACTCAGCATCCACCATTGTGGGGCACAAGACCGCGTACTCATGGTAATGCGCAGTATACTGTTCGACTTCAGACCCAGTCATTTTCAGATTCAAGAATTCACCCTCTAACTTCTTCACTTGGTCACGGGGACAGTACTCTTCCATAATCAGTTCCTTAAACGCTTCCCATTCCATGCCGTTAGCCGCATCTAACCCAATCATCTGGATTTCGGCATTCCACCAGGTGAGAGCAGCTCCCTCGAAGGTACCAGTCGCATATTTCACTTTGCTCTCAGCAGGACAGTTGCACATAGAGAAGACCTTCTCAGACTTCTCGATCCACCTGAGGAGTCCTACCGCTCCTTCTTCGCCGGAAAACGTCATCGGCTTGCAGTCCATGAAGGACTTAAACATACAGATGGAGGTTTCCTGATGCATAAATAGTTCGGGTTTTAAGTTTAAACAAGTCAAATTATAATCGCTTTTGTGCCTTAACCGGCATAATAATTACCCTGTTCGGCGAATGCAGCTTGGGCGGCTGCCACCGCGGCTTGCACGTGCTCGTTTATCATAGCTTGCAATTGTGCAGGTGTCAGGTTAATGTTGTTCCTTCCGTGTCCTCTTCCAGGCATTTTCTGGGCAGTTAAAGTAGTCAATGTTCAATCACAGTTATACTTTATACGTATCCCATAATATGTATATTAACAATTCTCGTTATCCCACTATTAGTCCAGAAAAATTTTCGTGCAAAAATGAGGCGTCGTCGGAGAACGTCGTAAGTCGTAAGTACCATCGTCGAAAGTCGGTTTTCCCATAAAAGTCACCGTCGGCGTAGTCATCATAGTAGAAATCAGGACGTAGCGTGTAGCGTCGTTTCGTTGTCGCCTTCCCCCGGAAATAGTGTGCGTATTAGCGTTCGCATTTCGTATTCGTGTGTGAAATTTTCCCTAAGGTTTTCCGTTAGACTACCTAGACACGGTCTATATATATATTTATATATATATATATATATATATATATATACATCTGTAGTATTTACTTACACAGCAGAGCGAGTATCCCAGGTTGGCACGTAAGAGTTTTGTTTTGAGAATTTGTTTGTTCGTTTGTAACTAAGGTTTCAAGTTGCAGTTTCCAAATCGTTTTTCAAAAGTGATTCCAGTTCTCTGCAACTTATGGCTCTGATACCAATCTGTCACACCCCCAATTAACCACTAACGGAGTTTATACCGCTAAGGGGTGCGAGCAAACCAGGACCACAACGATTAGTTACAAATACTAAACGAATCGGAGTAAAGTCCAAACATTCATCATAAGTAAGGTCTCAAAATACGCAGCGGAAAATATAGTCTTAGCACTAACCACGTGCTTTACAAATTCATTGTTTTAAATTCTCAATTAGGTTTAAACAAAAGTAAAATATCTTCATGTGCCATGCCAACCCGCTCCGAATACTCCTCAGCGATCTGCAAAAGTTTAAACCACGCAAGTGTCAACCTAACGGTTGGTGAGTTCACAGTGGGCTTGTCACGCAGTGGCCCGGTCTCATACTCATAATTGTGTCAACATATACTTATGTAATATTCATTTGTGAAAAAGCAATGCTTAGTGATAATACACCAGTTCATAATCATAGTAGCGTGATTTAGTAAAAGTAATGTCCGTAACATGCGTTATCGGGTATGTACTAGTTTTGTAAAATTAAAGTGCTCAACCGATATCGCGGGTAGCTAATCCGTTGATCCATGCACTAAGGAAGTTTGTACCAAAGCTGACTAATATGTATTGTAGTGGCATCGCCATCATCCATTTTGTTTTGCGGACATACGTCATCGCGGCTTTGCCTCCCCCGTGTCCTCTCGGGACCATGGTCAGATAAGCTGATATTGCACCTCCAGTGTGACGAGGCGGAGTTTGTCAAACTCCAGTAGATCTACCCAACATCCCCTCGCTTTACAATTAATGGCACAATTTAGTTGAGGACTTTTTCAGTTAAAAGCAATCCTTAGAGATCATGTGATATCATGTGGTTTAGACTTTAAATTACACTAGCCATATTAAAATGGTTTACCGGATTCTCATGAATCTCAAAATGTTTTCAGTTTTGTTTCAGAAATAGTGTGTTTAAGTTCCACAAGTGTTTCCCATAAAACACTTCAAGTTTGTCATAGAGGTGCATGGCACTCATAAGGTTTCAAGTTCATAAAAGAGGTGCATAGCACTCATAAGGTTGTCAGCATTGTTTTTCGTTAGGTTATTCAGTGTGTCCCAAACGGGCTCACAGTAAACGGGTTAGTGACACTCACCTTTGGTTGCACTGCTACACTTGCTAAATAATCCAAGTATGATTGCTTATCGAAGACCTAAGAACACGTTTAGGTCTTAAGTATTAGTTGTGTGTCTAATCTTTAACTTAACGTCACTATGGTCCATAACATAGCACGTTGGGACTATGACACGACATATCGACACACGACACCGATGGTTGATCATAAACAAGGGTCCACAAAATTCAGAAATCAAGGCATGTATCATTATGGCATAATCATGTAAGTCATAGCATAACATTCAAATGAGTTGCACAAGTTTGGGTTTTGGTCTTGGCACAGTTTCGCTATACAGTTTCGCTATAGTTTCGCTACCTAGTTTCGCTACACAATTTCGATGTGTGCACGGGCAGCATTTTCGCTGGGGGATACCCGATGACACGGTTTCGCTAGCTAATTTCGCTCGAAACTGATGTCACAGTTTCGCTAGCATAGCTTCGCTCGAAACTGGTTTGAACTTTCGTTCAGGGACAAGGTCTATGGTTGTTTCGCTCGGTAGTTTCGTTTGAGCAATACACAGGCGACACTATAGTTTCGCTACATAGTGTCGTTGGATGAATATTCAAAGGGTTTGCGAAACTACAGTTTCTCCTAAAGAATGCCCAGTTTCGCTAGTCGCTAAAAACCCGTAAATTTGACTAAAAATCCTTTTAACAGCTTCCATACTTCATGTAATTCATTATCTAGCATACATAATCATTTACCAACATTAAACAACAAGTTTTAACACCTTAAACACGAGTTTTCATCATCAAATCATCAAGAACACTTTTTAAGCATATTTGACCTAACTAGCATGAATCTTTATTATGGATCAGTTTCACACGTAAAGTTGCAGTCTTTATGATAGATCTAGCATTCCTAAGCATCGTTTCAGAAGATCAAGTGATTCCATGAAGGTTTGGTCATGCTTTTTAAGAAAACACATAGAAAATGCAAGAAGATGGTTTTTTTGGGACTCACGGTTTGATCAAGCTCGATGGATGATCTTCACCAACAGAGATGATAGCTGCTAATGATGATTCTCAGCTGGTCCAGATTTCGTGAGAGAGAGTGGGGAGTGTAGGAGTGTGTGTGTTTGGTGATGTATGGAGAAAATGGGAGCATTAGGGTTTATGGTGGGTTTAAATACTAAAGGCCTTGGGTGGGCTTATCATTGGGATTTGGGCCCCAATGATTAGCAAATGATTAGCCCATGATTAACAACAAATGCATACACTTACTTACTTGATTAATCATTTAATTACACAAAATCAAGCAATTTGAACAATTAGTCATATAATTAAATCAAGTAAACAAATAATCATATTTTTGATAATAATCATGCATTTAAATTACGTTGCACATAATTACAATAAATAAATGAACACATAACATATATGGGCGGGTTCGGTGATCAACCAAAGGTCTTGGACGTATTCGGCCTAGTTAAGCATTAGTTACATTTATAACGTAACTAACGGAGATTGTCTAACGGAAGTTAACCTTGGAATTCTCGGATGTCACACAAAATGTTAGTGTTTCTAGATTTAATGTATCTGCCTATATATTGTTTATTTGTTTATACCCTCGAGAAAAACTTCAACATACACTACTAAACTGTAATAGAAGAAAAATCAAATAACGATAAATAACAAAGGCTACGTTAATAGCAACAACTATAGCATACACTATTAAACTTATAACGTGATGAAACATAGAATAGAAAGGAAAGTAAATATACCCACGAAGATGCGAGGAGCACCCAAAAACAACAGAAACACAACTGAACCCTGCAAAAGAACTTGAACAGGAACATATTAGTGAACATACAAATCAAAGCCTACCACGTGCATTTGACACGGCTACACATGAGAAGCAATAAAATCAAGAGCAGTATTAAACATTTGAAGAACAACAAAGAGGGCAAGATCACCTGGGTATATGGTGAAACAACAAAGAGGGACATGTACCAAAATTTTCAAAATCTTAATTTACATGACAACCACCTTCGACGATCACCACAAAAAAACCAAGAAGTTGTCCGCATATGATGAAAGGGTTTTAGAGTTTATGGCGTACGTACCTCAGCCTCCGAAGATCTTTGATTCAAGGGCATTAGATTTTCTTGAGATCAATTGATGCCGCCATGTCGAGAAGTTAATCAAACCCTAACACGACGATAAGACAACGAAGCCTGAAAATGACCACAACATGCGGCGATAGAAGCGGTTCCCATTAGGGTTCCGCCACGAGGACTGCGGCTTTGGGTTTGACGGTGAAAATATTAGGCGAAAGAATGGTAATGGAGGCTGAGAGGAGGTATGGATTTTGAAGCAGAGATGTCGGAGAGTGGGTGCCTGAGGGAAAAATTAGAAGCAGGTATAATTGCATAATTTTGCGGGCCCGATGGAAGAAAAATAGGATTTAGGTGGCCCACATAGTCAGTTCTTTTTATTGGATGTTGTACCAAAAGCTGTAAATGTTGTATCACATGCAAATTTTAAGAGTGCAATTGTTTGACTAACTTTTAACTAACTTAACTAAAATTACCAATTAACCTAAAATTATACTAGATTGCCTCTTGGCTGTTTTGAATGAGTTGGGGTGAATTAACTAAATGTGTACTAAATTGGAAACTAATTAAACTACTGATTGATTAAACTATCAAATAAAAGGAAGCTAACTACTTTTGGATCCTGATTGGTTACCGATCTAGGCAAAACTTAATCAACTACTGATAGCACATAGACATACTCCCCAATTACCTAATTGACCTAATAACCTAGGTTCCTAATGGGCTGATTAGTTCCTACCGCAAGAAAGTGCTAGATCATGTCAGGGGACCACTAAAACCCTAGTTTACTAGTTAGGTTAAACAAATTCAGCATGCGGGTGCTCAACAGTTGCAAGGAAAACCGGAACAACCAATAGTTAACAGTTAAGAATAGAACGATTTCGCATAATCAATCACCAAAAGCAGTTAGATATGATTAGCCGGACACTGCTAACAATGCAAACATGATAATAACTAAGAATTGCATAAGTAAACTGTACCGAATGATTAGAATTCTTCAAAACCTTCAAAACAATGGTGAAAAGTCGAAACCCTACTGCTCTGGACGTCTAAGGAACAGAGATTGTGTTTACAAAACTTAACAAACAAGTTTAAATAATGAAACCCTAAAAATCTTCTGCCGACTGATTTGGGGCGTACCGCCCAAAAATGGATCAACTTGGGCGTACCGCCCGTATTTCTGTTTTCGGCACACTTCCTTCAACTCAGGGCGTACCGCCCTGTTCTCTGCAATGCTGGGCGTACCGCCCTGATCTGGATTTCAGGAACTTTTCTTCAATTTCTTCACCCGCTTCAACCGCTTCTCGATCGTTTCTCGAACTCTGTACCGATCAGCTTCAGGTTTCTTCATAAAAGCTCCCGTTTCAGCTCATTAAACGTTTGGTACCTCGAAACACAAAACTCGTGAAAATGTAATGTAATCCAACCGTTAATATAAATAAAACTAGCAAGTTAATAGTAATAACGGACGACACTTTGGACTAACATCAGATGTCTTGCGGGAATGTCGCGTATGCATGCAAATTCACCTAAAACCTGCAAAACTGGTCCCAAACAAGCAAAACAATTATATAGCACTGTTCCAGGGGATGAAAATAAGGCAATGAAACAGAAAAAATCGAAAGTTGAGACGTCAAGAATTTCATAACTTTCTGTGAAAAATGGGCCAAGGCGTACTGCCCAAAACTTTGCAATTCTAGGCGTACCGCCTCAAACTGATTTTCGACAAGATTAAATTTTTTTTTAGTGGCAGGAATTAACAACGGAAATAAAAGACACTATTTTTGGGTTTTTGAAAAAAAAAGAAAAGTGCAAATTAAACAAAAATCAACTAATCAAAAGGCGCACTAATTCCCCGGCAACGACGCCAATTTGATAACGGTTTGTCAGACCGTCACAAATTCCCAACTAAATTTAATTTGTAGAAGTGGTAAGTTAGGGTTATCGAACCAAGGAAATATGTGGAAATTGATTAATTGACCAAAAATTACTATTAATTACTAATTAACCTAAAGTTACCTACTTTGCCTCTTGGCTGTTTTGAATATGTTGGTTTGAGTAACTAGGAATTAACTAACTTAAAAAACTAAAGAAATTGATTAAGCTAAAGATTTGATTACTAAATTATGAAACTTATTCACGAGTGGGAAAAGCTAACTACTTTGGGATCCTGGTTAGCTACCGATCTGGGCAAAATCTAATCAATCGCTAATAATACAGAGACATGATCCCCAATTGCTTAGTTGACCTAATAACCTAAGTTCCTAGTGGGCTGCTTAGTTCCTGCCGCAAGAAAAGGCTAGATCATGACAGTGGACCACTAAAACCATAATTTACTAGTTGATTAAGCAAGTTCAGCATGCGGGTGCTCGATGGTTGCAAGGAAAACCGGAACAATTAGCGATTAATGGTTAGGAACGAAACGAATTCACCAACCAATCACCAAAAGTAGTTAAAGGTGATTAGCCGGACATGGCTAATAGAACAAACATGATTTCAATGAAAAAATTGCATTAAGCTAAAAGTACCGTATCAAACGAACAATCTGAACACACCAACATCCTAGCAAGAACCTCTGAAAATCGTCTCCAGAGCTCTCCAATTCGTAAAAGTGAAAGTTAGAATCAAACAAAACTTAATCTCCAAGTTAAATAGTAAACCCCAGTCTAATCTTTCTGTCGACCGATTTGGGGCTTACCGCCCAAAATGGATGCAAACAGGGCGTACCGCCCGAATCTCTGTTTTCGGCTGCAAATCTTCAAATCAGGGCGTACCGCCCTGCTTTCTTCCCTTCTGGGCGTACCGCCCAGGTCCTGATCACAGAAAGGTTTCTTCAATTTCTTCTATGTCTTCATCGTTTCTCGATCTCGTTCTGACTTTGTACCGATCAACTTTCATTAATATTCATAAAAGCTGAGTTTCCAGCACTTTAAGCTCTTGGTACCTTGAAACAAAAAACCGCGAAAATATAATGAAATCCAATCGTTAATGTTAACAAAAATAGTAAATTAATAGCAATAATGTACGACACTTTGGACTAACATCAATCATTAATCCATGTAAGCTTTTAGAGCAATTCAAACCTTCAAAGGCCTCATCAATTCATGTAACCACGAAACCGAAAAAACATCAAAGGCAAACCATGGAACAATCGAATGGGAGACCAATCTCCAAAAATTATGCATACGATAAATAAAGACCCAATCCAAAAATTGCAGGGTACAGAGGTCACCAGATTTGCCAAACAAAGACTGTCGAAGAACTTGCGGTTCCTTCCTCTTTTGCACGTTGTTCATGCACGCCCATCGAGCCACCCCCGAACGATTTGAAATCGGATCGATAAAGGGCTCGAAACGAGTAAAGTCTTAACGAGCCCGAACTGAGCTCAAGCTTTAAAATATGGCTCATTTTTAATAACCGAGCTCGATCCTTAGCTTTACATATCGAGCTCGCGACCTTAATAAGCCTTTTATTTATATCGGTTTTACTTAATATATTAAATATATTTTAAAAAATTAATTATTATTATATATAAAATTAAGATAAAATAAGTAAATAATATGTATTAGTTGCCATATAAAAAGCATAATTCTAAATATATATGAATGTATTTATAATAATATATAAACAAATAAAAAATTAATAATAAACGAGTCAAGTCCGAGCCTAATCGAGCTTAAATAATTTTTCACGAGGCGAGCTTGAGATTCAAAACTAATGCTCGAATCGACTCGAGCTCGATCTCTCTTAAGTCTAAACAAGCTAAGCTCGAGCCTAGACGAGCTCGGATTCGGCTGAGCTCGGCTCATTTACAACCCTATCATACCCTACCGATCAAGATTGGAGTCTATTAAGTTGGATTTACAAATTTTATTGTCTAATTTAGTAGTGGTTAATTTTTTAATTTTTTTGAACGGCTATTAATGGTTAATTATACTGATTTAAAAACAAATTTAGTATTTCTTTATAACTTACAATTTAATATAACAAGCATTGATTGTCTATTTTCCTAACGTATTGTTCACATTTAAATTGATTCCATTTTTTATTCTACGAATTAATTATGAAGCAATAACAGACATATTTCACGTATATTTAAACGAATTGAATACATATGAGTTCTCAAAGAGAAATTTATAATCATCTGAACAGGGAGTACTCCACATACTGTGAGACAGAGCATAGATTAACAGATGGCCAAGTCTACATACTTTTGCTTGTTTATGCTCATTCTTGTAATTACAGGTTTGTTAGTTACTTTAGCTAATTAAGATAACAACATAGACAATCTGCGTATGTATTTCTTAATGTTTTTATAAAATAACATCCGCTCTGGTTATATGTTTGTTTTCAGTCGGAGTTTCATTTGCACGTGAATGCAGCACTACGTTGGACAGATATAATTGTGCTACCCGTGGTAAATGTGAAGAAGAATGTTTCAAAAATTATAATGGCACTGGAAGATGCATATATGTCCCTATTGCATCCGCTCTCTTTTGTGTATGCAGATACCCATGTTGACGATCCTATGGATCCTTTTAATAATATATAAAGTTGTGAATTTGTTTGTTTATTAAAAGAACTCGGTTGCACACTACACTCTAGTTGGTATAAAATCCTTACTATTTTGACAACACTCAAATTCTCATGCAATTACCCATGTTAGGAACCGTATTTTAATAATTTTAATTACATATAACTATATATATACATGGCAAATTTGCTTGCCACTGATTCTCGGCTTTTCAAAGTAACTCATTTGCACTCGGTGGTGGATTGACTATATGTTGAGGGAGTGGGAAGGCCCCCATACAACAAAAGCCTGATAGTATAAAAAAAATCAAACCGTAACAAACAAAATTTAAAGGTCCCTAACCTTCTTATGATCTTACCAAATCAAGTCAGTAATAGCACGAAATCGATTTCCAACTCTCAAAAGAATGTAAGCAATGTCCAGCAACAGTAGTCTAGAAGCAACTAATCGCTTCTTTCCAAAATCGAAATACAAACTCATGGCTTTAAGCATCATCTTGTTCAAATCACAAGCAATTTAAAAAATCCAGACGAGATCCCCAATTGCTTTAATGGTAATGTTTCTAACCTTTGAGGCCTTCATTTTCAAAATCGCATTTGCAAGGTGGATTTAAAGGAGGGTTCTGGGAGGGGGGTCCGTTGACCATCCGGCGAAGCTGGGTATTTATGTTAGCCATGGTATCCAGATGATGTTTCTCTTTGATTGACCCCTCATTGTACATCATAAAGCTATTAAAGTGTAGAGAAGAAAGAAAATAGAGGAAGTGAAGAAAGAAAGCTAAAAATCAAAGTTTTTTTCTTCTCAAATGGTCCCGGTGACTTGAGCTTAAAACATTGAAAAAAGTTAAAATACAAGATAGTGAGAGACAGACCAGGTGTCTTTTTAAATATACTGAGATAGAGGTAAAAAAATTAAAATAGTAAAAAGTATAATTGAGGGGACTAGTGAGTTGTATGTGTCAGGATGCTATAATTCTAGACCCGAAATTTTGATCACTAGTTCACACATATATAAAACGAGATGTTTATCCATCCCGCGCGTTGCTGCAAGGATGAATTTGTATACTGAACGAAAGTGAAAAAAGTTAAGTGGTATAAAACGTAAAAGTTTAGAAGTATATTAAAAGCAAAACTAGAAAATTTAAAAGTTTCGTGCCAAAGTACGTAAAACTTTAACAGTCTTGTAGTGAATCTATAAAACTATAAAAATATACTAAAAATGAAAGTAGAAAAGTTAAAAGTTTCGTGGCCAAAATAGAAGACAACAAAACTTAAAATAAAATTAAAAAAACTTTAAAAGTTAAATGGTACAAAACGTAAGAGTATGAAACAATGTGGCCAAACTATGAAAACTAAAATTTACTATTTCGTTAAAAAGAAAAAAAACAAATCGTAAAAGTTTAGGGGTAGAAAGCGTCAAAGCACCAAAGTCACGTGGCCAAAGTTTGAAAAACCAAAAGTCTAGTATTCATCTATGAAATTTGATCGTGTTCAAAGGTAACGGAATAAAACGTAAAAGTCTAAAAGTTTCGTGGTCAAAGTATAAAACTATAGAAAGGTCGTGGCCAAAGTCAAAAATTCTAAAAGTATACTAAAAATTTGTAACATCCCAAATTTTTATTTAAAGTAAATCTCCCGTTAACATCTAGTCAAGTAAAAATCGTTAGTAGTTAAAATAAACCCTTGGGTTAACAAAAATATATATGTCTAGTTCATTATATGAACTAATGGGTAAATATGTAGTTTAGATAAAAAATTGCATAAGATGAAACCTAAGGGGCCAGAACTGTAAATAATTAAAAGAAGTGAAACAAAAGGGAAAAAGGGGAGGGGAGGTCGTTTGCGACCTCCAGACCGATCTCCCTCCTCCCTCTTCTCCTTCTTGCTCAAATCTGCACATCTAGAGTGTTGGGCTACGATTTTTGGCTAGAGAATTTAGAAATTGAAGTGTTTTCATCTTCCTAGACTCCATATCTCAACAAGTAAGTAAAACCCCAAGTTTTGCATGTGAAGGTCTCGAAAATTTGAGGCTAGAATCTGCAAATTGGTTGTTAATTTATGAGTGCTATGATGTTAGAGAACTTATATGATGCATAAATTCCTGATTTGGTTAACAAATTTAGTAGTAGTTATCAATTTCATGTTCTTGAACTTGCATGTCAAATGGCCACATATGAAGTTGGTAAAATTGCTTAATATGCTTGAATTCTTGTATGAATCTGGGGCTAGGTGATGAATTTATGGTGGGTTGGTGATGGATTTCACCAAACCTATGTTAAATGGTTATTTGGGAGGTTCATGGATTTAGTTGTAAGTGTGCATCAATGTGTGCACACAAGGTGTTTGATAAAATGCCTCAAAGAGCCAATATATGATAAATGCAACCAAATTGCTAGTTTTGATGTTAATTGATCATGAGGAATTATAGGTTCACAAAATTAACCAACTTAATGAAATTTGGGTGCATTTCTAGCATAAGCATTGTATGCCACAATCAACGAAGTATTGTTAATGAAATCATGATGTTAGGTGCAAACTTGATGAATATACTTGATTACCATTCCTTGTGAATTTATGAATATGTATGTAGCATAGAAACCATGTGATTGAAATGTGATAAATGCTACTATGATTATGATTATGATCCTAACGGGTTAGTGACCCATTAGGAAATCAAGGGGATCAAGGAAATAGCTCCGGAGTTGGAGGAAGCGGTGGTTCAAGCTCAAAAGGTAACATTACTTATGTTACATGAAATAGATATGAATATGTGTAATTGCCTTATAGAGGAAATGAATAAGAAATGTATAAAGGGCGAAGAACGGTTCTAGGAACCGTGAAACCCAAAGCCAAGAGGTTCTCCAATGATATACTTGACCATGGGAAGGATTCGGATGAATCAAATGACAAATGGAAGTTACTATGGCGAAAATGGGCTAATAGAGTCCATGCTAAGTAACCAAATATTGGAAATCACAAATGGTCTAAGAACCATAGATTTCAAGACTTAAAAAGTGGTCAAGTTAGGCATTTGGGGTAAACCAAAGGCAAGGACCCGTTGTAACGGGTCAAATAATGGTACAATGCTTGTGTGATCAAATACTTCAACGATCTAATGAACTAAGGTTAGGTAAATGGAATTTATGTAATTCGTGCCAAAACTAGTAGTAACGGTACTGCATAAGGTTAAGCTCCTACCGGTTGTGTGGGACTAATTGATAGTTGCTCATAACTAGTTTATTGCATATTGCTTACGTTATGATCTTAGATGTGAGTTATTTACGTTTGGGGAAATTCTGGATAGTAACCCATGATGGTTGTCATAAGAGATTTCTTAGTGGGTCAAACAGGTCGGTGAATCCGTTAAAGCGAATTGGGTTGGTAAATCGACCAAGGTACGTACCTAAGTCTAAAAACATTTTTTTGAAATGTTTGGAAGTGTCAAAAACACCTTTGGGGTGGTTAGAAGTCAGCTGCTAGCTGCTGGGTGGAAACAGGGGAAAAGAGCCAAAATTTGGCTAAGTATAAAAACTGGCCGAATTAGCTCAGTCCCTGGAAATCAGGCTCAAGGCGTATCACCTGGAGCTCATCAAGCCATAGGCGATACGCCAGGAAGTCCAAGCGTATCGCTTGGAAGTTGAAAAATTTCCAGGCGATACGCCTGGAACCTTCATCCGAATCTACTTATTATTATTCACAAATTATGATTGTTATATTCAATTATGCACAGCGATTAGGTGGGTCGATTATTATGGCCACTAACTTAATAAGTATTTGCCTGAATGTTTTATTCGTCTAAATGTGAAATCTCATGTAAGTTGTGTTCGTATGTGAATCGGTGAAACATTTCATAGGAATATCTTGGATGTTCTAACACTTAGCATACTCGTAACGTGTCTTAGAGCACTTTAGTTGTTCTTGACGGATATTAGCTGACATCTGGAAGAATTTTCCTGATTTTAATATAACGATTGTTTGATTGATCGTACCATGTGTTTAAATGCACATGCTCCCTGTATATTGTATAAGGGACCCTGAAAACTTTATTTGAGATAAGTCTCACCCAAAACACAATCAGAAAGTGGGTTTTCTCTTTCTACTGGATTTCTTCAGCAAAACTTGAATGTTTGATCATCAGTGCTTGTAGTATCGCACTAGCTTCATAAACAGGGTAAGATACATTGTTTAGGATCCTGACGTCTTTATGGACTTGTTCCACTTTTAACGACACTGGTTGTTCTTAACGATCTCGTTTATACCTAATGGTCACGTCTAACGGCCATGTAGGGTAATGTGCTTTACGGCCTTGTTTAACGGCCTCGGTAAGTTTATTCCTTACGGTCTAGTTCATGGCAGCCTAGACTCTAAGACAATGATCCAACGTATCTTAAGCTTGATTGCTCATACTCTTTTATAGCATAAATAGGAACTGTTGTAAACCCTATTTGAGTAAGTCACCTACTAACACAATCCGAGAGTAACCTTATCAAAAATGCGTTGGTAAGAACGCTGTTTAGCCTTGTTTAAGGCAGTACTGTATAGAACCGGATGGTTGCTCATGGGACGCTTGTAACTATTTCTGTTACCAAAATTGTTGACACCCTTTTTCCTTGGACGTTTTAGACCTTGCATTTTAAACACATAGTTGTTGTGTGATAATCCAACGTGGATGTGACTTTTATAACCTGCATGTAATTAAGCATGTGATGACTAAGAATAATATGTTAATCTCTCTCTCTCGATATATATGTATACAACGGATTCGTGATTGAGTCAAAGTGGGCGATAACCATTCTACGTCTCGGAGCTAAATTGGGGGTAGTATGGCATGCCCTACCCAAACTCCTACTGAGCCACTTGCTTACTAAATTGTACTAAGTGGTAAATTCTACACTGAATGAGTATTTTATTCTCAGCCCGTCTCTCTAGTGAATTTCGGTCAGTTAACTTTGGGTCTAATAACCACATTCTTGATACTTACCCCATGGAAATCATATACTACTTCACTAAACCTGGTAGCTTAAGTAAGAGGAACCAGCGTGACCATACAAGGTAAATTACCGTTACGGGTGCACACGTAAATGTAATTTGTAGTGTATGGAAGCCATGGGGAAATCCTACTCGGCAAACCATCAGTTATAAGGAATACGACCTTTCATTTCAAAACCCTCATGACATCAATAATCAAGCTTACGGTCCTCAACCATATTCATTACGCTATCACACCTATTCTCATTTCTCCCTTATATGGTTTCCAACCTATCCAAATCCTTTAAAAATGCTTCTGTAAATGATAACCCCGGTCCGCCCTTCGAGCTCTCACAACTATGTAGCAATTCAACAAACGCTGACCTGATGAAAACCCAGACATTATGAATGGACAATTACACCTCAATCACTGGAACCAACCTCTCGGCAGGAATATCTTGTGAAGTTTTTCTCTCTTGGCTTGTAACCCCTGTTACGTCTTTACGAGTCAAAATTTGTTACCAACAGTTTCGGTGTGATTTCACCAACCTTATACCTCATTACGATTACAATTTCGCCTAACGGGTCAATGTAGGCGGAATGACTTCCTGAACCCGTACAAACTGTTTTATCTTTGACACACGATTCGTCTGTGAACTTAACTACCAGTAAACTCATTCTTTTATTATCTTTCGTGACTGGATTGTCTTTAAGCCTGATGACACTATCTTGTACCCTACCGCAGTGCGCTCCTACACGAAAAGCATCGACAACGAACCATAGGCAGCGATATGCCTGGAATAATTTTCGCCACATTAACTACAGGACGGCAAATAAACTACAATTTCATGGATATCCATTGTTTTCGTTCCTTCTTCTCCAGAAAGCTTTCATTGGGTAACCCCTCTTTCATAGCAAATGTTGACCGTCGAATTATCGACCCAAACTTTCGAAATACCTGTATAAGGAAGTAGTTTGATTACCGATTAAATGGTAACACGTTTGAATCAATCATTTATGCGACTAGCTACCTGAGGATCACTAAAAGTGACCCAGATACCCAATTTTTTTAAGGTATTACTTTTCATTCGTCAACGCTCGGTGTTTCGGAAACCCACTCTTATTTCACGTTTACACCCTTACATACTTTTGAGAACCGATACTACCTGATGTTATTCGTGCTTTTGTAAGGAACCCTTCGATCATTGGAACGTCACCCTTATTTTAAATCTTTACCGAAGGTTAATATGCATGATGATATATCCTAGAATGAACCCTAGCTTAGACTTGAACATCATAGACTACTTTATCTCTTGAATCCACTCCGGAAATTCAAATCGTATTGGTATTCACATTACGCTTACTAAACTCTCGACAAACCTCACCGCGCATAAAAACCCCGCCGACTAAAACCACAGAAAAGTCTCTTTGTCATAAATTCTAATTTTGCATACGTTGCATTGTGATTTCTAAGCTCTCACTTCTATTTAACTCAAGTGTATTTGGGAAAACTTAAGATGCCCTATTTTCATAAACATTATTTAATGAGTTTTGGGCTAATAGCTAGAAATGGCAAGGAAACTGGTGCACCCTCAATGTGCTGGTAGTGTGGTGGGTTAGCTGCAGTATTTCCTATACATAAGCACTAGCGGCATGTGGAAGGTGAGACCAGTACAGAACCGTGAATTTACTTCATAATTGTGCACAAAAAGCTTATTTTGAGAACTTCATCTAATGAGACTATCCCCATAGTAAAACAAATTAATATTACTCCCTTTATGATTTTGTATGTCCCTTATATAAATATTTTTCACTAGAAGGGACATACACAGTTTAGTCAAATAAACGCTTATTTTTCCCAACCATCTCAATTAAGAGGAACCATTAAGGGTCAAATATAGATTTCGACCCAGATGAACAGCAACGTTTTAACAACTCAAGTTTTGCATTACAAATGACAAACCACATGTTCTCTCTGAACGCCCATGTTACTTCTTTCAAGACTCCTATGGGCGTTTGTTGTTTTGGTTCATAGTAGAAACTGGTGAAATATTTCAGTTGGTCCTTCAGTTATTACATTTCTGACCTTCCGTTACTTATTGACATCACGTATGTCTAAATTTAAAACTAGTCATTGACTTGGTGGAGCCTAGCGAATCTTTAGGAGATTACTACATCTATTCACCATACCATTGGTACTATGACGCCTTATAGCGTCATCTGCCTATATCCTTTTTGCAAAACTGTATGAATTACCCGATCAGTAGCTAAAGTTCAAGGGTGCATACCCACCCTCCAGATACGTCAACATTCGAACTTTATGCAGCACTTCATGCCTCTACCATTTCAGTTGACATAATACTTTCTGTTGCCTTTGGTTCACCCAGGTTATCGGTGAATGCAAAGACTGCAAATGAGAAACGAAACGCAAAGTGAAATCCCGGTCATGGCATCGGAGTCTATAGCTGAGGGATTACTCAGACGTATAGTCACTTCGTCGCATTAAATATTTCGATTTCGGACACTTGTGTTGTCATGATACTCGTTAAACCTAACCACGCAACACGATTCGACTCACTCATGGAAACGCTTATCATAGACAATCACCCTCTATGCGCTCATACAAAATGTTTTTTTTATGTTTATAAACATATACCGTCCATCACCCCCCTCCCCTTTTTGGAATAGAGATCTTGGATTCTCTCATAACGATACGGTCAGCGCCGAACCATGTAACTGCTAACACTAACTCAAATTTCGGGACGAAATTTCCTTTCAACTTGGGGATGATGTGACAACTGGAAATTTTCGTATTTTCATTCCCCTTCATACCATCGAATTGGCCTGAACACCTCGAGCACTAGGCAATTTTTGGGACGAAAATTCTTTCAACTTGGGGATGTTGTGACAACTGCCAAATTTCGTTAATTCCGTTAGCAAACACCGTTAACTATTCCGTTAGCTCCGTTAGCAAACCCGTAACCCGTTACTTAACGTTTATATAAAAATATATTACTAATTAAATTAGTAATCTAATTCATGACTTTTTGTGTTTCTTGAAAAATTGCACTTTGTAAGAAAACGGGTTACGTACGCGATTTAAGTTTTATGTGCGTACACGGTAACGAGACTTTTCCCGACTAATATTTCATGTTAAATAAGTTTTTAAACACTTGGAAATATTTCTAGTATTTTAATTTCTAAGTTTTGGGTTTAAACCTCACTTATTACTTGTTTTAGAGCATTTACACTAGTTTGGGACTTGAGGGGCCATTTATGTAATTCTTCAAACATAAAAATGCAGCCCTAAACTCCCTCCCCTCCCCCCTTTAACGATCATTCTCCCCATCTCTCTCTCAACTCACGGTTCAAACACTCCCACACACATACCTTCAAATTTCTTCAATTTCTTCAAGTTCAAGCAAGATTCAAGGGTTTTTAAGCTTCCTCAAGCATCAAGAAGTTAGGGGAAGCCTTGGTTTCACTTCCTTCTCCAAAAATCTGCCATCTCTTTCTAGTTGTAAGCCCTAGAAATCACTTTTCTTGAAATTGGTTGAAAGCATGTAGTAATCTTGTGTTTATGTGTTATTTGGTGTGTGAAATCACTCTTGAATCATGTTTTATGTTAAGGCAAGTAAGTTTATGAGTTTGGACAGATTTGAGATGCTATCATGGCTGTGATTTTCATGTGGTTAAATGATTAGATGTGTTCTTGAAGAATTTGGGTATATGGGTACTTGAAATGGAAGAATACATGCTTGTATGCTAGTCACATGTTCACATTTTGCTATGATTTTGATATGAACTTATTTAGGACAAAAATTACATGTTAACATGATTACTGTTGGAATTTTGGGAGAAAAACTAGTGAAAAATGGGTAATTTCACTAAGTGTGAATATGAGTTTTTCACCAACTTTGGACTAAAATAAAATACAGATAACATAAGTTGTTGCCTCTGTATTTAATGGGTTTGTGTAGTACGTTGTGAGGGCTTTCCAACGCATCAAACCACGTCCAAATCCGAGCTCGTATGAATGAGATATCGAAGCTCAAAGTTGAGGTCTCGCAACTTGTGAAGCTGCGAAAATTAGAGAGAAAAATGCTAAGTATAGCATGTTAACTCATCCCACATTGGTTGGGGATTGAAACCAAAAGTAGTTTATAAGGTGGGAACCTTACCAACTATTGTTTCCTTTAGTAGGACACATCCATTGGACCCTAAGGGGTGCGAAGCACCCCTAACTCGCACTCGCACTCGCACACGCGCGCGCGCGTGGCGTGGGCGTATGAGGCGCAATGTGGCGCTTTGATGGCGCACTTTGCACTTCGCATCGCCGCGAGCCGCTTGAGAGCCGCCTTATTGTTTTTGGGTTCAACGCTTGAACAGTGGTTCCGGTTGAAGTTCAAGCGGAACTGAGTTGAACCGGAAATTCTTCCGGTTGAAGTTGGGACGGACCGGAAGATCAGTTCTTCCGGAAAACAGCTGTTACGCGGAGATTCCTCCGGAATGACAGCTGTAAACGCGTTTTGAGCTAATTAAGGTAATTCCGTGTTAATTAGAAATCAATTTGCATTAAAGACGTTTAATGCAAAGTTTGACTACGAATTAACTTTTGAGTGCTCAACAAGAATTCCCACCACTATAAAGACAGCCTCATTAGTTGAGGCAAAATACACCAGAATTCACAGAATTCTTATCTCTCTCTTCCTCTTCTCTCACTCTCTCAATATTCATCTTGTTCGTCAAGACTTCAAGAACTCGAAGGTAAACTTCAAGCTTAGAATTATCCCGGCCGTACAATACGGTTTAGGCGATTGTACCCTGGGAAACAAAACGGTTCTTCGGTAGACCCGGAATTTGTTTTAAGAGACCCGGGTTTTGACCCGAATCCTTCGCCAAGGATTTCACAATCCTTCTTTGTTTTTTCAAACTATTTCAAAAGATTTTTTCTCAAAACCTTTTCTATAACTTTCTGTCTTCATTTTTCTTTCATTCAAACATTTTATTTTATTATAAATTTGTCACTGTAATTATTTTATTGTATTGTAGTTTCTACTCAATTCATTTCCGTGTAATCCTTATCCTTTATTTGTATTGTAATTTTATTTCCGTGTAATATCTTCTCATTTTCTTGTAATCGTATTAGTAGGAGTAGATTCTTTTCATTGTATTGTAATAGATTAGAGTTATTTTGTTTGTTGTAATCGTACCATAAAACAAAAGTATTTATTTTAATTAAATTTGCGAACGGTCTCCTACAAACTTAAAACAAATTTTTAAAACACCGTTCGTTTTATAAAAACTTCATTGCCTCGAGTCTCAAAGTTGGACTTAGATTTCTCGAGGTGATCTAGTGTTTTAAAAATAAATATTTTTTTTTAACTCGTTTTGACTCAAAGTTGGACTTAGAGTTAAACGAGTTGTCGGTTACGACAAAACTTTAACATCCATTTGTTGGACGTTAATTTTTCTTTTATAACCTTAACATCCATTAGTTGGACGTTATAATCTAAAACCATCTAACCTCCATAAGTTGGCAGTTATATATAAAAACTTTAATACACTTTAATCCATCCATTTGTTGGAGTTTAATCTCGTCAAAACGTGCGCGTTTAGAGATTAAAACTCTTTTCTACTCCTCGAAAACCATCCATTAGTTGGAGGTTTTTTCTTACGCTTTAAACGTGCGCGTTTAAATAATAATTCTGAATATTAACTTGTGTAGTCTTCTATTTCAGAAAAATGACTAACACGACCGAAAAGCCTAATGAAACACCATCGGTTGGTACTTCCACTGGCATAACGGCCAACACCATCGCCAGTCATGCCGAAAAACCCGAGAAGTTCTCGGGTTTGCACTTCAAAAGGTGGCAACAGAAGATGTTGTTCTACCTAACCACCTTGAACCTTGCGAGGTGTCTCACAGAGTCCGCTCCCCAACTCGGTGAAGGGGAAGCCAACGCTGAAACCATTAATGCGGTTGACGCTTGGAAACATTCGGACTACTTGTGCCGTAACTACGTGTTGAACGGCCTAGTGGACTCACTGTATAATGTCTACTTGGTGTTTAAGACATCCAAAGAATTATAGGAGTCTTTAGACAAGAAGTATAGAACGGAGGATGCTGGCACGAAGAAATTCGTGGTAGCCCGTTTCTTGGACTACAAAATGGTTGATACTAAAACCGTGATGAGTCAAGTCCAAGAACTTCAAATTATACTACATGAGGTCCACGCAGAGGGTATGTCCCTTTGCGAGACATTTCAAGTGGCGGCTATGATTGAAAAGCTTCCGCCTTCGTGGCTTGAGTTTAAGAATTATCTTAAACACAAAAGGAAGGCGATGACCGTTGAGGATCTCATTGTCCGTCTTCGTATCGAGGAGGACAATAAGATGGCTCAAAAAGCCACCACCATGCAACCTTCGGCTAAGGTGAATATGGTGGAGGTTGGTCAGTCTTCCAAGGGAAGCAAGCGCAATGGTGGGGCCAAAGCCAAAGGCAAAGGCAAAGCGGTGGAGCACTTGGCACCGAAGAAAGGGGTTGTGAAAAAGAAGCCCCAGAAGTTCTCAGGAAAGTGCTACAACTGTGGGGGGCATGTTCATCGGGCGGATCAGTGCCCGAAGCCACAACGTGAGCGCGCTCACATGATGGAGGATGACATGCCACTGGTAGCCATGATCACGGAGGCGTCTGCCTTCATTTCTGAAGTCAACATTGTGGGGGATAACCCTGGCTGGTATGTTGACACCGGTGCCACCCGCCATGTGTGCGGAGACAAGTCCCTCTTTAGTACGTTTAAAGAGGCGAAGGGGACCGAGAAGCTTTATATGGGGAATAAAGCTACTGCCGACATCATGGGTGAAGGCAATGTGGTCTTGAAGTTCACTTCAGAGAAGGAGCTTACGTTGAGCAACGTTCTGTACGTTCCAGAAATCAGGAAGAATCTTGTTTCTGGATGGCTGCTCAACAAGTTTGGATTTCGCATTGTGATCGAGTCTGATAAGGTCGTGTTGACCAAAAACAGCATGTTTGTAGGCAAGGGCTATGCCCAAAACTCTATGTTTAAATTGTCTATCATGGTTATTAATAAAATGGCGAAAGCCTCCTCTTCTACTTATATGATTGAGTTTTACGATTCAAATATGTGGCATGGTAGATTAGGACACGTCAATTTTAATTCAATTCGCCGTTTAATGAATTTAAAATGTTTGCCAAATTTTGACTCGAAATCAAAATACAAAACGTGTGTCGAATCCAAACTTACAAGACAACAATTTAAATCGGTTGAACGAATAACCGAACCCCTAGACTTAATTCACACTGATGTGTGTGACTTGAAAGTCGTCCCCACGCGTGGTGGACACAAGTACTTCATCACGTTGATTGATGATAGTACAAGATATTGCTATGTATACTTACTTAAGAGTAAGGATGAAGCAATAAACAAGTTTGCCTTGTTTAAGAACTTGGTTGAGAATAAATTCACCAAGAAAATCAAAGTTTTGCGGAGTGATAGAGGAGGTGATATGTTTCACCATTTGCGGACTTATGTGCACAAAGTGGAATTGTCCATGAGACCACCGCACCTTATTCTCCACAATCCAATGGCATTGCGGAACGAAAGAACCGTACATTGAAAGAGATGATGAATGCCATGTTGAATAGTTCTGGGATGAGCCTAGACATGTGGTGGGAAGCCATCTTGACGGCTAACTATCTTTTGAATAAGATACCCCGCAAAGATAAGGATAAGACTCCCTATGAATTGTGGACGGGCAAAACGCCATCCTACAAATACCTCAAAGTGTGGGGGTGCCTAGCTAAGGTATTAGCTCCTTTGCCTAAGGTGCAAATGTTAGGACCCAAAACCGTGGACTGTGTGTTCATCGGATACGCAGAAAACAGTAGTGCATATCGGTTTCTTGTCCATGACTCGAAAAATCCCGATATACTCGAAGACACTATCATGGAATGAAGGAATGCTTCATTCTTTGAAAATGTATTCCCGTGTTTGTCACGAGAACGCGCGAGTTCATCGACACCATTAGTTGGTGACAAGACTCGTGAAGATCCATTTGTTGGTGACGAGGTTTATGAACAACCATCTGTTGGTAATGAGGTTCGTAAACGGTCTGCATCTGATGAGGGTGAGCCTAGAAGAAGTAAGCGAAAAAGGGTTGGAAAATCCTTTGGACCTGACTTCACGGCTTACATGGTTGAGGGTGATCCCAATACCTACCGCGAGGCGGTAACCTCTTCAGATGGGCCTCAATGGAAAGAAGCCATCAAGTGTGAGATGGAGTCTATCTTGCAGAACCACACTTGGGAGCTTGTCGATCTTCCTAAGGGTTGCAAACCACTTGGATATCGGTGGATATTCAAGAAGAAGTTGAAAGCCGATGGTTCCATTGACAAGTATAAGGCAAGGCTAGTGATCAAAGGATACAGACAAAAGGAAGGTCTGGATTACTTTGATACTTACTCACCTGTTACTCGCATAACCTCGATAAGGTTGGTGCTTGCTATAGCGGCTTTACGAAATTTGGAGGTTCACCAAATGGATGTAAAAACCGCATTTCTAAACGGTAGAATAAGAGATCTACATGGAACAACCTGAGGGTTTTACCGCTCCTGGCCAAGAAGGCAAGGTGTGTAGACTCGTCAAGTCTTTGTATGGCTTGAAGCAAGCTCCGAAACAATGGCACCAGAAGTTTGACCGTGTCATGCTTGACAACGGATTCAAAATAAATGAGTGCGACAAGTGTGTCTATGCGAAGGACACACCTAGAGGTTATGTGATTCTATGTCTTTATGTAGATGACATGCTTATCGTTGGGAGTGATGATAAGATGGTCAAAGCTACTAAAGACATGTTGAAAGCGATATTTGACATGAAAGACATGGGGCTCGCATATGTGATACTCGGTGTAAAAATCATCAGAACCCCAAATGGTATTGTCTTAAGTCAATCTCACTATGTGGAAAAAATCCTTGAGAAGTTCAACGCAGGAGATAAGAGTGTGTCTCAAACTCCGGTTGATACTACCCTTCATCTTGCTAAGAATAGAGGAAAAGGGGTTGCTTAGTTAGAGTACTCAAGGGTGATTGGGAGTCTCATGTATCTTATGACATGTACCAGACCAGATTTGGCTTATGCTGTGAGCAGACTAAGCCGGTACACGAGTAATCCGTGCGCGGTACATTGGAAAGCAATGACTCGTCTACTAAGGTACTTAAGATACACGAGAGACTATGGACTGCATTATACCCGAGATCCAGCAGTTATCGAAGGATACTGCGATGCGAATTGGATTTCGGATATAAAGGATTCCAAATCAACAAGCGGGTATGTGTTCACGCTTGGGGGCACGACTATTGCTTGGAAATCGGCTAAGCAAACTGTTATAGCGCGGTCCACAATGGAATCTGAGTTCATCGCCTTGGATAAATCTGGTGAAGAGGCGGAATGGCTACGTCAATTTGTGGAAGAAATTCCAAGGTGGCCTATGCCAATGACGGCTATTTGCATACATTGTGACAGTAAATCGGCAATTGGGCGCGCCCAATCCATGATGTACAATGGCAAATCAAGGCACATTAGACGTAGACATAATACGGTACGACAACTAATCTCTACCGGAGTTATCTCAATTGACTATGTGAAGTCAAAAGATAACACTGCGGATCCGTTTACAAAAGGCTTAAGCAAAGAGTTAGTTTTGAAGTCGTCAAGGGGAATGGGACTAAAGCCCATTGGGTTGAAAGTTGATGCGAAGGAAAACCTAACCTATAAAAATGGAGATCCCAGGCTCTAGGTTCAATATGACAACCTAATCGCATTGGCTAAGGTCACTGGGGGGGAAGTACCCTAAAATCTTACAAGGGAGTTGTGTACTTCCTAGTCCATTCCTATCACCAAACAGTGAAATGTGTGAGGTTAAGCATACGATGGTCAATGACTTTGTGTAAGTCATAGATGATTTTGAGTAAATCATAATACCAATGCTTTTAATGATTGTGGTAATCACCTATGCAAGAGAGAAGTGCGGCCGCTTCGAGTGGATTTGTTAGGCATAAATCCTAGAGCTCTAGCAGAACCAGGCAAGTGTTCCAGGACCATGATTGGACACGACAATGAGGGTTAACCAAGTTAGTGAAAGTGTTGTGTGGGTGTAATAATGGTTACATAAACGGTCGGTTGGTTCAAAGACATCGCGTCTACCAAACACCAGTAACCCAAGTATGCTTCACAAAGGAAGGTTCAAAGGGGACACCTACCTATCCTGCAATACTGGACTGCCGAAATTGCCTCTGATTCTTGAAGAATAGATCGATACCCATTCATGTGGGGGATTGTTGGAATTTTGGGAGAAAAACTAGTGAAAAATGGGTTTTTTTACTAAGTGTGAAAATGAGTTTTTCACCAACTTTGGACTAAAATAAAATACAGATAACATAGGTTGTTTCCTCTGTATTTAATGGGTTTGTGTAGTACGTTGTGAGGGCTTTCCAACGCATCAAACCACGTCCAAATCCGAGCTCGTATGAATGAGATATCGAAGCTCAAAGTTGAGGTCTCGCAACTTGTGAAGTTGCGAAAATTAGAGAGAAAAATGCTAAGTATAGCATGTTAACTCATCCCACATTGGTTGGGGATTGAAACCAAAAGTGGTTTATAAGGTGGGAACCTTACCAACTATTGTTTCCTTTAGTAGGACACGTCCCTTGGACCCTGAGGGGTGCGAAGCACCCCTAACTCGCACTCGCACTCGCACTCGCACACGCGCGCGTGTGGCGTGGTCGTATGAGGTGCAATGTGGCGCTTTGATGGCGCACTTTGCACTTCGCACGCTCGCATCGCCGCGAGCCGCTTGAGAGTCGCCTTATTGTTTTTGGGTTCAACCGGAAGGTGTTCCGGTTGAAGTCCAAGCGGACCTGTGTGGTCTGGGCGGAGAGGTTCTAGCAGAAGTGAGTTGAACCGGAAACAGGTTCAAGCGGAACCAGTTCAACCGGACCTGTGTGGTATGGGCGGAACCGAGTTCAACCTGAACACTGGTTCCGGTTGAAGTTCAAGCGGAACTGAGTTGAACCGGAAATTCTTCCGGTTGAAGTTGGGACGGACCGGAAGATCAGTTCTTCCGGAAAACAGCTGTTACGCGGAGATTCCTCCGGAATGACAGCTGTAAACGCGTTTTGAGCTAATTAAGGTAATTCTGTGTTAATTAGAAATCAATTTGCATTAAAGACGTTTAATGCAAAGTTTGACTACGAATTAACTTTTGAGTGCTCAACAAGAATTCCCACCACTATAAATACAGCCTCATTAGTTGAGGCAAAATACACCAGAATTCACATAATTCTTATTCTCTCTTCTTCCTCTTCTCTCACTCTCTCAGTCTTCATCTTGTTCGTCAAGACTTCAAGAACTCGAAGGTAAACTTCAAGCTTAGAATTATCCCGGCCGTACAATACGGTTTAGGCGATTGTACCCTGGGAAACAAAACGGTTCTTCGGTAGACCCGGAATTTGTTTTAAGGGATCCGTGTTTTGACCCGAATCCTTCGCGAAGGATTTCACAATCCTTCTTTGTTTTTTCAAACTATTTCAAAAGATTTTTTCTCAAAACCTTTTCTATAACTTTCTGTCTTCATTTTTCTTTCATTCAAACATTTTATTTTATTATAAATTTGTCACTGTAATTATTTTATTGTATTGTAGTTTCTACTCAATTCATTTCCGTGTAATCCTTATCCTTTATTTGTATTGTAATTTATTTCCGTGTAATATCTTCTCATTTTCTTGTAATCGTATTAGTAGGAGTAGATTCTTTTCATTGTATTGTAATAGATTAGAGTTATTTTGTTTGTTGTAATCGTACCATAAAATAAAAGTATTTATTTTAATTAAATTTGCGAACGGTCTCCTACAATTACAAACTTGTTAGTAGGTGTTAAATGATCAATTGAATGCTAAAACTCAAAAACCATAACTTTTGCAAACTTGAAATTTCTAACAGCTTTGACCAGAATTTTGGGTCAACTTGCAGCAGCCATAACTTACTCAATTTTGCTCGAAACTGATTGATTCTTTTTCCCTAGTAAAGTAGGATGTCTTAGATTTATAACGGCTACTCGCACACTTTTTAAAACTTTTGTTTGGTCATCCAAAACACTGCTGCAAGTTAGGTGTGCAGTGCTGTATTTTTCTGTGAAAAGTAGACTTTGCTTTTTGTTGAGCATGATAACCTCGTTTTAATGAGGGGTTTGTTAAATGAAAATGAGGTTTATATATTAAAAGTAAGATCTGGAAGGTTTCATGTTCAAACTCTAAGTTTTGAATGAGTTATGCCAATTTTAAACCTACTTTGACTATTTTGCAAAAAGCTAAAATTTCCAACTTCCGACGTGCATAACTTTCTCAATACTTATCTGATTGAGTTGATTATTTTTGCAACATTCCCTAGATGTTGAGTAGTTATTGCCTGCCAAATTTTAGGAGTTAACTCCAAGAAATGAGCAATTTAGCTATGTCACCAAATGGTGTGTTAATGTTTGACAAATGTGATTTTTAGCCAATTTCGTACACGCATAACTTCCTCATTTATTAACCTGTTGGGTTGATTCTTTTTGCAACAAGTCCTAAATGATATTTAGTATATGCCTGTAAAATTTAAGGATCTAATTCCAAGTATTGTGGATTTTAGCTATGCCACTAGTTAAGTGCTTGAGGTTTGACTTTCTGGGTCAACTTTGACTTAAATTGCAATTTCTTGATTTTCTCCCAATTTAGGACTTTTATGTGCATTAAGAGACTTGTATGGTTGCATGAAACATGTTTAGGTGCTTATGTGCTAATTTCGTCCTAGCGACACCTTCTAATTTTATTAGGCCATATTTATCCGAATAGGTTGACTTTGACCAACCTATTGAACCAAGTGCTGAGTACTAATGCACCCTAAGGTGAGTTCACTTACTATTATTGTTATATCCGGTTTTAGGATGATAACGCACAGATAGTTGCACCGGTAAAGGATGGCAACCCAACGGTAAAGGTATTTCTTTACATGAGTAACTTTCCGACAAAATATCATATGTTGCACTGAATTGCTTTTATTAAAAAGTCCTTACATTCGACCTATTAATATACAGTAGCGAGGTAATGTTGAGTAGTACTACTGGGATTGACACCCCCGCTCAGCGGTGCACGGGATGCACCCTCCCGACTGGCGGTCGGACTGAGATCAATGTTAGCCTAACCACCGTGATCCGGATAGACACGGGAAGGCAAGATTCATAGGTACCCCCCCCCCCCTATCAAAACGTTGTCAGCTTCAGTTACGAACAATTCAGGTGGACATAACTATAGGCTAGCTACCTACGATATGGAATTTTACTAGTCCTATGATTAATGATTGTGTTTTACCTTTCTTTATTCATACATCGGGTCTACATGTGACGTGTAGACCGCTTTAGTGAACTCACCAGCCTTGGCTGACACTTGATTGTTGAATGCTTTTCAGGTTGCTTGGAGGATCATGGATGGCACGGGCGTTGGCAATACTTACCTTTTGTAAAACTCTTTTGAAAATTGTATTTCAGATACTTTAGTAATCACTTTTACTAAACAACAACCTTGTAAACATTATAATGCTTTCGTTGATTTTGTAAAATGTAAACTCTGATTTACTAAATGTAATACTTGACTGGTTTACCCTTTAACTATGGCTTGGTTGTAACTAAAGACTTGGATCCTGGTCTGGATCACACCCCACACGGTTGTACTCCGTTAGTGGAAATTGGGGGTGTGACATTCAACCTACGAAGAATCATCATCGAATTATATAATTTTGGAAGCAGTCGCTTAATCTTTTTCAATCTTAGCAAGTTTACAATCCACATCATCTTCAATCATAATCGTCTCTCGATCGCAACGCATGTTCATCTTCATCGTGCTCTGGATCGCGAGGACTGTTCATCTTCAATTTCTTAAATACTATCATCGACGAATGATTACTGATTACTTTCTTACTATACCATCAGGGTTCAATTGGGGTTGTTCTACTCAGGGGACTTCATGTGCTTGGAAGTAACTACCTTCGTCTTCTTTTCTTTTAGGTCTCATGTTTTTTTTTTTTGGCTATTATCTTCCATCCGAGTTAAATTTTTTGTGTCCACTACAAAACTATTAGTTGACGTCTAATTGATAACAGTTTTTCTTATGTTGCGATTGCAGTTTTTGTTAGGTTTATCATATGCTTCTAATCTCTCAGAATCTAGATCCTGGGTATGACCCTTTCTTCGATTCAGGCAGTTACAGTCACACCTGTGTTCATGTTGCTTGATGTCTAATTAATGTTTATTTTTGTGGTATTGTGATTGCAGTTTTTGTTAGAAGAGGGTCTTCACTTTCATCATCTAGGTACAATCCCCCTGACTAGGCTTCGGGTAATAACCTATTTAGCTCCTACATGCATCAATATTCTCTGTTGTTAATTGCTTTCTTTCTGCAAATTCCGTATGTTGTAGGTAAAACTTTAATAGGTGATTTTAGTAATAAGTATTGGTTTGCTGAAAGTTATGGAAATCTTTTATTGTGTATTTATATTCATGCCATGTGTAAATCTACTTATTGTGTTTTAAGTGTTTTCTAATAGTTTAGTTTTTTTATTCGTTTCTACTTTCTACCACACAAGATTTAATCCAGTTTGATTCACTTAGTACTTGTTTGTATAATAGCTACTATCTGTCGCACATTTATAGTTGACTATTATGATATTTTGCTGCTTTTGTGTCTTTCAATATAGTCTAATCTTAACTGTTTTACATATGAAACATATGCATTTCAACCCCATGCATCAACCCTAATTCAAGAAATCCTAACTCGATTAGCAGGTAAGTTGTCTGTTCAATTTGTTATGGGCTAAGTTAAAATAGGTATTTTTGTTCTTGAATCTTGAGTAGTTCTTATTGTAGCTCATTACCTCATATCACTTTGTTTTCATTAGTTTATGTTTGGTTGCTGGTTTCATGAAGGTTAGTTTTATAAACTTGAATAAGCTATATCACTTGGTTTGATTGGTTTATTTTTTGTTACAGGTTTCATAAAGGTTGGTGTTATAAACTTGAATAAGCCACAATTGGGAAACTATTAGCTTTCAGATTTTATATATTGCAAGTTTTAGATGTGTCAATGTTCGTTTCAGGTTCTTAAATGATGAGCGGTGAGTCGATTTCACCACTTAGGCTGTGTTTGGCGCACTAGCTGAAAAGCTAGCTGCTAGCTGATAAGCTAGCTGTTAGCTGATAAGCTAGCTGACAAGCTAGCTGCTAGCTGATAAGCTAGCTGCTAGCTGATAAATTATAAGCTAGCTGATAAAAAATAACGTTTGGTAAAAACTAGCTGATAAACTAGCTTAAAAATATAAAATGACATAAATGTACATGTCATAAATGTAAATAAAGATATTTATTTATAAGTTAGGGAAGGGTAAAATTGGAAATATTATAAAAGCTAGTTGAAAAGCTAGTTGAAAAGCTACTCCAACTAGCTTTTCAAAAGCTAGCTTATAAGCTAGCTTATAAGCTAGCTTATAAGCTAGCTTTTTGACGTTACCAAACGGGGCTTTTAAAAAAATCTAGCTTATTAAAAAAGCTCCGTTTGGTAACGTCAAAAAGCTAGTTTATAAGCTAGCTGATAAGCTAGCTTATAAGCTAGCTTATGGCGCGCCAAACACAGCCTTAGTACAACCATGATTAATTATGCTTTATAGCAATAAGTTAAGATATGTAGATGTTAGTATAGCAGGGCATAAATATCACCACAAAAGTATGAATTCTTTTTACTTTGGAGAATCATTATTACTTTAAAAACAACATGCATAATGCCATATGACTAACCTGAATAAATGATTAAAGGGCAGAATAAATGATTATAGGTTATTGAGTTGTAGGTAACCATTTTCATTAAGAACTTGCATGACATTATACATGTTTACTAAGGTACCCACAATTATCTAACCTTACACCAACTAAGGGCTTACAACTTATCTTCAATATAGGCATCCTAGGCCCTTTGCCATGATGTTCTCAATTTTTTTTCAAACATTTGAGTGTTTATATACATTTGTAGATCTTTATTGTAGCTTTACTATATCTTCTTTGTATTTATATAAGCTCTGTATTGTGATTTTAGGCCCCCTCAGAGAAGACACGCTTCACTGGTAAGCGACCATTACACATCTTCCTTATAGTGCTTATGCATGTGTAGTATTTATAGCTGTCATTTATTTCCTTATGGACTATCATTTGAAACCATGTAAAGTAATTTTTTAGTTATAATTCCGTTTTAACTGAGATGTCGTTGTCTTTGTTTTTACTTTTAAGATGATCAAATCATTGAGGTTTAGATACTTTAACTTCATTATGTTTTCTATTACATAGGGATTTTCAGGACAAAGGTCTTCCACCCAAACATCAACAGAAATGGTTGGAATAATAGACCTTCAGCTAAGATTAGGGTTACTACGTATTGGCTATTGGGTATCACCGTGTAAAAAACGGGTTTCTAGCGACAACACGCTAATAGTCCAACTTGTGTGGTATATAAATATGTAATTTCTCATTTGTAACTTTTATCTATTTTTTTATATATCTCTTTTATTTTAAAACTTTAATTGTTTTGTTTCATTTTCATGATTAAATGAAATTGAAACTTTAATTGTTTTGTTTCATTTTCATGATTAAATGAAATTGATCGTTGTTGAATATTATTGTTTTTATTTGTGTTTTTTTTTAAATCCAGTCGTGGGATGCACGGGTATCAAATAGAGGTGTCAAAAATACCAAACCCGATTAACTTGACCCAGCCCGAACCCAATAAGCCATTAAAGGTTGGGTCTAATAGGGTCTAAAATTCGTAGTTAGGTTAATCAAGTTAACCTAAAAAAATCCGAAATGTAGTTAGGGTCTGATTTCAGATTTAAATACTAAAAAATTTGGATTACGGGTTAACCCGAATAACCCTAATAGTGATATGTATCAGTCGGATATTTAGGCCTAAACTCCAACTAAACATGAATTAACCTTTAACCTAATAAATTATATAAGCCTAGAATCATATTATTTTTATTGTGGGAAATTTTTATTAGAATTTTTTTTTAAAACCTAGCCGTGCGATGCACGGGTATCAAAGACTAGTGGTATTTATATATGAATATTAGGTGTTTGGTGGATCCATGGTGAATTTAGAAGAATTCTGGAAAAAACGAGAGCGGAATCGGAGCCCAAATGAGAAAGTTATAGAAGATTAAAAAGAAAAAAATAATAATAACAAGTGCAGCCCAACTGCTGTTACTTGCTGCGCAGCCCAACTGCATCTCAGGCCCAGTCGCAGCAGCTGATGCCCAGCGAAATTAAAAAAAAGGAGGAAATCGCAAGCCAGAGGGATCGAACCCCAGACCTCTTGGTTGGCAAGCAGGATGCTGGCCACCAGTCCAGCAGATCACGTTGCTTTAATTCTGGTCTGAATTTCTTTTGTATTCTGCCTCTCTAGGCCCAAATCTCCGGCCCAACTACCTGATGCGTGACAGACGTGTTTTTTTCGTATAAATTCGTTTCCAGCCGACTTTTACAGCTTCCGAACCCCCGAAAACAGTGGCGAAGCTTGAAAATATCAAGTGGGGGGTCGGGATCTAAATTTTTTTTCCTAACGCCAATTTTTGGGTAAATGGGGGGTCGAAACCGGAGTATATCGAAATTTTCTACACGAAAATTATATACCCTATACATCGTAAAAAAATTCAGAGGGTCAGACGCCCCCTCCCGACCTTTAAAAGCTACGCCACTGTCCGAAAAAACCCTAGAAAAACCCCAAAAACCTCTGGAAAACATTTTGGAAGATCAAGGGAAAAAGATTTGAGCTTTGGGAGCTAAAGATCGAAGATTTTAAGCCTTTCGGTTTGGATTTTCCATCTAGTCTTTTAATCTTTTATCTTTGTAATCTTGTTCATGATCATGATTGTTATCAAGATTAGATTTTTATCATTTTTAATCATGTTTTGTGACTGATCTTACCATTGTATCACCTAGATTAGATGATTCTTGACCCGTTTGACTTTCTAGTTTGACTTTTTGACATGATCTTGTAAAATTGCTCTTTGATTCTGATTTGGTTGCTTGGATGATTTTATATGCATATTTAGCTTGTGTTTTTATCTTGTAAAATTGCTCTTTGATTCTGATTTGGATGCTTGGATGTCTATAGTCCTATTTCATTTTGGTTTTCATCATTAGTGGATAGTGATCGCGTTGATTAGTCAAATAGGGGTCTTATTAGGTTTAGAGGATTCTTATCTAGGTGATACTTTTCTCCGACTGATTTTTCAGCGTGTTGTCCGGCTTTTGGTTGTTTTTGGCAGTTTTAGTTATTTAGCTTAGTTATCAGTTTTATTTCATCAAATCATTTTCATCGGTTAAATATTAGCAATGATTCGGTACCGGGAGACTGTTGAGCGTCCACGGATTGATATTCGGTTTTTACCAATGCTATACTGCATACAACGGGTTCACTGCCGTGGTGTGTAGTTTGGTCACTTGGTAATTACCATTTAAAACTTGACCATATTTTCATAGTATCCAAATTTATGCATCAATAGGTTTATAGACAATTCATAGTTTAAAGATAAGCGATTCACGAGTCTAGTGTTTCATTCAATCATGTTTAACAGATCATAAGTGATGTGCACCAAACCTAGACAAGTAAGGGAGTAATCACCCGACGCCCAATCCAAGGCATGCCAGGTGGGTTGTCAGCCAATAGATCTATCATTGTTGCCATGGCTTGATGGTTAATGGTACACATGCGATTAGGGATTAGCGATTAGCGAATATCCACACATAGATATCAACCAAGTTTTACATAATAGAATTCACACATAGCATACATGAAATCGCATAATAGTTTAAATACATAGAGTTTAGAGTTTTAGTATAACACATGTTGCACCTCAAAACTTAAAAGGATAAGAGGCTATGAATACTCACCTCACGGGTGAGTCGATATGAAAAACAAGCGATAGCGATGTGCGAAAATCACGTCCGGAGATCACCTTGACGATTGATCAGCGATGCGAATACCACAATAAAGATAAATGAATAAAATGTTTGACAAAGGTTCAACTCACAAATCGATGGTGGTTTACTCAAATGATAACGTACGGTCTTGGTTTTGGACCAATTCTAGTTTAAAGGGGCCTAATTTGCCTATTTTTATGAAAGTCAAACATGGTCAAACTGGGTCAAACGTGGTCCAACAGAAGTTAATATGGTCAAATAGAAGTTTATGGTCAAACATGGTCATACATAGTCATACATGATCATACATGAAACCCTAAACTTATTTATCATCAAACATGGTGATTATTTGGCCTAATCATGGATCTAGCCCTAAATAAGCACATATGATGTAGATTCAAACATTCCATGGCAAGTAAACATGATTTAGTCATCATAACATGTAAATCTAACCCTAGATGGCATGTGATTTGTAGATCTAAACATTTCATGGCAAAACAACATAACTTGATCATCATAACATGTAGATCTAACCCTAAATGACATGTAACTTGTAGATCTAAACATCTTATATCATAAAAATGTAAACTTGATCATCATAATATGTAGATCTAACCCTAGATGACATGCATGTTGAAGATCTAGTCATATAAGGTATCGAAATTATAATCTTGATGAGCAAACCCTAGATCTAGTCCATATTTGGCAATTGTTACATATATCTAACCTAGATCTAACATAAAGATGCAAACTTGATGACATATGACATGGATTTTTGTACATAAGAACATGCAAGATCAGATCTAATCAAATTCCAACATAAAAATCAAGTCTTGATGCATGTAAACCTGAATCTATACCATAAAAGTATGCATAAGCATAGATCCAAGCCAAAAACACAATAAAGTTTCAATCTTGGACCAAGGAATCAAGAGATCTAGATGAAGAGATGATTTAGAACATAGATCTAACCCTAAGAACTCATAAAGGTCAGATCTTGAAGAATCGGGATGAAGATTAGCACATACCGGTAAACCGAAAAGATGAAGAAAAGGGATGAAGAGGGAGGATTTCCAAGGGTTTTGGGACGTTTTGGAGCTGATGGGGGCTGAAAGTGGAGAGCATGGGGGCTAATGTTGCTTAAATAGTGGACTAATTAGGGTTTTGATGAAAACCTTGAGTTACGCATATCGCCTAGGGCATTGTGATGCTCCAAGCGATACGCTTGGAGCATGCCCAAAAGTTTCTTGTGTTGTTTTGTCGTTTCGCGTGCTCAGTTCTTCGTTCTTTGATGTTTTCGAGTCCTGTTTTCTCCCAAATCACCCAATTAATGGTCCCATCATGTTCATTACATTGTTTCCACTCAAAATGATAGCAAATATGTCACGTAACTCTAATGTATGCACAAATTAGGTCAAAACATGTAATTTTGGTCGGTTTTGCCGTACGTATCACTTTTAAGCAATTCACCTACGATTTGTGACTCGATCGAGTGTGTGATGACTCGTGGCATCATGTGTGATCATAGGTGACTATAATACTCATAAATATGATAAGTCTGATATAAAATACTCAAAAAGATCTCCCGGTTAAAATCGAAATCGTGCGGGATTTACCAAGCGTTCATCGTTTTCGTTCTAAACCTCAAATTCTCGCACGTCCTCACTTGTATTCACTTGTATGCTTAACTAGTATCACATACAAGTCTCGTACATGCTCGGATTGCTTGAATTCTTGGTTAAACGTAATTATTTTTGTATTCGCGGTAAAATCCAAAATAAAGGCAAATTAAACATCAAATCGATTACTGAACATAATAGCGAATCCATTTTCATGAAATTAAGTATAAAAAATCATAATTAAACATAATTCCTCATTTGATTATCAATCACGAGTTTCGGGTTACAAACGCATCGAATCAGAAAAACTGGAAAATCCAAAATGTTACAATTTTTTTTAGAACCATTGATCCGACTGCGATGATTGTGAGTGCGAAGTGGGTGGTCTAATTACTGTAAAACCATCACGATGAAGATCACAACGGAACCATTGATCCGACAACGGTGATTGTGTGTGCAGAGTGGGTCGATGTTTCAGTTAAAGGTGAACTTTTGTTACACCGGAGTCATCGTCATTGTCGAAACACCGGTAACCATGGAAACCCACCACTACAAAAACCAGTAACCATGGAAACACACCAGATTGTTCACCGCCAATAAGCCTACTCTATTTGAATGTCGCTTCACCGCCGATAAGCCTACCTTGTTTTGGTCCCGTTTTCATCTCGGTGCGTTTCGGTGGTGTTCTTTGGTTCCCATGTGTTCATAATCGAGTTTGGATCACAATGGTATCATCTCCGATCGTTTCAGGCTGTTTATGGTGATCGGAGCTTGATCTCCATGGTTGCCGGAGGTTGTTCCCTCGCCAGAGGTTTTAAGAAAAAGCATAGTTACGTGGTTTGACTTTATATTAATTTTTCTTTTATATTTTTAATTATTTTAAAGCAAGGGTATAATTGTCTTTTCATACAAACTTAACAGAATCTTTTAACGGCGTTACGTCTTAGGGACCAAAACCGTAACGAGTCCAAAAAGTTTTGGACCAAAGCCGTAATAAACGAAGTTTAAGGATTAAATGTGAAAAACGCGCAAACCATAGGGACGAAAGCCGTAATTTACTCTAAAAAATATTAGTATTGGTATGATTAAACCCGTCAAAAAAATCTTAGTAATGGTATGATTAAACCCTTCAAAATCGCACCGTAAAAAAATTCTTACTATCTACACAACCATTCATGATAACACACTTTATTATATTAGATTAGTCCGGTATCCCGAATCTACCTATGTTGTTTGCGAAGGAAGGCTTCTCTGATGTTGTATTTCGATACATCGGGGGCTGTTGGGTAGGGATTGCGTTTCCTGGTACGAAAGTGGCGTTGAAGTTCGATAAGTGTATGGTGCTTAAAAGTTTGTTTACATTGAACAAAAATGGTCCTATTGTTAACTTTAAGGATGGTACAGGTTGGTCTTGGTATTGGTATTGGTATTGGCGCCGTTCGATTAGGGCGGGGGGGGGGGGGTATTGAAGAACACTAACTCGTTGATCTTCTGAATAAACTTGATAGCGTGAACTTCTCTGAAAACCGTGATTATTAGCTTTGGGAGTTATACGGTGATTTATGTTTCTCGGTTAAAGCTATTCGACATCGTATCGATCGGTTTTGTTTACTGGTTGGTGATTTTGTGACAAAGTGGTTACGATTTGTGCCAAAAAAGTTAATATTCATGTGTGGAGACTTTCTGTTGGATCGGTTACATACTCGTCTCAACTTGTCGTCTCGTGGGATTGAAATTCCCTCTATTTTATGCCCTCTTCGTTCGGTTCATGTCGAATCGGCTACTCATTTATTTGGGTATTGCAGTGTTATCTCCAAAGTTTTCGATGGTATTGGTACTTGGCTTGATTTGGACTTTTGGCACCGAACGATCCTTGGGTTATATTAAATTCGATCGAAGCGTTACATCTCTCGAGATTGAAGAAAGATATCATTATCTCGGTTGTCTTTACTTCATGGTGGATTATCTGGAGAGCTCAGAACTCTTTCATTTTTCAACCGAATAAAGCATGGAACGACAATATTTTTGATAATATTGTCTTTTATTCGTATTCTTGGTTTGTGCATAGGAATAGAAAATTCAATTTGGCTTAGGATGAGTGGATCTTTATCCTCTAATTATGATGTAATTTTGCTATTTTCTAACTCTCCTTGAGTTAGTTTTTTTTGTTTATAACATATTCCGCCGTTAAAAAAAAAAAAAAACAGAATGTAAGGTTCTATTTGGTTCATAGACTTTCACTGGATTTCAATGAAACTGAAATCTGAATTCCTTATGGGATGTAATAGAAATTCTAGTTCCATTGTATATGTGTTTAATGGAAAAAAGAATTGATATTGAAATTGAAATTTGATTTAATTCTATCAAATTCCTTAATTTGATAAATTTCACATCCCTTCCAAATGAAGGATTTCACATCCATCCAAACCAAGAAATATCATCACCCAATAAGATACGTCAGAATTGACGCGTGTCGCTAACCGACTCGCGTTGCCAATCCTATCTAGTTCTTAGTAGATGTTTTATTCTAATAAATTGTCGTGGTTATAAAATCATTATAGTGGAATAATGTTTTTTTCATAGGGACCTTAAATCTGTATTATACTATAATACATCTAAAGAAGACATGGTTGTCTTTTTTATATTAAATTTTAAGAGTTCAAAGAAAATATAATTCTTTTAAAGACTTTTCTTTATCACTAATTAGATTTGAACTATCATTATATGGAAATGCTAACCCCAAACACCGTACATAGGAAATATGATCTTTTAATCTAGAAATTTAAACAAAGCATTTACTAATAATTAAAACTTGATGATAATATAAGTAAAGTTAAAAGAAAAAACAAGTAAAATATAACAAAGTTATCTTTTAATTTTTTTTTATTATATTTAAGAAAGTTACATATGTAATACATAAATTACGTTAGTTTTTCTCATTATGACTTCGTCGTCTATGGATTGATAATCTGACCATGTGATTAGCTTTTCATAATGTTAACTACAGTATTTTCGTGTTCATCATGCCGCAACACAAAGACTATCCGGTTAATCTAACAAAGAAACCTCTCCATTAAAATGTTACTTTTTTTTTTTCTAATAGAAACTTTAGTAGATTTTAAACAAAGTTGAGGAATACAACAAGGATCAAATTTTCTTTGTGCTAAGTGAAGGGTAATAACTGTAATTATACCGTCAGCGTAGGTCGAAACTCGAAGGTCGATGAACGAAATGGCACATGGTAGTTGTCAACGCCAATTTCAAACATTTTTTCGTGAGATTTTGATCTGTTTGCTATCTGTAATACTTCAAACCGTAGAGGTGATTTGATCTGTAACGAATCAGCAAGAGCAACTTCATAGCAAAGGATCTCAAAATCCTTGAATTCTGTATTCGATTTTTCTATACAAGAGTTGAATTTGTAAGTATGATATGAAGGAGTCTCTGGAATCGTAGAGATGGCGGATCAGACGATCGAGAAATGCTCGTCTGAAATTGATGATCATGTGGTAAATCAGAAGAAAAAGGACGTTACCGAAGATCCAGAAACCTTCAGCTGTTTGCTTCAACCCTGTCCTGCCGACTCCGATCTAAATTACATCGGAATTCGCCGCATTCTTCTCTTTCGCAAGGCTCAGTCAGGCGTTCTTCGCCGGAAGGTACTCCGACTAAACATTGATTTCAAAATTGAAACCTCACTGGAGGATGTAATTGTGTAACTGAGCATCCTAACTTCGTATTTCCGGCATAATTCTCGATTTGGCAAATACTTTGGTGTATTACAACAATTACGCTTCATCTGATGATTAATGAGCATAGCTGTTGAAATCTGTTGCTTTTAGGACTGGAGATGCAATGGAAAAGGCTATGTGGCGTATCGTAATTTCATCAACAGGCCAGATAATTGGTTAAATTCGCAAATACCTAGTCGCACTAGCACGCCTGGAACCAGGTGGCTGTTTGCCTCTTTGTCCCTTTTATTGTTCTCGTGTCTATTTATAGTAAGATGCACAATGCAAAACTTGCTTACACATTTACAATCCAGTAGGAACAGTTAATGCTCATCACTGAGCAGAATGTGGTTGGATCAGATGCCATGACATTGCTAGTTTGCTCACTAGTTAGATTATGGTTTGAAAATCTGCAAGTAGATTATCATGAGTTTGCAATGATTAGTAAGATGATATTCGAGACTTTAGGTTCATTTAATTCGGTGATCCGGCTAGTTTACTAATTGGTTTATCTGTCAGCGATGGATATCACTAGGTAGATTATTGTTTAAAAAATTGCATGTAGATTAACATGAAAGTGCACTGATTGTTAAAGAGTAATGTTTGAAAGTCTATTTTCATATAATTCTGAAATCAGGCTAAGTTACTAATTGGTTTATCTGGGGGCGATGGAAATCACTAGTTAGATCACTGTTACAAAAAATGAAATAGATTATCATGAAAGTTTACTGATTGTTAAAGAGTAGCATCTGAAAGTTGAGTTTCATATAATTCTGAAATAAGGCTAATTTACTGGTTGGTTTCACAGTGGGCGATGGATATCTTCTCCAAGTCAACTCTCCCTTGCCCTTGAGGTGGAAAGCTGGGCTGGTAGCAGGGCATGTTTTACTGCTTTCATCACCATATATATATAGATATTGGGATAATAAAGGGTTGTTTGGGATTACTTATTACAATTGCTTCTCTGCTTATTGCAGTTTGAGGGTATTTGGAACTGCTTATCTGATTATTTGTTAGTGAAATAAGCTCTTTTAGATAAGGAATTACAAAAATCTTATTTCAAACTATTTATTTCAGAGGCTTAGTACCACTAAAACCCATCAAAGCTTCCCGTTTTCCACAAAAAGTTACTGAAAGGAATTTTACTTGTTAGCATTCCTGTAATTGTTAAACTTGTACAAACATGTGAAATTAATGATGCCGATTACCAACACACTCATCACATTTGTGGACACTACATAAGCACTTTCTATTGATGTGCATGCCACATAGATCATAGGCAGTTTTTGTTCACTTGGACAATTTTGTAGATGTCAGTGATATAAGAAATGTTAGTTTGTTCGGGTCAGCAAAAAAAGTCAGCATGGCATGCATGTCAATAAAAAATCCCGTGTTATGTGCTGATTGTTCAAGTAATTAAGTTTACAATTAATTTCATACATTTTGTCATCTTCAAAAAAATAACAATCAAAATCCGGTTGAGGGACTGTTTCGTGTAAAATGAGAAACTATGTTGGTTTTTGTATGGTATTAACCCTACTTCAAAAAGCAATAAGCAGAAAATCAGTTGAGTGAGCAATCCCAAACAGTCTTAATGATGTGTTTCATATAATCAGTTTGATAATTTTACAGGATATACGCGAAAGTCAAACACTAAGCCGTACTGTTAGTTTAGGGGCAAATTCAAGTGAGTCTGAACACCCACGTCGCAAGGCTGAACCTGCATATTCTTTTGTGGGAATGCATTGCATATTTGATGAATGCAAATCTATGGGTAACTTTCAAGTTTATTTTCTATGGTAATTTAAATTTTGAATTCTTTTTTTTTATTCATGCAGCGAGTGTTATAATTTTATTTGCAGTTACTGTTATAAAATTTGGGCATACATCCTCTGATATACTTGCCTATGGAGCAACAGATGGAACAATAACAGTTTGCACCGTTTCTGAACCACCTTCTATCATGAAGAAATTGACTGGGCACTCAAAAGATGTCACAGGTTGGATCAACTGGTACTGACCCTTTAGTCTTACCTTTAGTGTATTTTGATGCATTTTACATTTAGGTGGCGTTTGGTTCACGGAATGTAATGTAATTGGAATTGTAAAGTTTTCCTTTTAAAGTTGTGCTTAAGTTGGGTAAGGAAGGAGTTGGAATACAATGAATTCCTTTAATCAATGGAATTTGAGGTCATGTAACTTTCCTTCGTTAAAGTGAAGGATTTCTAAATTCCATTGAGTAAAAGAATTCATTGAATTTCAAGCCCCTTCCTTACTCAACTTAAGCACAACTTTAAAAGGAAAATATTACAATTCCAATTACATTACATTCCGTGAACCAAACGCCACCTTAATGTTTTTCTATTGCCAAATATTCTTGTGATTCATTTGTGTTGATAATGTTTCTAGTTGGTGCAAACTCCATGAAATTGGAATGAACTTTACATTTTTTCTTGAATTAGCAGCCTCAATGCGCAAAATATATATCAATTGACAGTTTATATCTAGTAAGATGCCGCATCAATATTTTATGAAAATATCAGTAAAAAATTACCTGCTCCTGCTGGTTGAACTGGTCGTTTGTTGCTATGAGATGTTATAATATATAACTTGGTTGCTAAACGTCAAAAACAGGTAGTAAATGTATATCGGGTTCTGTTTTGCGCCTAATTTAAAGTTGGCAGATCAGTTGCCCTAAAACAGGTGTAAAATTTGTTTCTATTTCTGGCAGTTTAATATGATTATATTTCATCATTGGGATGTCAATCTGCAAAAACCCTGTACCAGGACAAACCTTATTTAGCTTAGTGATAAAAACACTATTTTGATTATGTAGTCAATTCTAGCATATCTTTGTATAAAGCTACAGTTGTTCCTCGTCATAGAGAATCATAAAAACTGGAGGAAATGACAATCCTCATTTGGAGTGGATAACTGATTAATGAAATGTTTTTTTTCTTTTTTTTTCTGGAAACTTAATATATAAAATGAATTTAGAACAAGACGATATAAAATAAAATACTTCTGTGATGATATATGTTTTTCGTTGGATAAAGTTCAATATTTGACAGTATGCATATAGTTCGAGCACATTATCATGTTATGCCTTTGATGAAGCTAAAAAATTCAAGAAGAAAAATTATATCTTAAGGATGCAATAAGACATTAGGGTTAGGTTCAAATGAGAACTGTTTAGAACCATTCTGAGCCACTAATTTTTAGTTAGGGGGGAAGCATTCAAATTCATTTGGGGGGGGGGGGGGGGGGATTTCCCTATATATAACTTGTGACTCAGAATGGTTCTCAAAAGTTCTCAAACCCAATTGGTTCTCAAATGATCCTCTCCCTAAGACATTATTATCTATATCTTTTTATCTAATTGAATGCATAATTTTTGAGGGTGATTGCACCTTTGTGTCAAAATATTATACACTAGGTTAGAACCCATGTAATACATGGGTTAAATAAATGCAACATATTGTAAACAACAATTTTTTATAAGCATTTCCTGCTAGATGATATCGGCCATTTGTGAAATAAGAATAAGAAACAATGAATATTAAAAAATTATAATTAAAAAGTAATAAAAGATTTAAAAATTACAAAATTAATTTTATGATAAGATATAATTAAAATCTTATTCCAATAATATTAACTTTTAATAAATTATTAGAATAAGAAGATTTAAATTTTTTATATTTAATTATATAAATATGAGATATTTAATAGGACAGAGAATGTTGATATTTAATAAGAGAGAGACGGGAAAACCAACATGAGGATCCATATGAGAGTGACCTGTGTCTTGAAATGTAATCATTTATTAGAATGTATAGATTATACGCAAAAAGAACACTTATGAGTTTATTGATTTCTTTTATACTTATAATCCTTTTTATCAGATTTTGACTTCTCACTTAACAACCAATACATTGCATCATCTTCACTGGATAAAACTGTGAGGGTATGGGATATTCCAAACGGCCTTTGCATTCGAGTGATATATGGAGTTACCTCCCAGCTTTGTATTCGATTTCATCCTGTAAGTGCAACTCAACATTTTATAGTTTTAATGTAGTCATGATACAGGGAAAACTACATAAATACCAGTATACTTTTCCATTCATCCTGCATTAGTCATTTTACTCAGAAATATACTACTCGGGTCGTGAAAAGATGACTTATTGTTCTACGTCAGGTCATTTGGTAAACTGATGGCTGAAAACAGTTGAAATGCTAACATATCAGTAACCTGGTGACTTGGCACTTACTTTTGTTTACTTTTTGTTCCATCGTGGTCATCTAGTAACCGACAATCATGTCAGCGTCTCAACTGGTCATCAAGCTACTGAATCACGTAAGTGGAATAAATGGCCATCTTTTAATGACCCAAACAGTATTTTAGACTTCTAATAAAAGAACTTTCAATAAATTGGCAAAGTTCTAAAATGCATCAGTCTTTTACCTTTAATGTAACATTGGTTTCGTCTTTTACCTTTAATGTAACATTGGTTTCTAGTACAAAACACACTTCGAATACGCATTCAAAAGTATTACAGATCTCGATTATGGATAGCTTGTATAATTAGTTCCACACTTTTAAAGAAAAATATAATTGGGTATACACTAATTTAAATCTTTGCAACTTATTGCAGGTGAATAATAATTTTCTTACAGTTGGCAATGCAAACAGAGAAATCTCGGTAATTAATTCAAATCTTTTGCTGCCTTTGTTTTCAATGGAAGATTTTTCAACCAAATATCAAACGGTCCATGAATAAACCTCAAAAGGCAGATTGAAAGAATCATACCTTTAATTCATTGAGATACAACTGAATCATATACATAAATAGACTATGTAACTTGGGTTCCAAGCTATTGTAAGTTTTATTTAGACCAGGAAACCAATTAACTTTTTAAGGATTAAGTAAATATATGACTAATATAATTTCCTAATAATAACTATCTGATAATGTATTTCCCATCTCAGGTATTCAATTTTAGCACGGGAAGATTAGTAAGTAAGATAGTTGTTGACAGCGAGGTTCCTGCCCTTGATTATGACCATACGGGTCAGTTTATTTTCTGTGGGGATGCACAGGTCAGCCTTTTTCAAAGTCAGCAAATCAACTTTATCCTGATAGATCTCATTACTTTTAACACCTCGACTTAGAGGTGTCAATTTCGATGGGTCCATATAGGTTGTGTTTTATCTCATATGGGTCAAAATTATAATTTGGCTAAAGAGGAACGGGCCTATCCATTTTAAAGTTGTCCAGAGCCTATTGTTGGTGCATAAATCGTTCTTATTCAAAGAATTAGATTGTTGCGATAATGTTGTTTTATCTAACTATTATCACATTTTAGTTATTTATAAAAGGTGGATAATATGAGTGGAGGTTCCCAAATATTCAACCTTTTACATTAAGACCTCCCATATATATACACTACTTAATAGGTAACCAGAAGTATGTATTTTGCTTCATTTATACTAATTCTGGCCAAACATAAATGCCTCTGTGTAAGAAAAAGACACATGATGACGAGTGAACATGTTGTAGGTTAATATGCCTTGTCAAAAAGTATAAGGACATTTTCATCATCCAGAAATGGTATATTTATAGTCAGATACATATAGCAGCCTTAATGAAAGTAGTTGAATACTTGGGTGGCATCCACACACATTATCCTCATAAAAATTGACAAAACCAACCCGCCCTGTTTCGACTTGTAATAAAATTAACATTCTTCCCCCCACCCTCCCCGCGCCCACACACACAGACAAAAACTAAATTTTTATGTTTAATATTTTAGGGATCTATATATTCAGTTAAAGTAAACTCTCATCAAGGCACCTTATCACGAACCCACCGCACAAGAAGTATCGGCAAACAGAAATCAGAATTTACAACCATACAATATAGAACATTTTCTCTTATGACACAAGGTCCTGTGTTGCTTTCTCTTACTCGGGATGGAAGTCTGTCTTTCTTCAGGTATTTGTTTGAATTTCATTGAATAAAATTGCTTAGAGGCTGTTGGGTACGTAGTATGTTTTGGAAGAAACGGAATCTCAAGGGAATTTAAATTGGAAAAATGGATACTAATAATCCTAACTATTGTCTATTGGTCAAAAATAATCCTACCTATATTTTTGTACATAATCAGTCTTATAAGTACACCCTGTTTTTTCTAATAATCTTTTCTGTTAAAAAAGTAACCCCGTTAGTTTGTGATGACATGGAGGACCAATAACGTCATTTTCTAAATTTTTTCCTTTTTAAAAAACCCGGTATACCAAAGTGTAAACTTTTAAACTTTATTTAAATAAAAAAAAAAGAGAAAGAAGGAACCAAGCGGCACTTCCCCTTCTTCTCCGTTGTTCATCTGGCGACCACAACCGAGCGGCGGTGACCTCCAACCACCCACATCTCTTCCAATTTTTACCTAACCCCGAACCTACCTCCCTTCTCTGTTCAAACCAAGCGGTGGCAACCCCGCTACCTCCGGCGAGGCGGCGACGAGAGCTAGAGGGGTGGCGGCGAATCGGTGAGCAGCAGCAGAGGGAGGACGGCTGTGGTGGTGGTCGGAGTGACACGGAGGATACAGACGACGAGGAATGGGGGTGGTTGCAGGGTGTAACGGCAGTGCAGAGGGGAAACGGGGGTGCGGCGACGGCTGTGGTTGGTGAGGGTGGGAGGACGGCTGTGGTGGTGGTCGGAGGGACACAGATCGGCGGGAGAAGGTGGACGGGAGGGGGTTTTTTAATTTGGCAAAAAGAAGCCCTAAGGTTTTTAAGGTTTACGTTTTGGTCGCCCAGGTTTTTTAAATAGGAAGAAGTTTAGAAAATGACGTTATTGGTCCTCCACGTCATCACAAACTAACGGGGCTAGTTTTTTAACGGAAAAGATTATTAGAAAAACATGGTGTATTTATAAGACTGATTATGTACAAAAACATAGGTAGGATTATTTTTGGGCAATAGTTAGGATTATTAGTATCCATTTTTCCATTTAAATTTGATGGAATTTGATATCAGTGAATAATCCTTCAAATGTTTCTTTGGCTGAAAATATATTGGAGTTCATAATAATAAATAATTATGAATATATTTATAGTATCAGATCAGTAATAATTGACTAGGACACCGTTTCTGTTATAATAGGTAATTACTTAAATTATTAATTATTATTATAAATATTAGTAGTAATAACCATTAAAGGTTTTGTAGTTTTTTGTTTAGTTATGAGTTATGACTAAATGTTGGGTAAATAATAATAAATATAAATATGATTTATTTTCATTAAATTTTATGGAAGTATATACATTCCGCCTGGCTTTTCCAACCTTTTATCCCATAGAATGAAATCTAACTCCCATTCCATTTAATTCCAGCTAACCAATTGTGCCCTATGTTTAAAATTAAAATGCTGATCAGAATTTTTTTCTTTTTGTGTAGTGTTTTACAAGGGCATCTGACTCTTCGGTGCTCTCTTAAATTGGCGCCACGTCTTCACAGCATCCGTGCTTCTTTTTGTCCATTGCTTTCCCTTGAAAAAGGAGAATATATAGGTTTATATCCATAACTTCTCCTATTCTTTTTGCTGCATTAGAGTATATATTGTGAAGTATTTTCTATCTTCAGTTTCCATTAAGTTGCTGTTAGTGGATATAATGGTTCTCATTTGAACAGCCTTCCCCAGCCTTAAAACCCGAAATTACCTATTCCTGTTGTCTTGGTGGGGACTGGGGAGAGAGAGAAAGAGAGTATGCGTGTGTGTGCGTGTGTGTGCGTGTGCATATAGGTTGACTTGAATAAAATGTATTTGAAGGTTTACTGATACAAGGCTTTATGTTGGTTTTGAAGTTATTGGAAGTGAAGATGCAGCTGTTTATTTCTACGACTTAACTCGGCCCAAGAATACATGTGTCAACAAGCTACAGGTTTGTTCCTTCTCTGTCCTAAACAAAAATGTGTCACATCAAAATCTTAAGAAAAACTCCTCCCGTCCCAGAAAATTATATCGTTTTGTAACATTGTGTATTTGCGTGTCACCTTCATCTTGACCAAATTGCTGGTACTGGCTCGAGTTCACATTTCTTCGTCTTTATTGAATGGTCCTCCAAATATTTGACAAATGATCGTACATCTTACTTAGAAAATGTTCAAACTCAAACGTCAGAATTTCTAATAGATCTGAGTACAAAATTCGGCGCCTGATGATATCTGGCTACATATGTACCAATTCTGGTAAATAAGCATGTTGAATGATGAAAATGTCCTCGAAAGAAAAGATGCTTTTGACGAGGTATAGCATTGTTGAACTTGTTTAAAGACTTATTTTTTGTCATCTGGGCATATTTGTGGCCAAAGTTACTATAAACCAAGCCAGATACATACTTGTATGATCTCCATATAGTTATATACCTAGGGGTCAGCATCTCATGGACCGGGCCGATAAAACTAATGAACCGACCCGGATTGGTGCTAGACCAACTTGAAACACACAAAATCGTTACTGTCCTTGGTCCTTTTTTTCACCCTATTTGGTTCTGGGTCGGTGCGGTCCTTGACTCATGACCACCCTAGGAGTGGCCATCTTGCGGTCCTACCCGAGAAAACCTATTAACCAACCTGAAACACATAATCGGTCTGGTCCTAGGTCCCTGTTTTTCATTTTATTTGGTAGCGGGCGGGTTCGGTCAGTTCCTTATACCCATGATCACCTCTAGATTTTTTTTTTGAACGGCTAATTTCTATTTTACACCAATTTTTTTCGCCATGCCAAAGTTTGAACCTTGGTCTCTCCCTAAAGAGGCTTTGCCCCTTACCACTAGACTACAACCTAAATGGCATGATCACCTCTAGATATCCCTAAATTCATCATATTTTTGGCGGAAATTAGTATAAATTTTCTGATTTCTTGCGCGTATAATATATTTTTATGTTTTTTCTTTTTCCTGGTTATATTATTTATGCAGGGACATGGATACCCGGTGATTGGAGTAGCATGGAATCATGGTGAGAACCTATTAGCATCCTCCGATTTTGGCGGCACTGTAATTGTGTGGAAAAGAGAAAAGACAAAGCAAAAAAGGTGAATTTAAGTTACTTAAAAAAGAAAAAAAATCATGTTTATATATTCATCAAGATTCCTCTCTGCTAAAAGAAAAAGTAAAGAAAATCGCGTATCACTGAACATCAGAAGCTTGTGTGACAACCGTTTCGAGTCTTCTATAAATAGAGGATTTGAAGATCTGTTACTATAAATCTAGCTATGCATAACATGTGACAATGAGAAGTATATCTTGAATTTGGAGTTGTATAATATATGATTTTTCCCTAACTAGGTTCAAATTCTTTAGAAGAGTTAAATCACACACGCTCTACAGCCAATCCTAATCCTAAGTCTACACGTTTTCTCTAAATGGGACTTAGACCCTTAACCGCTTAAAGAGGCTAAGTTTGACCTAGCAATGTCTGCTTTAAAGGTGTTTATCGAGTCGAATTTGGGTTATTCAAGTTATTTGAATTTAAAATTTTCAAAAACAAATTCGAATTCAAATAAAGTTTACCTAAACCGATTCAAATAAGCTTATTCGAATTCGAGTCTATTTGAATAAACCAAATTAGGAAAAAAATTTAATAAATAAAAATTATATGTAGCTGATCTCTAATAAATTTATACATATTACTTAACATCTCAACATGTCCTTATAATTATTAACGTTTAACTCCATTCTAATTGTAAAATCAATGTTGCTTGATGATAGCGGCTAGGGTTAAACCCAAAAGACAATGTCGCTTAACGTCGATCGTAATATGAATTAGGGGAGTCTGGTGGTCTGGAAGTAGGTAATTGGATTTGAATTTTAGATATTTGTATATTAGACATAAATTAAAGTGCAAATACTTTTCGCCCATAATACATTATACATTAATATATTTAGAAAAATATATAGACAATGCTTATTCAGTTTGAATTTGTTTGGAATAATCAGATTCTAATTCGACTCGAATTCGAATAACTTACTTGGTTTGAATCAGGATTTGACTCGAATAAACCAACATGGTTCGATACGAATATCGAGTTATTCGAGTCCAATTCAAATAACGAACACCTCTAGTTCGCTTGATCTTGGCTAGTGAGTTGAAGTGTTAGAGCTAGGTTCTAATCACTTGATATTGGCTTCTTTATTCTTCAAAATATTATACTTCAAAACCAACTAAAAATCAAAGGGTATTTGGCCCAATGATACGTGGATGACGGTTAGAGTTTGAGAATCTTGAGGTCTCAAGTTCAAACCTGACTAAAGAAGGTTTTTCTTAAGTGGTGGGTGTCCTTCTTGATGGTGTTCTTAAGTGAGTTAAGCCTGGGTGTGAAATCCGGTATAGACGGTTGCAATCCTGTCTCAGAAAGACTCACTCGGATATTATAGATTTAAACTTAGTTTCAAACTCCATTAAAAACAAAAACCAACTAAGAAAGTCCTTACCATAATCAATGTTTTAAAAACCGGTTTTTTAGATCCCGGTTTTTTGGCAATAACCGAACCGGGTTAGACCGGCCGGTTTTCCGGTTTTTTCCGGTTCAACCGGTTTTCTGATTTTTTTTATTTATTTTTTCTTTTTTTAACTTTTTTTTTATTTTTTATTATTTTTTAAAGTTTAAAATTTATATTTTCTTATGAAATACATATTTGATATTATTTTTGAGTGGATTATAATTGTATTTTAACTACTTTTGTTGGGGTGTACAAGTTTATTAGCATTTTTATAAAAAAAATATATATAAATCCCCTAACCGGTTCAACCAGCCGGTCTAACCGGTCCGACCGGTCGAACCAGTCCCGGAAGGTTTTCCGGTTCAACTAAAAAACCGGTTTTTAAAACATTGACCATAATAGTAATTCTTGAATTTTTTAACAAATAGCAACTTATAATACCATGTTAGTTTTTGTATTTTTCTGTAGGATTTTGTGTATTATTTGTACTTGGTTATTTGTTATTTAAATGAAAGTAAAAAAAAAAAACTAAAAAATTACGTAAAAAGACCAAAGTAACGTAACGAATTGGCAAAAGGTAAGTTGATAATAATGTTTTTTTCTTTTTGGTAAATATTGAAAGTGTGTTCTTTTGGAGAATTATAAAGGCTATCGGTGCTTTTGTGGATACAAAACAAAATGAAAATGTTATACTAGGACGTGTTTAGTCGTGGAAAATGTTTTTTAGCTTTTCGTTTATAATTATATTAGAAAATGGAAGGAGCTTTCCATCTCTATAAAACATATGAAATTTTTAAAAAACGCGTTCAAAATTGAAAGACGAAATTTTAATTTTTCATATTAGAAAAACTAGAAACATGTTCACATCTACTTGTTTTTTGATTGTTTTCTATATCTCCATTTTATTAGATTTCCTTACATATAATATAGCCGAAGAACAAAAATATCAAATATATAACATTAAACACATTTTAATTTTTTACAAATATATAACATTAAAATACAATAAAGACTTCTAGTTTAACATTTTAAAATCATTTTCGTTTACGGAGGGACAGTGGAGCTAGGAGGATGCATCAGCTGAATTTGTGTTAACACCGTAAGGGTAGATAAAGAGAGTGGAGTCGTAAAGACATTATGGTTCAATTGTGAAAACAACGTTTAAAAAGTATATATAATGGAAAACTAAAAATTGAAAATATAAAAAATAATAAAATGTAGTTTTCTAACTTCAATTTAAAAAGTAGAAAACAATGTTTTTCATTTTTATTTATTTTTTAAAAAAATTGTAATTTGATAATCTTTTTTATTTTCCATATTTTCTTAAAAAACATTTAAAGAAAACAAGATGGTGACCCGCCCGCGCGTTGCGGCGGGCCACCATCGGTTAGACGTCAAAGGCGATTCAAGGGTTGAAGGTATGTTAATCTCTGCTTTTGGCACAGTTTTGGTGGTTGATATGTAAATGTGTCTGTCTGCTTTGCCTTTATATATTTGGTGCTCATTTTTTGTTATTGTTGTTTGTGGTTAATTTCTATCAGCTATGGATACAGGATATATTTGGTGCTCATTTTTTGTTATTGTTGTTTGTGGTTAATTTCTATCAGCTATGGATACAGGATATAAAAAGTGCTTGACTATATGCATTGGTTGTTTGGCTACATACATTTAATTAAATAAAAACAGTCAAAGTAGCTTTTATAAACCCGAGACATGTAGAGTAGTTTTAAATCTGAAGGTCTTGGAGAGAAATAAAAAAGTTAAAGCAACAGATGCACACCAAAAGAAAGGTTTTCCCTCATAGAGGTCCCAAGATACCTTTATGTAAACTTTTCAATCATAATAACTTGTTTGGCCTTCGCAATCATCATCAAAGCCGAAATTACTGGTTTAGGTCCACACCAATTATATATTATTAGGTGTAGCTCTAGTACCCTACACATGATCATTCTACAAAATCTAAAATGTAAAGAAAATTAGCAAGACAGAGGATGAAATCAACCGAGTACCTGTTACTTAGACCTCAGAACATTACTTGCATATACACACACAACATTCAAAAAACAGCTACAAAGCCTGCACACACACACACCATTCAAAAAACAGAGTGTTAGTTAAACTCAAAGATAGAAAAATATTAAGATTTTGAGATTTGAGAATGTGGCAAGTTTTGAACATTAGTAGGCTCAGACCAATGAGTTAATGTCAAAGAATGTGTAAGAGGATATGGCTGCAGATAGATGTTAATATTTTGCCAAGCCATAAGAGGATACGGCTACAAAAGGTATTTGCCATGCCAAAATCAACTCCTAACAATCTCATTGTAAATAGATCATCACAGCCATTGCCATCTCAGCCATTGCATTCTCATTGTAAATAGATGCGGTGGTAAAACCAGCAAGACAACATATGTAAAACCTTGTAGTCAGCGCAAAATAGATGTACTCATCGTATAAACAGATATACACTAAATGAACAGTAGATTTTCTCTCACAAACAGTCTTTCATAATGCTCTCAACCATTGCCATCTCATAAAGCTTACATCTGAGGTGAAGCTTCTAAACCATAGTCCAACCCACAAATATTAATCAACCTCAAAGAGGGAATCACGTTTAAAAAACATCAGAAGCATGAATAAACCGAGTAAAAAACGTGGCTCAGATATGTGATGGCGAGCAAAGAATCGTACCTACCATGGCTGCAAATGTACCTGCCACGCCAAGATATAGGTTATCGTATCTTTACTCCAGCCGAAACGGTGAAACCAAAACTCAGAAAAAACTTATCAATCCTTTACACACGGATTGTCATAGCAATGGAATAAAGGCTCAGATCAATTTGAAATGTCATCGTAACCAGCCATTTAAGACTTTCAAAGAATGTTTTACTTAAATCAGAAAGTAAATATCATCACATCCATTGAATAGAGGGTCGGTATAGACTCAGATGAATCTAAAATATCATCAGAACCATCATGAAGGAGTTTAAAAAAAAAACAGCAGCCATACGGTCTATACATGTTTCCACCGACGGAGGAACGTCGGAGAACCACTACAGCGAACGAAGGTTGACTATAGTCAGTTCTTCCTCTTACACACCAAACTCGGCGAGCTCAAATGTAATCGAAGCTGAAATTAGACCGGCGGCCACCAAGTCGTGGGTTTCAAACAGAGAATGAGAAAGCAAACCTGAAAATTAAGGTCATCTCACAAACAGAAACCCTAGCCTAAAAAACAGTGGCACACCGGAAGACAAACAGGGGGTCACCAACCAAAATTGATTTCGCGCACACAAATCCCTGAAATTGGCTTGAATCGGCTTACAAACGCACCGATCAATTTGAAAATTTAAACCAAAAACCTAGCCGATGGCGGCACACCGGAGAGCAGCAACATGCAGGAGGAGGCCGACACCACGCCGGCGACTTCAAATTAAAACTTGTAGATTTTATGGCGAAGAAAACATCAGACAGAATGGGTCTGATGACTTCTTCGAATGAGAAAAGAAGCTTCAAAATGGCGGTGGTAGAAGCACCAAGACAACATATGTAAGACCTAGTCAGCGCATAAGCAGATGTACTCAGCATACCAAACATACATGTGCATGACATGTGTTAAAAGATTATTGGCTTAGCTGACATGTGTTAAAAGATTATTGGCTTAGCAATATAAATAATAGAAAATGTGTGAGGGACCAGCAATTGTTAATGTAATATATATAAATAGGGGTTTTTCACGATTACGCCTTTAATGTTTTCACTTTTCATAACTTGTCGTCTTATTGTGTCACCAGTCAAAGACAATTATGAACAAAGTATTGGATTTTTTTCCCCTCAAAACCGGTCTAACCACTTATCCGGTATGTAACCGAGTGGCACCATAAAAAATAATGGTATATAAGCGGTTTTGATTTACCAATGATCCCTAGTCCAATTGTCTAAAGGGAGGTACCCAAGACATTATAAAAGGGGAGATCTTGGATTCAAGTCCACTTGTAACAAAAAATAAATAAATGGGGTTACATGTTGATGGGGATTGGAGATGATCGAGTGGGTGGATAATGTCCCTGTCAGTGATCCAAGTTTTCTGTTAAAAAAAAAGCGGTTTCAGTTTTATACATTTCTATGTAAGTATTCACTTACAGTTTGTTTTAGTGATTTTTGACCTTTTTTTAAAGCAATTTACCGCGGTTTGTATATAGAAATATATGCAATTGTATTAAGTTTTTTTTTTTCGAACGGCAATTGTATTAAGTTAAATAAATAAAATTACAAAATAAGACTTGGATGGATTTCCGTTGGAATTTCGGTTGGTGAAGTTAGATAAAAAGGGGTAGAATATTCGTAACCCCAGTTTTAAATTTATCATATGCCACTTCTAAGGTTGTGTTTGGCGCACTAGCTGAAAAGCTAGCTGCTAGCTGATAAACTATAAGCTAGGTTATAAGCTAGTAGCGTTTGGTTAAAACTAGCTGGAAAATATAAAATGTCATTAAAGTACATGTATATAAATAAATTATAAATTTAAAAGTGGAAATATGTATAAGTTAGGAAATGGTAAAACTGGAATTATTATAAAAGCTAGTTGAAAAGCTACCCCAACTAGTTTTTTAAAAGCTAGCTTATAAGCTAAATTTTTGACATTACCAAACGGGGCTTTTTAAAAAAGCTAGCTTATAAGCTAGCTTATGGCGCGCCAAACACAACCTAAATATATCATTACTTAAAAAAAAAATAGTTTCTTTTAACAAAAATAACAAAACGCTTATTAAAAACTACAATAGATACGTTTATAAAAAGGGAAAAAGATCGTTTTAGCCTATTTGACCGTGACTTGCCCCGTTTTGGCCCTTTGAAAAATTTGAGTCTTAATATAGCCCTCCTCCGACGGTCGCCTCTTGCCACCCTCTACGGTCGGAAGGCTGTCAATCTCGTCCAATGACAAACCGACATGTACCCAGCTACGGTCACCTGCTGACCGTCTCCACACGACAACGACCGTACTCACATTCCTTCTGCAACGGTCGTCGAAGACCGTCTGACACGACTGTCGGAGTCGCCGACAACCGTCATACTTTTTTTAATTCAAAAATCTTATTTTTTTATGGTCGTCCGACTGTTCTCGTCGGCACGGTCGTTAACGACCGGCCGTCAAATAAATTATTTTATTTTTTTTCAAATTTAAATCCTATTTTTTATTTAGAGTAAATTTCATTTTTGGTCCTTGACATTTGCTCATTTTATCCCTTTTAGTCCAAAGTATAAAAAAATCTGATTTGGTGCCTCATATCTTATTTTTGTATCAATTTTGGTCTAAAATCTAAAATTCGTTTAAAAAAACCCTTAGTTAACCCCACCTGAGGGATATTTTAGTCATTTACCATGGTCTAAATGGTCTATTTAAGTACAATATTGATACAAAAATGACTAAAATACCCCTTAGGTGGAGATAACTAACGGTTCTTTTAAACAGATTTTAGATTTTGGACCAAAATTGATACAAAAATGAAATGTGAGGCACCAAAATCAGATTTTGAAAACGTTGGACTAGAATGGATAAAATGAGCAAACGTCAAGGACCAAAAATGAAATTTACTCTTTTATTTATAATCTTTTGGATTATATGTTATTATTTAATATTTTTCTTTATCAACAATCTTGACAATAATACACTTACACTTTTCTCTATAAATACATTACACTTTCCTCTATAAATACTGTAGGTCCGAAAAAATCTACCAAGACACGATATTGATATCACAAACGAGTGCGGAATCCTCGTAGGTGATTGATTCAAGAAGAAAGTAGAAGAAATACAAGAATACGACGATTAAAACAATAAAAACTTGATCTTTGCACACAAGATGAACTTGTCGGGTACAAGATAAGAAATCGTAAACTCTGTCTCTCGGGTTTACGATCGTGAACACAGTGTGGCTCTCTTAGAATCGTAAACAGCAACTCGAATGGGCAACCCCAAATGGTGAACTCATGGGGTATATATAGTCCCCCATTGGGTTTACTATTGGGCCCCTTCTTGATCATAAACCCAATAGTAAACCCAAGCCCAACTATAAACTAGCCTACTAATCTAATTAAACCCTCTAAGCCCAGCCTAACTTATTTAATATTACAAGCCTGTCTCTCGGGTTTACGATCGTGAACACCGTGTGGCTCTCTTAGAATCGTAAACAGCAACTCGAATGGGTAACCCCAAATGGTGAACTCATGGGGTATATATAGTCCCCCATTGGGTTTACTATTGGGCCCCTTCTTGATCATAAACCCAATAGTAAACCCAAGCCCAACCATAAACTAGCCTACTAATCTAATTAAACCCTCTAAGCCCAGCCCAACTTATTTAATATTACAAGCCTCATAATCTAGCCTCTACAATCTTCCCCTAGGCTTGTGATATTAAATGTCTTCAATCTTTGAAAGTCCTCTTCTTGACTGGCTGGCAAAGATGCTGATGAAGATTCTTTCCGCAGAAATCTTCATTGGGTTTCATAACGGGCACTTGGGACTTCCTCTTGATCAGCATCAGCTTGAACTTCTTGAAATGAACAAGTTAATGAGATGGAGGATTCTCATTGACTTGCTTCTCTTGAAAGAATTGGTTCTTGCTGAATCTTCGGTAACTGTCTTGAATCTTCATAAATTAGAGGGTAAAAAGTTTGAACACCTCTAACTTTGAAGAACTTGGTTTTTGATCTTGGGTCTTCATGATCTCTGACTGCTCTCTGCATCATTTTCTTCATCAAAGATCGACTTGACATCTTCAGCTTCCCCTAAACTTGTGAGCATTTTCTTTGAAAAACTTTTGAAGCTTTTGGAATCTTGTAAAGACACCAACAACTTCCCCTGAATAGTTGATTTTCCAGATGGATGTCTTGTCCGGCTGGTTCTTTAACTTTGAGCAGCAGCAGCAGCATCTTTCTATCATCAACCTGTCTGACACACATTTGAAAAAATATACTCCACCAGACATTTGATGACTGGTCTTTGGGTTAGAAGGTAATTAACATTGTAAAAACCCAGTTATCACCTGTTGATGATAATAAAGTTCCCCTAAACCCAAGACCTCTAAAGACTTCCCCTTAGCTGAATACTTCCCTTCAGCCAAGGACTTCTAAAGACTTCCCCTTAGCTGATAACTTCCCCTCATCTAAGGACTTCCCCTGAGATAATACATATCATCCTTGAGTTCCCTTCGGATACTATGTATTATGGAAGTCTTTTCGGATAATACTTATTATCCTCCCTCCTTCCCCTAAAAATTTGTCAAGATCTGACGGAGGAAGTCTTTTCCATTGGATAATAAGTATCATCCTCGAGTTCCCTTCGGATAATACTTATTATCCCATACTCCTTCCCCTAAAAATTTTGCAAGATCTGTCGGGGGCATATTGTCATGCATTAAAACCCATGAAAAACACATTTTGACTTCTCAAATCAACCTGGCCAAGACGAAAACACACCAAAAAGAACTTAACGACTCACACACGAAAGATAAAAATAAACAAATACTTACCAAACCAAACATGAGAAAGTTTACAAGGGATCAAACCGTATGAATCTGACTGAGGAACCCTTTTCAGCTTCAGTTACTCAACTAGTCCAGGTGATTGCCGGTATGTTTGTCCGCTTTAAACTCAAACCCGTTTAATCCCAACCGAGTGTGTCATGTTTAATATAGTACAATATTACCATCATGTTTAATTGTCCCCACACCCAAGCGTACACAGCAAAACCTACCCAACCTCAGAGTTTATTGAGGATTCACAAACCCCCAGCTTGAGGAACCGTGCAACACCGTTATGACTACCACTTATTTCATTAACCATCAGTTGGTGATCAGGTCGGCCGCTAAGCACGCAAAGAAGACCAACTGAGTGATTATTTATTCTCATTTTTTTATTTCTTTTTCATTTCTTTTTCTTTTCTTTTTATTATGTGGTGTAGTCATGACAACAGAGACATGGCGTGTGAGAGAGTGAATACTAGGTAATTACCACTCTCAACCCATTTTTGCCGGGACTCAGTCTTTTAAACCATGCAACCTGAGATGGGAAACTAAACATATATATCTTTTAAGTTCACTGCACTTTCATTGGAGGTCATAAGTTTAGGTCGAGCCTACCGAGCATATCACCGTGGAACTTGCCTTTCACTTCCGCCTTACGCGTGCAGCCATCTCCAACCCGAACATTCATTTTACTTCCCCTAAACCTCTCAAAAACAAGACACAAACAATTAAAAATTGAAAAGCACACTATTTTTGAGGGGTCAACTTTTTCTTCATCTTTACATTTCTTCCCCTTGCTTTTTGATTTTTAATGTCACAATCTTGTGAACATCTTTTTTTTTAAATAAAAAATAAAACACACAAACACACTTAAAAGAACAAAACACAAAATTTTGAAGATATCTGGCCAAGCTAACTTTCAAAGTATTGATTTGAAAATTTTAGAAAATTGGGTTTCATGACATGCACACTTCATTGCATTTGAAGTCAAACACATAATCAATCAACAGCTTAATTAAAACTTTAATGAAATATGTTTGACTCAAAAGACCCTTTGCTGCCTCATCATTCAAACAACCAAATTAAGAACAGTACCTTTCATGATAATTTTGACATTTTACCTCTCAAAGATACATACCTTCCATTGTATAGATTACTTGACATGACATGAAGATACGTCTCCTAAACTGTGCCTGGAACAATTACTTATCAACAAATAAATTAGTAATAAAAACGTTAGTGATAATCCTCCTTGATCGTTCCTGCACAGAGTGAGAGATTAGTTAGCTAATGGTACCCAGGCCATTGTTTTTCTGGGTACACCTGAGGAATCAATAAAAGATACTTCTTGTAAGAACATCCCCTTTGAAAAATCAGGAAGTTGTGATGGAGTTGCCTTGATTTTTGGTTTCCAAGTTCCAGGTGATTTAACATTTGTTTTAGTCACTTTTGGAGTTGTGACTTTAGGTATTTCAACCTTCTTCGTTTTAGATTCATTTTTCAAAACAGTTTTTGTTTTAGTCACCTTTGGAGTTGTGACTTTAGGTATTTCAACCTTCTTCATTTTAGCATCATTTTTCAAAACAGTTTTAGTTACCTTGGGAGGGGTAACCTTGGGTTTTTCAGACTTTGGTTGTTTTGAAAATGGTTTCTTCACCTGTTTTTGGAAATTTTTGTAACTTGGAAAGCTGTTGTTTTGATTCATAGATTTCTTTCAGCTTTGGCAGCGCCCCAATGCTGATAGAGGGTTTAAACTTAGGAGTAACAGTCTTCATTGCCTTAGGTTTCTGCACCATCATCGGCTTAGACTTCATAGACTCCTGAGATGAAACCCTTTGAGTTTTCGGATAATAGGGTTCATAAGGGCGATAAAGACAGTTTCTAGCAATATGACCAGCGATGCCACAATTAAAACAAGTCTGCTTCTTTAGATAGAAGTCAGACGTGTACCCATTTGTCTTCGGTGCCTGATATGGAGCTGGTTTGCCTTGTGTATGCTTCTTTGGTTTGACTGCATCTTCAGATTTGACTTTTTGCTGGTTTGTCGAAGCCTGTGTCGAACCTGTCTTTACTGTCTTTGTGCTTCCTTGATTCTTTGACGTTGAAGCATCATTCTTGCAATTACAGCGGCAGCTGCATGATCCAACTGAAGAAATGGGAGACACAGCTACTCCCTTGAGTTTTTCATTCTTCACTCCAGCTGTTGGTTTCATACTCGGATGCTTGATGGTGATCTTTGGCCTCTCAACTTTAGGTTCACTTATCACTCCATCGGTTATTCCCTTGAACTTGGAGGAGAAGGATGGTAATTCATATCCTACATCTGGTTCTTGGTCAAACATTGATCCAGATGTCATAAAGATCTTCCCCTCAGGTCGTGTCGTCAAGATCACCTTTTCCCTTTTGACTTCGTCAATTACTTTGAAGCATGGGGTTTCAATTTTAGGGTATGGTTTCAACTCTATCCCAACATCATCAGACTTAGAGTTATGACACCTGTCATATTTCTGACACTTAGCATCATTGTCTGATATATCCTTTACTCTCCCTTCACCATAAGTCATGTTTGCTTCATTATCAATTTCTTCTTGAGTCGGAGGAGCAGCTTCTTTTTAATCAGACTCGGTTCGTTCAATTTGATCCTCACTAAGAAGTATTCCTATAATGTCTCTGGGAACTGGTGGAGGAATAATGCTGTTCATTGACAAAGATTTATCAGTTTTCTCTGACCCAAACCCAGATGTGTCTTTCCTAACTTGACCAGTCACAACAGCATGTGACAATTCCTTTCCAGCATCGAGCATTCTTTTGCTTCTCATTTGATTCATATCTAGTTTCACTTGGAACTCATTGTTCTTATGTGTGAGCTCATCTACCTGCTTCCTAAGCTCATCTATTTCTAACTTTGCATTGTCATACAGTAGAGTTTTCTCAGTAGCAAGTTTTTGATATTTCACAATGTCTAGTTTCTGAGCTTTTACCTTCTCCTCATTCTTTTGCCATCTACCCTTAAAAGAACTCCTCTCGCATTTTATCTCAAATAATTCTATCTGATAATTTTTACAGATTTGCCTAAGTCCAGAATTTATACGAGCACAAGTGGGATTGGGGCATATCTCAGTTTTGTCAACTTCATCTGTGAAATCATCTTTGTCCTCAACTATATTCTTTTCTTCAACCACTGAACTCATTTTATTTTTTTAGATATGCAGTCTTTGAAGATTTTAAAAAATCGGCAAAAAAGGCAAAAGTACTATTCAAAGAATAGTGTCAAAAACTTAAAACTGAAAAACGGAGGCATTCGGAGTGAAATTTGGGGGTCCAAACGAGCTCCCCTGGACGTTAGTCCGGGGTAATTCTGGGGCTTGTTGTCACGAACGTCGTGTTAAAATTTGAGCTTCTAACTCCAAACGAGTCAAAAGTTACGTCCGTTTCCGTGAAAGTGTGAAATAGTGACTTTTTTGCCGCAAAACCTGTCTCCGATCGTACTCCCTGTTTACGATCGTAATCACCTGTTTGCGATCGTAATCACCTGTGGATCGTAAACTCCTCTAGTCATAAACTCCAATAGTAAACTCCGATAGTAAACTCCGACAGTAAACTCCGACAGTAAACTCTGACAGTAAACTCCGATAGTAAACTCCGATAGTAAACTCCGATAGTAAACTCCGATAGTAAACTCCGATAGTAAACTCCGATAGTAAACCTTCAAACCTTCAAACCTTCAAACCTTCAAACCTTCAAATCTTCAAATCTTCAAATCTTCAAATCTTCAAATCTTCAAATCTTCAAATCTTCAAATCTTCAAATCTTCAAATCTTCAAATCTTCAAATCTTCAAATCTTCAAATCTTCAAATCTTCAAATCTTCAAATCTTCAAATCTTCAAATCTTCATATCTTCAAATCTTCAAATCTTCAAATCTTCAAATCTTCAAATCCTCAAATCTTTTTTTTTTTGAAAAAAAAGCTTGAATCCAATACCGTGAGAACCTCGAATCTGTGATTCTTGGCTCTGATACCAATTGTAGGTCCGAAAAAATCTACCAAGACACGATATTGATATCACAAACGAGTGCGGAATCCTCGTTGGTGATTGATTCAAGAAGAAAGTAGAAGAAATACAAGAATACGACGATTAAAACAATAAAAACTTGATCTTTGCACACAAGATGAACTTGTCGGGTACAAGATAAGAAATCGTAAACTCTTTCTCTCGGGTTTACGATCGTGAACACCGAGTGGTTCTCTTAGAATCGTAAACAGCAACTCGAATGGGCAACCCCAAATGGTGAACTCATGGGGTATATATAGTCCCCCATTGGGTTTACTATTGGGCCCCTTCTTGATCATAAACCCAATAGTAAACCCAAGCCCAACCATAAACTAGCCTACTAATCTAATTAAACCCTCTAAGCCCAGCCCAACTTATTTAATATTACAAGCCTCATAATCTAGCCTCTACAAATAACATAGAACAACTTCAGACATTACGCTTTCCTTTACTATTTTTTGAATTAAGTTTATCAAACATGTCTGATTCTTCTTCATCTAACACTAGTATTAACATAAAACATTCTCGATTCGAATGGAAATGTATGTTGCTTTCATGATATGGTTGCAGTTAAAAGAGTTGCCGGCTATAGCACTACACGGCAAGAGCATGAATTTTATGGGTGTCATCTCTGACCTGTAAGTTTGCAAATTAATTTTTTTTTACAAAGTGTATGTTATACTTTTTTTGTTCAAAAAAATTTCAGGATAAATTTGATTGTAAGTTTTTCATGTGGAAAAAGACGTCGATGTTACAATGTCTTCTGGCGATGAAAATTTTCAGGCGAAGTCAAAATTACTAACTATAAAAAATCAAACACTAGAGATGAAAAATCAAGCACTAGATATGAAAAATCAAGCACTAGAGATGAAGATTTCAAATTAAAAGTTGAGAAAATGATGCTAGAGGAAGAAAACAAAAGCTTATAACTTAAGTTGAAAATATCAAATTTATTAATCAAGAACTATGTAATTGGATTGGTTATTGGGTTAATTGTATTTTGGTTTTTATTTTGAACACGAACGAATGTAGTTTCATTTATGAATTGTACGGTTTTATCTTTTATCTCCATTACTAATAATAAACGTATACTATATAAACATAATATTAAATATAAAAAAAACTAATATATATGGGCGTGATGACCGTTGAAAAGGTCGGCCCGACCGTGCACGTCATTATGTCAAATCACTAAATGCACGACGGTCTCGACGACTGTCTTGATGGTCGTGAAGACCGTGGCCCTATGCTTCATTATACATAACTTTTTATTTATAAATCAAAATTACATTTTTGGGTTGTTTGCTCTTTTGACGAGAAAATGGAGTTTAGCAATGTTGTTGTTTGTTTTGGTGGGATTTGGGAAGAAAGAAATGGTGCACTTGAGTATGTCCCTTTTAATTATTTTCAACGTGCGATAAGTGCACATTCAAACATGAGTTTTTTTTCCTGAACTTAAAGCATATATTTCCAATCGTTTTGGTCTTTTCAACATTTCACAGATGTCTAATAAAATGTCGACATATTCTTTTCCCGTGGATATCGATGATAATGATATTTTAACATTTTTAAAAATTGTTGAACGAAATCAAAAAGAGCAAATTTACTTGTATGTTGTTGAAAGTTCTAGTTCTGGCTCTGGTCAACCTAAACAAGTTTCTTCGCATGGCTCAAATCCAAAAGAAAATTTTCTTGTCCTTGATTTAAACATGCAAAACAACGATTACACTGTTGATACGCATTATGATATTTACACTAAAAATCATAACACTTACGAAAGTCATGAAATTGATGATTCGGAGCGTGTTCCTGATACGTTCAACAACCAACTCAAAACTAATTCTACATCTTCATCTTCCCATTCTTTTGTTGAGAGAGTTTTTAAAGATAAAGAGGAACTGAAATTGGAGCTTTCGCTGCTGGCTATGGATGAGCGTTTTGAATTCAAAATTTAAAGATTTAATTAAATATATTTGGAGCTCGTTCTGCCTCAGAGGGTTGTGAGTAGCGATTAAGACCAATTGCTTAAAAGGGAAGCCCGCCGTTTCATGTGAACCATTTTAACAACGTCCACACATGTTCCAACACTCAAATTTATCCGAGTAATTGTAATGCCAATATAAAGGAAATGGGTCACAATATTAAAGAGCAGATAAAGAATTGCAGTCTTGTGCATCGTGGTCATGAAATTGTTAAGGACATCAATAAAAGATTCAAGATAAATATATCTTACAAACAAGGTATGCGTGTGATGTGCTTGTAATTGCACATCATTTCTAGCAATAATTCCCGACATTCTATACGTTTTTATATATGTTTATGAATGAATATGAGGCTTAAATACTTATAAAACGGTAAAAAACAAAGAAGATACGAAGAATCGGGCGAAAACCAGAACGTTCAGCTTAGAGATTGAGAATGTGATCCCTTATTTTCCAGCCTCATTATGATGTTAAACCTACCTGAGATGATAGATCATAGAAAATGATGAACGTAGGTGAAAACGGGGGTCAATTCCGAGTTGTAATGAAGAAGTTATAAACGTTTCAAGGTTATTGCTGAAAAAGTCAAACGTGGTCCGTAACGGCACGTTATGGCCACTTTTCGCGAAAAACCCTAATTTCAGGCCTATAAATAGAACATGATGCTTAAGAACGAAGGGGTTGGTTCCAGACGGCTGGGGTTGGCCAAGAGGCCCTAGATAGTACCAGTATAAGCTAGAGAAGGTGATTAGAAGATTCGAGAAGGCTTGGAAGCAAGGATTCAACATACGATCGACGCTACTATGCGTCGATCATTCGGTTTACAATTAGTTTGTGTTTACATTCTATTTTTCTTCATGTATGAACCGGATTTGTGTTTGATAATGTTAGGCTAGTACTATCATCATCTAGCTTAGATGATTCTTAATGGATTCGACTTTATTGATTGATGATTGTTTATTTACATGATAACTTTAGTAAAGTTTTAATGTTTCTTGCATGTGATTGACATTTGTTATGTATGCTTATGATGAACCTGATGATTGATAGCTTAGAACTTGATGATATGGGAGTGCATGTCCATGTTTAGGGTTTTAGGTTATTCTCTTTAAGTCACGTGTTTAGCGACTTGTGATTGAGTCTAGTTCTTGAGCAAGGCTAGGTTGACTCGGATGATTCGGTAGCATAGTTAGCTTGTTAACAGGATTGTGTGATTGGTTGTGTGTATGTTCTATCCTCCTGCTCTTGGATATAGGGTTTAGCATTCATATAGGCAATTTGCAGTTCTAGGTCATGTGTTTGGATGTTAGTCTCGCCCTCTTGGTTAGTCAGAATAGGATTAGTCTATGATCATAGGTCTTAGATCAAGTTTCCGTTGTCTTTAGTGAGGCAATAGGATAAGTGGGTACTTTATCATGGCTGTTGGAGCTTTATAGGTTGTTGACTCGTGCCTATCTTTGCAGGTAGAACATGACCAATTTCCTAGACTTAGGAACTTTAGCGAGTCATAGGTCCATTAGAACAGTTAGCATAGCAGATCATTCCATAGAGATGATGAAGTTAAGGTGATGCCTTTTCTTATATTTGATTTATCGTTATAGCTACCCTTAGTAATTAGGTTGGATTTATCCTATTACAATAATTATTTGATAAGTTAGTTAGTTAAGCTAGTTTAGGTGACAGCTAGGCTAGTTAGTTAAGTTAGGGTAGTTAGGTGTCACACCCCAACCGACGGCGGAATATGTCGGGGCACGAAGATTGTCCAGAAGCTCACAACACTATATTAGGTTGCGATAATCATAATAGTTATCCATTTCATAGAAAATAAACAAAACATAGAATCCAAGTCACAACATACGATGAACAACATAAAACATAGTCTAAGCATAAAGGTTCATTATTTAATAAGGTCTTTAAAGCCGATGCAACCCTAAAATGATGACATCCAAATCAAACCGCATTACCTGCAACATGTTATAAAAAGAGTCAACTAAAAATAGTTGGTGAGAAATCATAGGTTTAATGATAACGTTCAAAATCATGCGTACAAGTTTAACAAAATGATAATTGATAAATAATAAGTTAACGTAATCTAACCCTTGACAATTAGGCTTTCAATCACAAGGCGCCACACGCGAGGCAGGCCAAGTGGGCTTGTCAGGCCAATAGATCTATTATCGTAACCCCATCATGTTTAATGTTAATAATTACGTTCATCGTTCAATCGTTCATCGTTCCATCGTTCAATCGTTCATCGTTCAATCGTTCATCATTCAATCGTTCATCGTTCAATCGTTCATCGTTCAATCGTTCATCGTTCAAACGTTCATCGTTCAATCGTTCATCGTTCAATCGTTCATCGTTCAATCGTTCATCGTTCAATCGTTCATCGTTCAATCAACCAATCATAATAACCATGTAATCATCGAACATAGAATACGTAGAAAATAGAATTTGATAAACAAAACATGTTGCACCCCAAAAACATTTAAGTAAAAATGGGCTATGAAAACTCACATGATAGCGAAAGTGTCGAGAGTAAAACTGAAGAATAGCGGCGCGAATTAAACCCGGAGATCACCTTTACGATCGAACGTGATGGAAAACATACCGACAAATAGATAAATAAATAAATAAGTATCTAACTGAATAATCGTACGACTCGTCATGACACGACGGACTCGATCGGATACGCGACTCGTTGGTGGAATACTTAAGTAATGATATGAGAATATAGATAATCAAGTGGTCAAACCCAAATCTAGGTTAAGCATTTCACAAATAACTTATGTATTTAACTATAAAGCATTACGACGTCTCAACTTGATTATTTTCTATAAAATCAACCGAACCATATTTAATCATCAAAAATTAATTTAGGGCTGATCTATACATATATAACGACCAAACAAAATTTCAAGGCATACCTCCAAAGATAACCCAATGATTTACTCAAAATGATTTATTTTTAAATCCCAAAAATACTAGTTAATTTAGCAGCCTAAATATTTATCCATCCAAGATTTCATTTTAGTCAAAGCCTGATACTATATCTAGGCCCAATGTCATCTTTCCATGGCAAAAACCCTAGATCTAACATCTTAGCATAACGATAACATCATCTAATCAAGATCTATTAAAAATATAATCATGAGAAAAATATGAAAAATACACAAATATCACCATTTTTTCCCCACAAAACCCTTGATCAATAATTATGGTGGTGATTACTTCATCCCAAACTCTAGATCTACCATTAAAATGATGTCCATATCAAGATTCAACAAGGTTGATTAGATAGAACTTAGATCTATGAAGATCCAAGGAAGAAAATAAGAAAAAATGGACCTTTTTAGTATAAAAATCAAGCTTTCATCACCAAAACACTAGATCTAACAATTATGATGTTTTCTCATGATAAATCTTGTATAAAAATGGAGTATTTTCCAGCTCTATCATACATCTAACAAGATCTATAAAGATCTAGCATGTTATTAACAAAAAGTGTCATAAAAATCTATAAAAGTTGATAAAAATCCATTCTTTTTGTTCAAAATCACTAGATCTAGCCTTGAAATGCAAGATCTAGGTTTAGGAATGTATAAAAATTGAATCTTGATGATTGAGGATGAAGGATTCAAGAAGGTGGATGTTCGGTTTGATAAATTTAACCTTTTTGGCTAAAAACCGACTTGATTTAATGCTTGAAATCACCAAACTTGGCCTCAAAAGCTTCAAGAATCTTGGTCTAGCCTTACTACAGCCGTTCTATGGTTTTTTTTGAGTGATTAGGGATGAGAGTAAAAGAGCTTAAATAACCAAATTTTAGGGTTTTGGACCGTCTGGACCACATAAGGACCGCGAGAGGTGAGCATGGTTAGGCGTGCGGTCCCCGTACCCTCCTGACCGTGCTCCCTCTTGATGGTCCGCCGTTTTCACGATAGTTTCTTCGTTTTTAAGCGTTTTCGGGCCTCGTTTTTTTTCAAGTTCCCATTTAACCTTCCCAACATGCTTAAAACATTAAATCCACTCAAAATGAATATAAAATATATCCCATAATGATTAACAGTTGATAAGATATCATAAAAAGTGTATTTTTGGTCGGTTTTGTCGTTTTTCTCGTTTTTAAGCAATTCACCAATGTTTTGCGATCTGATCAAGTGTGTGATGACTCATGACATGGTAAATGATCATATGACTCATAAACATGATAAAATTTGATACACGAGACTCAAAATGTGATATCCCAGTTAAAATCAAAATCGCGCGGGATTTACCGAACTTTCACCGTTTCCGTTCTAGACCTTGAATTCACACCAAACTTCACTTGTATTTACTTGTATGTGTAACTAGTATTACACACAAGGGTCATACACGTTTAGATTGCTCAAATTCCCGATTAAACGTAATCCAGCGACGTGTCCACGTAAAATCCGAATTAAAGGCAAATCGAACATCAAATCGATCCACAAACATGATAATGGATCCAATAACATAAAATTAGGTTAATAAATATCAGAATCGATCAATACCCATAAGTTCGATTATCAATCAACGGATCGGGTTACAATACGGATAAGAATCAGACAATCGGAAAAAACCCAAAATGTTGCAGTCTCCCCTACTTTAGGAAATTTCGTCCCGAAATTAAAATCAAGAAGACTGAACGAACAACTGAGGTTATTTGGCTTTCATCTGGTCCTCACGCTCCCAAGTGAACTCTAGTCCACGTTTAGACTCCCAACGAACCTTGACGATTGGGATCCGGCTGTGCTTGAGTTATTTGATTTCTCGATCCATAATCTCACCGGTTTCTCAACGAAATGCATAGACTCGTCGATCTGAATATCCTCAAGCGGAACATGGAGGTTCTCATCAGCCATACACTTTCAAAGACTCGACACATGAAATGTAGGATGGACATTGGCAAATTCGGGAGGAAGTTCAAGTCGATAAGCCACTCTACCAATCTTATCAAGGATTTTGAACGGGCCAACATATCGAGGTGCTAGTTTTCCCTTCTTTCCAAACCGAATGACGCCTTTCCAAGGTGATACCTTTAGGAGGACATGGTCGCCCTTTTTGAATTCAAGGGGCTTTCGTCGTCTATCAGCATAACTCTTCTGACTACTCCTAGTAGTGGGCAAATGATCATGAATCTGAGAGATTTTGCTAGTCGTCTCCTGAATCAGTTCGGGACCGGTGATTTGAGTTTCACCGACCTCGCTCCAACATATAGGTGACCGACACTTTCGGCCATAAAGAGCTTCGAACTAGGCCATACCAATGCTCGAATGATAGCTGTTATTATAAGAGAACTCAATTAATGGTAAAAGAGTATCCCAACTGCCACCGAAATCGATGACACAAGCGCGAAGCATATCCTCGAGAGTCTGAATAGTGCACTCAGACTAACCATCAGTCTGTGGGTGATAGGCAATACCGAGGTCCACACGAGTTCCCAAGGCGGATTGAAGAGATTGCAAAAAATGGGAGGTAAAACGGCCATCACGATCAGAAATGATAGTCAAAGGAGTGCCATGACGTTTAACGATCTTGTTCACATATAGTTTACCCAAATTATCAGCCTTATATTTGTCATTGATAGCAATGAAATGAGCAGACTTGGTCAAATGATCGACAATGACCCAAATACAATCGTGACCTCTAGGGGTTTTGGAAGTGCCGTGAGGAAGTCCATCGAAATGTCCTCCCACTTCCAAACTGGGATTCTCGGCTGCTCGAGCAATCTGGAGGGTCGCTGGTGCTCGGCCTTGACTTTTAAGCAAGTCAGACACTTTTCCACATAGAGTGCAATGTCTTTCTTCATACCGGGCCACCAATAAAGCTTTCGAAGATCAAGATACATCTTATCCGAACCAGGATGAACAGAATAACGAGATTTGTGAGCCTCATCCATGATAAACGCTCGGAGATCGTCTCGATCGGGAATCCAGAGACGATCCAAGAAATAGAGAAGACCATCTGACTTGGTCACAAATTGAAGTTCAGCGCCATATGATAACTCATTATGCAGATTACCTTCATTGACCGATGTACGTTGAGCTTCAAGAATACGAGCTATAAGATTGGTCATATGATGAGAGCTCTGAAAAATGATAAGTTTGGCATGTTCTTTTCGACTCAAGGCATCGGCCACGACATTCCCTTTACCAGGATGGTAACGAATCTCGCAATCATAGTCATTTAAGAGCTCGACCCAACGACGCTGGCGCATATTAAGATCCCTCTGATTGAAAATATGCTGAAGGCTTTTGTGATCGGTAAAGACCACACACTCGGTACCATATAGGTAATGCCTCCAGAGTTTTAGGGCAAACACGACCACACCAAGCTCGAGATCATGCGTCGTGTAATTTTTCTCCTGCTTCTTAAGCTGCCTCGATCCATATGCGGTTACCTTTCCTCGTTGCATGAAAACGCAACCGAGGCCTTGATGAGAAGCATCACAATAAACCACAAAATCATCTGTCCTGTCAGGAAGAGCTAAGATAGGGGCTTCACACAACATTTGCTTAAGTGTCTGAAATGCGCTTACCTGAGCGGGACCCCACTCGAAGGGTTGACTTTTCTGAGTCAAGGCTGTAAGAGGCACGACGATGCGAGAGAAATTAGCAATAAAGCACCAATAATTGCCCGCTAACCCAAGAAACGAGCGGACTTCGGTAGGTGTAGTAGGGGTACACCAACTCTTAACGACCTCAATTTTGGAAGGATCAACATGAATACCCTTGTCATTAACAATGTGTCCCAAAATTGAACCTCTTTTAGCCAAAATTCACACTTGTGAGTTCAAGTACTAGACGTAGGTGAGTCTCATGTTCGGCCTTAGAATTTGAGTAGATCAAGATATCATCAATGAATACGATAATGAATTTATCAATATAGGGTTTACAAACCTGATTCATGAGGTCCATGAATATAGTAGGAGTGTTTGTCAACCCGAAAGGCATAACAGTGAACTCAAAGTGGCTGTAACGTGTGCGAAAGGCGGTTTTGTGAACATCCTCCTCCGCGACTCGAAGCTGATGATAACCGGAACGAAGATCAATTTTTGAAAAACAAGTGGCTCCCTGAAGCTGATCGAAGAGGTCATCAATACGAGGCAACAGATAACGGTTTTTGATGGTGAGTTTATTAAGCTCACGATAATCGATGCACATACGAAGAGAACCATCCTTCTTCTTGACAAACAGAATGGCTGCTCCCCATGGTGAGGAACTCAGTCGAATGAAAGCCTTGTCAGAAAGCTCTTGGAGTTGTTTAGCCAACTCTTGCATTTTTGAGGGTGCGAGGCGATATGGCGACTTAGCTACCGGAGTAGCTCCTGGAACAAGGTCGATACAGAAGTCAACTTGGCGAAGGGGAGGAAGACCCGTAATGTCATCGGGAAAAACTTACGAAAAGTCTCTCACGATCGAGATGTCTTCGATTCCCATTTCTTTTTCTCGGACCTCCATAACATGCGCCAGAAAAGCCGGATACTCCTTGTGTAAGTACTTATGGGCCTTTGTACAAGACATAAGCTTGAGCCCACAGGATGGTTTATCGCCATGAATAATCAAAAACTGGCCATCCGGACGAGGAATGCGAATGATTTTATCGAAACAAACGAGCTCGAGACGATGACGAGATGACCAATCCATGCCAAAAATGATATCAAAACTCCTGAGATGCATCAGAATAATATCGATAGGGAAGATATGGTCCTTGATATCCAACTTGCAACCGCGAACAATGGAATCACGAGCAATAGGTTTTCCATCCGCGATCTCAAACGTGAATGGATAATCGAGTGCATTACGTGGCGTGTCAAGTAAAGGATCAAACTCTAATGATACAAAACTACGATCGGCACCAAAATCAAATAATATAGAGGCATAATGGTTGTTCATAAGAAACGTACCATTGACGACCTCCTGGTTCGCCTGAGCCTGATTAATATACACCGAAAAGATATATGAGAATAAAATTGATAATAGAAACTTATTACAAGTATAAAGAGACATGATAGCAAACCTGATTAGCATTGGTGACAAAGGCACGAGATGGAGCACCACGATTAACATTAGCAGCAGGCGGGTTAGAAACCGCGAGAGCAGGGCAAGCGTTCCTTAGATGGGCGGTGGATCCACAATTGTAGCAAGCCCGAACCTGAACCTGAACATTAGGAGCTTGGGCTATCAGAGGTTTGGCCGGATACTGGGCCAAAGGCTGGGCTCGAACATGCATGCGATAAGCATGAGTGGGATGACCAAAGCGCCCATAATTGGTGCATTGCTAACACTGGGAATGCACAGGATGATGATGGTTACACCGGGCACAAAGAGGATGGGTACCCGTGTAAGGTTTCTTGGCTGAAAGTGCACCAGGAGCCCATTGTGCAACAGGGGTGGCAGGAATAACAGGTGCAGGAGTAGCAGTAACCGCAAAGTTTCGCCCCTTATGTTTCTTTTTGTTACTTTTAGCAGCAGATGACTCAGTTTTGTACTCCTTTTCAGCCACGGGTTTGGCCTTTTTAGTACCTAATTCCCTCTTAGAACCCCTTTTTTTCAGTTTGCCCGCTTTCACATGGTTATCGGTCAGACGAGCAGCTAGACGAACAACGCTGTCAAGTTTCACAGGATTACTGGCCCAGATAGAATCCTGTATGTCCTCGGGTAACCCACCAGTATAGCATTCAATAGCTCGAAATTCAAGAGTGACAATTTCAGGCACAAGGATTTTCAATTCATAGAAACGATCGGTATACTCCTGATTTTCCCCACTGTATTGTTTCAGCGCCCGAAATTCATCCTCAAGTTTCTTTAATTCAGAACGGGGATGATATTTTTGTCTCATAACCTCCTTCAGTTCTTCCCAAGATAGAGCTAAAGCCTCATCGAACCCACTGATCTGTTTCTCACCGTTCCACCATGTAAGAGCTTTTTCAGTGAGAGTGCTGGTGGCACGCGGAACTTTCAGATGATCAAGACAGTCACTGTTAACGAAGGTGTTTTCCATCCCCTCGAACCACTGAAGTAAACCAAAAGGACCCTCGGTCCCCTTGAATTTAGGTGGGTTGCAGGAGTTAAAATGCTTAAACGAACAAGTAGCCATAGCAGCAGCATTAACAGGGTTAGCATTCACACCCTGCTGGAGTTGAGCCACGATACCGGGAAGAACCTCAACCATCTATTTGGCTATTACCGAGGCCATTTTGCGGTCGCTATCGCCCTTTTGACGTCCCTTGAAATGGTCGACATGCTGAGATTCAAGAACACTAATGATGAGTCATGATGTGATGTGATTGATAATCAAATTTTTGAGGGTAAAATTGTTAAGTGTAAAACTGGTGTGTGTTATCGAACCGTGATACCGTGTAACTCATGATCACAGTTTATCAAAAATCATTTGTTTAAACATAATCGCGCGTCAAAACGTGAAATCGAGCAATTAAGATAAAACATGACGGAGTGGTTCTCACCTCCCAATTGGAAGGCTACAACCGAGACTAATCAGATCAAGATCCTAGTGGTAGAGACATGCTTTGGCCTAATAGGTTTCATCATTCTCATCGGGGCGTCCCAGGTGAGCGTCCGAGCCCAACGGTTGATAGGGCTTATATGCAACGCTTTTCTTGACAGAGACCCTGACTACTGGTGTTTCCACCCTTCCAGTTACTACATGTCTACCACTAAAACCCTAATTCCGACGAGATTTGAAAATCATGAAAATCATGAAAATGACATTTTCCTAAATGGTACGTAAGGGACCACTTTCTAAGGAAGAGGCTAGGAAGCCATAGTGATACGTGCTCAAGTGCGTGTTGTTTAACGAGGACGAAGCAATTGAAATAGGCAACAATTAAGAAACAATTTAGTAGACAAAATAAGCAATTAGGCACATTGCGCATGAGGCACTCATGCAGGACACCTAAGGCAATAGTCTAGGTCAAACCTGTTCTAATAACCTAGATCCCTATAGCCGTGGCTCTGATACCAATCTGTCACACCCAAACCGACATCGGAATATGTCGGGGCGCGAAGATTGTCCAGAAGCTCACAACACTAAATTAGGTTGCGATAATCATAATAGTTACCCATTTCATAGAAAATAAACAAAACATAGAATCCAAGTCACAACATACGATGGACAACATAAAACATAGTCTAAGCATAAAGGTTCATTATTTAATAAGGTCTCTAAAGCCGATGCAACCCTAAAATGATGACATCCAAATCAAACCGCATTACCTGCAACATGTTATAAAAAGAGTCAACTAAAAATAGTTGGTGAGAAATCATAGGTTTAATGATAACGTTCAAAATCATGCGTACAAGTTTAACAAAATGATAATTGATAATTTGATAATTGATAAATAATAAGTTAACGTAATCTAACCCTTGACAATTAGGCTTTCAATCACAAGGCTCCACACGCGAGGCAGGCCAAGTGGGCTTGTCAAGCCAATAGATCTATTATTGTAACCCCGACATGTTTAATGTTAATAATTATGTTCATCGTTCCATCGTTCAATCGTTCTTCGTTCAATCAACCAATCATAATAACCATGTAATCATCGAACATAGAATACGCATGTGAAAATATAATTTTTTATAAACAAAACATGTTGCACCCCAAAAACATTTAAGTAAAAAGGGGCTATGAAAACTCACATAATCGCAAAAGTGTCGAGAGTAAAACTGAAGAATAGCGGCGCGAATCAAACCCGGAGATCACCTTTACGATCGAACGTGATGGAAAACATACCGACAAATAGATAAATAAATAAATAAGTATCTAAGTGAATAATCGTACGACTCGTCATGACACGACGGACTCGATCGGATACGCGACTCGTTGGTGGAATACTTAAGTAATGATATGAGAATATAGATAATCAAGTGGTCAAACCAAAATCTAGGTTAAGCATTTCACAAATAAGTTATGTATTTAACTATAAAGCATTACGACGTCTCAACTTGATTGTTTTCTATAAAATCAACCGAACCATATTTAATCATCAAAAATCAATTTAGGGCTGATCTATACATATATAACGACCAAACAAAATTTCAAGGCATACCTCCAAAGGTAACCCAATGATTTACTCAAAATGATTTATTTTTAAATCCCAAAAATACTAGTTAATTTAGCAGCCTAAATATTTATCCATCCAAGATTTCATTTTAGTCAAAGCCTGATCCTATATCTAGGCCCAATGTCATCTTTCCATGGCAAAAACCCTAGATCTAACATCTTAGCATAACGATAACATCATCTAATCAAGATCTATTAAAATCTAATCATGAGAAAAATATGAAAAATACACAAATATCACCATTTTTTCCCCACAAAACCCTTGATCAATAATTATGGTGGGGATTACTTCATCCCAAACTCTAGATCTACCATTAAAATGATGTCCATATCAAGATTCAACAAGGTTGATTAGATAGAACTTAGATCTATGAAGATCCAAGGAAGAAAATAAGAAAAAGTGGACCTTTTTAGTATAAAAATCAAGCTTTCATCACCAAAACACTAGATCTAACAATTATGATGTTTTCTCATGATAAATCTTGTATAAAAATGGAGTATTTTCCAGCTCTATCATAGATCTAACAAGATCTATAAAGATCTAGCATGTTATTAACCAAAAGTGTCATAAAAATCTATAAAAGTTGATAAAAATCCATTCTTTTTGTTCAAAATCACTAGATCTAGCCTTGAAATGCAAGATCTAGTTTTAGGAATGTATAAAAATTGAATCTTGATGATGGAGGATGAAGGATTCAAGAAGGTGGATGTTCGGTTTGATAAATTTAACCTTTTTGGTTAAAAACCGACTTGATTTAATGCTTGAAATCACCAAACTTTGCCTCAAAAGCTTCAAGAATCTTGGTCTAGCCTTACTATAGCTGTTCTATGTTTTTTTTTAGTCATTAGGGAAGAGAGCATGGTGGATAAATGGAGTAAAAGAGCTTAAATAACCAAATTTTAGAGTTTTGGACCATCTGGACCACATGAGGACCGCGAGAGGTGAGCATGGTTAGGCGTGCGGTCCTCGTACCCTCCTGACCGTGCTCCCTCTTGATGGTCCGCCGTTTTCACGATAGTTTCTTCGTTTTTAAGCGTTTTCGGGCCTCTTTTTTTTTCAAGTTCCCATTTAACCTTCCTAACATGCTTAAAACATTAAATCCACTCAAAATGAATATAAAATATATCCCATAATGATTAACGGTTGATAAGATATCATAAAATGTGTATTTTTGGTCGGTTTTGTCGTTTTTCTCGTTTTTAAGCAATTCACCAATGTTTTGCGATCCGATCAAGTGTGTGATGACTCATGACATGGTAAATGATCATATGACTCATAAACATAAAAAAATTTGATACACGAAACTCAAAATGTGATCTCCCGGTTAAAATCGAAATCGCGCGGGATTTACCAAACTTCCACCGTTTCCGTTCTTGACCTTAAATTTACACCAACCTTCACTTGTATTTACTTGTGTGTGTAACTAGTATTACACACAAGGGTCATACACGTTTAAATTGCTCAAATTCCCGATTGAACGTAATCCAGCGACGTGTCCATGTAAAATCCAAATTAAAGGCAAATTGAACATCAAATCGATCCACAAACATGATAATGGATCCAATAACATAAAATTAAGTTAATAAATATCAAAATCGATCAATACCCATAAATTCGATTATTAATTAATGGATCAGGTTACAATACGGATAAGAATCAGACAATCGGAAAACCCAAAATGTTACATAAGGCCAGAGATATATTAGGTTGAGTAGGAGATTCGTATCCCTGTGGATCGACCCCTGCACTTGCCAATTAGACTATATTACTGTAGCGATAGGTACACTTGCCTATAGTGCGTAGGTGGTTGGTCTAGGTAATGTTAGGGTATTATAAATTTAAAACCTGATTGTGCAATTATATATTTTGATTTCACCGCCACGATAAACGCATAATCAAGTTTTTGGCGCCGTTGCCGGGGATACGGTTATTTAAGAAAGACCTAGTTAGTTTCTGGCCTTTAGTTAATATGGTTATAGTTAGTTATTTTCTTTCTTGTTTATTTATTATTTTATAAAAAACTAAAAATCCAAAAAATCAACTCACATCATAATGGCGGCAAAGTCGGGCAACGATCTCCAGGAATTCATGGATGTCTACGCTTCCATTAGGAAACAAGGGCTTTCTAAAAATGAAATACAACCCCTACTCCAGAATTGTTCCCAATACCTCTTGGAAACTTCTATTACTACGCTAAAGAAGTTATTCTCAGTCAATCAATCTCCTGAAGCTACAGAACCAGAAACCATAACGGACAAGGTGCAACTCCAAAACTCGCATATTGTCGCACCAGCCCAACCTTTGGATCGAGATACATCTTGGGAAGGTGAGTTTGGAGATGAGTCATTTATTGGGAATATTTTCGAACCAAGTGATTCCCCAAACAAATCAGAAGAGCCACTTTGTCACGATGAGCGTAACGCCTCGTTACCCTATAACGGGTCGTTACACACGGACAGCGAAATGGATCATTATCCATATAATGGCTCGTTATCCAAAACAGGCGTAACGGTTCGTTACACATGTAACGACCCGTTACGCCTTCCAAAACTAAATGAGCCCTACTGTTAGATAATTCGGACGATGAAAGGAGAAGGTCGCTAGAATAGTTGCTAGGTATTAAAGATGAGAGTTTTGAAGAAACACCTTGTTGATGAGATGTCTACTGAAGGATAAAATAGGGATTCAAGTGTGTGAATGCGTATGTATCCACACTTTCTACAAATTACACCCTCCATATCTCAGGACGATTAAGTTCGGTCCTGGAAAATTCAAGAGTTGGAGGCCCGATGATGCTTAATGTTAGAGCATATTCCTATGCTACAGTGTATCTCGTGTATTGTATCTATGTAAGAGCGTGTGTATGAGTCTAAGGGGCAATGTACCAGTTGGTCCGCCGTACCAATGGTACGGAGGATGGTACGTAGGCTAGTGAGTAACACCTATAAATAGGTTGACTTGTTTAGCTTTCAATCAATACAATCTCATTGTTAACTATGTGTAATCTGTGTTTGTGCTCTCTAGCTTTCAATCAATACAATCTCATTGTATTTACTCTTCGTGTCATTGATTTTATCTCGATATCACTAGATTAGCAAACGATCTATCGCTCCACATCTTTACAAGTGGTATCAGAGCTATCTGGTTCCATTTGCTGATCAAATTCTGGGATTTTTGAGATTTCTAGAGAGAGAAAGTGGGTTTTTGGTAATTTTTCATCAAATTTTCTCATATTGGATTGTTTCTGATGTAAAAAAAGATTTCAAAACGTTCCTAGTGTGTTTTTGTTGCTTACTGCTGCAAATTACAGTCCAAAACCTTCAAATTCGTGAAAATCCAGAAAATTCAGTGTTGGTACGTCGGTTGAATATATTGGTACGCCAGTTGAATCTGTTGGTACACTAGATGAACTAATTGGTACGCTATTGGTACGCTGCTTGGTACGCAAGGCAATATTCGACGGTGGTCCGGAGCAGTTACGTCGTACCAAGTTGGTCCACTACTGTTCACTGGTACGCTGAATTCACTGGTACGCCATTGGTTTGGTATGTTGAGTGGTTGGTACGTTCAAAGTTATTGGTACGCTGGTTAACAGTTTGGTATGCTGGGAGGTTTATTGGTACGCTGACAGAATAGTGACTTTCACTAAAACTGACGTAACTTGAGTTCTGTTTGGAGTTACGGAACCCAATACCAACCAAAATGACCGTCTCGACGAGCTCTACACTTATACTCGTCTAACGGCCAGTACCCTCCGTTTTGGTACCTAAATTCCGCTTTTAAGACGCCCATTTTTGAGGTTGAAGTTTTTGCATTCGTGATGTGTTCGGAACGACTACTAAAAATACCTAATTTATCCTATAATGAAACCTAGACCTAGACACACCTAATTTTACTGAAAATCCTAAACCTAACCGAACCATACGGCAGTGAACCTGTCGGATTGTAGCAAAGCTAAGGAAGACCGGATATCGAACCTAGGACACTCTAATGAACAAGACTTAACCTAGGATCTAAGAAATGGAATTACTGAGTAATTTGGGTTTTTGGATTTTAGGAATTAATTTAACTAATTTAACTATCAACTAACGAATGGAAACATGAAGCTGTTGAGAAGACAATAAAATACGGAAAAGTCACCACCTAGACCTGGAATCCCAATCAATACCTATAATCGAACTTGACTTTGACAATTCTGATGGATCCTAGTTCACCTTTTAAGTCTTCCTAGTAATTATTTCTAACACTCTAACAAAAGTTCACCTTTTGGTACGTCCTATCTCAACTAAACCTAACCGTCCTCGAAATAATCTTAGACACCCTAGGCTAGAAGGAGCTATCACTAATTAGCTGCGAATGACTCGGAATAGCGACTTAGAAAACTAACCTAGGAAATTTCCTTGTGGGACAATTCCACCTTAGAAAAATACCAATCCGACTACCCAATAGCTATCACCCTTTTAAGGTTATTTAGAAAGCAGCACACAAGATTCAAATAACCAATTATCAACTAACCCTAGACCACAATTAAGCAATCACATTAAATTGCAAGTATAACCCTACAAGTTAACTACTTTATCCAAACCGGAAGACATCCGCAAGCAAAGCAAGGATTGATTTATAACTAGAAATCTAAATCAAGCACACAAACGCATCATCATAGAAAATTAACGGAATTTAATAGAAACAAAACATCAATCAAATTGTCAAAAGTCAAATACGATCATAAATACCAAAAGTTCATCATACCGGTCTAGGTGGCGGTATAGATTTAGCCAATCATCATAATCAAAGTAAAATCGCAGACAAAGTCAGAAACTTTATCTAAGAACATGGTTCTTGAACTAAAATATACAAGAAATTCAAAGAAAGAAATTAAACCGGATGATTGAATTGAATGTAGATTATGATTCCGGTTCAATCCTCCTTGACTCCTAGCCTTCCACGCCTTAAAAAATCGCCTCTCAGCCCTCTGGAATCGAATGTAAGTCATAGTCGAATGGAAACCCTAAAATTGAATTTATACCGATTAAACAAAGTTTGCGGGTTCTGAGGCTGTAGGCGTATCGCCTACTGCACCAACTCTCCCAGGCGATACGCTTGGGACTCACAAGACGACAATTTAGTCGGGCCTTGACCGCCTTTGACTTCTTTAACCAGCATCCATACGCGTATCGCGTACAACCTTCAAGGGACTAGGCGATACGCCTGTCATTATTTTCAACACTTCTTTATTATTTTTCTCGTTAAAACTTGTCCGCTTCTCTTGTGGCCTCGGATTTTACTTAAACACCTACAAAAACACCCAAAAACATAAGTAAAGACTCAATGACTCAAACTTTACTAAAACAACTAAAACTAAAGAAAACTAACTCAAACTGGACGCTAATAACCATATAAAAGACCCCGGAAATGAGATGTGTTTGCAACACATCAAACATCCCCACACTGACTCCTTTTTTGGTCCTCGAAAAATACTGCAATGGAATCATAATCGGGAAATTGACCTCTAACTTATCATTTTCCATTAATTTATTTTTACCAATTAGCATACTTACACTCCGGTAGCGATTATCGATATTTCGATCCGATTAAACCTAACCACCCTTAGAAGGGACATGTTTATTCCAAATAAACACAGAAATATCGACATCATCCCTCAACTCCTTGATGCAATTTTTTAAAGATTGAACCGAAAAAAAACCGTTGCTAGATTCAGTCCATCGCCAAGACCCATTAGTCAAAATAAATTTTTCATGGAGAAAAATGCATAATCCAGCAATAAAATCATCATCAACAATCTCAAGAAGAAGTTGGGCTCCAAGAAAGGTAAATGGGCTGAGGAGCTGCCATTTGTCCTTTGGGCAGACAGAACTACACCTAAAAATGCTACCGGCCAAACGCCATTCTCGTTAGTATTTGGGGCAGAAGCTGTGATTCCTACAGAGATGGTACTCCCAACAGCCAGAGTCAATTGCCAAGATCCTGGAACCAACAGCCAGAATCTCCTTCAGGATCTCGAAACAGTTGAGGAGCTCAGAGATATGGCCAGAATCCGAATGGCATCTTATCAACTGCGGATAGCGAAATCTTATAACAAGAACACTAGGCTGAGAAGATTCCAAGTAGGTGACTTGGTCTTGAGGAAAGCTTTTCAGAATACTACCAATCCTGCTGATGGGAAGTTGGCACCCAAGTGGGAAGGCCCTTACCTTACAGATTCTGAAGAAGGAAAGGGGGCATATCGTCTGATAAATATGGAAGGAGAACCTCTGCCAAGAGCTTGGAATGCTGTCCACCTTAAAGCGTATGTTATGTGAGAATCCCATTGAGAATCTCAGGCAGAATCCCAAGGATCCTCACTGTATAAATAATCCCAGGTATGTATACTAATCATATTTCAATTTATTCTTATTATTTTTATGAATCATTACTGACTTAAGCATCGGAGTGGTGTTAGATAAGCTAACACCCACCCCTCACCAAGCATTGAGTGTTTTGCAGAATTTGAGAATCCTAGAGAATTTTGGGTATATCCCCAGTTAGAGGTTGGCCACCTCTCCTACGTTTAAGGTGTCCCGCACACCTTCTAAGGTTTGAGAGGCTGACTCCTCTCCTAAGTTTGGGTAATCGCCAGTAGCGCACGACCCTCGCTAGTAGCGCACGTTGTCCCCCAGTATGCTAAAGGTGGCCGGACCAGTCCACTCCAGGGGTGGCTGACAATTTTGTCACTGGAGGCTGCTGGGAGGATTCTCAAGGTTTATAACACTGACGTGTTATCTAAGGTTTTGGCATTTTCATGTCACATACGTATGGGCTTGTCCCCAGTTTTGGCTTAGTCCCAAGTTTATCGGGCTTGTCCCCAGAAATGCATGGGCTTGTCCCCAGAATTGCACGGGCTTGTCCCCAGAATTGCACGGGCTTGTCCCCAGAAATGCACGGGTTTATTCCCAGCTCATTTTTAAACTTAACTTTCTCTCGGAAGCAGCAGCTTCGGCCGAAGGCCAAGAAGCTTCTTATGATTGTTTCAGGTTCTGGAGTAAGTTGAGACGAATGCCGAGAAAAGTGTATTCAAGATTTCCGTAGGAATCCCAAACAAGGTGAAAAAAGAAATGATCGTTTGAATCTAAAAGTCGATTGAGGCTTTGAGCTGCAAAAGATTATATTTGGTTAGGATTCCTGTCAGAATCCTGAGGAAAGGCCTTCCCAAGATCACAAGTTCCAACATAAATGAGATTCTCGTCAGAATCCTGAAGCCAACGGTCTGAAACTCTATAAGGTAACCTGTCAGGATCCCAGTGAGGTTTCCTGATAGGATTCTCGATTATATAGAGATTATTGCCTAAGCAAAATTCTAAAGGCTAGAATAGTATGTTTATTTGATTCAATTGACCTTAACCCTATAGAGATTTTAAACTTCACCACAAAATTAATAATTGATTTAGATGAATTTTTGTTACCGACCATGTTTTGAATTTCTAAAAGTATACAAAGTAAATGCAAAACACATTCGAAATGATCAAAATACGGTAATATTATTAACATAACGGGATTTGAGCTTCCCAAAGTTCGTCCTGAAAACCTCAGGATCCCTCCCCTTGGGAATAGGTCAAAAGCTTATTGGGAACCCTGGCTTCGTCTTGCAAACTGCAAGATCCCTCCACCAGGATCCCCAACCATTGTTGTTAGTTGTTCTAGTATTGTTTCAGCAAAGACAAGGAAAGGAAATTTTTTAAAGACATACACGTCACCAAAACAAACTACAAACTAAAAAAGAGGGCTCAGACCGTTGCATCGTCTTCATCGCCCATCGCCTTCTCGGGAACCTCCAGCTTCCCGCCAGCATCTTCTTCGTCCGCCTTCTCCACAGACTTCCCCTTTTCACCCGCATCAGCACCGACAGCATCAACCAAAGGAAGCTTGTCCTCTCTAGTTGGGATTCCAGCCTTCTCCAGTTTCTCCAAGGATAGCTTCCAGGCATCCACCGTCCATTTCGAGCAAGTGACCCCCTCAGCTTGAGCTTCTGCTGCCATTTTCAGCATTGCCTGGAGCACACTGCGAGCAGCTGACTGCTTGGAGATAGCATCCTCCATCTGCGCGGCTACCTGGAACCTCAGCCCCTGCTCTCTGAGCTTGTGCTCATAATCACGGGTTTTGCCCTCAGCTATCTCACCCTGGATGCGGATGGTGTTCCTTGCCTCATCAAGCTTCTTCTGGACCATTGCCAGCTTGGTCTCAGCCTCAATGCATGCAGCGCTAAGCTGCTCGATGCCCTGTGAAAGAAAGACAATGGGGTCAATTAGGAATCTCAGCCATTTGCCGGATGCCGCTAAGGTATGAGAATCCTATGTATACACTTACCAGTTTTGTCGTTGTATGCAGGCTCAGAAGCTTGTTACCAGTCTCCGCGGGGCTCAGTCCATCAAAGCTCTCCAGGAATACAGTTCCCTCCGTGTAGGTCCATCTGATCTTAATCATTGTCTATGAGATTGTTTGTGATGAGAAACCAATAGAGATTAATAACAATTTGGATCCAAATGCTAGAAATGGGTTTTCTAGTATTGAACAATCAATAACCAATACAAAATCTAGTAAGAATCATGGAAAAACAGCTACAATAATCAGAAATAAGCTCCTAGCCGACACCACAACTCACCAATAATCAGCACCTTGTATTAGGGTTAATCAAAGTTGGCCAAAAGTGGCTGAAAGATACAAATATATAGATCAGGTGCTAGATTCGCTGGCCAAGCGAAACTAGCCCTGAATACATGTAAATTACAAGACTAGCTATCGAGCGAATCTACAGTTTCGCTCGGTAGTTGCGCTGGCAACCAAGAGGGGCCAAACTACGATCTAAGCAGGATAAGCACGATTCATGAATTTCTCCCTACATTGATCTTCAATATTCCCCCTAGGGAGAGATTCATGAATTCTTCCCTTCATTAATCTTCAATTTTCCCAAGGGAGGGATTCAGCCTTCAGATCATTACTCGTCGGTTCCGGCTTTTCTTGGGTTCTTTTCTTGATTCTGACCATAGTAAGCTCCTGCCTTTGATTCTCAATCGGCCAAATGATTTGTTGTAATGACAGATCTGCCTATTTTCTCATACAACAACGATCTTCTCTTCATCACCCTTTTTGGATAAATCCAAAGTAGCTTGACAGTTCCTCAGGCCTTGTGTTCCTGCAGTGTCAATTCATGCCCTTTCCTGATAGGATGTTCACTTATCCTGAAACCAAAATTAATCTTCAATATTCCCCCTAGGGAGGGATTCAGCCTCTGGATCTTCATGTTTTCTGGTTCGGCTTCATTTGCGCTCGGCTCTTTGTTTAAATCTGTTGTCCCTGATTCCCCCAAAACAGTTGACTCATCAGCAACGGGGACGATATCCTCTGATTCCCCCAGAATAATAGTCTCATCAGCAGCGGGGACATCAGCCGGCTTCACAACCTGCTCAGATGATTCACCAAAACCGCCCCAGGTAGTGTTCATCAGGTTTGCCAGCTCTCTGTCTTCTGAACACTTCAGCAAGCCAATCGAAAACACGACTCTTTATACTTTGATCATGTTCCATCAAGCAGATAAGATTTTGAAATTCTGGAAATGCCGACTAACTTACACACATCAGGATTCAATTACGCAAGCATCATACTCTTCATAAATTTATCGATCTTATAAAAAATGAAGCAGCAAGAAAAACATTTCGGCTTTTCTAACTTTAAATTAAAACACACCAAAAATCTTTTTGAGTTTTCTAAAAAGAAATGTAAAACGACTATACAAACAAACTCTATTTTAATTTTGAGAAAAATCCAGACGTGAGATCTTATCAACCAATACGTATCAAACGCATTTCAATTTCAAATTTAATCAGCATGTAAGACAAGCAGATCACGAATGCATCATTTTGATATTGAGCTTGCACTATATTGATATTAAGCATGCACTAATAGTATTTATCATTTTTGGATATGCTTAAGGTGTATTAATCATGCCCTGATCACCCAGCCTCACTCTTATCAAAGAAGTTAACAAATCATCACATTTATCTTGATTTTTTTTTGTTTCTTTTCAAATTGAGACATGCGTTCATGATGTTTCATGCAAAAATAAAGCAGAGCCCTAAGTGAACATCAATCAGGTCGGCCGCAAAGCACGCAGAGAGAGCCCGATGCACTTAGGAAAATAAAAAAAATTAAAAATAAAGCAGAAGACGTATATATCAACAACAATCAGGTCGGCCTTCAGGGCACGCAGAGAAAGTCCGATGATATATACTAAACACCAAGAAAATAAAGCAGAAACTCAATCAGCAGGTGATCAGGTCGGCTGCCTAGGCACGCAAAGAAGACCCACTGAGTTGAGTGTAAAAATGGCATAAAGCCTTATTGCATAAAGCATGCGTACATCAGAACATCTCATATTCTATTTTTTTAAGATATCAGAATCATTGCAACACTTATCAAGAAATGAAAACTAGAGTATATCAGGCAAGCTTTATATTTATATCCTACTCATAGTTATCATATTAGTCATGCACACCCATAGATCATACAAGTACAATACAACTTTTATTTTTACTCTATCCATGGCAGATAACGCATGTTGATGTACTATCATTTCTCACATGGTCGGATCAATTTCTCATTTTGAAATTTTGGTTAAATTATTCTTCCCCCAAAATCCACAAATACTTTATTTTTGGATTTTCAATAAGGAAAACTAAAAGCAAAACAAAATTGATTCGATCGATACTTGACACAGTTTTGAAAATAAACCGAAGGGGTTACCGATATGATGCATGCAATTTATCCTTCATCCGATAGTATCATTAAGTCAGGCATTCCAATCATACAGTTTATATTTTAAAAAACGCTTGAATGGAGACACCTTTTATCCAGTTTTAAGCAGTTTTAATGTGATTTACCCCCAATTCCCCCACAATGTTGCAAACAAAGACATCAATAATTAGTTATGAGAGAAATTGCAAGGTAAATGGAACTTAGATACTCCCTTGATCATATTCAAGTGACGATTGACCAGAAATCATTAGAAGGTAGATGACGTGATCATTGATTTCTTGATTTAGGAATTTGGCCAATCAACATGCTTAATTGCAACAGCCACCTGATTCAAGACAAAATGAATTTAGCATGATAATATAAATAAAGCAAATTCAAGACAAACTCCTTTTTTTTTTTACCCAGAAACAAATATATACATAAAGATGATGCGGAGTAGGCATCTATTTTGGCCCTGGTAGTAGGAGGTCGGATGCTGGCCAGGGGCTCGGGCTTCTCCTCTTTCATCTCCAGGTAGGAGGTCAGATCATCCAGGGAGAATCCAGTTGCAGGCTTCGGAGCTGATAGTATGAAATAAAGAAAGCAGTCAGAATAAGGAAGCCTAATTCAAAACATATGCTCGAGAAGTTCAACTACGTACTAGACATGACGGCTTCTGAATGATCGATTGAGAAGCTTTGTTCGCTGTTGGTGCTCTCGATAGCGAAGGTTCTGTCAGCAGGTGGGATCTCCAGAAAAGAGGCAGTCCTCTCTACAGCTTCTTCAGTCATGTCAACAAGATCAGAAAATTTGGGAGCTGCAAGAAACATTAAAAGATCATTAGCAAAATTCAAAGAAACTCAAATACAATGCCTAAATCAGTTTCCTACCCTTCAGAACCCACTTCATCGGCAATGAATCACCCCCAACGATGGATTCACGTTTGGCAAAAAAGAACTTTCTCTTCCAGTCGTGATCATTGTGTGACGCACGAGGAATCAATTAGGAGTAGGAAGAGCGGGCTTGAAGAACGAAGCGACTGAACCCGTGGGTTCTCAGGTTATAAGCGGCACAAACTTCGGGAATCCCCATCTCAAGCTTCCGGGAATTGTTCAAGTTATCAAGAGAGAAAAGAATCCTCCATACCATCGACATTGTTTGGGAGTAGGAAAGGCCGGTGATTTTGAAGAATTCGTTTACGATGGCCGGAAAGGGATAGGACATTCCAAGAAGGAAAGGATAGTAGAGAAAACAAACCCAGGTTTTGGACATGCAATCGGCCTTCAGCCGGGAATCGAAACTCCGAATGACGGCCGACGGCGGAAAAAGACCAGACTCCTTCAACTGGCGGATGTCGCCGTCGGAGAAATTGCAGGTTTCTTCTTCATTGTAGGGAAGAATCCCCTGATCAATGAAGTCCTCGATGTTCAACGAGGAGGAAGGAGTGGCAGAACGAGTGTTCTTCTTCGCCATGACCGGAATAAAGTAAAACGAAAAGAAGCCGGAGAAGAAGAGAAGAAACTGACCTGAAACGTCGAAGAAGCTCGAAATGGTTTTTTGGGAGAAGATGGTGAAGTTATGATCTCGGAATCTTGTATTTAAAGAAAAGTAATGATGGTTATCCCATCAATCGGACGCCGTAAAAAACGTCACATCCAACTGCTTTTACCGTAATAACGGCGTGAACTTCTGGGTTAAGCGAATCTTGCCAGCTGTAAATCTTATCCACAGGCAGCCGAGATTCGGGGGCAATTGTTAGGGGTCGATTTCAGGATGCTCACAGAAAAGCTACATAAGACCAGGAATCTCGCTACGGTTTGAGAATCCCGTCCAGTCAGGTATCCTGAATATTTATTATCGACTAACCTTTATTTTTGCCATGTGCTTTATTTGTTTTCAGGAACGTTATAGAGCTTAACCGCCTCCTGAAGACTCGGTCTTAACTAACTGGCACGTGGAAAAGTGGGTCGCACCTCCTTCAACGGTCAAGAGAAGTGGGGAAAGAAGATCCCGAGAATCCCGGATAGTTAGTTAGTTGTTAGTTTGTTATATAAACGAGGACTCAATCAGTAGGAACACACACAACTCATTCACGCTTTAGCTCTGATAGCATACGATCTTTGTAACACTTAGCCTGATCGATCAAACCTTCAAAACACTTGTAATTTTCAGTTTCCTATCAATAAAATTGTGTGGTAGCGGGCTCTTCAGGCCGGCTCCCGAGGTTTTTTTGCTAGGATTCCTAGAGGCAACTCGAAGAATCCTGGATTTTTCCCTCGTTACATCCTTGTGTTCAGATTTACATTTCGAGCATATTGACAAGCACACTACCTCACATTCTAAGTTTGGAATACGAAATTCCTTTGTGAATTTTTTATCAAAATACATCCATGTGGCGCATAACCACCATGTGTGGGGGCTTATGACTACACATAGCCTTAGTTTAGTTGGGGTGCAATACATGATTATCTCTAAAATATTGGCTAATCGGTTAGCCCTGGTATTGAGCATGTGGTTAGTCCCAAAAAATCAGCTTTTGTTAAAGGAAGACAAATTTTTTATGGTCTTGTTATGCTTTACGAGATCATTGATTTGTACATATATAATAGTAAAAACTATTTTTTGAAATTATTTTTGTCAAAGCCTATGATTCGGTTTCTTGGGAGTATTTGGATTCGATGCTCAACTTTATGGGTTTTAGTTTTAAATGGCGTGGTTGGATTCGAGCTTGATTGATTTTGACCAAATCATCAGTTTTGGTTAATGGGAGCCCATCTTCGAAGTTTAATCTTGGTAGAGGTTTACGTCAAGGGGATCCGATGACACGATTCTCGTTTCTTCTCATTATGGAGGGCTTCACGTTTTCATTGAGGATGCCAATGAAGCTGGTTTTCTCATAGGTATACATATTAAAAATGTTAAAATTTCCCATGCTTGAGCTTCTTCGATGTTTTTTTCTCGTCGGTGGTCGATGAGTAACATTCGCAATACGCTTGAGCTTCTTCGATGTTTTTTTCTAGCTTCGGGTTTATCAGTTAATTTGCAAAAATAATCAATTTTCAGAATAAGGGTGAATGTTGGAAGTCTTGGCCTTGGCTTCTTCGGTTAATTGTGGTTCGGGGTGTCTTCCGTTTACTTATATGGGTATCACTAGTATAAAAATTGGATACGATGACACACAAAAGTCGTCACCATAGGTACTTAGTGACGATTTTTTTTTCTCGAAAAGTGTCACCGAAGGAACAGCCAATATAGGCTACATATGGTGACATCGAAAATGCGTGACCGTAGAATTAAAAATCCGTCACCGTAGACTAGAGGTGTCACCATAGAGTAGTGATTTATTTACAGTTTTATCAAATAATGTCAATATAAAGCGTTTGTAGTGACATATCTTCATAATATTAGTGACAACATGTCACTAAATGATCACATCACTTTTGTTTTGTATGTCATATTTTCTAGGTAATTGGCCACATTATAATTTTTCCAGTGTGACTATTGTTTAGGTTTAGAGACACAAATTGATTTTTGAGTGTGACAATATGATGACACAAATTCATGTAGACATGGAGAAAATTAAAAGTGTGACCATTTTGATATGTTTAGAAACAACAAAATTGGAAATGCGTGACTATTGGTTGGTGTGTGGTCACACATAAACACCCAACTTTAAATTTCAGAGTGACGATTATATTGTTTTTAGTGACATAACACGAAATTTAAATGTGACAAAAAACGTGTTATATAAACGTGTATTTTTAGAAGTGTCACTGTTTTTATCCTTTAGTTACGTTATTGTTTTGGTCAAAAACTGCCTAAGCAATTAGTTGATCAAACTTTGTATGTGAGGTAGCGTGTTTGATGTAAATAAGGATGAAAATGTAAGTTTGGAGCTTGACACGAGGATGTAACGAGGGAAAATCCAAGTATCCTTGAGTATCCTCAAGGAGCCTGGCAAAAAACCTCGGGGGCCGGTTCAAAGTACCTGCCGCCTAAAACTTTTATATAATGAAAGTTCTGATTACAAAGTAAATGAGCTCGAATTCTAAGTGTTGCAGAGAATTGTAATCGAAAAGATTGTGTGTGTTGTGTGTGTGTCCTTTTCTAATGAATGACCTAGAGCTCGTTTAAATAGTCAAAAATGCATTAACTAACTAGGCTAAAAACTAGGGATTGAGTCTTCAAGTCTTTGTGAACGTTGGAGTCAGTTACAACACGTCCCATAAAGCCTTGACCGAGTCTTTAGCCATCATTTACACGTCCCTTAATACCTGCAATCAATTAAGACACGTGGACAATTGTAACGGTTAGTTGATAACTGTAGTTCAGGATCCTTTGAGCTTCTGGCGAGCATCCTGAAATAATATAACCAACTGTCCTATATTTTAGGGATTCTCCCAACTAAGCCAATATGAACGTTGTGGACCACTTAGTCCACGTTCTTTATCATTTGTCCGAGTCTTTAGGCTTGCCTACATGTTTCTTTGACCCTGCAATTAATAAGACACATGGGAAAAACAAACGGGTTAGTTGATAACTGTAATTCAGGATGCTCGAACCTGCCAGGATCCTGAACTTGCATAAGGATACCAAACCATTTGAGCTGCCGCCAGGATCCCGGATTATCAGCCCTAACAATTGCCCCTGAATTTTAACAGTTGTCGACCAAGAAGACGGCTGTAAAAATTCAAACTCAACGTCATCTCTTGAAATAATTACGAAGGTGACTCGTTAGCTCCCGATTTGATAGCAACGCAACTTCTCATGTGATTTCCCCATAAATAACTCCAAGTTGTCGTCTTCCCCATACATCAGTCAGAACCCTGTCGATTGCTCTTTTTGTATTTCCTGCAAATATATGACTTAGTAGCATTTTGATCATCATGGTGTGCCGTGTATGCTTTTAATTATTTTGAAAAATGTTAGAATGAGGATCCTTCAGGATGCTCAGCATAGTTTAGTTTAAAAACTCAAAAGTTTATTAAAATTTTGTCAATGTTAACAAACCATGATGCCATCTAATACTTAGTAATAAAAATACGTATTAAACGCAGTATCAATATAACCTGTTTGAGAATACTCCAACCGTAGAGGTAGTCAGGATCTCTAAGGATCCTTAGGAATCCTTAAGATAGACTTGATGAAATTCCGATTTTAAGGCATAAAATACCTTAAAAACCTTGAGCACTTGTGAATAAGTTAAACTGGGGTCAAGCCCAATCTTGAGAGACACAAGTGTGTCTAAGCCTTAACTAATGCGAGAGCATCAACAACCTTTGCTAACCTGAGGACAAGCTCATAGATACTTGGGACTAAGCCAACTGGGGTCAAGCCCAAAAACTTGAGAGACACGAAAGTGCCTAGACCTTAGTTAATGTGAGAACATTAAAAACCTTTGTTATTCTGAGGACAAGCTCAAAAATACTTGGGACTAAGCCAACTGGGGTCAAGCCCAAAAACTTGAGAGACACGAATGTGCCTAAACCTTGGTTGACATGAAAATGCCAAAAACCTTAGAATCTTTTCGAGATGACACGTCTGCCACCCATTTTGAAGTGCACTCTATGGCCAACAGTGATGAAATTATCAGCCACCCTAGGATGAACTGGTCGCACCACCTCGAACCATAGGCCACCATCGTGCGCTCCTGGCGAGGGTCTTGCGCTCCTGGCGATTCCCATTAGTGAACGAGAAGGTGAAAACCTCCTAAACCTTTGATTGCATTCAGAATGCATTTGACTTAGAAGAGGTGATCAGCCTCTAACTTATGACAGGATTCTCCGAACAGCTGCAAAACACTTCAAGGCTCGGTGAGGGGTGGGTGTTAGTTTGGCTAACACCCCTCCGATGCTTAAGTCAGTACACATTCCACAAAGATAATAATGTGAAAATGAAATAAAGGTAAAAATCATACCTGAAGTTCTCGAAGTTTGGACAAGGATTCTCTGATATGCTCAAAGGGTCCAAAGAGAACTTACATAAAATACAACTTCAAGTGAATCGCATTCCAAGCTCTTGGGAGCAGCTCACCTTCCATAGTAGCCAGCCTGTACGCTCCCTTTCCAGCTTCTGAATCTATTAGGTAAGGACCTTCCCATTTAGGTGCGAGTTTCCCATGTGCCGGATTGGTAGTATTTTGAAAAGCTTTTCTGAGTACCAGATCTCCTACTTGAAATCTTCTGATTCTGAGATTCCTGTTATAAGATTTGGCTATCTTTTGCTGGTATGCTGCCATCCTAAATTTTGCGAGGTCTCTGATTTCTTCAATTGTTTCAAGATCTTCAAGGAGCTCTTGCTTGTTTGCTTCAAAATCCCGGCAGCTTGTTCTCGCAGTTGGCATAACCATCTCAGTAGGAATTACAGCTTCGGATCCAAACACTAAGGAAAATGGTGTTCGACCAGTAGCATTCTTGGAGGTCGTTCTATCAGCCCATAATACGAAAGGCAGCTCTTCAGCCCATTTTCCCTTCTTGTCTCCTAGCTTCTTCTTGAGGTTATTGATGATAATCTTATTGCTCGATTCTGCTTGGCCGTTAGCTTGTGGATGTATGGGAGTTGAAGTTACCATCTTGATGCCCCATGCCTCACAAAAACTTGTTGTCCTTTTTCCAATAAATTGAGATCCATTGTCGCACACTATTTCTGATGGAATTCCAAATCTTGTCAAGATATTCCTTTTGATAAAGGAAATTACTTCCTTTTCTCTAACTTGAACAAAAGCTTCGGCTTCAATCCACTTAGAGAAGTAGTCTGTCATAGCCAGCATGAAGACTTTTCCTCCAGGTGCTACAGGCAGCTTACCAACTATGTCCATTCCCCATTTCATGAACGGCCATGGAGATGATATTGAATGGAGCGGCTCAGCAGGCTGATGGAGGATGTTGCCGTGCCGCTGACATGCGTCACATTTCTGAACAAAGGCCATAGCATCCTTCTTCATGGTGGGCCAGTAGTATCCTGTTCTTAATACTTTTGAATATAGTGATCTGCCCCCAGTGTGATTGCCACAATCACCTTCATGAATATCCTGAAGTACCGCACGTGCTTCAGGCTGCTCGAGGCATCTCAAGTATGGTCCTGCAAGAGATTTCTTGTATAAGATACCATTTATTATTGAATATGGAATTACCTTTGTTCGGAAGAGTCTAGAGTTCTCGTTTTTGGGGATTTCTCCTTCTTGAATAAATCTCCTGATAGGATAGGTCCAGGATTCTTGAGGGTCCTGAGAGTCTGTGATTTCTTGATCTTTATCTGTTGTAACATCATTAACTTCTTGTTCTTCAATTGCCGGTGTCAGGATGTGAGTTATGGGAATCTTGACACCTTCTGGGATCCTTAAAGATGATGCTAAGTTTGCCAAAGCATCAGCTTCTGCGTTTTCTTCTCTAGGTACCTGTGATATGCTGCAATATTCAAAGGATAATGCTAATTGTTTTACAAGGTCTAGATATTTGGTTAGCCTTTCGCCTTTCACTGCATAGGATCCATTAAACTGGTTAGTTAATAACAAGGAATCAATAAAAACTTGAATGTGTTGGATACCCGTATCTTTAGCGAGTTGTAATCCTGCAATTAAAGCTTCGTATTCGGCTTCATTATTAGTAGCCTTGAATTCACAGTGGATAGATAGAGGGATAATGTCCCCCTGTGGCGATTTCAGTAGCGCACCCAATCCTGTACCTCTAACATTAGATGCTCCATCTGTATACAAGACCCAGTTGCCTGAAGCTTCTTCGAGCTGCTTGACTTCTAGTTCAACTTCTGGCAGTATGTCGCTGCTGAAATCAGCCACAAAGTCTGCTAAGGCCTGTGACTTGATCGCTGTTCTTGGTTCATATATGATGTCATAGGAACTTAATTTAACTGCCCATTTCGCCATTCTTCCAGACATCTCTGGCTTTCTTAAGACACACTTAATAGGATAGTTAGTTTTTACATAAATAACATGAGTTTCAAAATAATGCCTTAACTTTTGAGAAGCCATGACAAGAGCTAAGATTAATTTTTCTAAATAAGAATACCTGGTTTCAGCATCTAGCAATGTTTTGCTTACATAGTATACTGGATGCTGCTGCCCCTCATGATCCTTCACAAGCACAGCACTCACTGAGCTGCCTGAAACTGCTAGATAGAGAGACAGTGGCTCGCCTTTAACAGGTTGCATCAGGAGCGGAGCGGATGACAGATATTCTTTCAAGGAGCTCAGAGCTGCTTCATGCTTCTCACCCCATTCGAACTTTTTGTTCTTCTTCAATATGTAATAGAATTCTTTGCTCTTTTCGGAAGATCTTGATATGAATCTGTTAAGTGCTGCTACTCTTCCAGTCAGTCTTTGAACTTCTTTAACATTTGTTGGAGACTTCAAGTTTATAATAGCTTGTATCTGCTCGGGGCTGGCTTCAATTCCCCTTTCAGTAACCATAAAGCCTAAAAACTTGCCGGCTCTTACTCCGAAATGGCATTTGGAAGGATTCAATTTCATGTTGAATTGGTCTAGGATATCAAAAGCAGCTTCAAGATCTCTAGGGTGGTCCTTCGCTTTTTTCGATTTCACCACCATATCATCGATGTATACTTCCATGGTGTCCCCCAGCTTGTCTTTAAACATCATGTTGACTAGCCTTTGGTATGTAGCACCTGCATTTCGTAAACCAAAAGGCATTGCAATATAACAATAAATACCTGTGGGAGTCATGAAGGCCGTGTCTTCCTGATCTGATGGTTCCATTTGAATTTGTTGAAAGCCCGAAGATGCATCCATAAAGGTCAACATCTCGTGCCCGGCAGTCGCGTCCACCATAGAATCAATATGTGGTAGAGGGAATGGGTCTTTTGGACAGGCCTTGTTTAGGTCTGTGTAGTCTACACATACCCTCCACTTACCATTCTTCTTTTGGACTACCACCACATTAGCCAACCAGCGAGGATACTTAACTTCTCTGATCATTCTTGATTTGAGCAGCCTGTCAACTTCCTCTTGGATTATGACGTTTCTCTCAGGAGCGAACTTCCTTCTCTTCTGATGTATTGGCCTGAAAGATTCATCTATACCAAGTTTATGAGTAATAATATCTTTAGATATACCTGTCATGTCTTCATGTTTCCATGCAAATGTTGTGACTCTGGACTTTAAGAGGCTCACGAGCTGCTCCTCAGTATCCTCAGGAATATTTGTTCCTACCAGCACTTTGATTTCAGGATCTTCAGGATTGAGTTGAACTTCTTTGGTCTCCAATTCCTTTGTCATCTGAACTCTTCGTGCTGGTTTCTTTAATTGCTATGCTGGCTTTGACTTGATAGTGTTCTTCATAGCAGAAGTGTAGCAGTCTTTGGCTTCTTGTTGATCACTTAGTATTCTTACAACTCCCCAAGGTGTGGGAAGCTTCACACATTGATGATAGGTAGATGGAACTGCTTTCATGTCATGGATCCATGGCCTTCCCAAGATTACATTGCAACAAGGCAGGGAATCAATAACGCAGAATTTCTGCATGGAATTGACTCCTTCTACGTAAACAGGAAGTCTGATGTCTCCAACCGTATGCTTGGTTTCTCCGCTAAATCCTACTAATACTGAGGATCTTGGAATTATCTCTTCTTCGGGAATGCTCATCTTCTTAAGCACGTCCAATTGAATAATGTTGACTGAGCTGCCATTGTCTATCAGGATCCTGCGAACATAATGGTTAGCAATACATAATGTAATTACCAGACTGTCATGATGAGGATCCTGGATGTCCTGCTTATCAGTTTCGTCAAAAGAAATGACTTTGTCTTCAGTCAATATTGCATTCTTCTTTGGTCGACTGCCTTGATCCATTTTAGCCTCCTTGGCATGTCTTTTTGCTGATGAGAAAGAGGCTCCACATATGTCAGATCCTCCGGAGATGAAGTTGATCACTTTGGCATCTGCTGGTGGTGATTGCGCTCTTTTGGGCAGCTCAGAAGCTTCTTGAGTTTTGCTTCTCTTTCTGCCGAACAATTCCTTGAGATGCCCCTTGCTGAGCAGGTAACTGATCTCTTTCCGAAGGGCTATGCAATCATCTGTTAAGTGCCCAAAGTCTTCGTGGTAGGCACACCATTTAGACTTATCTTTCCATGATCCTTGTTTATCCGATTTTCTTGGCCACCTGGCTTTATCACCTAGATCCTGCAAGGCACATAACAAACCACTTGTGTCAACCGAAAAGCAATAATCAGATACCTTTGGGAAGTTCTCTTCGTCGTCTTCCTCTTCCACTTCGTTGACCCTTGGATTATCATTACGATAATAGGGTTTGTTTCTTTGTTGTTTCCCGGGAGAGTTTGTCCTTCTGCCCGACGTTTCTTCACCCCTTTTTTGGATCTTCTTATCGTCTTCCAACCTGATGAACCTCAGTGCCCTTGTTCTGACCTCATCAAGGTTCCTGCAAGGAGTCATAACCAAATCATCATAAAATCGGGAATCCCCTCTAATCCCCATTTTGAAGGCTTCTACAGCAGCAGCCATATCCAAGTTAGGGATATCTAGAGCTTCTCGACCAAATCTGGCCACGTAATCCCTTAGGGATTCACTGGGCTTCTGAACTATCCTGTACAAATCACCAGTGAGCTTCTCAAAGCTCCTGCTGCAAGAAAACTGGTTATTAAACAAGTTAACCAAGTGGGGAAAAGAAGTAATAGTGTTAGGAGGGATACTGAGTAGCCATTTCAAGGCTGGTCCTGTCAGTGTTGAACCAAATCCCTTGCATAAGCAAGCTTCTTTGATGTTTGCAGGAATGGGGTTGATCTCCATTCGCTCCCTGTATTGTGCCACGTGCTCCTCAGGATCTGTGGTTCCATCGTAGAGTTTCATGTTGGGGGTCTGAAATCTTTTCGGTATCTCTACGTCACAGATGGGCCATGCAAATCTGGATATCCTGTGGCTGCCCGCTGGCACTTCAGGAATTGGACGAATAACACCAGGAACACTTGAGATCATGTCTTTCAATCTCTGAAGTTCCCTGGCGATGACGGGGTCAATACCTGCATCCTGCACAATTCCTTGGTTAGGGTTAGTATAATAATTATCAAAGTTGTTACCAGCCCTGGAAGTTTGTAGAGGGATTTGAGGTCCATATCCAGTATCTCTAACGACGGTTGGCTCAGTCGTAGTCTCCACTTGCATGGGGATGAAGTCTCCCTCATGCATCTCCTGAGATGAACCTGGGAATGTGCCTGTAGACACAGTAGGGTTAGAAAATAAGGATCCTTGAGGATCCTGAGCTGCTCGGAAGCGGCTCCGATATGGTTGGAATGGCTGAGATGAGGATCCCTGTGGCATCTGTGGAGTAGGCATTGCTGATTGCTGACTCCAAGGCTCATGTAGGTTTGTTGCCGCGAATTGTTATGGTCGAGATGCGGATTGATGCATTGAGACTGCTGGCACCCGATGGTTTAAAAACCCGGCTGGTTGCTGACTTGAGCATCTCGGCGGCTGCTGACTTCCATATTCGCTGTAGTAAGATTCTGGGGGTTGCTCAGAGTAGAATCCAGAGTATTCCAGATCCATCATCCTGGAAGTCTTCTGATGCTGAGTGCCTGAGGATCCTGCAGTGGTAACTGTTGCAATACCTGACTTTTGAACAGTAGAGGGATTTATTTTCTGTTTCGGCTGCTCCGATATTTCCGGAGAGTTAAACCCGAATGATTTTGGGATCAAAGGGCTGATTTCCTCTACTGGTTTCTTAGATTTCTTCAATTCCATGATCTCCTTCATCATTCTCTCGTTGGTTTTGGTTTGTTCATCCGCATGGGCCTTCATTTGCCTGATCAAAACATAGAGATCATTATTAGAAATAGTAGAGTCAGTGGACGTACCTTGAGATCCAGTAAAAGTGGGGTATTCCACTCCTTTAGCATTAGTATCAGCCACTTTCTTCATCATTGGGGGAAGACCAGCATTGACGGTCGGTTTAGTGGATGAAATAGATTTCAAAGTAATCTTTTGTTGGCTCGACATTTTCAAGAATTGGTTATTGGAAGAAGATCAAGGCTTTTAGCTGAATTCAAACACCGTTTGCCCCACGGTGGGCGCCAAATTGTTTTGGTCAAAAACTGCCTAAGCAATTAGTTGATCAAACTTTGTAAGTGAGGTAGAGTGTTTGATGAAATTAGCAAGAAAAATACAAATTTGAGTGTTGACACGAGGATGTAACGAGGGAAAATCCAAGTATCCTTGAGTATCCTCAAGGAGCCTGGCAAAAAACCTCGGGGGCCGGTTCAAAGTACCTGCCTCCTAAAACTTTTATATAATCGAAGTTCTGATTACAAAGTAAATGAGCTCGAATTCTAAGTGTTGCAGAGAATTGTAATCGAAAAGATTGTGTGTGTTGTGTGTGTGTCCTTTTCTAATGAATGACCTAGAGCTCGTTTAAATAGTAAAAAATGCATTAACTAACTAGGCTAAAAACTAGGGATTGAGTCTTCAAGTCTTTGTGAACGTTGGAGTCAGTTACAACACGTCCCATAAAGCCTTGACCGAGTCTTTAGCCATCATTTACACGTCCCTTAATACCTGCAATCAATTAAGACACGTGGACAATTGTAACGGTTAGTTGATAACTGTAGTTCAGGATCCTTTGAGCTTCTGGCGAGCATCCTGAAATAATATAACCAACTGTCCTATATTTTAGGGATTCTCCCAACTAAGCCAATATGAACGTTGTGGACCACTTAGTCCACGTTCTTTATCATTTGTCCGAGTCTTTAGGCTTGCCTACATGTTTCTTTGACCCTGCAATTAATAAGACACATGGGAAAAACAAACGGGTTAGTTGATAACTGTAATTCAGGATGCTCGAACCTGCCAGGATCCTGAACTTGCATAAGGATACCAAACCATTTGAGCTGCCGCCAGGATCCCGGATTATCAGCCCTAACAGTTATCATTGAACTTTTGTGTTTAGATTTACATTTAATCACATATGTTACACAAAATCATGTCCATAAGTCACTTGTAGTCACATGTTTATTCAATGAATGTGATTTTTTATGTATGTTAGTGACAAAATAGTTATCCACCCCATGACTACATGTAGTTAGTTATCACACAATTTTAGTTATATAAAGTGAAAATTCGACACCTCTAGTGACATAACACAAATTTGAAATGTGACCAAAAACGTTTTATATTAACATGTATTTTTAGAAGTGTCAGTGTTTTTATCCTTTAGTAACGTTATCATTGAATTTTGGTGTTTAGATTTACATTTAGTCACATATGTTACACAAAAGCATGTCCATAAGACACTTGTAGTCACACGTTTATTCAATGAATGTGATTTTTTGTGTATGTTAGTGACAAAATAGTTATCTACCCCGTGACTGCATGTAGTTAGTTATCACACAATTTTAGTTCTATAAAGTTATAATTTGACACCTCTAGTGACATTACACAAATTTTATTGTCACCAACAAACATTTTATAATCACATGGAGCATTTTAGGTGTCACTTGTAGTCACATTGTTACATAGACACATGACCCTAAGACACTTTTAGTAACACTGTTTTGTAAATAATGTGACTGTTTATGAGATTTAGACATAATTCATTAAGTACACAGTGACTGTATATGTATTTTAGACACTATTAACTAAGTAAAGTGTGACTATATGTAGTTAATAATCACACTACTCCTACCTTTTAATGACATAAGATAATTTAAGGTGTGACAAAAAATAAACGACAACCACATGAATATTTTATTTTTCAATATTATTGCACCTTTAGTGACACTTTATTTGATTACATTTCCTTTATAGTGATGTTTGGGAAATTAATAATACCAATAAATTGGCAATATATAAAGCGCTAAAAAAGTATTCTTAAATAAAGTGAAAATATTCCACATATATTTAATAAACCATGAGTACGTTATTACTTATATGTTTCCTTCTAAAATCTAACTAGTTGCCTTTAGCCGTTGAGCTCCTTGTATTCTTGCCAAACTTCACATTGGTATTGGTTGCATTGTTACGCTTCTGAATACTGTTAATGGTGACGAATTGTTTTGGACCAGCTCTGATCTTTGGATCTTTCGGCAGCTGAAGCGTTTGTGTTCCCCCAATCGACTCAGAATCTGCATACTTCTGATATGGCATCGACTATGACAATTGCAGCTGATGGTCATCCTTCTGAGTAGGTGTCGGTTTTAGCGCCTGTTTTTCTTATTAGCTGCATCCTCAGGAGTCGGTGTCGAAATTACGTCCTAAAACAACAACATTTAAAGGTGGAAAATAACACATCAATTGTTTGAAACAAAATAAGTTTGAACATATAAATATAATGAATTAGGGATCTTAATGAAAGAAACTTACATCATCATCATCATCATCTGAGTAAAAAATGACCATGTCCTTATCCCATATAACAAAACTTCTAATTACCTCACCAACTGTAGTCGCACCAGGGATCGGATAAGGTAAACATGCTGCGTCACGGTTATCTAAAACCTTGTCAATGGACACTTTATAGCATTTGTCGTGGACTTGTTTGAAATGAACCATTTGTATATCTTCTGACAACTCAACAATACCCTCAGCGACTATGGTTCTACGGTTTACATGGCATAGACGACACTTCCTAGTCTACAATAATTTATAATTTAACACTAGTAAAAAAAATAGTATAATAATTAGAAAGACATATTTGTCAAATTACATATATACCCTTATCACTGAAGGTGGATGAGTGTTTGCTTTCACAGGCGAGTTACGTTGTCGTTTGTTCTTTTTTACGGTTTTACCAACATCCTAAATAACATTAGATTATTCCCACAAGGAATGGTGTAAGTTACTGAATTATTGTAAATTGCTATAATATTCAAATAATAAGTTACTTGAGATTCTTGCTGCTGCGAAGCATGGTTCCGTTTGGCACCTTTTCTAAGATTATAGGGTTGGGTTTGTTTCACTTGCAATTGATCACGTTGTTTCGTCAGCAACTGATCTTCATCGTTATGCACAATCGTTCCCTGACCAAAAAAGCATATTTTATAAAGTACAAAGGCTATAACAAAAATATATTTATCAAAATAAATATAGATTCAAATACTAAGTTAGGCTAACCTTAACAACAACCTTAGCAGTATGCTTCTTTTTCTTCTTAAGTTCACCGACTGCTTCATGCTTATTTGCCGCATTTGCAGTTCCATTCTTTTGAGACTCCCTTGAATGAGTCGGTGAGTTACTTTCATTAGCCATCATAACTCCCTGATCCTGTACGCGTGTTTGAAGTACAATCTTATAAATGAAAATATATATGTATCAACTTACTGGACTGTTATAGACAGATTCACTTACCTGGATTGAATCTGTGGATTGGAAAAGTGGAATTTTAATCCCACTTGAAGTAAGGGCAGCCATTATCGTGGTCATCTGTTCTTCTTGTTTTCTATACATTTCTCTCATCGTCATCAGCTCTTTGTCTTTCTTCTCAGTCTCTTTATGTTTTTCCACTTCCGAAGCTTGGAGTACAAGTTTAAGTTCCTCAACTTGTTTTTTGGCGGTACCTCTATTCCGTTTGGCATGGAGAAGTGTAGAACTCGAGATGCCCGTCCCAACACCTCTTACACAGCCACGTTTTTCCTTGCCGAATTCTATCGTCAAGGCATCCGTGCCCAGTTCGACTGTCAATTCACCATCTTTGATCTTTTTATCATTTTCCAACTACGCAAGTACGTCATATAATTTGAGTAAATTGATCATACAGCAATATATGTAAATTACAGCAACAGAATATGAAAAAATAAAACATGTATATATATATGTAGTCTCAGGAACTCACTAGTCGATTTCCGACCGCCACAACATCTTCACTTACTTCTCCTTGCTTGTCTTTACGCGCTTCCAACCACATTTGACTCCGGTTGTGTATCTGCTCAGCGGTAAGTTCTTTTTTTGCAACCTTGTTATCATTTATAAGAAAAGTGAATTACTTTAAAATCACATAATGAAGTATCCCACACTTACCAACTTTTTCTCCAGAGATGGATATCCACCTTGCCCCAACCTGTGGTTATAAGTAGACAATGCACGTGTAGCTTTCCATTTACTCGACGCACTCTTCAATTAAAAAAATGTACAAGTCAGATAAGTCAATATATGCTAACTTGAATAATTAATAAATCAAGATAAATGATAATGTTGATCAACTTAAGACTTATATACCATGAAATCTTCGGATATTGCATACGCGACATAATCGTCCCACACTTGTTGATCAAGGATTATCGTCCGAACCTTCTGGGAATCCTTGCTTTCTTCTCACCTTACTTCGAAAGCTTCTTAGTAGTGTGCCTATGCGAGTCATAACTGTTTTCCTCTTGTCTTTGTCGACTTTGTAAAAACGCTGAAACAATGATTATGATTGATAATGTTAGCTATAGGCTTGGAATTAAAATCATAATGTATACTAACAATTAATTAGATCAATCATAATGTACCAATAACTCTTCCCACAGCTTGTCTCGTGCTTCTTTAGTTTCATCCTTCCAACTATGAATACTAAAGTTAACCTTCTCCCTCGCAAGATCGCCTAAGTAACTAACAAATTATGCAGCGTACTTTCCTGAAAACCTGCCATGGTCATCAAACCTCACTCTCCATTTTTTCCCACCCAATTTTGCATGTTTACTTCGCATCTTCCTCATTCGTGTTAAACCCCTTTTCCTCTTTGTCCCCTCTTTGTCCTCCTCACCTGAGTCATGACTCTTGTCATCGTCACTAGAATCATCATCATCATCACTCTGATCAACTTCTTCGCGCTGATGATCTTCCTCGTTATTATAACCAGCTTTACCACCATCAGATTGATAACCCGAGTTATGATAAACCCCTATATTATCATAATCCCCATCATCTTGCATACGATTATCATAATTTTTTTCTAGTGCATATTCTCCTTTATAGGCCATGACCTAAACAACGTCACAAAGTAACAACACAAGACATAGAACAATGAAAAGTGTTTATTCATACTAAACATACAACCAAAGTATCATTAAACATAACCATCACTAACCTTAATTGTAAAAGAAGATGATCCACGAATCTTGATGAACAATGATCACCCTGTTTCCGGAGCAAGTCAATCAGCTTTAAGTATAGAAACCGCTAACTGATGTTGAATGAACCATTATCACATATAATGATATCTGGAATATAGGATTCGAAAACGGCTCTGATTACCATTAAACTAAGAAGAAAACCTAGAGGGAAGGTTTGGAAAGTTTTGAAAATTTTGTCCCCTAAAATTGTGGAAACCAATATATAAAACGTGTAAGGGAACACAAGTTAATAAAATAATGGATTGGTTAGATTAATAAGGTTATACTTATACACACTATAAGTAATTGTATTAATATACTATTTAAAATGTGACATAATTAGACTTCCATTATGAAGATGCCATAATTATATTTTATATTAAAAATATTTGTAACTTAAATTTATAAAATAAAAAAAGTAAGTTGGTTTGTGTTTTGAACGTGTTTGGAAAATTTGGTGGAATATGATAATTGTATTCGATAATGGACATTGACCAATTTGAGTCGATAATAGTCCAACGGGGTCGATTATCAAATAATGAGTACGACTAATGTTAATTCGAGTCGAAAATAAAGTAATACCGTCGATTATCTCCAAATCAGTCAATAATACACAATGGGTTCGATCATCCCAGTTTGAGTCGATAATACACAAATGGGGTTGATTATCACTAAATGAGTTCGACTAATGCCAATTACAGTTGACATTACACTAATCTAGTAGATTATGACCAAATGAGTTGGTTTATGACCATTTGAAGTCGATAATAGACAATGGAGGCAATCATCCCAATTTGAGTCGATAATATACAGATGGCGTCAAATATCCATTTTGAGACACAAATTCAAATATGTTGTCGATTGAGTGGTACGATGACCAATTGAGTCGATAATAAACCAATGGAGTCGTTTATGGGCGATTGTCTTCGATTGTTTTTAATTTGATGGCGATTATATCCAAAGTTGATTTATGAAGTATCTATTGGCTTATTAATAAAAAAATGGATAATCAACTATCAGTGGGACTAGTCGAGTCAAATGTGGATAATCAACTATCATTGGGCTTAATAGTAACCCAATGGGCCCAAACATATTATCATTGGTACATGTGGCCAAACGTACTATTAGTGCTTATCTACATAATAAACTATTATTGTAGTATCCCAATGTGCCCACACATACTACCACCGGGACATTGGCCGAAACATACAGAGATCAGTTTTCCTAGTCGAGTCAAATGTGGATAATCTACTATCATTGGGCTTAATAGTAACCCAATAGGCGCACACATAGTATAATTGGTACGTGTGGCCATACATATTATTAGTTCCTATCTATATAATCAACTATTATTGTAGTATCCCAATGTGCCCACACATACTATCATCGGGACATTAGCCCGAACATACAGGGATCTGTTTGCCTAGTCGAGTCAAATGTGGATAATCAACTATCATTAGGCTTAATAGTAACCCAATGGGCCCAAAATACTATATTTGGGCCATGGGCCCAAAGGTACTATTATTGGGCCTTATCGACTCAAATGTGGATAATCAAGTATCATTTGGCTTAATATAACCCAATGGGCCCAAAATACTATAATTGGGCCATGGGCCTAAACGTACTATTATTGGGCCAAGTCAAGTCAAATGTGGATAATCAACTATCATTGGGCTTAATAGTAACCCAATGGGCCCAAAATACTATAATTGGACCTATTATAGTCAAAACCAGTTTCATTAATGAACCACTTAGAGTAAATTCGATCAAAATCAGTTATTACATACTCTGTACCCAGATTCATTTACAGAAATATGAAGTAGGTTTCATCATCATTTCGTGTCTTCAATTGTGCGATTGTCAAGAGATTCGACCGATTGTGACTGGTTTGCAAGATTGTAAGGTATACGTTGTTACTATTTCAATATAATTGTTGTTCTTATTCCGATTTATTGAATAAATTAGCTATAGGACGATGCCGCCATGAATCAATTTATGTGAAATGGTCTCATTTATTATTTTGATGATTTGGTTGAATAAATTAGCTATAGGAAGACGTCATGAATCAATTAATGTGAAATGGTCTCATTTATGTTGAAAATGCATGAGCATCGGATCGTCTACTCGATCTAGCTAATCGGACATCGAAACGTAATTAACCGATTGATTTATTGATCACAATGAACAATTACAATCAGTAAAACACTCAGAATACAGACACAGAGAACACTCTCAGAAACACACACTTAGCAGTAATCTCGCACGCTCAGAACTAACTATTACAAAGACCAAACAACTATATATACCCAGCTGGTCGATCCTTGTCCGAACCCCAGGTTCGGCCAGTCCGAACTTCAGGTTCGGACCAAGTTCGACCAAAAATACTTTGACTTGATCTTGTACATTGCTTGATACTTCACACGACGCACATATCAGGTATCAACATATGTTTATATCATTGATCTGATATCGTTATTCTCTGTTTTGATTAATTATCCATTTTCAATTGATCGGCCTTTCAAAGATGGACAAGTCTTGGATGTCAACGAATAGAAAGTCATGGGAGTATCGGGACGGAGTTCATAGTTTTATAGAATATGCAGTCGCCAAGTTAAAGAACCCTAAAAAAATCGAAAAAAATAGAAATTCCGTGCCCATGTCAACATTGTGTCAACCACATTTTACAAATCCTGGAGGAAGTAGAACATCACTTGTTCAGACATAGAATAGATCAATACTATACCATATGGGTTAAGCATGGAGAAAAGGATACGCCTATGATGAATATCAGGCTTTTGAAGACAACTGTGAAATGGACATAAGTCCTATTTTTACATCGGAAATGCCGCTGCCAACTGATGCCGCACAAACAGTAGATATGGTGTTGGAGCTACAAAAGAAAATTTCACGACAGACCGTGATCATGCGAAGTTCATAAAACTGATTGAGGATGCTGAGAAGCCACCTTACCAAGGGTGTCCCGACTTCACGAAGTTGTCCGCGCTCCTACAACTTACCAACTTGAAGAGTAAGTATGGAGTTTCTAATAAATGCTTTACTGAGTTTCTGATTTTGATAAAGAGGATGCTACCCGAAGGTAATGAAATGGCCAGTAGTACATACGAGGTTAAGAAGACGTTCAAAGAAATGGGCTCAGGTTATGAGAAAATACACGCATGTATCAACGACTGCATTCTTTACAGGGGATAATATACTTTGTCCCACTTGTGGAAAATCTAGATGGAAGGTGGATGAGGTTAAATAGGTAACATACGATAACATCCCAGCAAAAGTGTTGTGGTACTTTCCCATAATTCCACGCCTATAAAGACTATTTCAGTCTGAGACCACCGCAAGTCATTTGACATGGCATGAAGAAAAAAGAATAAAAGATGGTGTTTTACGTCACCCGGCAGATAGCCCCGCATGGGCTGCTATAGATAAGAAATATGAACAAATTAAAGGCGATCCAAGAAATTTGCGTCTAGGCATTTTAGCTGACGGGGTGGATGTTAATAGAGGAAATCGACACCACAGTGTATGGCCAGTTTTAGCTGTCATTTACATACTTCCACCATCGCTGTGTATCAAAAGAAAGTTCATCATGCTCACGTTATTGATATTGGGAACACCAGGTAACAATATTGATGTATATTTAGCACCATTGGTTGAAGATCTAAGAATCTTATTCGATATAGGGGTCGAAACATTCGATGCAGTTATCCAAGAAAGGTTTACACTACGCGCTGTTGTCTTATGGACGATAAACGATTATCATACCCTTGTTACACTTTGTGGCTGTCCATATAGTTGGTTCAAAGGTTGTGTAGTGTGTGGCCAAGAAACAAACTGTGTGAGACTTAAAAGGTCAAACAAATAATGTTATGCTGGCCACAGACGTTATCTACCTTATGACCATGTGTTCAGAAGACAAAAGAAGGCATTCGATGGAAAACAAGAGCCTCGTCCTGCACCTATACCTAAGACTGGGGAACAAATATATAATGAGGTCCAATATGTTATAAATAAATGGGGTAAGGCCGGTCACAAGAATAATGCATCCGACATCCCAGAAACTTCCAACGGGAGAGGTGGGAAGATTAAAAAAAGAAGGGAACTCTAGTGTTGGGTACATCAGACATTGCGACCAAGGAAAAACCCTACTGGAAGAAGTTTAACATATGGCATAAGAGCTTGAATATTGGCGGTTTAATTCTTTAAACCATTGTATAGATTTTATGCATATTGAAAAGAATGTGGCAGAGAGTCTGATTGGAACATTGTTAAACATTACACGAAAGATGAAAGACGAATATGAGTCTCGTCTAGATTTGGCCGATATGGGCATAAGGCCAGAGTTAAAACCTACGACAAATGGCAACACAATTAAGCTCCCGCCAGCAAGCTACACATTAAGACCGGCTGAAAAAGACAAGTTTTGTGAAACATTATACAACTTAAGGGTCCCACAAGGGTATTGTTCGAATTTTGTTAGCTTGGTTAGTCTAAAGGACAGGAAGCTTATAGGACTTAAGTCACATGACTATCACATGCTCATGCAGGAATTCTTGCCCCTTGCAATTCGATCTAGCATGCCTAAACCCACAAGATATGCTATAATCAGGTTATTGGTTATTTTTCTATTTACATTCTCACTTTTATAAATAAAGGTAGTGTATCTTAATTGTTTAATTTGAATGAAGCATATGCGTAACCGTTTACATTATATTCAGGTTTTGTTTCTTCTTCAAATCTATCTGTAGCAAGGAGATCCACGTGGAGGAGGTTGATAAACTAGAAGCATACGTATTTGAGACATTGTGCCTTCTCGAGAAATACTCCCCCTTCGTTTTTTGATATTATGGTTCATTTAACAGTGCACTTAGCAAGGGAAGTTAGGTTATGCGGTCCTATATGCTTTAGGTGGATGTATCCATTTGAAAGGTGTACGAAGGTTATTAAGGGCCAGGTGCGAAACAAAAATAAACCAGGAGGATGCATTGCTGAAGAGAATGTTGCTGAGGAGACAATTGAGTTCTTGAGCGGATTCCAAAAAGATTTGAAGACAATTGGTATGCCACCTAACATGAGGGATAAGTTTGAAAATAAGAAGAAAGCAGGTAACAAAGACGGAGTCCCATTATCAGCGGGCAAACCCATGGAGGTCGTTGCAGAAGAATTTGTAAGAGCACATTTCTATGTGCTGCAAAATACACCCGAGGTTGAACCTTATATCGAGTAAGTATTATTTAATTAATTTTATTTTATACACCACGGTGTCCCACGTATAGAAAGATAATTAATTTAGTTACTATCGGCATAAGGAAGAACTTGAAAGACAAAACTATACAAAGACAAGTGCATGGCTAGAGAAAGAGCACAGTAAAGTTTTTGCTAAGTGGTTACGAACAACGGTACGTAATACACAATTTGACTGTATTAATGCTCCTGCTAATTGAATAAGTAATTAAATATTAATTAATAAGTGGAAGTTCACTCTTGTAACTAATATAATGTTCAGAGAGAGTTAGATGAATCGCAAGAAAGTGTATCAGAGACCTTAAGGTGGATTGCATATGGACATAATACAAACGTATTGAGCTACGAAGTGTATGACATCAATGGGTTTACATTTCGTACAAAATTGCACGATGGTAAAGTCCACCAGAACAGTGGGGTTAGTTTTGTAGCAGATGACATGCATATTTCTAAAACTGGAGTTAAAAGCTACACCAAAACATCTTATTACGGGGTTTTACAAGAGATATGGGTACTTGATTATCATTTTAGAAGTATCCCGCTGTTCAAGTGTGACTGGGTTGACAATAAAAGAGGGGTAAAGAACGACAATCTTGGGTACACGATGGTTGAGCTTAGTAGATTAGGTCACAAGGATGATCCTTTCATATTGGGCTCACAGGAACAACAAGTTTTTTACGTGGCAGACCAGCTCGATAAAAAACTATCAATTGTAATCAACAATCCTCCTAGAATTTATACAGACGCTTGTGAAAATGAGGAATATAGTACCATGACTAGTTATGATAATGAAAAAATATTGCCACCTATAGAAAAAAAAAGATTTGTGTATGAACGAATCCCCCGATGATTATTATCGCAAAGAGGATCCTGGTATAACTATACGTACTAAGGTATGCATTCCTTTCTTCATAATCTTTTGCTATAATTATTGATAATTAATATTAAATCTTAACTTGCTTACTTAATGTAAACTTGTACAAGTCTAGCTGATGCTTACATTTTATCGTATCAGGCACAAGTGGACCCTGTAGCATAACATCGGCTCGCATATAGGTCAACGTTTAATCAGATTCTTATTGAAATATCATATAAAATTTGGATTAATCCGGGTGTCGAAGCTGCAATCTACCCGGTTTAATAAGTCTGGAAATACAAGTCGGGTTATATCATTCATACCGGATCCGGATAAAGATCTGCGTGTTTATCCGAGACACACAAGTCATGACAAGAGTCAAGGGTCCACGTGTTTCTTATACGGGTCAAATAACCCGGTTAGATGCTTGTATTCTCGAATAAACATGCGGATCTTTAACCGGATCTGGTACAAATGTTATAACCCGAGTTCTCGGATAAACACGCGGATCTTTATCCGGATATGGTATGAATGTTATAACCCGACTTATCTGATAAACTCGCGGATCTTTATCCGTATCCGGTATTAATGATATAATCCGACATGTATTTGCTTATGTCTTTTGAATGTGTGTTATCCAGTATTTATATAATCACACTTATGGCTGATGTTTTGGTCAAAAACTGCCTAAGCAATTAGTTGATCAAACTTTGTAAGTGAGGTAGAGTGTTTGATTAAATTAGCAAGAAAAATACAAGTTTGAGTGTTGACACGAGGATATAACGAGGGAAAATCCAGGAATCCTTGAGTATCCTCAAGGAGCCTAGCAAAAAACCTCGGGGGCCGGTTCAAAGTACCTGCTTCCTAAAACTGTTATATGATGGAAGTTTTCCGTACAAGTGAAATGAGCTCGTGTTCTAAGTGTTACAGAGAATGCTAATCGTAAATCAGGTGTCTGTGTGTAAGCCTAGAGCTCAGATTAAATAAAGATTACATAGTAACAATATCTCCTAAAAACTAGCAACTAACTCCACGTCTCCCACTTAGCCGTTCGAAGTCCACTTAGTCCACGTTTCCGTTAGCTGACCGGGTCTTTAGGACATGTGATCCACATTGGAATTATCCTGCAAATGACAAACAAAAGGGGAAAAGCAACCGTTAGTAAAGAAACACAATTCAGGATCCTTACCGCGAAGTGCTTGCGAGTTGATCCGAGCTGCTCAGTATCTCCTGAATTCTAGTACCGATAATTGCCCCCAAATTTTTGGCGGTTGGCGCATGCAATACAGCTTTCAAAAATTTGAAACACTTGTACTCTTATCCAGAGTATAATGATGATAAAGCAGAAATTTAATCCGCTCAACTTCCAAGCAAGATTTTCGCTCAATTTTCCTTTATAACCCCCAACTACTCTTCATAATCTCACACATCTTCTCTTTCGGCAAAACCCTAGAGCTTCTGCAAAATCTACAGGTCAGTCTCCATCTCCCTTTTCCTTCGTCTTTTTCTATCATGATGAAGAAAACACTTCGCTCTTCGGCCACCGTCTCCGACAATGTGACCGAAGTTTTCACTGACCAGGGGCTCCTTCCGGCGATGGAGGAGGAGACCTGCAACTTCGATGATTGGAAGATCGCGATGTTGCAGCGATCTTCAAGCTTCCCTGCTGAAGCTGAGTTTCGCCCATACGACCCATCTTTGAAGGCCGATCACATTTCCGACGAGTGGGTTTGCTTTCTTTACTACCCATTTCTTCTCGGTATGACACCCCCTTTCCAGCTCTAGTCAGCGAATTTTTCTCAGTCACCCACCTCGCCTATTCTCAAGTCATGCCAATGGTTTGGCGAATTCTCTTCTCTCTTCACAATCTGAACCAAACCCACAACCTGAACATTGGGGTTGCTGAAATTTGCAAGGTGTACCGACTGGGTACTCATGGCCACAGCAGATTTGTTTTGAAAACTAGACCTGGAGAAGCTCAGATTATCCCGAGGGTTTCTCATAATGACCATGACTGGAGACTCCAGTTCTTCTTTGTCAAAAGGAGTAGTCTTGTTGGTTGCAAGAACCTTCCTACCCAATGGGTTGTCAAGGGTAGGAAGAGTTTAGCGATATTCTGATTTCATAAACTCTTCAATTTCTCTGTCTAATATGTTTATTTTTGTCTTTACAGCTCCCAAGTTTGAAGTTTTAATCAAGCCTGCTCGTGATTCCTCCAAGAAGCTTAAGGATCTTTACAGCATCCCAGTTGCGGAAGAAGCTGCCTACCCGAAGACGTTTCAAGTGCTCGAACCATCTCCCAACAATCACTCAGCCCCTCAACAACCATGTCTGCAGGTACTTGATTGTTCTTGTTTTTAATTTCCTTTGAGCTGGATAACATTATTTGAAACTGATCTTTTATTGCCTCTGATGAAGCTCCAGGTTCAGCCTCCAACTTGTCTTTCCAAGACCTCAAGCTCCTCATCGACAAAAAGGAAAAGACTGAGGAGACCAGCAGCAAAGCTCCCATAGATGTTTCAGCTCCCAAGTTTTGGCCTCCCAGCACTCGTTCCAAGACTTCCTCTGCCAAGAAGCGTAAGGCTTCAGACACCACAATCAATGTGGACAGCTTCGAAGGTCTCCCTCCTGTTGCAGCAGCCAACAAGCTTCTCTCACTGCAAGCTGTGGTGAACATTGTAAGTATAGTTCAATGATAGAGAAGTATGTTAGAATTACAGTTAGAATACTTCCCTGATTTGTTCTGATCCATTTTGATTTGATGCAGGGCATTGACAAGCTGAGCCATGAAGTCATCGAACTCGAAGGCAAACTGGAGGCAGTTGAGCAGAAACTTGAAGCCTCTGAGCTGAAGCTGGACGAAGCCTTGCTCCGCATCGAGCAGATGGGTAAGATAGCAGCCAGAAAAAATCGCTACCATGAGAAGCAGCTCAAGGATCAAGAGGCTACTGCTGCCGAAGCCCTGAATCTGCACTACAACAAAAAGTGTTTTTTAGGACGCACCAAAACGTCCTAAAATGATATTTTATAGGACCCTTAATTATTAGGACCAATGGTAAAAGCGTCCTAAGTAAAGGGGTCCTAAAAAATCAATCAACTCAAAAGCGTCCTAATATCCAAAAGACATTATGAAACCAATTTCATGGTGCTATAATATACCGTTTAACAACCCATATAGCGTCCCGAGAAAGAAATATTAGGACACTATAACAGCGTCCTAATATATGCTTATCTATGTTTAGTATATTAAGACGCATATAAGTGTCCTTAAAAGTATGTTTATAGGACACTTTTATTGTAGCTAAATAGTCTTTTTAGTACCAATAAAAGTGTCCTATTAAATAAGTGTCCTTAGAGGTATGTTTATATGACACTAGTATTGTAGCATGATAGCTTTTTTAGTATTAAAAAAAGTGTCCTATTATACAAGTGTCCTTACAAGTATGTTTATAGGACACCAGTATTTTAGAATCATAGTTTTTTTAATACTAAAAAAGCTATCATGCTACAATAGAAAAGAAAATAAAACCTAACAATATATTTATAAAATCATAGTTTTTTAATACTAAAAAACTATGATTCTAAAATAGTTTTTTACCATGGATCCTCATATAGATATTTTTGAATACGCACCAACATCCAAATAGTTACCAAATCTTTTACAATCATACAAAGTAGTATTAACTAATGAAAAGAAAATAAAACCTAACAATATATTTATAAAAAAGTCATTCATTACGAAAACACTAAACATAAATAAGTTATTACATTATCCAACGTAAAGTCTTCTAGCATTTGACAATGAATTAAAATCAATGAAAGAAAACATAGAGCTTGGGTCATCATGCACCATGCTCAATCCTCACGAACCACCTACAAATGAATCATAATCCATGTATGAGCATTAACCGAACTGTTTTTAAATTATTCTAAGACAATTTTAACAAAGACATACCGAAATGAAAGTACATGGCCATGCAATAGATGCACCAAGAGCATCTTCAATCGTAGCAAACAATCCGTACGGCCTGACCAAATCCTCATGTTTTTTTTATAGCGACTTGTACATTTACCTCACACCAGCCACGTCCAACCTCTTTACCCCCAACTTTATCATTTGGATCCATGCTCCTCAGCCATCCTCGTGCCACTGTTTCGTTAACGTCTAAAATGCTTTTAAGAAAAACTTCATCTCCGACCTACATTTCAATATTCAACAAACATTAACACATACTAAATTGATTGATAGAACATCTACCTTTCATCTCAGATTTCTCATTGCTATTTCATTTATAAGTCTTGGTAGTTAAAGCTTGGGCAAAATGCTCAAGGTTACTATAGATTATGCAGAAGTAGTTTCTAAGATCAACTTCATAATGTAAAACAGCATTCTAGGACTTGGTTATTGTGTGTGAGTTTTGATGATTTAGGTATAGTTACTATCTAATTTCATAATACTGTCGCTTCTAAGCAGTAAACATCCCTATTATATGCAGGTTACTATAGATTATGCAGTTACTAACTTGAGTTTGGCTTTAGTTACTATCTAATTTCATAATACTAACAGTATCATTCTAGGACTTGGTTATTGTGTGTAAGTAGATTACTATCTAATTTCATAATACTGTTAGTAATCTACTTACTTAATTAACAGTATGCTTGCTACCCATAAACTTTACGGACTGCTTTTATTATATGCAGGTTGGGTTATATACCTGTAAACTTTTGTGACTATTATCTTTAACTCTGACATTTGCTGATGTTAATGTTTGGTCACTAGAAGCATTCCTTAACCCATTTTTTAACTGGGCAACTTCGTGAGTAAGTTCTTCACATCTCGACTTTAACTGAAGGTTCTCTCTACGACAAGCAGAACGACTTCGTATCCCCCCCTCCCCACACATCAGAAGCACGAACACCTAGACCGAACATGTCTGCATCACCATTTCCATTTCGATCTTCACCCATTACTCTTGCGTAAATATCATTTGGTCCAGGCATATCAACCGAACCCTTTGGAGCTTGAGAACTAAGTTCTTCCATTTGTTGCTGTATTAAATATAGGATATATATGTGATATATCAGTGAAAGATCAAAATTTCATATATGGGTTTTTTCATCAACATTTAAAGCTAACTTGGTTTTAAAAAGCTCAAAGCGCACAAAAGCGCCAAGGTCCAAAAAAAATCACAAAGCGCAAAAGCGGTGGGCTCAGTTATAAGTCACTTTAACACAACAAACTAACAAACATGTATATATTTGAGAACTTAAACACCAGCCTAATACGTACTAAGTAGCAGCCTAATACAAATGCGAAAAAGTTTTATAAAGTATTGGAAGATGCAAAGAAAGAACTATATCCTGGGTGTAAAAAGTTCTCGGTACTTTCTTTTATCGTTAGACTATTTCATATTAAGTGTATTGGTAAATGTAATGACAAGGGTTTCAGCATGATGCTTGATACATTGAGGGAAGCCTTCCCGGATGCTTCTATACCAAAATCATTATATGAACTAAGGAAGATAATAAGAGAGTTGGGACTTACGTATGAGAAAATTGATGCATGTCCTAATGATTGTATGCTCTACTGGAAAGAAAACAAAAATAAAACAGAATGTGGTACATGTCATAAGTCAAGGTATAAATCACCGGAAAATGATTGTGAAGATGAGTCAACCACGCTTGATACACATAAGAAGATTGGAGCAAAGGTTTTGCGTTATTTTCCGCTCATACCACGGTTGCAAAGGTTGTTTATGTCAAGTAAAACGGCAGCTTCCATGAGATGGCATGAAGAGGGTCGCACTAAAGATGGTTACTTGAGACATCCCGCAGATTCCCCGGCTTGGAAAACATTTGATTTTACTTATCCGGAATTTGCTAAGGAATGTCGTAATGTCAGGCTTGGTTTAGCGAGTGATGGGTTTAACCCTTTTAGGACAATGAGTGTTTCTCATAGTACATGGCCTGTTGTTTTGATGCCATATAATCTACCTCCTTGGTTGTGCATGAAACCACCGTATTTCTTGCTATGTTTACTTATACCTGGCCCATCAGCTCCTAGGAATAATATAGACATCTATATGAAACCCTTAGTGGATGAGCTAAAGGTGCTGTGGGATATTAATGGAGTAGAGACTTATGATGCATCAACAAAGACTAACTTTCAAATGCGTGCTTCTTTGTTATGGACAATAAGTGACTTTCCTGCTTATGCAAATTTATCCGGATGGAGCACCAAAGGTAAACTTGCATGTCCCTGTTGCCATAAGGATACAAAATCACAATGCTTAAAGCATGGCAAAAAATATTGTTTCATGGGACATCGTCGATATTTGGCTAGTGACCACGCTTTTCGAAAAGATAAAAAATCTTTTGATGGCACGGAATAACAAGAGAGGCAACCGCGTCGCTTAACAGGGTCCGAAGTACTTGATGAGCTAGATGGATATGAAATTTAATTTGGAAAACTTGTGAAGGACAACCCTAATCTACCTTTTAATTGGAAGAAGAGAAGTATTTTTTTTGAACTACCATACCGGAAAAAAAACTTGATACGCCATAATCTAGATGTAATGCATACTGAGAAGAACGTATGTGACAGTGTCATTGGAACATTAATGAACCTAGATGGAAAGACCAAGGATAATATAAAAGCACGCCTTGATTTACAAGAAATGGGCATCAGAACTGAACTTCATCCTCAAGTTCAAGCTAACAACAAAGTATATTTGCCACCTGCTTGTTTCTCGATGGACAAAAGAGAGAAAGACATATTTTGTCGTGTGCTTAAAAGGGTGAAAGTTCCAGATGGTTATTCAGCTAATATTTTAAGATGCATTGAGATAAAACCTCCGAAACTATTTGGCCTTAAAAGTCATGATAACCATATTTTGATGCAACAGTTGCTACCCCTTGCCTTAAGAAATGTGTTACCTAAGCATGTACGCTTTCCTGTGATGATGTTATGTCCTATAGGCAATTATGCTCTAAAGCTCTTAGTCCAAATGATTTGGTACAAATGGAAGATGAGATTGGAAAAATACTTTGTGAATTAGAAAGGATTTTTCCCCCGTCATTCTTTGACGTCATGGTTCATCTTTCTGTTCCTCTTACTTATGAAGCCAAATTAGGAGGACCGGTACATTACCGTTGGATGTATCCGATCGAGAGGTGGGCATTCCTATTTTAGTATATATTTTTTCTTAAATAATATTATTGAATCTGATCTTAATGTTTTTGATGGCACATGTATTTAGCTACTCTAAAATCTTATGTGCGAAATAGGAGCAAACCCGAGGGTTCCATTGCAGAAGGGTATTTAGCTGAAGAGTGTTTGTCATTTTGTTCATGGTACTTATCCAGTGATGTCGAGACTATACATAATAAGACTAGTTGAAATTATGATGAAGGTGGTTACGAGGATGTTTTACCTATCTTTTCTATGCCGGGTCGACCAATCGGTGCTACAGGTGTAGAAGCACTAGACCATGACACTTTGTCTATAGCACATTCATATGTGTTGTTTAATTGTAGTGAAGTTGATGAATTTAGAACGTAAGTAATTTTATCAAATATTGTGACTTAAATTGATTATAATATTAGTTTCACATGTGTTATTTCCATTATCATCATTATCATTTCCATCATTGCAGAGAACATCTGACAATTGTGCGTTGTGAAAACCGGAAATTACGGGAACGTGAGATTCAACGTTTACATAGCGAGAATTTTGAATCGTGGTTTGAAGATCATGTAAGGAAGAATCATAGTAATAATGATATAACATTTTAGACAAAATAACAACAGCATGTGAAAAGCTAAAATGTTTATCACTATTTGTGAATTTATTCAGGTTGAGAAGCTGCATACTGCCGGAGATGAAAGAGTCACAGAAGATCTAAGGAACTTAGCAAGTGGCCCAGCAGAGTTTGTGAGAAAATATAAGGGATTTATCATAAATGGTTTCAGGTTTCACACAAAACATGTGGAGGAGAATAGGAAAACTCAGAATAGTGGAGTTATGCTTCAGGCCATGACTAATAGCTTCTCAAGTGCTAGAGATAACAATCCTATCGTGGGAGATGTAACATACTACGGGGTTTTGAATGATATCATTGAGTTGCAATATGGTGCTGACAAGAAAGTAGTTTTGTTCTGTTGTGATTGGATATCTAATGGTTCAAGGATGAAAAAAGATGAGAATGGGTTTACTCTTCTTAATTTCGAAGGATTAAAGCCTGATAACGAGCCTTTTATACTAGCTAGTCAAGCATAACAAGTATTTTATGTTGCAGATCGTGTTGACAAGGGATGGAAAGTTGTGATCAAGACAACCCCTAGAGATTCTTATGACATGAATGAACAAGAATGTCCGGACGATGTGGAAGCACATTTGCAAAGCGAGACATCTATGGGTCCTCATCTTGATGAAAATATGAATATTGAATTAGTAAGGGGGGGGGGGGGGTTTAAATGGGACTATCATTGACCAAAATAGCTTACTTATTGATGGAGATGAAGACCTAAGTGAAAGAGGTTCATGATTTCAATTATTTGATAAGTAATTATCTGCTTGTTTCTTAACTTGTTACTAGTTGGCTAGCATCAGTGGTTTAATTACGTATTATTCACACTATTATGTTTCATCGTTAGTCTTGAACTTTTAGTGATGTGATGTTTCTTTTAGTGTGTATGCCAAAAAAAGACCATCAAAAACAGCAAGAACAAATTCAAACTCATCAGGAACAAAACTTTTACGGCAATTTTTAGCAGATTTGTACTGCAAATTTTTAAACATTTACTGCAGATTCTTTACTACAGTTTTCTAAACATATCTAGTATTTTTTTACTTGCATTTGTTTAATACTTTTACACATACTTTTATTTCAGTTTTAAAAATAGTTTTTTACTGCAGTTATAAAACACTTTTATTATAGTTTTTTACTAGAGTTATAAAGCACTTTTATTGTAGTTTTTTTACTGCAGTTATAAAACACATTTATTGTAGTTTTTTTACTACAGTTGTTTAATACTTTTACCTTTTTGTAGTTTTTGTACTGCACTTTACAATAAAAGAGTTTTTCTTTACTTTTATAACTATTTCACTTTTACACAAACTTTTACTGCAGTTTTATATAGTGTAGTTTTTACTACTATTATTGCATGTTTTTTTGGTAAATTTGTAATTAATTATTGATTTTTTATAATATTTACTGCATGTTTTTATTTGCTCAATCATAGACATGAATCCATCCTTTATGGTCCTAGAAAGAAACACATTTCCATCCGTAAAGTACAACTGAAATCTAAACAAAGTAACCTCAGAATACCAATCTAATAGACATGTCCTCTTATGATGTATTAAAACAGATATATCTACTAAATAAACATTTTAAAACTAGATGTTTCCTATGTTCAAGTACAAGTTTATTACTATACTATTAATAATAGCTACATATTTGTAGTTTGAAAACTTACCAGATAGCAATGCGAACAAGATACTTCTGTCTCCTGCACAACACAACAATAACTGTTATTTAATATCAAGAGTATGCAACTCTAAACACTACTCGGCACGCAAAATACCATCGTTTCAGTACATAGCTCCGCATCTATGGTTATATTATGGCAATTTTTTATCATGGTTATATTCCATAACTGTTATTTAAAATCTAGAGTATGCAACTCTAAACTACTACTTTTGTCTCATGGTTAGGAGATTTTTGTCTAAGTTCTGAGTTCTGACAAAAAAAATGAGTTAATCAATAATCAATCAAAGACATGTGATTCTTGTAGACACAGAAGATATGCAATCACTGTAGACACAGAAGATATGCCAATCTAAAAATGAGTTTTATCAACACCTTCACAAACACACAAATAAATATGGAATTGAAGATGACAAATAACATCCACATTGTAGACACAGAAGATATGCAATCACTCACAGTCACAACATGAGGACAGAACATCACAGAATCGAAAGCACCATTATATATACATCGGTAGTCAAAGAATCAACTATAGAGGATTACAGGCAGTTGAACTCATAGATTCATCAAAACGGTAACAAAAATCTAATAACAGTCAGCGTTGAAATGAATCTGAAACGGTAACAAGAATCTATGAAATGGAACTCGTAGATTCATCAAATCGGCTAAAACGGTAGCATGAAATGAAACCTGAATTGAATCTGATACATAAAATACATACCTAGCGACGATCGGCGAATACGAGTTGAATCCGGTGAAAGACGATAGGGTTGAATCGATGCTCTAGGGCTCAAAATAACTGAAATTTTTTTAAGAAATCGGTGAGGAATCGATGAGGAGAACTAGTTAAATTGGGACAAACATTGATCTGTTTAAACAATTGGAGATTGGGGTGAATTAGGTTAGCGCGCGGGATTAATTTGGGGCTAAATTGTGGTGCCATTTAGAAAAATTTTGAGATTACAGGCGGGGTTTGCAGGAAATTGATCGAGGAAATTTGGGGCTAGACAAACGGTAAAGATTTTAATTTTATTTTAAATTTTAATTATATTATAATTATATTACATATATAATATATAATATATATATTATAAAAAAAAGCTTTAGGATTATTTGTACCCTTATAACCTACTATTTGAATACCATATAATTTTTACTAAGATGGTGTACGCGCGTTGCGGCGGCGATGGTTTATAAAATAACAACGGACACCAGAAAATTAGTCAAAACAGAGAAAGTGTGGTCACTGAATCATTTCGGACATGAAACATAAAAAAACAACTGAGTTCATTGATCACACAACACTTTCCGATAAGCAACATTGGAGCACCCCATCTCGTTTAAAGTCTTGTCGAAATGCACTAATACTTTTGTATTTTCGCGTGATATCCCTCTTGACAATGCCAAGAAGAGTTGCCCATGGTAAAATACAAAATTCGATAAATTAAACACCAACGTGATTGTTTGATAACTACATGTCTTATAACGTACTATAATAGGACCAACATTTTAAGTGTCGTGTTAAGTTATGTGATAATAGGACCCTGAATAATCAAGTGTCTTATTATATTATCACATAATGCGACACTAACAACTAAGTGTCTTATAAAGTACTATAACAGGACCCACATTTTAGGCGTCCTGTTAGGTTATGTGATAATAGGACCCTGGATAATCAAGTGTCCTATTATATTTCACATAATGTGACACTAACAATTTAATGTCTTATAAAGTATTATATTAGGACCCACATTTTAAACGTCCTATTAAGTTCTATGATAATAGGACCCCGAATGATCTAGTGTCCTGTTATATAACCACATAATGGGACACTAACAACTAAATGTCTTATTAACTATTATATTAGGACCAAAATTAAAGCGTCTTATTAAGTTACATGATAATAGGACCCCAAACAATCATCCATAAATCTTGAAAACTTATTAGGACACTATTTGAGTATATCAGGACCCCCAAACTCTTGTTGTCCTATTAAATAGGTTTTTAGGACACCTTATAAATAGCATCCCACAAAAAGGGTCCTAAAAAGGCCTTTTTGTTGTAGTGCTGGCCGAACAAAACGCCAAGTCCTCAGCTGCCATCAGCGCGCTCGAGTGCATGATAGAGATGGCTAAGAGTGCACAGACTGAAGGCTTTACTCCAGAGAGTTGGCCGGTCAAGGATTGGGACGTGAGCCTCAAGAGGTTGATGGCTGAGAGGGGTGAAACTGCTGAGAAGGTTGCTAAGGAGATTGAGCTGGAGGTCATGAAGGTGGACAAGGAAACTGGTGAGAAGGACAAGGGCAAGGGTAAGGAGGTGAAGCAGGCAGAGGATGCTGATGATAAGCTGGGCGATGAAGACATTCTTGACTACGTCGGAGCCCACTTTTTTAGTTTGTTTGTTTGGTGGTTGGTTTTTGTTAAACAATGGTTGTGGTGAAACAGATACAATGGTAGTTAACTTATGGAGGCTTGGATGGAGGGACCTTGAGTTTCAAGGCGAAGTCCAAGCTTCCCAGACAACATAGTTGGCCTCAGGTGGAGGGATCTTGGGTTCCAAGACGAAGCCTGGGGTCAACTTCTTTAATTTCCTGCATATATGATAATCTAGTAGCATTTTGACTATCATGGTGTGTTGCATGTATTTTGGTTATATAGCAAACTCTAAAAAATATTTGAATGAGGATCCTGTAGGATGCTCAATAATTTAGTTTCATTTGAAAGCTCAAAAGTTTATTAAACCTGTAAAAATTAACAAACCATGATGCTAGCCAATCTTCAGTTAGTAATAAAAATATGTAACATATGCAGCACTGATGTCACCTGATCAAGAATATTCCAACTATTGAGATAATTAAGATCCTTGAGGATCCTTAGAAATCTCTAATATAAACTCGGGGAAATTCCAACGAAACTGAGAGTAAGTCTTGAGCACTTAAAAATGAGTTAAAGAGGGGTTAAGCCCATCTTGATCCTTTGAGGTAAGAAATACCTTATAAATCTTGGGTCTAAGCCAACTGGGGTCAAGCCCAAAACTTGAGAGACATGAATGTGCCTAATCCTTTGTTAATGTAAGAACATTAAAAACCTTAGCTAATCTGAGGACAAGCTCAAAAATACTTGGGACCAAGCCAACTGGGGTCAAGCCCAAAACTTGAGAGACACGAACGTGCCTAAACCTTAGTTGACATGAAAATGTCAAAAACCTTAGAACCTTAATGAGGTGACACGTCTGCCACCCATTTTGAAGTGAACTCTATGGCCAACAGTGATGAAATTATCAGCCACCCTCAGATGGACTGGTCGCACCACCTTGAACCATAGGCCACCACCGTGCGCTCCTGGCGAGGGTCTTGCGCTCCTGGCGATTCCCATTAGTGAACGAGAAGGTGAAAACCTCCTTAACCTTTGGTTGCATTCAGAATGTTTTATACTTAGAAGAGGTGATCAGCCTCTAGCTTATGACAAAGTGCTTAGAACACTTGCAAAATACTTCAAGGCTTGGTGAGGGGTGGGTGTTAGCTTGGCTAACACTGTAAGGATCAATTTAAACCCTCACGCGATATCTAGACTAGTGAAACCGTGCGGAATCCGGTTTAACTAGGTGATTCAAGGATAAACACAATAAACAATAACCGAAAAGTATATGCACAAGAGAAACACAAACCGATTGAAGAACAAACACTTGTATTGATTACTTGCAACTGCTTACACCTTAATCGAAATTCTAAAGAGAATTTCGATGTCACCTTCACACACCCAAAAGACTAGCAACCTAATAATGAGGGGAGGGCTTCCCTTATATAGGGATTCTCCAACTTGGAGAACAAGACAACCTAAAAACCCTAATTAATAGTCAATTCCCGTATTTGACTTTAATGGCCCACTAAACTCCCCTTAAACTATTTCAAATTGAGCCCAAACATGTCTTAAATGGCCCAATGACCCAATATAACAATAACCCAGCTAATTTTCACCTATTCTATCACATAGGTCATCAAAATAATCCGCCAATAGGTGATTTAATACACAAGCCACAAATTATTCCCTTACAATCTTCCCCTTGGCTTGTGCTATTAAATGTCTTCTACTTTCAATCTTCAGACTTGCAGTCTTCTCCTTGGCTTGAGCATGGGTTTGTGAAGATTCTTTTCTATAGCAATCTTCATTGGGCAGCAGCAAATGATTAATGACTTTTCTCTTTATCAGCAACAGCTTAAACTTCTTGAAATGAACAAGTAATGAGAGGAGGATTCTCAACTACTTGGTCCTTCTTGAAAGAAACTTTGGTTCTCGCTGGATCAAGTGTAACTGTCTTGACTTTTCTTGACATTCTTGATGTAGCTTCCCCTAAACACTTGAATGGTGTCTTTTGAATCTTTGGAAGCTTCATTTGAACAACCAACAAACTTCCCCTGAGCATAGGGTAAGTCCTTTTCCGTCTGGATCTTCAACTTGATCAGCAACAACAATGCATTGATCATCTGAGTCCTTGAATTTTCTTTTCCATGACATTTCATTTGCATTTAACCTGCCATACATGGAACAAACACAAACACTAACCAGCATATGATGCCTGGTTACTGGGTTAGCAGGAGAACAACATTCTTTAACACAAACCCTAACATTGATTACGGGTTTCCTTTAACTACTTCCCCTGAACCCGAAAACTCCTCACATTATCTCCCCCTGAGATTCTGGAGGGGTGATACCTTCTTGCATAAAACCCATAAAACTTATTAAAACCTTTAAATTAACCTGGCCATGGTTGAAAAATAAACAATAAAAACTTAAGATGACTCAAAAGAAAAAAAATAAAACAAACATATCAAATTTCTAAACGAGAAGGTTTTATTTGGGATCAAACCGTATGAATCTGACCAAGGAACCCTTTTCAGCTTCGGTTACTCGACCACGTCCAGACGATTTCTAGTATAGTGGTCCTTCTTAAACCCATGTTCCTCATTTTCCCGGCTGTTTGTCACTTATTTATCTTTTAGGTGCATTAATTATGAACATCCGATAGTCACACACAAATCCTAGGTAATTAATATGTGCAGTCTATCAAGCTTGATCATTCCCTACCACATATTTTCACATTCCCATATCCAGAGTTTTGAATCTTTTCTCGAGACTAGGTTGAGAAGAGAAAGAACAGATCATAAAAGAGATAGGGATAATATACAAAGACTTGTATGATTTCAACTCAGAGGCGTTTATCAGTCAGGTGGTAACCTTTCATCAAACACATAAGCCTAGTCACAAAGTCAGGGCTGAAGGGTTTTGGACGCTAGAGGGTCTCTTTTGTTGTGCACATTGGCATCTTTTGGGGTGTAAATTATATACAGCGGTCTGCAAGCACGTTAATCTAGACTAACCAGGTCTTTGCTCACGCAAAACAGAGGAAAGTCTGATTAACACGTCAACCATTCTACACCAGGTCATTGCTCACGCAAAGCGGAGGCAAGACTTGACTGACGGCTTTGACATCCCCAGATCTTTGCTCACACAAAACAGAGGGGACGCCGATTTTTTGAGATTTTTGATTCAACACTTTGGAGTCCGGCGTGTGTATCAGGAACAATTCCGCAGTCAAATAGAACAAGCACTTAACCTAAGTGTGTGTATCCCGTCAAATGACATACTTTATCTTTAAGTGTTGTGACCCATACCTTTGTTTTTTGGAACTGAGCCTACCGAGCACATCACCTTGGATCATGTCTTTCACTTTTGCCTTACGCGTGTCAGTCATTCTGAGAACGGAAATATTTCACTTCCCACCTTCTCAGGCAAACAAAGAAAAGATTAAAAATTAAAAAGCATAATTTTTAGGGGTCAACAATTTCATCTTTACAATTTCATCTTTTCTATTCTTCCCCTTGCTTTTTGATTTTTAATAACAACACAAACTTTTTTTTTTTTTTTAACCACACTAACACACTATAAGACAAACTTGGGCAAGCTAACCTTCAAAGTTTATCATTTGAGTTTTTTTTCTTCAGAAATGAGTTTTGTTTTATGCAGAACCATACTTCTCATCAGATTTGCCAAGAAACAAACAATTAAGACAGTACCTTGCTGATTTTGCTAGATTTACCTCTTACCAGAAGAACATCCCTACAAATGAGAATCTGCATGTCATGTAGTTGAGAGATGTCTTCTATCCTGTGCCTGGAACAATCACTTTCAAAAACAAATAAGTTAATGGAAGTCCTCCTTGACTGTTCCTGCACAAGGTGAGAGATTAGTTAACCATAAGTACCCAGGCCATTGTTGTTCTGGGTATACCTGCAGAGTCATTGAAAGTTATTTCTTTTAAGCACATTCTCTCTGAAAGATTGATACTTGGGGTTGTAGGTGCCTTTGATTTGGGTTTCTTGGTGTTGTTTTTGGCGGACTTTGGTGTGGGCTTTGTGGATTCATTAGAATTCACACGACCATCATTGGAAATGACATTCGTGGGCTGATTGTTTTCTTTCCCTTTACCCCGTAGCCTTTTAGGTGGAATTTGATAAATGTTTGATTTATCATTTTTAACTTCATCAAATTGTTTGGAGTGCTTCTTATACACCCCTTTAGGTAGGTAACACTGATTTACCACTTTTTTCACATTCCACCTCTCTTGATTATTCTCAGAAAGACCACCATGTTTGGGAACCCAAATAGGTTTTAAAGAAACAACTGATTTGTTAACAGAATCATTCAATTTATGACTTTTGAAATCAGTTTTGGTTGGATGTTGAGGTGACTTAGACTTTTGGTTAACTTTCTGTACCTTTGGTTGCATGGGTACAGACTTCTGCACCTTAGGGATTGAAGGTGCAGGCTTTTTGGTCACCTTGTGTACCTTTGGTTGTGAAGGTACATGTCTCTGCACCTTAGGGTGTGAAGGTGCAGATTCTTTGGTCACTTTAGATACCTTTGGGCCTGTAGGTACCTTTGGCTGAGAATTTACCTTTCTGTGGGCAGGTTTTTCGTTTGTGCCACCATATGATTGCCCTTGGAAGTTTTGAAAATGAGTTTTAGGGTAGTAGGGTTCATATGTCCTATATAAGCAATTCCTTGCCACATGTCCAGGATTCCCACACATATGACAGGACTGCTTCTTTGGGTATGCGGGAGCTTGGGAATATTTCTTCCCTGTGGATACCCAAGATGGTTTGGAATTTTTTGTGGATCTACACAACTTTGCCATTGGGCCTAGTTGTTAGCACATACTCCCGCTGTACTGGCACAAATTGGTCATACACAGAATTTACCTCAGGATATGGGATAAAGTCATGTGGTCTGGCCTCCTGCACATTCTGCACATTCTGCACGTTCTGCACATTCTGCACATTCTGCACATTCTGCACATTCTGCACATTACTAGCATTATCACAAACATTAGCACACACATTTAAACAATCATTCAAACCAACCAAATTGGGATCAGTAAGCTTAGGATCAGCAACCTGTGGTCCCTTATCCTTTCTCAAAATCCTGACTTTCCTCAAAGGTTTGGAAAGTTTAGGATCACAAACACCGAAATTAAAACTACCACCAACAGAAGTTTTGTCAAAAACATCAGACTTAGCAAAGCTTAATTCCGACTCACACTTGTTTAACACAAAACTTCTAGTTTTAAAATCAGGAAATTTTATACTCTCAACACCAACACTTTCTCCCTCAGAACCTGCTTCTTTATTTTTTGTATCTGCACAAGAAATAGTAGAGTTAGAAATAGGAGCAGTAATTTTAATAGGACATTCAGAAAGTCTTTTGTCAATGTCAGCTAAAGAGTCTATTGTCCCCTTTGATGGTATATGTTCAGAAATCATTTCATGCATGTGGGGCATGGGGACAGTATGAGTTGATGTTTCTTCTTTGACTTCATCCCCAAAACCTAGACCTGAATTTTGTTGAACATATTTCATCCTAACATCAGAGTTATAGAAAAGAGATCTAGCTTCTAGCATTTTTTATTGAATCTTATTATTAGCATCAATCTTACTTTGAGATTTAGCAAGCTGATCTTTCAATTCTTCTACCTCTTTCGTTAGATTTTCAACTTTTGTGTTAGCAACTCTCAACAAAACTCTAGTGTCACTTAGTTGATTATCAAGGTTTGTCACATCAAGCTTTGCAGCTTCATACTTTTCCCTATTTACTTTAGCCATATCTTTGAAATTATTTGATTCTCTAGTGGCACGTTCACAGTTTAGGGATTCATAATAAAATTTAGATTCATATTCTTTGTAAGCATTAAATACCTCCACACAATGAGAACAGGAACAATTACATACCTCAAGGTTGCTGGTAGATACAGAATTACCTGGTAGAAGGGGTGCCATGATTTTCTTTGATTTGGACCGGAAAGACTTGACCGGATCGAAGAGTGAAAGCCGAAGGGTTGGATAGAAAAGGGTGAAGTTTGGATAGAAAAGTCAAGTTTTGGATCGAAAAGTGGACTTTTTGATCGAAAAGTGGACTTTTTGATCGAAAAATGGACTTTTTGATCGAAAAATGGACTTTTTGATCGAAAAGTGTGGCTGATCGAAAAGCTGGTCGAAAAGCTGGTTGGCTGATCAAAAAGTTGTTTAGCTGATCGAAAAGCTGTCTTGGCTGATCGAAAAGTCACAAGGGGACTTTCCGATCGAAATGGGCTGATCGAAAAGTCACAAGGGGACTTTCCGATCGAAATGGGCTGATCGAAAAGTCACAAGGGGACTTTCCGATCGAGATGGCGCGACAGAAAAGGATTTTCGATCAGGAGGACGATCGAAAAGTCTAGAAACAGGGTCGAAAAGTCTCCAATTCACGAATTTAGCACCTCGAATGCTCCTGTCTTGACTCGAAACCTGCAAAAATACTTCCGAACTGTGCTAAAAACTGAAAATCACCAACAAAACTCAAACGGTTAGTTGACAAAAACTTGAATCGGATATCGCGAGAGCCTTGAAACTTGCGTTTCTTGGCTCTGATACCAATTGTAAGGATCAATTTAAACCCTCACGCGATATCTAGACTAGTGAAACCGTGCGGAATCCGGTTTAACTAGGTGATTCAAGGATAAACACAATAAACAATAACCGAAAAGTATATGCACAAGAGAAACACAAACCGATTGAAGAACAAACACTTGTATTGATTACTTGCAACTACTTACACCTTAATCGAAATTCTAAAGAGAATTTCGATGTCACCTTCACACACCCAAAAGACTAGCAACCTAATAATGAGGGGAGGGCTTCCCTTATATAGGGATTCTCCAACTTGGAGAACAAGACAACCTAAAAACCCTAATTAATAGTCAATTCCCGTATTTGACTTTAATGGCCCACTAAACTCCCCTTAAACTATTTCAAATTGAGCCCAAACATGTCTTAAATGGCCCAATGACCCAATATAACAATAACCCAGCTAATTTTCACCTATTCTATCACATAGGTCATCAAAATAATCCGCCAATAGGTGATTTAATACACAAGCCACAAATTATTCCCTTACAAACACCCCTCCGATGCCTAAGTCAGTAATCATTTCACAAGGATAATAATATGAAATTGAAATGAGAATAAAAATCATACCTGATGTTTTTGGTGCTTACGCAAGGATCTTTGGATATGCTTAGAGGATCCGGAGAGCACTTACATAAAATATAACTTCAAGTGAATTGCATTCCAAGCTCTTAGGAGCAGCTGACCTTCCATAGTCGCTAGCCTGTATGCTACTTTTCCAGCTTCTGAGTCTATTAGGTAAGGACCTTCACATTTAGGTGCAAGTTTTCCATGTGCTGGATTGGTAGTATTTTGAAAAGCTTTCCTGAGTACCAGATCTCCTACTTGAAATCTTCTGATCCTGAGATTTCTGTTGTAAGACTTGGCTATCCTTTGCTGGTATGCTGCCATCCTAAATTTTGCGAGGTCCCGAATTTCATCGATTGTTTCAAGATCTTCAAGAAGTTCCTGTCAATTTCCTTCAAAATCTCGGCAGCTTGTTCTGGCAGTTGGCATCACCATTTCAGTGGGTATTACTTTTTCTGAGCCAAACACTAAGGAAAATGGTGTTCGACCAGTAGCATTCTTGGAAGTCGTTCTGTCAGCCTATAATACGAGAGGTAGCTCTTCAGCCCATTTCCCTTTCTTGTCTCCTAGCTTCTTCTTAAGATTATTGATGATAATCTTATTGCTTGATTCCGCTTGGCCATTAGCTTGTGGATGTATGGGAGTTGATGTTACCATCTTGATGCCCCATGCCTCATAAAAACTAGTCGTTCTTTTTCCAATAAACTGAGACCCGTTGTCACAAACTATTTCCGAAGGGATTCCAAATCTTGTCAAAATATTCCTTTTAATGAAGGAGATCACTTCCTTTTCTCTAACTTGAAAAAAAGCTTCGGCTTCAATCCACTTAGAAAAATAGTCTGTCATGGCCAGCGTGAAGACTTTTCCTCCAGGTGCTACAGGCAGCTTACCAACTATATCCATGCCCCATTTCATGAACGGCCACGGAGATGATATTGAGTGGAGCGGCTCAGCAGGCTAATGGAGGATAATGCCGTGCCGCTGGAATGCATCACACTTCTGAACAAAGGCCATTGCATCCTTCTTCATAGTGGGCCAGTAGTATCCTGTCCTCAATACTTTGGAAAATAATGATCTGCCCCCAGTGTGATTGCCACAATCACCTTCATGAATATCCTGGAGTACTGCAAGTACTTCAGGCTGCTCGAGACATCTCAAGTATGGTCCTGCAAAAGATTTCTTATATAAGATATCATTTATTATTGAATATGGGATTACCTTTGTTCGGAAAAGTCTGGAGTTCTCATTTTTGGGGATTTTTCCTTCTTGGATAAATCTCCTGATAGGGTATGTCCAGGATTCCTGAGGATCCTGAGAGTTTATCATTTCTTGATCTTTATCTGCTATGACGTCATTGACCTCCTGTTGTTCTATTGCTGGGGTCAGGATGTGAGTTATGGTAATCTTGACACCTTCTGGGATCCTTAAAGATGATGCTAAATTTGCCAAAGCATCAGCTTCTGCGTTTTCTTCTCTAGGTACCTGTGATATGCTACAATTTTCAAAAGATAATGTAATTGTTTTACAAGGTCTAGATATTTGGTTAGCCTTTCGCCTTTCACTGCATAAGATCCATTAAATTGGTTAGTCAATAACAAGGAGTCAATAAAAACTTGAATGTATTGGATACCCATATCTTTAGCAAGTTGTAATCCTGCAATTAAAGCTTCATATTCGGCTTCATTATTAGTAGCCTTGAATTCACAATGGATAGATAGAGGGATAATGTCCCCCTGTGGCGATTTCAGTAGCGCACCCAATCCTGTTCCTCTAACGTTAGATTCTCCGTCTGTGTACAAGGTCCAGCTGCCTGAAGCTTCTTCGAGTTGCTTGACCTCTAGTTCAACTTCTGGCAGTATGTCGCTGCTAAAATCAGCCACAAAGTCAGCAAGGGCTTGTGACTTGATTGTTGTTCTTGGCTCATATATGATGTCATAGGCACTTAATTTGACTGCCCATTTCGCCATTCTTCCTGACATCTCTGGTTTTCTTAAGACACACTTAACAGGATAGTTAGTTTTCACATAAATAACATGAGTTTCAAAGTAATGTCTTAATTTTTGAGAAGCCATGACAAGAGCTAAAATCAGTTTTTCTAAATAAGAATACCTGGTTTCAGCGTCCAATAATGTTTTGCTTACATAGTATACCGGATGCTGTTGTCCCTCATGATCTTTCACAAGCACAGCACTTACTGAGCTGCCTGAAACTGCTAGATAGAGAAATAGTGGTTCGCCCTTGACTGGTTGCATTAGAAGTGGAGCAGATGATAAATATTCTTTCAGGGAGCTCAGGGTTGCTTCATGTTTCTCACCCCATTCGAACTTTTTGTTCTTCTTCAATATGTCATAGAATTCTTTGTTCTTCTCGGACGATCTTAATATGAATCTGTTGAGTGCTGCCACTCTTCCAGTTAATCTTTGAACTTCCTTGACACTTGTTGGAGATTTCCAATTTATGATTGCTCGGATCTGTTCAGGGCTGGCCTCTATTCCTCTTTCAGTAACCATGAAGCCCAAGAACTTGCCGGCTCTTACTCCAAAATGGCACTTGGAAGGATTCAATTTCATGTTGAACTGGTCCAAGATATCAAAAGCAGCTTCAAGATCTTTAGGATGGTCCTTTGCTTTTTCCGACTTTACCACCATATCATCTATGTATACCTCCATGGTGTCCCCCAGTTTGTCTTTAAACATCATGTTGACTAGCCTCAAGTATGTGGCACATGCATTTCGTAAACCAAAAGGCATTGCAATATAACAATAAATACCTGTGGGTGTCATGAAGGCCGTATCCTCCTGATCTGATGGTTCCATTTGAAGTTGTTGAAAACCCGAAGATGCGTCCATAAAAGTTAACATCTCGTGTCCGATAGTTGCGTCCACTATAGAATCGATGTGTGGCAGAGGGAATGGATCTTTCGGGCAGGATTTGTTTAGGTCTGTGTAATCTACACATACCCTCCACTTACCGTTTTTCTTCTGGACTACCACCACGTTGGCCAGCCATCGAGGATATTTAACTTCTCTAATCATTTTTAACTTGAGCAGCCTGTCAACTTCTTCTTGGATTATGATGTTTCTCTCAGGAGCGAACTTCCTTCTTTTCTGATGTATTGGCCTGAAAGATTCATCTATACCAAGTTTATGAGTAATAATATCTTTAGATATACCTGTCATGTCTTCATGTTTCCATGCAAACGTTGTGATTCTGGATTTTAAGAGGTTCACGAGCTGCTCTTTAATATGCTCAGGAATATTGGTTCCTACCAGCACTTTGATTTCAGGATCTTTTGTCATCTGAATTCTTCGTGCTGGTTTCTTTAATTGCTATGCTGGCTTGGGCTTGATGGTGTTCTTCATAGCAGAAGTATAGCAGTCTTTGGCTTCTTGTTGATCACTTAGTATTCTTACAACTCCCCAAGGTGTGGGAAGCTTCACACATTGATGATAGGTAGATGGAACTGCTTTCATGTCATGGATCCATGACCTTCCCAAGATTACATTGAAACAAGGAAGGGAGTCAATAACGCAGAATTTCTGCATGGAGTTAACTCCTTCAATGTAAACAGGAAGTCTGATGTCTCCAACCGTATGCTTGGTTTCTCCGCTGAATCCTACTAACACCGAGGATCTTGGAATTATCTCTTCTTCTGGAATGCTCATCTTTTTAAGCACGTCCAATTGAATGATGTTGACCGAACTGCCATTGTCTATCAGGATCCTGCGAACATAATGGTTAGCAATACATAATGTATGTTGGGCTATACTTTAGAGGCATGAACATTAGATGTGGGCTTGTTTAAATATTGGGCTTATGGGCTTAGAATAGTTTTGGATTGGGCCATGTGGGCCGCTTTTGTGTTTATGATTGGATTAGGGTTTGTAAGTGGGTAGTATATAAACCCTTTTAGTTTATGATTAACCAGCTTTTGGATCTTCTTTGTTTAATCAAGTCTATTTCATCTACTTTCTTCTCGAATCAATCACTAACGAGGATTCCGCACTCGTTTGTGATAGCAATATCGTGATTTGGTTTTTTTCTGGACCTACAATTGGTATCAGAGCCAAGAATCACTGATTCGAGGCTCTCACGGTATTGGATTCGAGGTTTTTCTGGAAAAAGGTTCGAGTTTTTGAAGATTTGAAGTGTTCTTCGTGTTTGCGATCATTGCTGCTGCTGTTTCTGGGTTTATTTGGGGTTTACGACTGCTGTTTCTTTGAAGATTTGAATCGGAAACTCGATTACGAGTTCAAGCTGCAATTTTTACGTGTTTACGACCCGAAAATTTGTGTTTACGACTTCTTCTGATCGGAATCGGGTGTTTACGATTTCTACTTGCCGGAAACTTCAATCGTAATCAGTATTTATGATTCCCTCAGCCGGAATCATAGTTTATGATAAGAATCAATCGTAATCGGTGTTTACGATCAGGCGTTTACGACTTGCTCCGTAGTCTCGATCGTAATCAAGTGTTCTCGATCGTAATCAGGGTCTACGATCGTAATCTCTGTGTTTGGAAATTTGGACTTTAGATTTAAGTTTTCCTAAGCTTGCATTATGGATTTCGAACCAAGTATGTATCAGAAGTTGGATTTTGAGATTGGATCCATCACTCGTCCACCAAGACTCACATCGGCGGATAATTTTCTGGAATGGAAATGTAGGTTTGAAAACCACTTGAAGAGTGTTGATTTAAGACTATGGAGAGCGGTAATTCAAGGGCCACACACGCCTACACATGCAGAAGGAACCAATGCGGGTAAAGCTAAAACGGAAGACGAATTTGATGATGATGATTGGGAAAGATGCAACAAAGCTGAAAGGTCATTTGCCATCATGACCATGGCACTAACACCAGATATTGCATAAGGATTTAAGCACTGCAAGACTGCCAAGCAACTCTGGAATGCTTTGATAGTGGCTTATGAGGGAAATCCGGACATTAAGGCAAGCCGCAAGCAAATGCTGAAGCAGAAATTCAACCTATTCAACCACATTCAAGGTGAATCCTTCGAAGCACAGGTGCAGAGGTTCGTGTCTCTGATGGCCGAAATGTCAAGCTATGGTGTTGAACCAGATCTAAAGGATAAGAACCTGAAACTGCTGAATAGCTTGCCCAAATCCTGGAATACCAACATCTCCATCATTAAGGACAACAAAAAGCTGAGTGAGCTATCTCTTGATGAGATGATCAACAAATTGAAGTCAAAACTTATTGATGACAAGCAGAGAGAATTGAACCATATAAGCTCCCTTAGTTTAGCGGGAAAACTGAACCAAGCACTGTTGTCAGAAGAAGTGGATTCTAAACAAGATGGAAAGTCAGCTGGAAGTGGACCGAGCTCTATCACAAAGTCAACTGCTTTTGTGGCACAACCTCATGCAAGTTCAAGTGGAGGTGTCAACCCTGATGCTACAAATGATCCCAATTTTGCACTCGGAATGGGATTTATGAACAACTATCATGCTCTAATGGCCGGAACTTTAGTCCCTACTGAGATGCTTATCAGGTGAGCTGAATCAGATAAATCCAGAAGATGTAGAGATGTTGGATGTCTCTTGGCAGATGCCAATGGCTGTTTTCAGAGCAAAGAAGTTCATGGCAAAGACTGGGAGAAATGTATGGAAGGACCAAGATAAGATTAGGATGGGGTTTGACAAGAGCAAGCTGAGGTGCTACAACTGTGACGAGTATGGGCACTTCGCAAGAGAGTGCACAAAGCCGAGGAAAGAAAGAACAGAAGAAAGGAAAGCTGGTGATGGCAAAGGAAAGGCAGAGTCAAGTGCTTTGGTTGTGCAGGAAGGAGGTGGATATGACTGGACTCCTCAGTTAAAAGAGTTCAGCCTGTCACATGCAATGATTGCTGCTATGGAAAGGGATGATGAGGAAGAGCATGCATTTGTTGTAACTGATGAGAAACCTGAAGAGATTCAGATAGAAGACAAGGAAGCCTTTGCTGCTGAGGTTGATAACATCAAGGTATGTCCTGATCCCACTTGTGCTCGTATAATTCCTGGACTTAGACAAATCTGTAAAAATTATCAGTTAGAATTGTTTGAGATAAAATGCGAGAGGAGTTCTTTTAAGGGTAGATGGCAAAAGAATGAAGAGAAGGTAAAAGCTCAGAAACTAGACATAGTGAAGTATCAAAAACTGGCAACTGAGAAAGCTCTTCTGTATGACAACGCTAAGTTAGAAATAGCTGAGCTTAGTAAGCAGATAGATGAACTTAAGCATAAGAACAATGAGTTGCAAGTAAAACTTGATATGAATCATATGAGAAGCAAAAGAATGTTAGAGGCTAGTAAATCTTTGAACACATGCATAACTGAGGTTAGAATAGGTAAGGACAAAGGTGGAATAGGGATTAGCTTCTCAGACAAAAACAAGAATGATGTTCCTCAAGATAAGACTAGAGACATAATAGGAATAATCCTTGAGGAGGATCAAGTTGATAGATCGGAAGCAGGAACACATGAGATAGGACCTCCCTTAGATAGTGTTCTAGTAGGAGTAACACCTATGACTGATCAGGAATTTGAAAATGAGAAACACATGATCTATGGGTTGGGTAATCAGAATGAAACAATGGCATCCACAAGTAAATCGGGTCCGTCCCAGGAATCATTAAACAATAGTGTTGAACCTGCTGATGGCTTTGTTTCATGTGCAGATGAAGTAGGTATTGAAGATGTGTCAGGGGAGGATGCTGAATGTTTGAAAGTCAATGAATGTCATGTGTCTAGTAGTTCTAGTCTTAATTTACCTAAGGATGATGTTCTGGCATCATGTGTCAGAACTTAATACGTCCAAGTCAAAACAAGTAGTTGTATCTTTGTTATCAAAACATCTTTCTAATTCCAATGAAAAAGTTGATGGTTTTAAAATTCGCGTGCCTAACACTAAAATAGGTCGTGAGACTAAGCCCAAAGATTTTGTTGCTTATCCCCAGGTTGTGTCAACTTTCAATAGAACAAACAAATCTAAATCAGAGCAATTTTGTTTAATTACACAACCGGAAAAAGATACAAAACGTGTTATACACAAATGGGATGATAAGCCAGAGTGGAAGTCGTCTTACCCAAGACGTTCATACCTCTGTAGTCATGTCAATGGGCCTAGGCTTATGAACTGTTTTCAATGTGGAAAGCCAGGACACTTTGCTGCTAATTGTGTGAATAGACCATTTCAACCATACTATCCGCAAAACCCACGGACTAGTATGTTGGAGAAAATGATGACAGGAGAAAAGCAAAAGCAGAAGCAACAAGCTTTGTTTAAGGGGAAGCAGTGTTTGGAACCAATGAAGACTCAACAGTCTAAGGTTTCAAACACAAAGGCACCTGTGACAAAGCCTGTTGTTGAAAAATGGAATGTGGCCAAAACTCCAAAACCAACTTATGCATCAAAAGGAGTTTACAAAAGAAATGATAAGATAAAACCAGAATTTGCTGAAAAACAAATGGCTAAAGTCAAAAGAGTTAATAAACCTAATGGCAAAGCAAAGGTTGAGCAACAGGTTTTAAAACAAAAAGATGTCACTCAAACAAAACAACTTGTTTACACAAAATTGAAACTTGAGTGGACACCTGTTAAAAAGCCATCTGGTAAAAAGGCCACATCACCACAAAAGAAACCTGTGTCAGTCAAGAACTCGTCAAATGTGTTGAGCCCACAGAAAAACACCACCTGGAAACCAAAAGTCAACATTCAAAATGTGAATGTACCTGAATCAAAGCCAGAAATGACCCTCCAATTAGTTAATTACATTGATTCCAAAGGTGTGCCCAGATCTGTCATGGCCTGGGTACCTAAATCTCACTGATCTCTGATTTGTGTAGGGACAGCCAAGAAGATCTATCAACAATCTCTGGTACGTTGATAGCGGTTGCTCCCGACATATGACCGGAGACTTATCCCTTTTGGAAGATGTGGAAGACTTCAATGGCGGAGGTGTATCATTTGCAGGTGGTGTAGGTGGAAGAATAAGCAAGAAAGGAGTGGTGAGAAGTGGTAACCTATCGTTTTCTGACGTACATTATGTGGAGGAGCTGTCACACAGTCTACTGAGTGTCTCTCAGATCTGTGATAGAGACTATTCTGTGTTGTTCAACCGCAAGGAGTGCATTATTCTCAAGCCTGGTGTGAAAATTCCAGAGGAGTGCATCTTGATGCGTACTCCGAGAAGAGCAAACTCTTATCAGCTTAATATGGGTCAACCCCCAACTTCAGAAGAAGCCTGTCTCATATCCAAACAAAATGAGAACTTAGCTCTATTATGGCATAGGCGTCTGGGGCATGCTAACATGAAGAATTTGACCAAGCTTGCAAAGGGAGAACATGTCAGAAAGCTGCCTATCAAAGATTTCTCTACTGTAGAAAAATGTGTGGCTTGTGCGAAGGGGAAGCAACACAAGTTGCCGCACCGTCCAAAGATAGCAAATTCAATGTCATCCGTGTTACAACTTCTTCACATGGATTTATTTGGGCCAATGCAAGTACAAAGCATCAGCAAATTCTCTTACTGTCTCGTGATTGTGGATGACTACTCACGATTCACTTGGGTCTTCTTTTTATCCAACAAGTATGAAACTCCGATCTTAGTGAAACAGTTTGTCACACTTATAGAGAATCAGCTGAACGAGAAGGTCAAGGCTATCAGAACGGACAATGGAACAGAATTTAAGAATGCAGAGTTAAATATGTTCTGTGGAGAGAAGGGGATAGAGAGACAGTTCAGTGCACCCTACACTCCGCAACAGAATGGAGTCGCTGAGAGAAGAAACAGGACACTCATTGAAGCAGCAAGGACAATGATGTGTGAAGCTAAATTGCCAATCTTCTTCTGGGCTGAAGCAGTTAATACGGCTTGTTACGTGCAGAATCGTGTTCTTTTAAACAAGCGTCATGAGAAGACTCCGTATGAGATTGTTTATAAAGAGAAGCCAACGGTGGGATATTTCAAGACATTCGGGTGTCCATGCACGGTTCTGATTCAGTCCGATGTGGGGAAATTCGAGGCTAAGGCTGATGAGTGTTATTTTGTGGGTTACTCAGCAAATAGTGCTTATCGTGTCTACAACAAAACCACCAAAGTTATCATTGAGGCATATAACGTAGACTGGCTTGAAGACAATCCTACAGATGCAGGGAGTGGACCAGATTGGATTTTTGATTATGGGTCGCTGTTTGAAGGGTTCAATTTTTCAAATGTTTTCCATCATTTGGGTGAAGAAGAAGACATTATTGCTCAATCATCTGAATCAAGACCTCTTGTTGAAAAAGTTAGTGAGAAAGCAACAGATGCAGTTCCCACAAATGTCAATGCAGATGCTCCGGGATCTTCGGGAACTAAAGATGATGATTCAGAAATTTCTCAAAACCAAGGTATGAGTGATAATATTGTTAATTCTAACCTGCCTGTTTCTGTTTCTGTGCCAGATGTTCAAGTATCAAGGATCAATAAAGACCATCCAATCAGCAATATACTTGGACCAGTTTCAGCAGGTGTTACCACTAGAAGCCGCACGGGAGACATTAATTTTTGCATGTATTCGTGCTTCATATCCCAGATTGAGCCTCCTAATGTGATGGTTGCTCTCAGAGATCCAAGTTGGATAGAGGCCATGCACAATGAACTTAATCAGTTTTCTAAGCTGGGAGTGTGGCGCCTAGTGGAAAGGCCAGAGAACAAGAAGGTTATACCCACACGTTGGTTATACAAGAACAAGAAGGATGACACGGTATAATTGTCAGAAACAAAGCAAGGTTGATTGTTCAGGGCCACAGACAAATTCATGGAATTGACTATGATGAGGTGTATGCACCCGTGGCCAGATTGGAGGCTATCCGGATATTCCTTGCAGTTGCATCATATCTAAACGTCACAGTTCGCCAGATGGATGTGAAGACAACATTTTTATATGCAGAAATGAATGAGGAAGTTTATGTGACTCAACCACCGGGGTTTGTAGATGAGGAGTATCCAGATCATGTGTATCTTCTGGATAAGGCTTTGTATGGACTACATCAAGCTCCACGCACGTGGTATGAGACACTATTAACTCATCTGGTGGAGAATGGATACTCAAGAGGAGTGGTTGATCAGACTCTGTTTAGGAAGAGGGTGAAGGATGACATCATCATGGTGCAGGTTTATGTAAATGACATCATCTACGGGTCAACAAACGAGGAATTATGAACTGAGTTTGAAGAGATAATGAGAAAGAAATTTGAAATGAGTGACCAGGGAGAGATGAGTTTCTTCCTAGCCTTGCAAGTGAAACAGGATGAATATGGAATTCTTATTCACCAAGGAAAATATGTGAATGAGGAGTCAGTGAGTGAATTCATGTATCGCAGATGGGGAGTCAGTGAGTGAATTCATGTATCGCTCGATGATTGGATCACTTATGTACTTCACAGCAAGCAGGCCAGATATTATGCATGCAGTGTGTCTGTATGCCCGCTATCAGGCTAATCCTAAACTTTCACATTTAATTGCTGTTAAACGTATCTTTAGGTATCTGAAGGGCAGGCCTAGGCTTTGACTTTAGTACCCAAAGAACACTGATTTCCAATTGTTTGCATTTACTGACAGTGATTATGGAAGCAGTGATCTTGACCGGAAGTCAACAACTGGTGGATGTCAGTATCTGGGAGATAGACTCATTTCTTGGCAGAGCAAAAAGCAGCATACCGTCTCAAAGTCAACTGGTAGTATGGATACAAAATCAGCTCACTGATTACGGTATGGAATTCGTTAACACTCCTATCTTTTGTGATAACGATGCTGCTCTAGAAATTGTGAAAAACCCCGTTCATCAATAAAAAACAAAGCACATAGACATCAAGGTACAATTTATTCGCGATTGTTATGATCGGGAGTTAATTCAGCTTCAAAAGGTGAGCTCAGACCAGAATGTGTCTGATATTTTCACAAAACCCTTACCTCGTCCCAATTTTGAAATGTGTGTCGAAGGCCTAAGGATGATTGCCTTCGAGGAATGATCTGATCAAAATTTCTTGTAAATATCTTTTAATATATATATATATTTCTTTTCAAAAGCCTCATAAAAACAGGGGAAGAAATATCGTTGTTTCAGAAAATCTAAGAAAGATCTGTTTGAGGTTTTTATGATGTCTTTTGTTTGCCTTGAGTTGGTAGGAAGTGATATAAATTTCCAAGACAATCGGAGACTGACACGTGTAAGGCAGAAGTGAAAGACGTCTCAAAAATGATGTTCGGTAAGCTAAATCAAAAACTATGATCATCCAAGTAAGTGCAGTAAACTTAACTTCTATACATGTTTAAGTTTTCCATCCTGGTTTAGATAGTTTAAAAGACTGAGTCCTAGAAAAAATGGGTTGAGAGTGGTATTCACCTAGTATTCACTCTCTCACACGCCATGTTTCTGCTAAGTATGACATCACCACAGAAAAATGAAAAGAAAAGAAAAAAAAAGGAAAATGAAAAGAAAAAGAAAAATAAAAAATGTTGATAAAAATTCATAAAATTATTGTGTTTGGTCTTCTCTGCGTGCTTATGCGACCGACCTGATCACCAACTCATAATTAAGAATAAGTGGTAATCATAGCAGTGGTGCATGGTTCCTCAAGTTGGGGGTTTGTGAATCCTCAATAAACTCTGAGGTTGGGTAGGTTTTGCTATGAACGATTGGGTGTGGGGACGGTTAAACATGACGGTAATTATATACCACAATTAAGCACTTAAAACTTTTAACTGGATGTGAGTTTATATGGTTTCAAAAATTTTGGGCAATCGTCTAGAGCGTCGAGTAACGGAAGCTAAAAAGGGTTTCTCAGTTAAAGATTTGTCTGGTTTGATCCATGAATTTACATCAGCTTCGAGGCAAGTAAATTTTAAATTTCTATAATTAGGTTTTATTGTTTTATGGTTTATCTTATCTTTCAAGTTTTTTAAATGTTATTTCTTTTAAATCATTATTTTATTTTATGATCAAGATTAGATAATCGGGGTTTGAGTCTGAGGGGAAGCTTCATAACTTCTCAAATCTTCAAAGTTAACACGTTTTGAGAGAATTAACTTTTTTAAGAGGTTTGGGAGGTTTTTAAAATAAGTTTGAACCTTGAGGGGGCAAAATTGAAAATTTTTCAAAAAAAAAGGGGTATAAATACCCATTTCCGGTTTACGATCCAAACACTTTCCTCTTTCTCTCGTTTATGACCACCACCACTCCAAACCCTAACCTCCGCCTTACTCGCCGGAAAACCATCTCAGCCACCTTCCGACCACCTCCGGTTAATCCGAGCACACAGACGTTTTCCTAATACATTTCCGACCAAGAACCCCTTGTTAATCGGCTGTGTTCACGAGACTTCATCATTCTATTCACGGATTTTGTGATTTAAACCCTAATTCTTGATCATCTTCTGTTTTGGCTCATTTCGAGTCGATTTTGCGTGATTAGAAGTCGGATTCGTGATTGGAACACTTGAAAGGTAGTGCTAGATGTTCATTTTACAAGTTTGAGGTGTTTAATGTGTTTCCGAGAATGTTGCAGGTTCATCCATGGAGGTTTTTTGTTGTTTACGATCGATGGTGTGAAGAAGACGGCGGTTGGCGTTTACGATCGGCGATTACGATCGTCGATTACGATCGGTGTTACCAATACAGTTTCCGATCGATGTTTACGATCGGGCTAACCATTTACAATCGGGCCTGGCGTTTTCGATTGGGCCTAAACTGATTTTCCTTTTGACCCGGTCGTAAACATATTAGCGGATCGTAAATCCACTTAACGGATCGTAAACCCACTCTTGGATCGTAATCTAGTGTTTTTTTTAAATCTTAAACACATAATATTTTTTTTTTGGAATTTCATTTAACTTAATTCTTTTTAAGTTAAAATTAATTGTGTTTGTTAACTTGTGTTTCAAAATCAAAATATTTTTCTTGAACGTTTAAATTGAGATTTTCAGATCTTAACGAGTTGAATGTGTTAATCAATTGAACTTCAAGATATTGTTGGCAAACATAATTTCATTTTGATGAGTTTAAACCTGATGCACTTGTCTCGTTGTTTCAGATGGCAGAAAACATGCTTGATGAGGAAATTCATTTTGAAAGGGATCACTGTGTACCTGCATATCTTGATGACCCACCAGAGAGGCACATGCAGCTTTTCTACTCTTTGGTGGCTGGGCTAAATGTTTGCAAGATTAATCATGCTTTGCGGACAAGTGTGCTTATCGATGAGCAACTTGTAAGAGAATTCTGGGGAACAGCCAGGGCAAATGCTGAAAAGACGAGGATCACAGCAACAGTTCAGAATCGTCAGATTGTGATACTCGAAGAAGACATCCACCAGGGATTAAACATAAATGACAGAGCTGAACATCCAATAGAGTACCAACAGGCTCGTGTATTAGAAGATGCCCAGTTGATGGGATATGAAGGAAAGTTCCCTCCTATCTTCAAGAAGTTGTTGCCGCACTACTGGAGGTGCTTGGCTCATTATTTGCAGAAGTCCTTCTTGGGGAAGAGGACAAGCTTTGATCAGCTGAAAAAGCTACATGGGACTGCGTTTGTAGCACTTGCCTTAGACTGGGACTTTAACTTCTCAAAAATGATGCTGATAGATTGGGTTGGGAATGCAGTCTTAAGTGCAAGAGATCAGTTCCTTATGACTCCAAGGTTAGTTCAAATGGTGGTGATGAAGAAGTACCCGATGATCGATGAAAGAATTGAGAAATTGGACATCAAATTCATGGATAGTGGGGTGTTTGGCCTGCAGACACAAGACCGAAAAGGAAAGAACAGCTTTCAGGGAAGGATTAAATGGGCCAAAAGAGGTGCATTTCCTGAAATTGCTAGAGAGTAGGTGATAGAGTCAGATCCAGAGGCTGAACCTCAATCAGATGTGCCGACTGTAAATGTGACTGTTGCTGAAGATCACGATGTGACAGCACCAGTTGTAGTAAATGTTCTGGATCAAACAGAAGGTATACCCTCTGATGAAGAAAACGTGATGGACGATATCTTCGCTAATCAAGAGAATGTGGACGATGATATCTATGAGGACTTAGAACCAATCAATCTTAAAAGATCAAGGGATGTCCTGAACTCGTCTTCTAGTGGTGACTCCATCCCTCAAGAGTTGGATATTCAGTTCAATGTGAATGAGATGCTTGAAGAGCCTGTCCCCTTTTGTGAACCATCTCCCAGGAAGAGGACAGATCCAAGAAGTGTCAGGTTCAAGTTCACAAAGACTAGCTCAAGTCTATTGATGGTGCATCCAGCAGGGTCCAGTTCACAAAGTCAAACTGTTCAAGAAGAAACAACAGATCAGAATGTTGAAGATCAACCTGCCCAGGTTCAGACTGAAAGTCCTCTTCTGAATGAACGTAGCCCTGTTCATGCAGAAAGGCAATCTCTGGATGTTGATAACACTGTTGTAGTACCGAGCCCTGTTAGAATAAGTGTCTCTTCTGGAACAAGTATGCCGCCAACAGTGATTCCAAGTTTCCGCCCACTTCAAGCTGCTGAGCTCCCTATTGAGATGAGGATTAGTGCAGACCCTCACATTAACTTTCTGATGTCTCAGAACAGAATTACAGAGACTGAGATAAAAGCACTCCAGGCTGAGAACAGAAAGTTAAAAGACAAGGAAGTGGCTGACAAGAATAGGTTTAAGTACTTGTATGAGGCCTTAATGGATTTGAAAAAGAAGTATAATGAGTTGAAAGGTGTTGTGGTGTCAGGTGCTTCAGGTGACCCCGATCAAAGCTCATCTCAGGCTGCACAACATACAGTGACTATGAATGAAGATAAAGGAGATGACACCATAGAGATGTCAGACTATGCACGAAGTGGAAGAGTCATCTCTAAAGCACCAGAAGGTCATGACAACTGGTTCAAGGAATTTTTCCAAGGACCAGCCCCCACTCAATACACCACTGATGTTGGTGAAAGCTCAATCGACAAAAGGGGGAGTCGTGAAGCTATTCTGTGATGGCACTATGACCCTGAAAAGAAGCTGTTTGCTGTTATCCGTGATGGCTACAGTCCAGTGGAATATTACAGAACACGAGCTCAATTTCACTCCTGGACTGAGCATGAGATCCGAAGTCTGTTGAGAGCTCCATATATAAACAGATGGAGTAGCACGGAAGGAGACCTGGTTAGGAACAATCTGTTGAGCCACTTGGCCGAAAATTTTGTGAATTTTGATCTGAGGCAAGTGAGATGGGTTGAAACTGGAACTGACCCAGTAACTGGAGATCCTATAGGAGAAGCAAGGCGACCACCTACCAAACGCACAAGAGTGATAAACATGTTGGACGAAATTGAAGACAGTACTTTGGTCAAGAACTTTGACTGTTGGTTTTATGATCCAACAACACATGAGGTGGTGGTGCTCTGCAAGAAGTTGAGGCAGTTTCGATTCTATGATCCGGTTGACCTGCTTAGGTTTGGAGAAAAAGATATCAAGCTCCTCGCCTCCCAACCAATTCTCGGTGATGAGAATGACTTTGAGAATGCTATACGAGTGGGGATCTTCCATGGAACAGCAAACCAGATTGTAGCAAACGAATGGTGGTCGAGCAATGTGCAGAATACGTTCAGATTTGATTTGCTGCTGCCATAGACGAACTAATGGTTCATACCTAGGGGAAGATTGTTGGGCTATACTTTAGAGGCATGAACATTAGATGTGGGCTTGTTTAAATATTGGGCTTATGGGCTTAGAATAGTTTTCGATTGGGCCATGTGGGCCGCTTTTGTGTTTATGATTGGATTAGGGTTTGTAAGTGGGTAGTATATAAACCCTTTTAGTTTATGATTAACCAGCTTTTGGATTTATGATTTTGGTCTCCCTTTTGTGTTTACGATCAGATTTCAATAGCTGAAGAAAGTTGTGTTCTTCATTCAAGATTTGATCTTCTTTGTTTAATCAAGTCTATTTCATCTACTTTCTTCTCGAATCAATCACTAACGAGGATTCCGCACTCGTTTGTGATAGCAATATCGTGATTTGGTTGTTTTTCTGGACCTACAATGTAATTACCAGACTGTCGTGGTGAGGATCTTGGATATCTAGCTTATCAGTTTCGTCAAAAGAGATGACTTTGTCTTCAGTCAATATCGCGCTCTTCTTTGGCCGATTGCCTTGATCCATTTTGGCCTCCTTGGCATGTCTCTTTGCTGATGAGAAAGAGGCTCCGCATATGTCAGATCCTCCTGAGATGAAGTTGATTACTTTAGCATCTGCTGGCGGTGACTGTGCTCTTTTGGGCAGCTCAGCAGCTTCTTGAGTTTTACTCTTCTTTCTGCCAAACAATTCTTTGAGATGCCCCTTGCTGAGCAGGTAACTGATTTCTTTCCGAAGGGCTATGTAGTCATCTGTTAAGTGCCCAAAGTCTTCGTGGTAGGCACACCATTTAGACTTATCTTTCCATGATCCTTGTTTCTCTGATTTTCTTGGCCATCTGGCTTTATCACCTAGATCCTGCAAGGCACATAACAAACCACTTGTGTCAACCGAAAAACAGTAATCAGATACCTTTGGAAAATCTTCCTCGTCGTCTTCATCTTCAATTGCATTGACCCCGGAATTATCATTCCTGTAATAGGGTTTGTTCGTTGTTGCTTTCCGGGAGAATCTGTCCTTCTGCCTAATGATTCATCACCTCTTTTCTGGACCTTCTTATCGTCTTCCAATCTGATGAATCTTAACGCCCTTGTTCTGACTTCATCAAGGTTCCTGCAAGGGGTCATAACCAAGTCATCATAAAAGCGGGAATCCCCTCTAATTCCCATTTTGAAAGCTTCTACAGCAGCTGACATATCTTGGTTGGGGATATCCAAAGCTTCTCGACCGAATCTGGCCACATAATCCTTCAGGGATTCGTTGGGCTTCTGAACTATTCTGTACAAGTCACCCGTAAGCTTCTCAAAGCTCCTGCTGCAAGAAAACTGTTTATTAAACAGGTTAACTAAATGGGGAAAAGAAGTAATGGTATTAGGAGGGATACTGAGTAGCCATTTCAAGGCTGGTCCTGTTAGCGTTGAGCCGAATCCCTTACATAGGCAAGCTTCTTTGATGTTTACAGGAATGGGGTTGATTTCCATCCATTCCCTGTATTGTGCCACGTGCGCCTCAGGATCTGAGGTCCCATCGTAGAGTTTCATGTTGGGGGTTTGAAATCTTTTTAGTATCTCCACGTCACAAATGGGCCACGCAAACCTAGAAACTCTGTGGCTGCCTGCTGGAACTTCAGGGATTGGACGAATAACACCAGGAACACTTGAGCTCATGTCCTTTAACCTCTGAAGTTCCCTAGTGATAGTAGGGTTGATACCTGCATCCTGCACAGTTCCTTGGTTAGGGTTTACATAAAAACTATCAAAGTTGTTACCAGCCCTGGAAGTTTGAAGATGGATCTGAGGTCCATATTCAGCATCTCTAAGGATGGTCGGCTCAGTTGTGGTTCCCACTTGCATAGGGATGAAGTCTCCCTCATGCATCTCCTGAGATGAACCTGGGAATATGCCTGCAGAGACAGTAGGATTAGAAAATAAGGATCCTTGAGGATCCTGAGCAGCTCGAAAGCTGCTCCGATATTGTTGGAATGGCTGAGATGAAGATCCCTGTAGCATCTGAGTAGTAGGTGCTGCTGACTGCTGACTCCAAGGCTTATGAAGGTTCGTCGTCGCAAACCGTTGTGGTTGAGATATAGGTTGTTGTATCGAGACTGCCGGCGCCTGATGGCTTAAAAACCCGGCTGGTTGCTGATTCAAGCATCTCGGCGGCTGCTGACTTCCATATCCACTGTAGTAAGATTCTGAAGGCTGCTCAGAGTAGAACCCAGAGTATTCCAGATCTATTACCCTGGAAGTCTTCTGATGCTGAGAGCCTGAGAATCCTGCAGTAGTAGCTATTGCAATACCTGACTTTGGAGCAGTAGAGGGATTTACTTTCTGTTTCGGCTGCTCCGATATTTCCGGAGAGTCAAACCCTGATGATTTCGGCATCAAAGGGCTGATTTCCTCTACTGGTTTCTTTGATTTCTTCAATTCCATGATCTCCTTAATCATTTTCTCGTTGGTTTTGGTTTGTTCATCCGCATGGGCCTTCATTTGCTTGATCAAAACATAGAGATCGTTATTAGAAATAGCAGAGTCAGTGGACGTACCTTAAGATCCAGTAAAGGTGGGGTATTCTCCTTTTTTAGCATCGGTATCAGTCACTTTCTTCGTCATTGGGGGGAGACTAGTGCTGACAGTGGGCTTAGAGGATGAAATAGATTTTGAAGTAAATTTTGGTTGGCTTGACATTTTCAAGAGTCGGTTATGGAAAGAAGATCAAGGCTCTTAATCGAATTCAAACACCGTTTGCCCCACGGTAGGCGCCAAATTGTTTTGGTCAAAAACTGTCTAAGCAATTAGTTGATCAAACTTTGTAATTGAGGTAGAGTGTTTGATGAAATTAGCAAGAAAAATACAAGTTTGAGTGTTGACACGAGGATATAACGAGGGAAAATCTAGGAATCCTTGAGTATCCTCAAGGAGCCTAGCAAAAAACCTCGGGGGCCGGTTCAAAGTACCTGCCTCCTAAAACTTTTATATGATGGAAGTTTTCCGTACAAGTGAAATGAGCTCGTGTTCTAAGTGTTAGAAAGAGAATGCTAATCCTAAATCAGGTGTCTGTGTGTAAGCCTAGAACTCAGATTAAATAAAGATTACATAGTAACAATATCTCCTAAAAACTAGCAACTAACTCCACGTCTCCCACTTAGCCGTTCGAAGTCCACTTAGTCCACGTTTCTGTTAGCTGACTGGGTCTTTAGGACATGTGATCTGATAGCGGATGTCGTGGTCCACTTCAAAAACCTTATTAACCTAGCTAGCTAGGGTAAGTGAGGTATCGTATCCACGAAGAGCATGTGGTAAGTGCTATTTGTTTTATCTGATATTCAACTAGATTAAACTAAAAAACTAAAAAGTGTAAAAGTTGAGTTTGATTTTAAATAGAAAATAATGAGAATAATAATAAATAAAAACAAGTGATCACGTTTAGGTTCGGAATTGGCAGCACTAAGTATAACCTAATTCATTTACCATGTTGAAAAAGCCACATAGACATAACTTCATTCAATGTTTGAGAAGTTACATAGACATAACTAAAATAACTTTTGCAAAGAAGGATAATCACTAGACTAAGAAATCCGGCCAAATTGACCTAACGATCCGAAACCGAATAGGAACCCATACTAGGATGTGTCTATATGAATATCAATTCAAACAATATGAGACCCGTAAAACAACCACTGGTGACTGATAATTAAAACCAAAGACTGGTGGTTATCGATAAGTTCAACAAAGGCGAATTACTTCTTCTACACAAAAGTTAACTCAAACCCTAATCACCAAAATATATTTAAACCATCTACTAGCATGATGATAAAAACATACTCAAGAGTTTAGCCCAGTTCATAATTAGATTGAAAACAAAAGCATATCCAAAACCTACTCCTAACCGTGATCACAAATAATTTAGCCAATCATATTAATAAAGAAATTCAATCCTGTCACAATCAAACTCTTCAATAAAAGTAATCAACCAAACTTGTTCTTACACAATTAAACAAAACATAAAACCTCAATGAAATAGTTTTTAATGGTGTCAACATGATCTAAAAGAAATCTATGCCCTTCCTCGATCTCCGTGCAGTTCCAGTCCCAAGCAACCAAGGAGGATGCTGCCCTCCTTCGCCGTCACCAGTCCAAACCCCCCATAACTCTCGATGTCCACGTTTTCCCTTTTATTTGATTATTGGGCCTAAAGCCCAATTGCTTCTTTTTGTTTACTGCAAATTCACGAGAACCACAAAACAATTTATGTAGTTTTCTTTTTCCTTTTTATTTTTACAATTTTCATTTAATTTTAAATTATCCAAACTAAAACTCATGAAATATATAACCAAATCCGACCAGTGATATTTATAGAATGTGTTCAACCTGATTACACTGTTTTAACTCATTTTCAACACAACCTACTAACACACTAAAAATCAATCAAAATAATATTTTTTGTATTTTTATCGATGCATTCAAAAGAGAATTAGTATGAAATTGAGCGTGTCTAGACACCATTCATCACATTCCCCAACTAAACCTTTTTCGTCCCGAAAAAGATATGCAATAGAATCATAATCAGTAAGCTAATCTTACCGCAATTCGTTTTAAACAGGAACATAAATCTACATTAACCGTGATTGCCAGTATCTTTTGTCCACTTTAAACTCAAACCTTATAATCCCAACCAATGCATTGTGCTTAATATTGTACAAAGTTACCAGCATGTTTAATCGTCCCCACATCCGAGCATACACAGCAAAACCTACCCAACCTCATGGTTTCTTGAGGATTCACTAACCTACAACTTGAGGAGACCATGCACCACCATTATGACACAGTAGAGATTAAGTCTAATTATTTTTTTTCCTTCTACGTGAGATCCGGGACTTACCTCCCATTATTTTCTCCATAGATTTTTTTTTCTTTCTTTTTTTTTTCTACTTTTTATTATATTTTTTTTCTTTTTCTTTTTCTTTTCACAACCTTTTTTCAGTTTATTTTCTTTTTTTTTACTTTCTTTTTTTATTTTTTTCAAATATAGAACTACCAATTTTATTAGGTGGTGGTGTCATAAGAGAAGAAGCATGGTGTGTGAGAAATGAATACTAGGTATAAGTACCACTCGTAACCCGTTTTTGCTGAGACTCAATTTTTTAAACCATGCATACTCAGATGGGAAACTAAACACATATATTTAATTAAAGTTATTGCACGGACATTGGTATTCATAAGTTTAAGTTGAGCCTATCAACATATCACAAGTTAGATGCATTTTCAGCCCTAGAAATCCACTTCATGTATAAGCATCAACCTACCAATATTTCTTTCATTTTCCATATATTGCAAAAACTCTTTTTCAGGAACATTAATCTTTTTAGCACCAATCAAAACCAACTATTTTTTTCTTAATATTTTTTTTTTTACAAAATGTAGAAAATTTACAAATGACCTAACTAAACTAAACTAAGATGCTAAACAAAAAATTAATCATTTTTAACCAAACTCGGAAAAGGAACGGGTTCACCTGATTTCGTAGTCGTGGCGAGATCTTCAAGTGTTGTGATAATCTTTAAAGTCCATCTCATAAACCTGCAAAACTTAGCAAAGATTGTGTAGAAGTAAGCTTCTCACTGCATTTAGCACACAAAATTTTTTTAAAATTTTGCATATTTTTAATATTTAAACAAGACTTTAAAAACCACGAATTAGAACAAAAATTAGTAACCCCCTTCCCCAACTTAAAGCATTACATTGTCCCCAATGCAACACTTAAGTTCTCATTCAATTAAAAATAATTCATTTAAAAAAAATAAATAAATAAAATAAAAATCCTAAAACTCACTTTCGTAGGAATCACGTTTGCATTTAGCGTATGCAACAAGCCTTTAAACCCCTCAGTAACCCGATTGGACGAGTGAAGTCTCGTGAGGGTTTCTAGTGAACACACCCACAAAGTTCTCAGGTTGCCTCCCGGAAGCGCTAAGTTTAAGGTCATCAGCCAGACCGTACCTGATATGATGCTCATGGTGGTCTCAGTGAACACTTACCTACCGAGTTCCCAATAAATGCTCGGTAGCTGACATGCCGCTTCCAGATTTGATGCTCATGGTGGTCTCAGTGAACACTTACCTACCGAGTGAAGTCTCGTGAGGGTTTCTAGTGAACACACCCACAAAGTTCTCAGGTTGCCTCCCGGAAGCGCTAAGTTTAAGGTCATCAGCCAGACCGTACCTGATATGATGCTCATGGTGGTCTCAGTGAACACTTACCTACCGAGTTCCCAATAAATGCTCGGTAGCTGACATGCCGCTTCCAGATTTGCTTGATGATTTGTGGCATGTTCAGTGAATAAAATGAGATGTTGCGGGGCCATTGCTTGATAACTTGCCCAATGTCTTGTAACCCCACCTTTCTACTTCGCAGCCTTGAATCACCATCCTTAACTTTATTCTTTGGGATTAGCCCGGTCTTTGATTCTTCAGGAAGACTTGTCTTTTGTTCTTCTTCCTCTTCATCACCCCCAACAGTCTGCTTCACCTTCAGCACTTCAGCAATTGAGGGAATCATCGGTGTGGTATTAGCCTCCACAACCTCCTCCCCGACTTGAGAATGGAGCATCCTTTTAAGATCCTCCGCAGATGGTGAAATAGACTCTTCTTCTTGAATTTTTTATCATTAATACTTCATGTTTGAATTTTAAGAATTCGAATCATAGTTGATCCGAAAGGTTGGGTCGTGATAACAACTTATCAGCAGTGGACAAAAGCAACTCCAACCGAGCGATGTTTTCTTCTTTAAATTCCCAGATGTAATGATACCACTCATCATCATTTTTATATCTCCCAGATCCCTCATTCTTGTTCAAGAACACCGGACAATTTTGAATCCAATGAAAGTGGCTCCCACAAGAATAGCACGCCTCATCATTATACTCACTCATCCTATAAGTAATCTAACCTGCACAAACAAGCTAAAATACCCAACGTAAGAACGAGTAGATAAAATAAAATAAAAACATTTTTTGGATTTTTTTTTCAAGCTAAAACACAAACTATCAAAACTAAAAATCAAACAAAGCAAATAACACTAAGCGCACTAGCTCCCCGGCAACGGCGCCATTTTGATAGCGGATGTCCTGGTCCACTTCAAAAACCTTATTAACCTAGCTAGCTAGGGTAAGTGAGGTATCGTATCCACGAAGAGCATGTGGTCGGTGCTATTTGTTTTATCTGATATTCAACTAGATTAAACTAAAAAAAAACTAAAAAGTGTAAAAGTTGAGTTTGATTTTAAATAGAAAATAATGAGAATAATAATAAATAAAAACAAGTGATCACGTTTAGGTTCGGAATTGGCAGCACTAAGTATAACCTAATTCATTTACCATGTTGAAAAAGCCACATAGACATAACTTCATTCAATGTTTGAGAAGTTACATAGACATAACTAAAATAACTTTTGCAAAGAAGGATAATCACTAGACTAAGAAATCCGGCCAAATTGACCTAACGATCCGAAACCGAATAGGAACCCATACTAGGATGTGTCTATATGAATATCAATTCAAACAATATGAGACCCGTAAAACAACCACTGGTGACTGATAATAAAAACCAAAGACCGGTGGTTATCGATAAGTTCAACAAAGGCGAATTACTTCTTCTACACAAAAGTTAACTCAAACCCTAATCACCAAAATATATTTAAACCGTCTACTAGCATGATGATAAAAACATACTCAAAAGTTTAGCCCAGTTCATAATTAGATTGAATACAAAAGCATATCCAAAACCTACTCCTAACCGTGATCACAAATAATTTAGCCAATCATATTAATAAAGAAATTCAATCCTGTCACAATCAAACTCTTCAATAAAAATAATCAACCAAACTTGTTCTTACACAATTAAACAAAACATAAAACCTCAATGAAATAGTTGATCTGGTGTCAACATGATCTAAAATAAATCTCTGGCCTTCCTTGATCTCCGTGCAGTTCCAGTCCCAAGCAACCAAGGAGGATACTGCCCTCCTTCGCCGTCACCAGTCCAAACCCCCATAACTGTCGATGTCCACGTTTTTCCTTTTATTTGATTATTGGGCCTAAAGCCCAATTGCTTCTTTTTGTTTACTGCATATTCACGAGAACCACAAAACAATTTATGTAGTTTTCTTTTTCCTTTTTATTTTTACAATTTTCATTTAATTTTAAATTATCTAAACTAAAACTCATGAAATATATAACCAAATCCGACCAGTGATATTTATAGAATGTGTTCAACCTGATTACACTGTTTTAACTCATTTTCAACACAACCTACTAAGACACTAAACATCAATCAAAATAATATATTTTGTACTTTTATCGATACATTCAAAAGAGAATTAGTATGAAATTGAGCGTGTCTAGACACCATTCATCACATTCCCCAACTTAAACCTTTTTCGTCCCGAAAAAGATATGCAATAGAATCATAATCAGTAAGCTAATCTTACCGCAATTCGTTTTAAACAGGAACATAAATCTACATTAACCGTGATTGCCAGTATCTTTTGTCCACTTTAAACTCAAACCTTATAATCCCAACCAATGCATTGTGCTTAATATTGTACAAAGTTATCAGCATGTTTAATCGTCCCCACATCCGAGCATACACAGCAAAACCTACCCAACCTCATGGTTTCTTGAGGATTCACTAACCTACAACTTGAGGAGACTATTAGAATATATTATGTTTATTGTAAATATCCAATTTATAAGGATTATAGTCGTAAGTATTGAGACTCCTTGTAACTATATATATTCTCGTATTGTGAATGAGAAGGACACGATTTATGACTCTAACATGGTATCACGAGAATAACTCGATCCTCTCTCTAAAACCCTAATTTTCTTCCTTCCGCCTACTACCCTAGCCCCTCCGTCACGGGCAACCGGCAACCCTTAATCTGACGTTCTTTTTCTCTCTACTTGATTACCGATCTCTGAAGTTCTTTTAGCCGCCAACCCTCTGTTTGTGTGACCTTGAGTTTGCTGCGTGAAGAGGGAATCACGGTGCAGTGGTGCACCATAAAACAACAACAATTTTCTTTTGATTTGCGGTGGTTATTCACCCATGTCAACACGTCAAAAGGAAGTGGCAAGTAAGACATTTTTTTTTCTTTGTTGGTGACCATTTTTCTTTCTGACATACGTGGGCACTTGGAGTTATATCTCAAGAGTTATACTTTCTGATTTATATTTTAAAAGTTTCAATTAATTGTTGATCACTTGGAGTTTTATGATAATGGCATACCAACGTCAAGGCCCTTCACCGTCAGCTGCCCCGAGTATATTTAGACTAGCACCACAAGTTTATTATAATGTGCATAATCAGAATGGGTACTATACAAACATCAATCAAGCCATGTACACAAACAATCTTAGTCCTCCTGACAACAATTGGTACACGGACACGGGTGCTACTAGCCACATGACTCACAACCCAGGTATGCTCTCTGCTTATTTCAATAATAGTAGGTCGAATTACATTATTGTTGGCAATGGAACCAAGATACCCATACAAGGCACGGGTCACACCACCCTTCAACCGCCACACCCACCTTTTTCACTTTCTAATGTTCTTGTGTCACCTCACTTGATTAAAAATCTGCTATCTGTACGTCGCTTAACATCTGATAATAATATCTCTATAGAATTTGATGCTTTTGGGTTTCTTGTGAGGGACTACCAAACGCGGACACCTATCATTCGATGTGATAGCTCTGGCGACCTTTACCCTCTCACCTCTCAGTTTCTTGCTACTGTTGCTCCCTCTACCTTTGCTGTCCTCTCTCAAAGCTTATGGCATAGTCGCCTTGGCCACCCAGGCTCAGCTTTGTTACGTCTCTTAAATAATCAAAAAGACATTTTCATTGACTCCTTTTCTAGTAACAAAAAAGTATGTCATTCGTGTGTGATTGGAAAACAGATAAAGTTGCCTTTTTCTGATTCTAGGACTTAAACTGTTAGTGCCTTTGATATTGTTCACAGTGACCTGTGGACCTCCCCGATCCCAAGCTCGGGAGGCCACCGCTATTATATTCTGTTTCTTGATGACTTCACTAATCATCTTTGGACATTCCCTCTTGTCTCTAAATCGTCTGTCTTTACTATCTTTCTCAACTTCTCACGTTTTATCAAAACTCAATTTCAAAGAAACATAAAATGTTTCCAATGTGACAATGGGACAGAATATGATAATAAACAGTTTCATGATTTTTGCTCCACCAATGGCATGCAATTTCGGTTTTCTTGCCCTCACACATCATCCCAAAATGGAAAAGCCGAACGAAAAATACGCTCCATAAACAATGTTATGCGTACCCTTCTCAAACACTCTTCTGTTCCCAACACCTTCTGGCCCCATGCTCTACAAATGGCAACGTATCTTCTTAATATCTTGCCTAGCAAAACCAAAAACAATCACACCCCAACTTCCCTTCTTTATCACAAACATCCTTCCTATCAACACTTACGAATCTTTGGTTGTCTATGCTATCCTTTAATCCCGTCAAATACGATCCATAAACTTGCTAATAGCTCTCTTCCTTGTGTCTTTCTTGGCTACCCCACAAATCATCGTGGCTACAAATGCTATGATATGTCTTCTCGAAAAATCATAATCTCCCGCCATGTCGTCTTTGACGAACATGTTTTCTCCTTCTCTAATCCTCATTCACCTCCTTCATCCTATGAATTTCTCAACTCTGACCCTCATCCCTCACTGTGGGAGTCTTTGCAGTCTCCGAACTCCTCCCAACCTTCTGGTCCAATTCCACCTACCTCTCCTACTCATTCTAGCCCATCCCAACAACACTCAACTCAAACCGTCCCCAACCCTTTGGCTACGGCCCCACAGTCCCCTTCTCTTACATATGCTTCCCTCGACCCAACAACCACTCCTTCATCATCCCGCACACCATCCTCGACCCATGCATCTACATCTGATAACACACTACCTTCATCACCATTGATCACCACTCCTATCCCACCACCTCCACCTCCGCCTATTGTTCGGTCCATGACCACTCGCAGCATGGCGGGTATATCTAAACCCAAAATTCCATTCAATCTTAGCACATCCACCACCTTTGAACCGTTGCCCAAAAACCCCACTGAAGCCTTAGCCAACCCTACTTGGTTTCGTGTCATGCATGATGAATTTACTGCTCTTATTGATAATAACACATGGGAGTTAGTACCTAGGCAACCAAATATGAATATAATAAGGTGCATTTGGCTTTTTAAACACAAAACCAAATCTGACGGGTCTCTTGAACGCTACAAAGCACTTTTGGTTTGTGATGGCAGGTCTCAACAAGTAGGTGTCGACTGTCAAGAAACGTTCAGCCCCGTGGTCAAACCAGCAACCATTCGGACAGTGTTAAGCATTGCTTTATTTAACCACTGGGATATTAGCCAACTTGATGTTAAAAATGCATTTCTGCATGGGAATTTGGCTGAGACGGTTTACATGCACCAACCGATGGGCTTTAGGCACCCATCTTATCCTAACCATGTCTGCAGATTGAGGAAATCTCTTTATGGTTTGAAGCAGGCACCACGAGCATGGTACCAACGCTTTACAGATTTTGTGGCCACCATTGGGTTTCGACACAGCTTATGTGACCATTCTTTATTCATTTATCAGCATGGTCGAGACACTGCTTACCTCTTACTATATGTTGATGATATTATTCTCACCACTTCTTCTCCAGCTCTCAAGCAGACTATCATGGCTCACTTGGCTCGGGAATTTGCCATGAAGGACCTTGGCTCCCTTACATACTTCCTTGGCATAGCAGTTACTCGCAATACTCAGGGTTTGTTCCTCTCTCAGCAAAAATACGCTCAAGACATTCTCATTCGTGCGAAAATGGAGAACTGCAACCCGAGCAACACACCGGTTGACGCGGCTGGTAAACTTGGATCTAATGCCGGGTCACCGGTCGAGGACCCTACTCTCTATCGCAGTCTTGCAGGTGCTTTACAGTACTTAACGTTTACTCGGCCAGACATCTCGTATGCTGTTCAGCAGGTTTGCATGCACATGCATGACCCCCGGGTTGGTCACTTTAATGCTCTGAAGCGGATTCTCAGGTATATCAAGGGTACTCTTCACATGGGTCTTCACATGAGTCCTGCATCCGGTTCTTCTTTGATTGCATATACGGATGCAGACTGGATAGGCTGCCCTGACACTCACCGATCAACTTCGGGTTACTATGTCTTCTTTGGGGACAATCTTATCTCATGGTCCTCAAAACGCCAGTCAACGATCTCCAGGTCTAGTGCAGAAGCAGAATATAGGGGGGTGGCACATGTTGTTGCCGAGTTATGTTGGCTCAGAAACCTACTCCTTGAACTTGGACGACCTCCTTCACGAGCTTTCATTGTCTATTGTGATAATGTTAGCACAATATATATGACTGGCAACCCGGTTCAGCACCAGCGAACAAAACACATTGAGGTTGACTTGCATTTTGTTCGTGAACACGTTCAGCGCGGCCACATATGAGTTTTTCATGTCCCTTCGCGTCATCAGTTAGCAGACATCTTCACGAAGGGCCTACCACGCGTTCTCTTTGATGACTTTCGATCCAGCCTAAGTATCCGAGACCCTCCTCCTTAGACTGAGGGGGTATATTAGAATATATTATGTTTATTGTAAATATCCAATTTATAAGGATTATAGTCGTAAGTATTGAGACTCCTTGTAACTATATATATTCTCGTATTGTGAATGAGAAGGACACGATTTATGATTCTAACAGAGACCATGCACCACCATTATGACACAGTAGAGATTAAGTCTAATTATTTTTTTTCCTTCTACGTGATATCCGGGACTTACCTCCCATTATTTTCTCAATAGATTTTTTTGTTCTTTCTTTTTTTTCTACTTTTTTTTATATTTTTTACTTTTTCTTTTTCTTTTCACAACTTTTTTTCAGTTTTTTTTTCTTTTTTTTTTACTTTCTTTTTTTATTTTTTTCAAATATAGAACTACCAATTTTATTAGGTGGTGGTGTCATAAGAGAAGAAGCATGGTGTGTGAGAAATGAATACTAGGTATAAGTACCACTCGTAACCCGTTTTTGCTGAGACTCAATTTTTTAAACCATGCATACTCAGATGGGAAACTAAACACATATATTTAATTAAAGTTATTGCACGGACATTGGTATTCATAAGTTTAAGTTGAGCCTATCAACATATCACAAGTTAGATGCATTTTCAGCCCTAGAAATCCACTTCATGTATAAGCATCAACCTACCAATATTTCTATCATTTTCCATATATTGCAAAAACTCTTTTTCAGGAACATTAATCTTTTTAGCACCAATCAAAACCAACTATTTTTTTCTTAATATTTTTTTTTTTACAAAATGTAGAAAATTTACAAATGACCTAACTAAACTAAACTAAGATGCTAAACAAAAAATTAATCATTTTTAACCAAACTCGGAAAAGGAACGGGTTCACCTGATTTCGTAGTCGTGGCGAGATCTTCAAGTGTTGTGATAATCTTCAAAGTCCATGTCATAAACCTGCAAAACTTAGCAAAGATTGTGTAGAAGTAAGCTTCTCACTGCATTTAGCACACAAAATTTTTTTAAAATTTTGCATATTTTTAATATTTAAACAAGACTTTAAAAACCACGAATTAGAACAAAAATTAGTAACCCCCTTCCCCAACTTAAAGCATTACATTGTCCCCAATGCAACACTTAAGTTCTCATTCAATTAAAAATAATTCATTTGAAAAAAATAAATAAATAAAATAAAAATCCTAAAACTCACTTTCGTAGGAATCACGGTTGCATTTAGCGTATGCAACAATCCATTAAACCCCTCAGTAGCCCGATTGGACGAGTGAAGTCTCGTGAGGGTTTCTAGTGAACACACCCACAGTTCTCGGGTTGCCTCCCGGAAGCGCTAAGTTTAAGGTCATCAGCCAGACCGTGCCTGATATGATGCTCATGGTGGTCTCAGTGAACACTTACCTACCGAGTTCCCAATAAATGCTCGGTAGCTGACATGCCGCTTCCAGATTTGCTTGATGATTTGTGGCATGTTCAGTGAATAAAATGAGATGTTGCGGGGCCATTGCTTGATAACTTGCCCAATGTCTTGTAACCCCACCTTTCTACTTCGCAACCTTGAATCACCATCCTTAACTTTATTCTTTGGGATTACCCCGGTCTTTGATTCTTCAGGAAGACTTGTCTTTTGTTCTTCTTCCTCTTCATCACCCCCAACAGTCTGCTTCACCTTCAGCACTTCAGCAATTGAGGGAATCATCGGTGTGGTATTAGCCTCCACAACCTCCTCCCCGACTTGAGAATGGAGCATCCTTTTAAGATCCTCCGCAGATGGTGAAATAGACTCTTCTTCTTGAATTTTTATCATTAATACTTCATGTTTGAATTTTAAGAATTCGAATCGTAGTTAATCCGAAAGGTTGGGTCGTGATAACAACTTATCAGCGGTGGACAAAAGCAACTCCAACCGAGCGATGTTTTCTTCTTTAAATTCCCAGATGTAATGACACCGCTCATCATCATTTTTATATCTCCCAGATCCCTCATTCTTGTTCAAGAACACCGGACAATTTTGAATCCAATGAAAGTGGCTCCCACAAGAATAGCACGCCTCATCATTATACTCACTCATCCTATAAGTAATTTAACCTGCACAAACAAGCTAAAATACCCAACGTAACAACGAGTAGATAAAATAAAATAAAAATATTTTTTGGATTTTTTTTTTCAAGCTAAAACACAAACTATCAAAACTAAAAATCAAACAAAGCAAATAACACTAAGCGCACTAGCTCCCCGGCAACAACGCCATTTTGATAGTGGATGTCGTCGTCCACTTCAAAAACCTTATTAACCTAGCTAGCTAGGGTAAGTGAGGTATCGTATCCACGAAGAGCATGTGGTCAGTGCTATTTGTTTTATCTGATATTCAACTAGATTAAACTAAAAAAACTAAAAAGTGTAAAAGTTGAGTTTGATTTTAAATAGAAAATAATGAGAATAATAATAAATAAAAACAAGTGATCACGTTTAGGTTCGGAATTGGCAGCACTAAGTATAACCTAATTCATTTACCATGTTGAAAAAGCCACATAGACATAACTTCATTCAATGTTTGAGAAGTTACATAGACATAACTAAAATAACTTTTGCAAAGAAGGATAATCACTAGACTAAGAAATCCGGCCAAATTGACCTAACGATCCGAAACCGAATAGGAACCCGTACTAGGATGTGTCTATATGAATATCAATTCAAACAATATGAGACCCGTAAAACAACCACTGGTGACTGATAATTAAAACCAAAGACTAGTGGTTATCGATAAGTTCAACAAAGGCGAATTACTTCTTCTACACAAAAGTTAACTCAAACCCTAATCACCAAAATATATTTAAACCATCTACTAGCATGATGATAAAAACATACTCAAGAGTTTAGCCCAGTTCATAATTAGATTGAAAACAAAAGCATATCCAAAACCTACTCCTAACCGTGATCACAAATAATTTAGCCAATCATATTAATAAAGAAATTCAATCCTGTCACAATCAAACTCTTCAATAAAAGTGATCAACCAAACTTGTTCTTACACAATTAAACAAAACATAAAACCTCAATGAAATAGTTGTTTCTGGTGTCAACATGATCTAAAAGAAATCTCTGCCCTTCCTCGATCTCCGTGCAGTTCCAGTCCCAAGCAACCAAGAAGGATGCTGCCCTCCTTCGCCGTCACCAGTCCAAACCCCCATAACTCTCGATGTCCACGTTTTTCCTTTTATTTGATTATTGGGCCTAAAGCCCAATTGCTTCTTTTTGTTTACTGCAAATTCACGAGAACCACAAAACAATTTATGTAGTTTTCTTTTTCCTTTTTATTTTTACAATTTTCATTTAATTTTAAATTATCCAAACTAAAACTCATGAAATATATAACCAAATCCGACCAGTGATATTTATAGAATGTGTTCAACCTGATTACACTATTTTAACTCATTTTCAACACAACCTACTAACACACTAAAAATCAATCAAAATAATATATTTTGTACTTTTAACGATGCATTCAAAAGAGAATTAGTATAAAATAGAGCGTGTCTAGACACCATTCATCATGATCCACATTGGAATTATCCTGCAAATAACAAACAAAAGGGGAAAAGCAACCGAAAAACAGCAAATATATAAACCTGCTGATCCTTCTCCAAAACTACCAAGACAAACAAACCCCAAAAAGATATAATAGATTACATTCAACCTTAAGCCTGATCACCAGTAAAAACACCAAGTTCATCTGTCAATAACTTGACCCTCTTTCTGTTCAGGTCTTCAATTTCGATGAGTATCTGGCCTAACTCATTGTTGATGGCCAGATCATAATCACCATCCTTCTCCAAATATTTGAAGCAATCTTTTGTTTTCTTCAAAGGGTCTCCTTGCAAATTCGTCAAGCCACCGCTTCAACAGGGACCTTTGTTCAGCCGTTGCGTCAAGCCGCCCCGTCTCAGAAACTAAATTGCTTGTAATCTCTTGACTTTTTTGAACTTCAATTAGAGTCTGACTTGCAACCCTTGACAAAATTTTATCATCAGTCAACGGGTTGTGGGGATCCATTTTAAAAAGGTAGAAAAAGATGGAAAAAAGGAACCCGTTGTTTGTTTCCGCTTTGGAGGTGATAATGACTGATAAAAGATCCGCTGGTGTGTTTTCAGGTTTGGAAGGGATAAAGACTTCAAAAATTGCGGTTTATATAAGTAAAAGTAATCTTTTTTTATAATCAAGTTGATAAAGAGAGAGAAAAAACGGCTTAGAAGTTGAAAGGTTGTCATTATTAGAAGTAGAAACTCGATAAATTAATACTCGATTATTTAATAAACTCTTTAAGATAATATTTTTTGCCGGTCCGGACTCGGGGATAAGGTGCTAAATTAATAATTCGCTAAAATTATAAGATAATACATTTTTTATAATTTCTTTAGACCCCATATAAAATATAAATTAATAATTCCTAATATATAGCATATTACATGAATGATTTATGAAGGTTTCTTGAAAAATGACTCAATTGTCTTTGGTTTTTTGTTGAATGCTCTTCGAATCTCGTTTGTCATTGTTGTCTTTTCACACCTTTAAGATGGGAAGCCATGTTGTGTGTATGATTTGTTTGTGTTAACCTATTTTGATCTTGTATTTATATAGAAAATATTTTTAATGTCCATAAAGTGATACATTGAACACAAGAAGCATAATAAGGTGGGAGATTGAATGTTTCTTTCAAATTTGGGCCGTTCATTTGATATACATGCATTGTATAGAATACTTAAGTGGAAGCTTGAAAGGTGTTTGTAAACTAAGTATTGTACTATAAATTAATAAAATATTAATTAATATATAAAGTAATAATTATTAATTTATCGATTAATTAATAACTCTTTTAATTAATAAATTTTGGTGGTCCCAAGTGTATAATTTTATAGAGTTTCTACTGTATATTTAATTTTATCTCTTATTTATTTTCCTATATAAACCTCCATTTGCTACAAAAATATCTCTCATATTTTTTACTTTCTTTATAGCAATATCAATTCCATGGCTTTCTCGTTTACAGAGGTTAATAATTGGCACTTTTATGCAACACCAGAGGTTGCGTGCAGCCAATACAAGAAGGGCAAGCTCGCTGATGATTCGTTTGACGCCACTAATTTAGACTGTTGATACCTGATATGTGCGTCGTGTGACGTATCAAGCAAAGTACAAGTTCAAGCTAAATCATGCTTGGCCGAACCTGGTCCGAACCTAGCGTTCAGACTGGCCGAACCTGGGGTTCGGACATGGATCGGCCAGCTGCTATAAATAGGAGTTTGGACTTTGTATTCAGTAGTTCTGAACGTGTGAGATTTCTTAAGTGTGTGTTTCTGAGAGTGTTTTCTCTGTGTCATTTCTAAGTGTTCTCTGATTGTAATTGTTCATTTGTGATCAATAAAACAATCAGTTAATTACGTTTCAATGTCCAAATAGCTAGATTGAGTAGACGATCCGATGCTCACGCACTTTCAAGTGGTATCAGAGCTTTCTGGTTCACTCTACTGATCTGTGGTTGCTAGATCCGGATTTTTGAAGCGTTTTTGGTGATTCTCGAGTTTGTTTGCGTGTTTTCAATCATTTCTATCAAGCTTTTTGTGTCAAATTTGCTCCTAAATCGTTCCTTATCAGTTTTTCTATTCAACTGCTGCGAATCAAGCCAAATTTCATTGAAAATCGAGCGTTTTAAAAAAAAATGATGTCGAAGTTCGAACCTTACTGGACAGTGGAGTAATTGCTCCAAACTTCGAGTTCGGACCAAGCTCGGTGGAAGTTCGGTCAGTGTTCGTTCAAGGCTCGGGGTTGTTTCAAGGTTTGGGCATTGTTTTCAGTGTTCGGACAAAGTTAGGTGTTTGTTCTGTGAGGGTTCGGAGTGATTTGAAGTTCGGAGCAAATTCGGAGAGGGTGCGGAGGTCTTTTGGACGGAGTTCGGTGTTCTAAATTTCGATCTAAGTTCGAACTGTTTGATTTAGGTTCGGACGGAGTTCGGAGAAAGTTCGGAGCATAATGTTAAGTTCGGAGAGAGTTCGGCCATCCAGGATTCAAATTTTTCAACGATGTCGGAATTTCACGCGTTTTCCGCGATGCAGAGTGCAATGCAAACTATGCTGAACTTTGATAATGAAATCGGAACAAGTCAGAAAGTTCCAAAGTTGTTAAAGTTGGAAGATTATCATAATTGGAAGCAACGATTTTCAGCTTATATAAGCACGAATGATATTGATTTGTGGATTCCAATCAAGAAACTTTATCAACATCCAACCGATGCGGGAGATTTTAAGGAAGTTCATACCTTTGATAATGCTGAAAGAAAATCATACGAGCTTGAACAGAAAGCTTTTGGTTATCTCACAATGGCATTACCCACTGAATTGTTACATCAATTTAGCACATGCAAGAAATCAAAACAATTGTGGGATGCTCTATCAGCAAGATGTGAAGGTAATGACGATTACAAAAAGAGTCGGAAGAAAGTGTTGAATAAAGAGTTTGATAATTTTCAATATTATGACAATGAGAACATTACTGCTCTGGTTTCCCGGTTTTCACATCTAATCAGTGAGTTGAAGGTTGTTGGTATTTAGAAGACTGATGCTGATTTGAAGGAAAAGATTATGGAAGCTTTGCCTGAAAAGTGGGAAAACTATGTTCTGTTACTCACACATGATAAAGATTACTCTAGATTGACATTCCACGAGCTTACTGGAAAACTTCATGCTCGAGAAATGGAAATGTTAAATTCAAAGAAGTCAACTGCTACTTTATAGAATCCTGAGTTGTATCATGGTGAGAATACGGCTAGCATGGATGCTAAATCTAAGCCAAATCTGAATACGGCACCGAGTGTTGCTTCTATAGCTGGAGCTTCAGGAAATTCTGATAACAATTCATCACGGGGTTGTACTTTTACAATTCCAAATTCTTCAAGTCAAAATGCCTTTTTCTGCTGAATCAATGGATGATTGTGCCAAAATGATTGCTGCTTTAATCTCATCATCTTTTGGTTTGGTTATCAAAAATGTTGCTGATGCCCAATTAGTAAGAGATGATCTTGATGCTCTTGATGATGATCAACTGACTGAATTAGATATATCTTGGCAATATGCTATGATGAGTCACCGATCAAAAAGGTTTTTCAAGAAGTATGGAAAATCTACTTTTGATTTTTGTGAGAAATTAGGTTTTGATAAATCAAAATTGAAGTGTTACAAGTGTTCAAAGCTTGGACATTTTGCTAAAGAATGTCAACAGGCACATATTAGCAAGTTTGGTTTTCCTTTATCACCCAAGCCTGGTTTTACTCAATCATCTTCTAGCAACACCGACAAGACAACAGCTTTAACAATTCAACATGATGGTGTTTATGATTGGGGTCAACGTTTTGGGTATGATTCATCAGGTTTGATTGTTACTCATGATCAGTCAGATGATTCTTATTCAGATACTAGCTTCGATACTAGTTCAACACCAAGTTCTTATGCATCTGCTGAAAATTTGGAAAGTCTGTTGAAACAAAATGCTTCATTGTTGCATAAAATTCAAAAGCTTTCTGAGGAATTCACTTTGGTTAATTCAGAGTTGCATATTTCTAAAGAACATGAAAAGGAGTTGGTTATGAAGAATGAGTGCTTGACTACTGAGATCAAAATGCTGAATGAAGTTTTAGAGATTTCTATACAAGACAAAGGGGATGTTGAATCTGCAAAAGCAAGGTTATGTGAAGAAAAGGATGAGTTGGTAAATGAAGTTACGAAATGGAAGGCTAAAGCAGAGGATATTGCTACTGATTTTCAAAACTTGTTTGAAAAGTCCAAGATTAAGCTTGATTTGCTTACAAAGAATGTTGAAGAATCGGCTGCTAAAATTGAAGCATATCAAGTTGATATGGAGAAGTTTTTGGATGAAAAGCGAGAGTTGATGAGTGTTAATAAGGTTCAAACTGCAAATCTGGAGATTCAAAAGCGAAATGAAGATAAATTGAAGAAAGAATTGTTTGAAGGATTAGATAATCTTCGTATGCACACAAAGTTGCGAAGAGATTGATAGCTAAAGATAAGGAATTCGCTGAGGCTCAACAACAAATTTCTGATCTCAAAATTCAAGTTCTTGATGCTAATAGATTGCTCAACAATGTTTCGAATTCTCAAGTGTTCACGAGTTTTTATAGCTAATGATGCAAATTTTGAGAAAATGTTTGATAAAACTGCATCACCCCCTACTCAAATCAAAGAAGCCTTCAAAGAAGTGAAAGAACAAGTTCCTGAATTTGATTATTCAAAGTTTTTATCATCTACTGCTGAGGAATAAAAGGTTGTGAAGAAAACGACGAACAAGAAGAATAAGAAGCAGAAGGAAAAGAAATCTGAGGTTCTTCCAGCTCCAAAATTTGTATCTGGTTCATCTTCTGCTGATAATGAGAAGTCAGCTACTTCAAGTGACAATATTAAGACACAACCTGACTTTAATGAGAAGATCTTCTATGATCAGAAGAATGTGACTGAAGTGAAAGCTGAATTTTCTCGGTTAGCAAAGAATGGGCATTCTGCATCTGAGGAGAAAGTTGTTGGAAAGCATGTAGGTTTGGGGTTTAAAGCAAAAGATGTAACAGATGAGAAGGCTCCAGAATCATCTTTTCAAGATTTAAAGAAATTGAAGCTGAAGAAAGTGAAGAATGCCGTTTTTAAGGCTGAAAAAGTTCAACCTGAGAGATTTTACAAGCTCAAAGGTTCTGACCAGCTTTTCTCTGATAAAGAATTTCCTCTTCATTGTGTGGATGCCAGAAAGATTTCTGAGGTTTTTGTCAAAGATGCTGCTCTTTCAAACATGAAGAATCAAAAAGCTAATATTTCTTTTGATGGTTCTTTATCTCGAAGCCCAACATCCAAATGGGTATAGGATCACAGGCATCAGGTATATGATTCTAATTCTGATCATGCTCGAGATATTCATGTGTGTAACTCTTCGCAGGTACATCATAAATGGGATAAAACAAAACGAATATGTTATATTTGCCATCGAACAGGGCATATGGCAAAAGATTGTTCACTACCTGCTGATTCCCCACAAAGGTTTCATAAGAAACCAGTTTTTGGTAAACCTGCCCAACAGAAATTCTTTGATGAACGTGGCAGAGTTTTTGATGAAGTTGAACCTACATTCTTCAAAAACAAAAACGTTTTGTTCCAATGTTTCAACAGGTTCAAAATGTAGGTTTATCATCACAGTCACCTGTGATAAGTTCATCAAAAATAGAATTACCAAAACAACTTTGGAAACCTAAGGTGGTTTCAACGCAAAACAAGGACACTGGTCGACCAGAAGCGATCCGCTTCGGGTCATTTATCAACTAATCAGTTTGACCAGTGTGCAGGTACTTCTAGAAGACCTATCGACGATTGCTACGTTGTTGATGGAGGAGTATTCTGCGTAACTTAAATTTCATGATCAAATTTTCTAAATCTGCAAATTTTCTAAATCTGCAAATTTTTTGAATGCTAAAACTGTAAAATATCCGTGTTGATTAATCATTTTTCTTTGCTTACAAGTTTTCTTAAAAAAAACCAAAAATAGAGTCTTGTTTTGTGTAAAATGAAAATACAAAAATAGAGTTTTCATTTTAAGGGGGAGAATTGTAAGTAAGGGGGAGTAAATTGAGAAAAAGCATGTTATGGGAAGAAGGTGAATACATGCCAAATATATAAAGGAAGGAAGGTGAATACATGTACAATATATGAACTTGTGAGAAATTGATCATTGGGAAATGATGGTACATTGGCTTACGTATCCGATTCATGGATAGATTAGATGAAAGGGCCATAAGATCATTGTTTGATGTGCTTGGTAGGCTCGGAAAATCAGAAAGTATTCAGATGTGATAAACACTAAATACTAATGCTTGACTATGTGGATAATATCTTGATACATATTTCATGATACAAAAAGAAAAATAAGTGTGAAATAGTAATGAGAAGTCACTGTGTATACATATGCTCATTTTTCAAAGATTTAAACTTGTATGATTTTCTTAATTTTGTCAAACGATCGGACTTTCTTTGCATGTCCACAAGACTGACCCGATCGTTGTTTGTTTGACGTTCTGCTTTATTTTCTTTGGTGTTTTGTATAACTCATCGTACTTTCTCTGCGTGTACGGGAGTACCGACCTGATTGTTGTTGAGTTATACAATTTCAACTTTTTTTATTTTTCTTATTTTGTTAAATCCGAGGCCTTATCTACGTATCGAAAGATCGACCTTAAGGTAGACGATTTAACATTCTTATTTCTTTTTGCATGGAACACAGTTAACGATATCATGAAAATATTATGCGTTGTGAAAATCACAAGTGCTGTCACACAAAAGGAAAAAGAAAGAAAAACAGAAAATGTCTGGTTATGTCTGATAGTGTGGGATACACTTGTCAAAGCAAATCTAATCGATACCTTAACATATCCAGATGTTATGAGTATGATTCTGTCTGAGTTTAAAATGGACAAATTATACCGGCAATCAGCATGACTTGTGAGCTTCAATTAATTGAAATTGAAGTGTAGTTCAGTGCGGTATGATCAATATGATCCCATATAGTGATCTTTCTCATACCAAAAATAGTGTCTGATTCTGTATTGCAATTTCATTTCATATCTAGAAAAGCACAAAAAGATTTTCGATGTGTTTTAGCATAAACTTTGAAACACCAAAAAGATTTTAGGCTTGTTTTGATATATGTAAAACCAAGATACGATCTTACTACTGCATGCTTTGATCAATCTAGTAAACACGAGATGTAAATAAGAGAAATCTTATTGAATCACTTGAAGATACAAAGAAGACTCTCTCTAGTTTCTCTCTCTAGAACACACAGAAAGTGTAGAAATGACTCTGAGTCTTTTATCATTCTAACACGAACCTATCTATAGTTAGTGATAAAACAACCTGTGTACCAAATGGTGAACCATCTGGTACGGGCGTACCATTTGGTACGACACCAATGATATTTCCACTACAACTCACACTTAGACACGCTCACATAGATACAATACACGAGACACATCATAGCATAGGAATATGCTCTAAAAACCTCCCCCTTAACGTGTAGTGTATCTATTCTCTAACTAAACTTCAGTCTTCAATCTTCAACATTGCTGCATCCGATCTTCAACTTGAAATCTTGTCAGAAATAGAGCTTGCATGGCTGGATCACTCTTGAATCATCTTTAGTCTTCAAGATCCACTTGTGAAAGATACTTAAAACTCCCCTTTCACCATGCATGAGTCTTGACACACATAACCTGCAATTTCAGAAGACAGAAACGCGGTTTCCTTTTCTTTTGAAAATTAATGTAATCTTGGCGCAAAACTTCTCTTCGAGAATCCAAGATATAGATTTATAATTTGATTTCGTATCACATGTCGATCGGTCGAAAACAAATAAGAAACAAAATCTTTTTGGCTTTTTGAAAATTTATATCAAAACACACCTAAAATGTTTTTGGAAATTTCAGATATGAAACATAAAATGCAATACAGAATTAGACACTATTTTTGTCTTTTGCGAGAAAGATCACAACTTGGGATCATATTAAACATAACATGCTAAACTACACTTCAATTTCAATTACTTCAGCACATAAGTCATGTCGATTATCGTATAATTTGTCCATCTTAAACTCAGGCATAATCATACTCATAACATTTGGATATGTTATTGTATTGATTAAGTTGCTTTGACCAGTGTACCCCACACTATCAGACATTCTCAGATATGCATTTGCTTTTTATATCACACTTTGTGATTTCATTTTTGATTTAATCACATAATGATTGTATTTATTATATAGTCAACTGTGTTCCATGCAAAAAGAAATAAGAACGTTAAATCGTCTACCTTAAGGTCGATATTTCGATACGCAGATAAGGCCTCGGATTTAACAAAATAAGAAAATAAAAACAAGTTGAAATTGTATAACCCAACAACAATCAGGTCAGTACTCCCGTACACGCAGAGAAAGTCCGATGAGATATACGAAACACCAAAAAAAAAATAAAGCAGAATGTCAAACGAACAACAATCAAGTCGGTCTTGTGGACACGCAGAGAAAGTCTGATCGTTTGACAAAATAAAGAAAATCAAACAAGTTTAAATCACTTTTCTTCTTCACATATCTTTTCAATATCTTCAGACATTCTTCAAATGTTGTCCACTTAGTCAAGCATTAGTATTTAATGAATATCACATTTGAATACTTTCTGATTTAATGCCGAGCCTACCAAGCACAACAAATAATGATCTTATGGCTTTTTCATCTATTTTATCCACGAGTCAGACACGTAAGCCAATGTACCATCATTTCCCAATTATGTTGGATACAATTTCTCATTTTTCAATGTTTTTGTATTTTTCTCTTTTTCAATGTTTTTGTATTTTTCTCTTTTTCTCCCCCTTAAAATAAACTCTATTTTTTGGATTTTCATTTTAACAACAACAACAAAAACTATTTTTGGTATTTTCAATTTTCTCCCCCTAAACTACAAACAAAATGCATTAAAGAAAGAAAATTGACCTTTCGACATGGATACCTTCGAATTTTAGCTTTCAGAAAAATTTCAGATTTAGAAATTTGATATCACGTGTAATTTAACTTAAACTAGCAGAATACTCCTCTATCAGCAACTTTTCAATCACCGATAGGTCTTCTAGAAGTACCTGCACACAGGTCAAACACGTCAGGTTATAAATGACCCGAAACGAATCGCTTCTGGTCGACCAGTGTCTTGATTAGCCTTTGAATCCACTTTAGATTTTCAGCTTTGTTGTTTTGGTAAATCAGTATTTGATGAACCAGTCACATTTGATTGTGACGAACAACCTACATATGAAACATTTTGAAAACGAGAAATAAATCTTCCTTGAGTTTTGAAAAATGTAGATTGTGGATATTCATCAAGTACTCTGCCATATACATCAATAAATCTTTGTTTGACAGCTTTACCAACAAATTGAACCTTTTGTCTTCTTTGTGTAGAAGCAGCAGAAGCCGGACAATTTTGTGTCATATGCCCTTTTTGTCGGCAATTGTAACACAAGCTATTGTTTACATTTTTGTTCTTTGGAACCTACAAAGCTTCACAAAAAAAAAATTCATCTCCAAAATGATCATAAAAGGAATCGAATACTTGATATCGATGATCATGAACCCATTTTGAAGTCGGGCTCTTGGGAGTAGAATTTGAATTTCCAGAATTATATTTGGTTGTTTGTTTCTTCTTGGTCTTTGGAGCACCATCAGTTTTGATAAAGACCTCAGCAACTTTCTAAGAATCCACATAGTGAAGTGGAAACTCCTTATCAAAGAATATCTGATCTGAACCTTTGAGTTTATAAAATCTCTCAGGTTGAACTTTGTTAGCTTCAAACACATCCTTCTTGACTTGCTTCAGATTGACTTTCTTCAAATTTTGTTGCTGTTGAACCTTTGAGTTATGGACTTTTACCTGATTTTGTTGAAAACTTAAACCTTTCTGTTTTCCAGAAACCTTCTCTTCTGAACCAAATGGTTTTTGCCCATTCTTTGCAAGTCTAGAGAACTCTGCTTTGATCTTGGTAATATCCTTTGGAGCATCAACAATAGTTTCAACAATGTCAGTTGTTGAACTTGCAGATTTCTCTTTGCCAATGGATGAAGAACCAGACACAACCTTTGGAGCTTCAGAAGTGTCAGCACTCTTGCCTTTGGTTGATTGCTTTTCTTCAACAGATTTGGAACTAACAAAGTCAGAATAATCACCAGTCTCAACCTTGTCTTTCTAATCATGAACTCCTTCTTTGAGACTTCCTGGTGGTGACACAGTTTTGTTGAACATCTTCTCAAAATTCTCATCCTTAGCCAAGAAACTTGTAAAGGATTGTGAATTAGTAACATTGTTCAATAAGACGTTTTGAATCAATTACTTCAATCTTTAATTCAGAAATCCTTTGATGAGCTTCAGCCAACTCTTTTTCGGTTGCAATTAACTTCTTTGCCACTTTATGAGTTTCATACTTTTGCAACCTCAACTCATCTAATCCATCCACCAATTCCTTCTTGAGTTTATCTTCATTTCTGTTCTGAATATCCAAATTTGCATTCTGCAATTTGTTCACTCTAACCAACTCTTTCTTCTCATCAAGTAATGTTTCCATATCAACCTGATAGGATTGAATCTTAGTAGCTTGTTCATCAGAAAGTTTAGTAAGAGTATCAAGCCTGGACTTGGATTTGTCAAAAAGATTTTGAAAATCTTTTGCAGTATCCTCAACTTCATCTTTCCATTTCTTCACTTCTTTGACTAATTCAGCATTTTCTTCAGACAATGTTATGTACTTTTGTTCAAGATCCTTTTCAACGCTTTAAAACTTCAATTCTTTTTCAACATCCTTTGCCTGAAAATCTAAGAATTTTTCTTTGTGAAAAGACAATTCCTGAAGAAGATCTTCCAACTTTTGCTGTTCTTTTGCCAATTCTTCTATCTTTCTTTTATTTTCACCAACCAAGAACTCATTATCCTTTATTAAGCCTTGAATCTTCTTGTCTTTCTGAGAACATAATTCACAATCCGATTCATAGCCTCTATTTCTAGAACCACTTATTTTAGATTCAGAATCAGTTACTTCTTCTTCATCCTCACTATGAACAATTTGAGCAATCAGTGCGGATGGGGCAGTCCATGCAGACTCATCATCGCAGTCGGCAACCCAATCATAACCATCTTTCGAAGTAATAGCTGTTAAAGCAATTGTATGTGAATCATCAGAAGTTTGCCCCCAGTTATATTGTTTATCAACTTGAGAAACTAAAGCTGCTGGAGACTTTGATGAAGATGCAGTTGATTTTGAACATTCACGAGCAAAATGTCGAAAATTAGAACATTTGAAGCATTTTGCCTTTGATTTATCTATGCCAATCTTGCCATCTGAATTTAAACTTTGAAATCCGATCTTCTTCTTGAATCGTTTAACTCTTTGAGCTAACATTGCAAGTTGCCAATTAATATCCATTTATTCAAGATTATCCGGATCGATCTGATCAAAATCTTCTTGAATCAGATTCGATGTTGTCAAACCACCATGCAGCAATCCATAATATGAAGATAATAAAGCCGAAATCAATGCCAAATGTTCATCAGGTGTTTTTGCAGAAAACAAAATCTAACTCGAATTATTTGGAACAGTGAAATTACACCCTCTTGATGATTTTTTAGAATTTCCTGCTCCATGACCAGCAACAAACGCTGTTTGAGGTGGATTTGATGCTTGCAGAACTTTGACCATGATACAATTCCGGATTCTGCAGTTTAGCAGTTGATTTATTTGATGTCATCATTTCCATTTCTCTAGCCTGAAGCTTTCCAGTTAAATCATGAAAGGATAATGCAGAATATTCTTTGTCATGAGTAAGCAACAACACATAATTTTCCCACTTTTCTGGTAATGCTTCCATTAATTTATCTTTCAATTCCTCCTTGGTCTTTTCAATTTTAACCACTTTTATCTCACTAATTAGATGTGAAAACCTTGAAACAAGAGAATAAATATTTTCTTTTTCAACTGTTGAAAATTTTCAAATTCCTTGTTTAACACTTTTCGTCTACTCTTCTTATATTGGTCATTGCCTTCACTTTGAGCAGATAAAGCATCCCATAACTGTTTAGCTTTCCTGCAAGTACTGAATTGATGCAACAGCTCAGTAGGTAAGCCATTGTAAGATAACCATAAACTTTTTGTTCAAGCTCATAACTTTTTCTTTCATCCTTATCAAATCTTGAATTTCTTTATACTCTCCATATTCAGTTGGACGTACATACAACGTTCGAATAGGAATCCATAAGTCAATATCATTTGTGCTGATGTATGTCGAAAATCGTTGTTTCCAATTTTGATAATCTTCCAACTTTAACAGCTTAGGAACTTTCTGACTTTTTCAGGAACAATATCAAAATTGAGCATAACTTGTACCGTGCTTTGCATAGCCGCAAATGCTTGAAAACTAGACATTTTTCCACCGAAAATGAGACTTCAAAAACTTCGAACTAAAAAACGAAGACAAATGAATCTGATTTTGAAGATCAACTTTGAACGAACAATGTAGATATCGTCGAGACGATCGATTTGAGTACTTATGATCCTCGTAGCAATTTACGATGCAAAAGTTATGACACTTTTAAGAAACTGCCAGCGGGCCAAATGAACCTGCGGACCAGCAGCGGACCAGATCAACTCAACGTACCAGAATTGGTACGGCGGACCAAAATGGTACGGAGAAACTACCTGCGGACCAAAAAATAACTGCCACGGACCAGACTTGAAGATTGCCTAGCGGACCAGATTCAGCGAACCAGAATCTCGATGAAGATTGCCTTGCGGACCAGCAGCGGACCAACGGCGTACCAGATGTTCTTGGAGCGGACCAGATGCGTACCACGCTGAAATCGACGGATTTTCGCGAATTGGAAGAATTTGATGAAAAACGTAAGAATCCCAAACTTTCTCTCTCTAAAAATCCGAAAATTGATCAAAAACACAGCAGTAGAGCAACCAAATGCTCTGATACCACTTGTAAAACTAAGATACGATCTTACTACTGCATGCTTTGATCAATCTAGTAAACACGAGATGTAAATAAGAAAATTTTATTGAATCACTTGAACATACAAAGAAGACTCTCTCTAGTTTCTCTCTCTAGAACACACACAGAAAGTGTAGAAATGACTCAGAGTCTTTTATCATTCTAACACGAACCTATCTATAGTTAGTGACAAAACAACCTGCGTAACAAATGGTGAACCATCTGGTACGGGGGTACCATTTGGTACGGCACCAATGATATTGCCACTACAACTCACACTTAGACACGCTCATATAGATACAATACACGAGACACATCATAGCATAGGAATATGCTCTAACAATATATTTTTTTTTCCTAAAAGCCAAAAAGATTTTGTTTCTGCTTTATTTTCGATCTGATCAACACGTGATACAATTTCAAATTTCAAAATCGTATCTTGGAATCTCGAAGAGACGTTTTGAGCCAAGATTATTTAAATGTTTGAGCAGGTTGCTAAAGTACAAGATGTCACAACTTCAAGTCTTCTGAAGATGTTGATAAACGACCAGAGATACACCAGATGTCGTCAAGTATTCAAGATCAAGCTACGATCGAGTTGAGGAGGAGTTTGTTCGAAATTTCATTTCATTGGACGAACGGATTCTACACTTGAGGGGGAGCTTGATTGAAGATACAGATTTGATGATGTTGAAGATATATTGCACACGACGAGGGGGAGTTTGTTGATACCTGATATGTGCGTCGTGTGAAGTATCAAGCAAAGTACTTCAAGCTAAGTCATGCTTGGCCTAACCTGGTCCGAACCTAGAGTTCGGACTGGCCGAACCTGGTGTTCAGACATGGATCGGCCAGCTGCTATAAATAGGAGTTTGGACTTTGTATTCAGTAGTTCTGACCGTGTGAGATTTCGTAAGTGTGTGTTTCTGAGAGTGTTTTCTCTGTGTCATTTCTAAGTGTTCTCTGATTGTAATTGTTTATTTATGATCAATAAAACAATCGGTTAATTACGTTTCGATGTCCAAATAGCTAGATTGAGTAGACGGTCCGATGCTCACGCATTTTCATAGACGCTGCATACTGCTACCAGTAGAAGATGGTGTTCCTGAAAGAGGAGGTCATGGGTCACTTTGCAGATAGTGATACCCTAATGGCCGAGAGGAAGCCGGTCTTTGATAAACTCTCAGAAATACATGGCCTCAATAAGGAACTCCAACAAAGGATTGATTTGCTTCGTACAAGGTTGCTTAAGGCTCATATCGAGAAGGAGAAATATGCGGAGAGAGCAGGCTGTAATGAGTGAATGTAGGTTGTGTTAATGGTTATGGCTTTTGGTTAAATGTATGTTTACATTATTTTAGTTTGATCCTTGTATGCAACAACTGAATTAAATGAATTGCCACTCTTGTTTCAGTTAGTAATTGTTTGATTTAATTTTAAGTTAACACATTGGCCCAATTAAGTTTTTGAGTTAGTAATTGATTGATTGATAATCAAATACAAAAAATAAGAAAATAACAACAATAAAACATTCATCTGATTAAAATAAAGTAGGAGACAAGTGTTTCGGGTTATAAGCCGCACGGGATCCGTGTGACTCTTGATTCGGATCCTCTTTACCTGAACATTAGATTTACCAATTGAGTCAGGGCCCGGAGAAAGTTGAGTTGGGCCTCAGCCCATTACTGTTTAAGGCTAGTGTTAACATCAATACCCTAATTCTTTCAATTTGACCGACCTCACATTTAGTGACACACCTTCCTCCTGTCTCGTATTCCATATCAAAAAATCACAACCAATTCGTTTTCCTAATAGCTAATCAAGGTATGTTATTTAATGTAATCATCGGTTTTTCTTATATCCTCATCTATATTTGAAGAGTTGATAACAAATGCAATATATTAGATGATTCGGTCTGAATTGTTAATTAATCAAGACCACCATTAGATAAGTCAAATATTGGGGCTGAATTTTTAATTAATCAAGTCATGTGTATTGGTCCTCTAAACTTTTATATATTTATTTGATTTCATTGGGTGTTTTCATAATTAGTAATTTGTATTGATTACTATTATTGACAAACAACCCAAAATTTAGACCATCATCCTAACATTTCTTTTATGTTGTAGGTTCCTGATGTGTTCGGAAGATACCTAAAAATAACAATTAAAACCTAGACCTAACCTAGACCTAGACACACCTAATTTTACCGAAAATCCTAAAACTAACCGAACCCTAAGGCAAGTGTACCTGTCGGATTATAGTAAAGCTAATGAAGAACGGGATATCGAACCTAGGACACTACGAAACTAGAATAAACCTACACCTACGAAATGGAAATACTGAGTAATTGATTTGGGGTTTTGATTTAGGAATTAAATAAACTAACTTAACTAAGCAACGCAACTAACAAACTGAAATCAGGAAACTTTAAAAACAATCAGACACGAGAAAGACACCACCTAGACCTAGAATCCCAACAAATACCTACAACGAAATATGGCTATGACAACTCTGATGGAAACTAATTCACCTTTTAAGTCCTTCTTAGCAAATGTTCCTAACGTTCGGACAGGAGTTCACCTTATGGGTACATCCAACCTCAACTAGACCTAACCACCCTCGAAACAATCTAAAGCACCCTAGGCTAGCAGGAACTACCACTAACCAACACAATTGACACGGAATAGCAAATTAACTAATATCCTAGGGCATCCCTCTCCCGATGGCGATGTGATCCTATTCCACTAATCAACCCAACTACCCGACCTAGTTATCACCTCCCGGCTTGTCTAACTAGAGCAGCACACAAAAATCAAGGCAATCACTAAAATACTAAACTATGATAATCAAGACAGAAAATCAAATCAATCACAAACACACAGTCACGTAATCGATTACCCAACCCAAACCGAAAGATATTCTCAGGCTAAGCAGTTTAGTAAGTTAACTCAAACCCTAACTCTAGTAGTCATAAGCATACCATCATGTCAATCAACGGAATTGAATAAGAACAATACATCAATCAAGTTGTCAAAACCAAATAAAGTCGTAAATATTAGTTGTTCATCATATCGGTCTAGGCGGTGATAACGCCTAGCCTACAATCATGTTCAATGCAGAAAATCTAATAAAAATCCAATCTTGAATAGTAAACATAACTGAGTCTAGAGTTTTAAACAAGAAATCAGAGAAATCGGATAATCGGATATGGATTTGATGATTTATTCTTGATCCTCTGGTGATTCTCCTTGTTCCCAGCCTTCTCTTGTCTCTGAAAATCGCCTCTGGTTCGTCCTTTGCCTTCTGGAAGTCGAGAAGTCCTGAATGAAACCCTTCCATTCAAATTTATAAGAAAATTTAGGTTTTCTCGGCCGAACACCCTCCCAGCGTATCTCTTGGAGGGTTATAACCTGTAGGCGATACGCATGAAACCCACATGGCGACAAAATAGTCGGTTTCACCGACTTTGACCTGCAATCCCCAAGCGTATTGCTTGATGCTCTGTCATTCCTAGGCGATACGCCTAGGACCTGTTGTTCAACATTTCTTCACTTGTTTTCTCTAAAATCTTTTCCTTTCTTACCGTGGCCTTGGGATTTGACTAAACACCTACAAAACATATAAAAACATAAATAAAACTCAAAGACTCAAACTTTACTTAAAAGAAATCAAAACTAAGCAAAACCCGACTCAATTTAACTTAAATATATATAAAACGACTTGGAAAATAAGATGTGTTTGCAACACATCAAACATCCCCACACTGACTCTTTTTTCGTCCTCGAAAAATACTGCAATGGAATCATAACCAGGATTTTGATTTCTAACTACTCACAATTTTCTAATTTTATATTTTACATAGCTTACTTACACCCCGATAGCAATTATCGGTATTTCGATCCAACTAAACCCAACAACTGACCTTTGAGCCCCCAAGATGTTTATAATTTACCGGATATAGTTCAGTCATGCCTATGTGTCCCACTCTAGAAAGATCAAGTTCAACCTAATCCTGAGTCATATTCAGTCTAAGTAAAGGTTAATAATAATTTAAGTTTTAGATTTTCACCACCCCCCTTAAATTAGATACAAAGATGTCTAAAGAATGATGGAATTGAATGGAATGCGAACTTTTTAGCATTTATTCTCTAACTACTATATATTTTTTTTCGTTTTTTTCTTTTTCTATTTTTCCATTTTTTTCTCTTTTTTTTAAATAACAAAATTAAAAGACACTAAAAATAAAAATAAGACGCAAGGCTTCCCATCCCCACACTTGAACCACACATTGCCCTCAATGTGGAATGAGAATAAAAATTAAACAGAAATAAAATAAACACACGAACGATAAAAAAAAAAATGCAACGAAAAATAAAAAAATAAAAGAAAATAAAGCGGAACGGACTCCCCTGACTATTAATTCGGATGAATGGCAAGTGAGCTCGTAACCGCGGGTCCTCCACTAAAGTGAATGCCAATCCTATGCGTGAATATCGTCGGACCTGTACGACAAAACAAAAACAAACACACAACTCGACTCGACCAAAACATTAGTAACGCAAACGAAAATAAAATCACAAAACTATAAACTAAGGAAAAATAAAAATAAAATGAAAAATTAAATTGAAATGGTGTTTACCTGGAAAAACGAGAACTCCCCAACCAAAAGATCAAAAATTTAAAATTTGAAAACTTACTTGGTCGCTAACCCCCTCGCGTATCGCGAGGGGTTCCTTCTCAGCTCTCGCGTACCGCGAGCAAACTACACAACCGGTGAGTCAAGACCCTCCAGGCGTATCGCTTACGCCTTCCAACCTTCCAGGCGATACGCCTGGAACTAGATTTCCAGAGAATTTTCTGACTTTTGGCCTTGAAAATTTTCTATCTCTTGTGCTCTCCACTCCAGGTCCCTTGGTCGAATTTTCTCAGTAAACCTGCACTCAAGACCTGCAAATCTCACCCGAAATTTCCCATCTATCTTTTCCACATTTTGAGTCTCCCGAATCACCTGCAAACATCGAAAAACACAAAAACCAAAAACATGCAAAATGCACGAAAACTAAAAATTTGCAGAAAATTAAAGACCACAATTACAAAGTATACAACCCGAGCACTTAATCAATTAGCACAAAACATCAAAACAACCTCCCAAACCATCCAGAGGCTTTGATTTCATATCCCTAACCACAAAATTACCGGTTTTCACCCGGTTTCTATCCATCCAACCACCTACCAACTTCCTAACCCATAAAGTTCCAACATTTATCAAATCTAACAAGTATTTAACCTTCCAATGCTTATAACGACCCGGTAGAAACTTAATCTTACCTAGAAAACCTAATTCTGGGTCATTCTTGCTCACAAACACCAACAACCTCCCCACACTTGGCTTAAGCACTATTCTATCCTCATAACTACCTATATCGCCAAGTGTGGCTCTCCTACAACTACTCTCAACCACCAACATCTCTTCTACTACCAATTCACTCCCGGGTTCTACTAACGAGTCAAAATCTCATTTTTATCAACTAACTCCTCTAACCCCCCGGGATCTTCCCCAAACTTATCCTCAACAACCGGTTCACCTTCTAACCTATTCCCAACTACCACTAGATCCTCACCTGTGACATAACTAACACAACTATCCACCGTAGACATGAAAGATCCTAGAAAGTAAACAGATTCGTTGCTTTTTTCACTCGACCTACCAACCATAAACTCAACCGATTCATTCTCAACCCTCAAAGTGATGGTGCCCGCAAACACATCAACTAACGCCCGGGCAGTCCTAAGGAAAGGCCTACCTAGAATCAATGGGCACCTCACATCATAGTCACTGTCTACAACCACAAAGTCTATAGGGAATAAAAACTTATCAATCTTCACTAGCACATTTTCCACTATTCCTTTGGGCTTAACTACCGACCTATCTGCTAAGGAAATTGTCATCCTAGTCGACACTAATTCTCCTAACCCTAGGTGCATAAAAACAAAATATGGCCTCACATTAATACTGGCACCTAAATCGGCTAATGCAAGAGTCACAGAAGAGCTACCAAACACACAAGGAATTGTAAAAGTTCCAGGATCATTTAATTTTTCAGGCAATCTATTCTGTACTACAGCTGAACAATTAGCATCAAGGGTTATATCAGACAATGATTCAAGTTTCTTTTTACTAGACAACATATCTTTCAAAAATTTAGCATACTTAGGCATTTTATTTATAACTTCAGTGAAAGGTAATGTAATCCTAAGTTGCCTAAGAATATCAAGAAACTGACCGTATTCATGCGCATTTTTCTGTTGAATTAAACGTCCAGGATAGGGCACACGCTTCAGGTCTTCGGCAGTAATCGGTTGACTGACGAACCTTACTCTCTTTTTCTCCTTCGCCGCCTCCCACTTCATAGACTTTTCTCCAGGTGGCGGTTTCTTATCTACCTCAGCCTCGACGGTTGGTGCGGTACTTGCTGTCGTCACGCTCGGATGCACCCTCCTGTCAGGCGTCTCTAGCTCCATCTCCTCATCAACCAGCTTCTCCTCAATGACCGCCGGTGATGGTCCTTCAACTACTTTCCCGCTCCTAGTAGTAATGGCATTGACATTTGCATTGGGGTTTTTGTAGGTGCTTCCAGAAAATTGACCCACCCCCCCCCCCCCCCCGGGAATTCAGCTCCTTGAGCTGTTTCGCAATGTCACTAACCGAACGCTGTAGATCCAAGAACGAAGCTTGTTGATTTCTCAGTAACGTGTCATGCTCCGTCAGCTTTTTCTGGGTAGCCTCGTCTCTCGACACTATCTACTGCAGTATCTGGGTCTCGTTAGCTATCAAGTCCCTCATCTCCTTCAAACCAGAACCGTCATCTCCTCCACCATAGTTATTCCTTGGCGGAAAACCATGTGGGTTTCCTCCCTCTCACCATCCTGAATTCTGTCCACTCCTCCACCCGGACTGAAAAGAATTACCAAACTGGTTTCGGTTTCTAATATAGTTGACTTCGCTTAGCGGGGGCAAGTGGGCAGTCTCGGGTGTCATGAGTGCCTCTACACATCTCACATTTGGCTTTGATATGGAGTTTGATTTCTTCTAAAGCCTTATAAATATTCTCTAACTCCTTAGGTGGCATGGTCTCAGAGCCAATGTGACTAACACTCCGGGTAGATGTAGAAGGTGCGAGTGATCTAGTCTGGGCAAAGGTGGCTCTCCGACCTCCGGGTGTCTGCTGTTCAGCAAGTGCAAAGCTCTCAAATAACGATTTGCATTCATCCACAGTGAGCTTTTCCATCATGTAACCTCCAGCCGAAATATTGAACTCCTTCTGAACAGAATAAGGAAGTCTGTTGTAGAACTTTTCGATAATATCTCATTCCGTCAACCCGTGTTGCGGACATTTTCTCAGAAGGGTATTGAATTGCTCGTATGCGACCGTATAAGGCTCATCGGGGTCCATCCTGAAGGAGTGGATTTCCTCCCGAGTACGTGCAACCTTGGCTGGAGGATGATATTTTTTCAGGAATTTTAATTTCAGATCGTCCCAGGTGGCGATCGAATTTGGCGGAAGCGTCTCGAGCCACTCGGCGGCTCGAGAAGTAAGGGAAAACGGAAACAGACGCAGATAAATGGTATCGTTCGCGACTCCCGTGAGTCCGAACGTGTTACAGAGTCGAATAAAGCGCGATATATGCGTCGGTGCATCTTCGTCTTCACGTCCATGAAACTGAATACAATTGGTGAGCACGTTGATGACGTGAGACGGAACTTGCCAATATTGGTGTTGGCAATGTTGGGTTGCACGATGGCAAACCTAGCGTCGTTGATTCCGGTGTTGGTCTGCTCGTGGACGGTGCGACGTGCCGCCATGGTGGTGAGATCAGGGAATGGGATGAGTTTGGTGTCGCGTGGGATTTGTGTGGAAGTGGATGTGGACAGTTTGGAATGAGTGGTCGAGAGAATGAACGCCTCGAGTTCCGTGCGAAGTACACGGAACCGTTCACAAATGTCCTTATCGGGATCAGAAGATGGTGTAAGCTCAGATGCACCTTGCGAACGGGTGTGTGGCATAAAACGGAAGAAAAATAAAAATAAAAATAAAAAATAGAAAAAATAAAATCCTAAAAATCTAGACTCGAAAGCGAAAACTCCTAAGACTCTAGACATGGAAAACCCTAGAAGACTCGAAATTTCCTAACGACGACCCAAGTTAATCTTGCTATTACCAAGTGTCCCCGGTAACGGCGTCAAAAACTTGATGTGTTCGGAAGATACCTAAAAATAACTATTAAAACCTAAACCTAACCTAGACCTAAACACACCTAATTTTACCGAAAATCCTAAAACTAACCGAACCCTAAGGCAAGTGTACCTGTCGGATTATAGTAAAGCTAAGGAAGACCGGGATATCGAACCTAGGACACTACGAAACTAGAATAAACCTACACCTACGAAATGGAAATACTGAGTAATTGATTTGGGGTTTTGATTTAGGAATTAAATAAACTAACTTAACTAAGCAACGCAACTAACAAACTGAAAGCAGGAAACTTTAAAAACAATCAGACACGAGAAAGACACCACCTAGACCTAGAATCCCAACAAATACCTACAACGAAATATGGCTATGACAACTCTGATGGAAACTAATTCACCTTTTAAGTCCTTCTTAGCAAATGTTCCTAACGTTCGGACATGAGTTCACCTTATGGGTACATCCAACCTCAACTAGACCTAACCACCCTCGAAACAATCTAAAGCATCCTAGGCTAGCAGGAACTACCACTAACCAACACAACTGACACGGAATAGCAAATTAACTAATATCCTAGGGCATCCCTCTCCCGTTGGCGATGTGATCCTATTCCACTAATCAACCCAACTACCCGACCTAGTTATAACCTCCCGGCTTGTCTAACTAGAGCAGCACACAAAAATCAAGGCAATCACTAAAATACTAAACTATGATAATCAAGAAAGAAAATAGAATCAATCACAAACACACATTCATGCAATCGATTACCCAAACCGAAAGACATTCGCAGGCTAAGCAGTTTAGTAAGTTAATTCAAACCCTAACTCTAGTGGTCATAAGCATACCATCATGTCAATCAACGGAATTGAATAAGAACATTACATCAATCAAGTTATCAAAACCAAATAAAGTCGTAAATACTAGTTGTTCATCATATCGGTATAGGCGGTGATAACGCCTAGCCTACAATCATGTTCAATGCAGAAAATATAATAAAAATCCAATCTTGAACAGTAAACATAACTGATTCTAGAGTTTTAAACAAGAAATCAGAGAAATCGGATAACCGGATATGGATTTGATGATTGATTCTTGATCCTCTGGTGATTCTCCTTGTTCCCAGCCCTCTCTTGTCTCTGAAAATCGCTTGTGGTTCGTCCTCTACCGTTTGGAAGTCGAGAAGTCCCGAATGAAACCCTCCCATTCGAATTTATAAGAAAATTTAGGTTTTCTTGGCCGAACACCCTCCAAGTGTATCGCTTGGAGGGTTATAACCTGTAGGCGATATGCATGAAACCCACATGGAGACAAAATAGTCGGTTTCACTGACTTTGACTTTCTTTGACCTGCAATCCCCAAGCGTATCGCTTAAGGCTCTGTCCTTCCTAGGCGATACGCCTAGGACCTGTTTTTCAGCACTTCTTCACTTTTTTTCTCTAAAATCTTTTCCTTTCTTACCGTGACCTCGGGATTTGATTAAACACCTACAAAACATATAAAAACATAAATAAAACTCAAAGACTCAAACTTTACTTGAAAGAAACCAAAACTAAGCAAAACCCGACTCAATTTGACTCAAATATATATAAAAACGACTTGGAAAATAAGATGTGTTTGCAACACATCAGTTCCTCTTCTAGATCAGTCAACGGAACATCAGAAACTTGCTTTTGTACCTATCTAAGGAATCCTAAAGATTAGCATCTGGTATGTTTAATTTTTACAATGTATTTTCAACTTTTTAATTAATGTATTGTATATGGTTATAATTACATTTGTAACACCATAAACTTTTTATTTATCTTAAGTGCCAATTACTCCCCTTAGTGATGCTGACATAAAACTTGTTTTAATTAACAGCCTATTCATTTGAATGCAAGACTGCCAATCAGTCCCCTTAGACACAATGATGTTCAAGTTGTTAACATTCATGTGCCACCTGATGAAATATCTATATTTGTCAATCTTGAACGCATCAATGGTTCACTGTGCTTCACGAAAGGATGGCAAGATGTGATTCAAGCTTGCAATCTCAATGATTCAGCTTTTCTGTTTTTCACTAACGTTGATGATGGTTATTTGAAGCTTACTTTCATTGATGAAAAAGCATGTTGCAGTCAAGACTCGTTCTATTTTGCTTTTTCAAAATCTTACTCTAGTCAACTGGTAATCTTTTTTTTAATTCCATCTTGTATATTTGGTTATTATTTTTTGACAATAATATCCATAATGACCCAAACTTCTATATATTCATAGTTGTTGTCGGATTTATTTTTTGCTGAGAGGTTTTAAACTCTACAGACGAAGAATAGGGCGACCATTATTGCTTTTGAGGGTCGTGAGTGGGAGGTTGAACTTGCCAAATCATACGGAAGGTTGTTTTTTCAAAGAGGTTGGAGAAACGTGGTTAAAGATGTCCCGCTATTTGAAGGAGACATTGTGGTGTTTCAAGAGTCTCCAGCTGACTCTCTGTTTTACATTGTTGTGTATAAGCGGAATGGGTTAAAAGTTTCTAAAACTTTAAGCTAGGTACTTTTTGGAAATTGAACGTTTGTAACGAGATTTAACGTTTTGTCGGTTTATGTTATTTTAATTTCAGTTAATGAATGGTTGGTTTTGCATAGTATTGTTAAATTTGGTTTTCATTTATCATGTTACTTATGTATGTGCATGTTGTGAAGAGGTTAAAAAACCTATAGAAGACTTTTTATTACATCAAGTCACGTGTTTTGTTCATTGACCATGACAATAACATATAATTTGTCACACATCCAATGCTTCAATTAATTGTGTGCCACTAAAACAACACAATACTTACACATTAAAAAAAAGAGAACAATCACCATATGTTGCAAATGGTCACATGGTTTTTTACATTTACCGTGACTAACACATATAAATGGTCACATACTAGATTTGAAAAGGTGACACTAAAGGTTCCTTAACAGTCTCATCTAATAAATTTAACAATCACCATATGTTACTTCTCATCACATGTTTTTCTTAATTTACCATGACAATAATATATAACTTGTCACACACACAAATTGAAAGATGACAACTTGTTACTTCTAATCACATGTTGTTTACAATTCTCATGACCATTAGTTATCATTAGTGGCACATGGAATTTAGAACTGTGATCGTAAACTTTAACATATCGTGACACACATATTTAGTGTGACTAAGTAACATAAGCTACAGTCACACAAAACAAATGTTTAATGTCACTATGTTTTACATTTAGCTACATGTTTTTTTATGTCACTGAATGTGCTCCATTATATAGTCACATAAACAATAAATATACGTGACCATATGCTATCTATAGTCTCATATAAGTAGTATAGAATTAATTACACACGATGTGTTGTGACCAAATGGTGACTTGTGGTCACGTTACTTTAAACTATGACTAATCTTTGTCACATTCCATATGTTTAGTGTCACCAAAGGATCAGATCATCAAAGCAATGGTGACACAACACTCTAAAAACGTCATCGTAACAAACCCAGATTTTTGACACGTACATACGGTCAAACAACACTAAAAAAGTGTCACACGAATCTGACGGCTTGTGTGTCACCGTAGCCCATTTTTTGTACTAGTGTATTCCGGTGAGTGCTAACATGTCGAGGATCGCTAGTTGGGATCCCATCATCAATCGGTTTAAAAAAAGCTTTGTACTTAGAAAAGAACTTGCTTTCGATTGGTGGGCGAGCTACCCTTGTCACTTTAGCTTTAGGTTCATTGGGTTCTTATTTTTTTTCACTTTTTTGGCTTCTCAGGAAAGTGAGTAAGATTTTGGAATCCATTAGATCTAACAAAATTTTTGGGTTCGGATGAGAATGCTAAGTCTTCCAGTTGGGTGAAGTGTCATCCAGTTCTTACTTCTAAAGATCATGGTGGGCTTAGATTTGGGAGTTTGTTTGGGATGGACTTAGCTCTCTTGTTTAAGTGGAAGTGATGATTTCATTCACAGGAGACTTATTTATGGATTAATCTTTTTCTAGCTATTCTTGGTGATATGTTTAGGGGATCGTCTGTTGGTTACAAATCTAGTATATGGAATCGTATTATGAGCGCCTCTGCTTTATGTTTAAGAGATTTTATGCCTGCAAATGTTACTCCGAAAAAAGAAAATGGTGATTTGGTTGGGATACTACTAATTTTGGAAAGATGCTTGGGCATGTGATGAGCCCTTTACATATACTTTTCCTCGTTTATTTGCCCTCACTTTGAACAAAAACGGACATGTAGTTAACTATAGGGAGGGTACGGTTTGGTCTTGGTGTTGCCATCATCCAGTTAGGGGGGGGGGGGATTGAACAACACCAACTTGATGAGCTTTTGAGTAAAGTCGATGGTCTTAACTTCTCAGATTACGAACCAGGACTCTTCGCGTTGAGAGTTGAATGACGATTTATGTTTCTCGGTTAAAGCTATTCGGCATCGTATCGACCGGTTTTATTCACCGGTTGGTGATTTTCCAACAAAGTGGGTAAGGTTTGTGCAAAAAAAAGGTTAACATTCACGTATGGAGGCTTCTTTTGGACCTTTTACCTACTTGTCTCAAGTTTTCGTCTTGTGGCATTGATATTCCTTCTATTTTATGTCCTCTTTGTTCAGCTTATATCGAATCGGCACTCATTTATTTGGGGATTGCAGCGTGATCTCCAAAGTTGTCGATCGTATAGTGATTTGGCTTGATTTTAACTTTCTAACACCGAATGATCCTTGGGTTATTGTGAATAAGGTCAAAGAGTCTCATCATCCTCGAGATTGAAGAAAGATATCATTCATTCAGTGATCTTTACTTCGTGGTGGATTATATGGAGAGCTCAAAGTACTATCATTTTTCAACCGAATAAAGCTCAAAACGACAAGATTTTTGATATATTGTGTTTTATTCGTATTCTTGGTTTGTGCAAAGGAATATGAAATTTAATTTGGCTTGGGATGAGTGGATTTTTAATCATTTCCTTATAATGTAATTTGCACTTTTTCTAACTCTCCTTGAGTTAGTTTTTTGTTTATAATAATACCGCCTTCCCACAAACAGCCCCAATCACGATGCCATACAAATCATCAGCCTTTTAGTCAACATTTCCAAAAAAAAACATTTTACCTAGCACTTGAAAAGCAATCATTCCCACAAATTTATCCATTTAATATTATGTTGTGTGAGTAAAAAAGGGGATGAAGCGCCTGTGGCCAAGGGCGGTAGCTGACGGGCAGGTGACGAGCAAATTAAACGCCTTCAATGTGACTGTCCCATGATGAGGTTGCCATGTCACTAAGGGCGGCCCTAAGAGAACCATACTGACGGTGGTCTAAGTGTATGCCACAGTACTAGAAAATAACAGCAAATTTGTAAACAGAAATAATAACAATATTATTTTTATTGAATGAGAACAATACTATTACACTACATAAAGGAGTATAAGCAGAATAAAGAAATAAATGCAGAAAAACAGAAAATGACAAAGCTAGACCTCGTGTTGAACACGATTTCCTTAAAACAGATTTCGGTCTATTTCACAGGATACGGTGGCTAAAGCAATGTATTTCCGGAGTTCTACTTGCCTGAGATTGCAGAGAGAGTCGAGTTCGAGAGGATGAGAATGGTTTCCGGTGTGTCTTTTATGTCTGATATCGACGGGTTTAGATAGCCACGAGGTGGATTGCTGTCCAAGACAGCAATCAGCATTAAACGTGAATATCGGTTTCTAAAATAGCTGATTGCGTATTAACTAGGATGGAGTGTTCTCCAAGATCAAATCATTTATAAAAATAACTAGCGAGAGGAGCAAAAACCGGTCTGCGCAAACCCGACCATTTTTGAGTCGCATTCGTGCCCGCAGGATGCGCAAGCGTACCCAGGATTTTCTAACCGAGTTTCTCATTTTTCAGCAACCCCACCCCCACCCCCCACCCCGGCGCGTAGATGTTGGAGTATAAAGTGACATTACAATTTCATAACCATCCAAGTTCCTTAGCTTATAAACCACAATCCATTTTGAACCACTTCCATTGTGGGACAAATGGTTTTTAGCTCAAATATATAGTTTGTAGGCCACACATCTCATTCACCTCTTAATCACTTTGGACGTTTAATATCTCGTTGGAAAGCCCTTGTCCTAGGCTATTCAACCATATCAAATAACTCATCTAATTATTATATCTACATATAAATAATTAGGTCCAAAGTTAGGAAAAAATACATCTTTTCCCTATTTTTCCAACAATCCCCCACATGAATGGAGATCGATGGAGCAATGTACTCGATCATTCTGAAATCTCAACAGTTGAGTCTTGCGTAGGATAGGTAGGTGTCCCCTTTGAACCTTCCCTTGTAAAATGTACTTAGGCTCCTGGCTATCAGTAGACGGTGATGTCTTTGAACTTAGCTGCCGTTTGTATAGGCGACAATACACTTTACACAGGACTCTTCCTGACAGTATCAACTCCTCATAGTCGTGTCCTTTATGGTCCTGAACACTTGCTTGGTTCTGCGAGAGTCTTAAGAAATTAGCCCCCACATTTCTCTTCAAAGCGACCCCACTTCTCTCTCACATAGGTGATTCCTCGAATCATTAAAAGTTGGAAGCTTATCCTCACTGTCACTGTTTAATAATGGAACGGGTTTAGAAGTTTGGTAACTTCCTTTTAGTTTCGGGTGTAGTCATATCATGACGTCCCCCACACTAGCCTCCTCAATTCATACAGGTAGTTTGTCCTATTGAACCTAGATCTTGGGATCTCCAGTCACATAAGTTAGGTTTCCTTCGTATGAATTATACATTCACGGGCTTCAATCTCATTCCTCTTGACGACCTATATACTGCATCTCTGCTTAAGCCTTTAGTAAGCGGATCCGCTATATTATCAGCTGACCGTACATAGTCAATTGTGATAATCCCCGTTGAGAGCAGTTGTCGTATAGTGTTATGCCTACGTCGAATGTGTCGAGACTTCCCATTATATATTGCGCTATGAGCACTACCAATCGCCGATTGGCTATCACAATGTATAATAATGGCCGTTACCGGCTTGGGCCACCTGGGTATGTCCTCGGTAAATTAACATAACCACTCAGCTTCTTCTCCACCTTTGTCCAAAGCAATAAACTCAGATTCCATAGTTGATCTGGCTATAACCGTTTGCTTTGACGATTTCCAAGACACAGCTGCACCTCCTAGTGTAAACATGTATCCACTAGTTGCTCCTGAATCCTTTATATCAGAGATCCAGTTCGCATCGGTGTATCCTTCAATTACTGTTGGGTGTCTTGAGTAATGTAGTCCGTAATCACGAGTGTACCTCACATATCTTAGTAATCTTGTTATACTTTTCCAATGTTCAGCACTTAGATTACTAGTATATCTACGTAACCTGCTTAAAACATATGTTATATCAGGTCTTGTACAACTCATCAGATACATTAGACTACCAATGATTCTTGAGTACTCCAATTGCGAAACTCATTGACCCCTGTTTTTCGAGAGGTGTTGACTCGTGTCAATAGGAGTTCTAGCTATACTTGAGTCACCCGGGTTAAACTTTTCATGAATCTTTTCCACATAATGAGGTTGGTGTAGTATGAGACCCTCTTTGGTCCTGGTGATCTTTATCCCAAGAATCACATCCGCCAAACCCATGTCTTTCATGTCGAACCTTGCTTTCAACATATCCTTCGTGGATGTGATCATCATATCATTACTACCTATGATGAGCATATCATCAACGTAGAGACATAAGATGACATATCCATTTGGTGTCTCTTTCATGTAGACACACTTGTCGCATTCATTGATCCTGAATCCCTTTTCTCTCGTGATAGAATCAAACTTTTGATGCCATTGTTTAGGGGCTTGCTTCAATCCATACAATGACTTCACAAGGTTGCACACTTTCTTTTCTTGCCCTTTCGCCACAAAACCCTCGGGTTGTTCCATGTAAATTTCCTCTTCTAAATCTCCGTTTAGAAAGGCGGACTTTACATCCATTTGGTGAACCTCCAAATTTCGAATGGCGGCTATTGCAAGTACCATTCTTATAGACGTTATTCGGGTCACTGGTGAGTAAGTGTCAAAATAGTCCAAACCCTCTTTTTGTCTATAACCCTTAATCACCAATATTACCTTGAACTTGTCAATGGTGCCATCCGCTTTCATCTTTTTCTTAAAGATCCGTTTGTAACCTAGTGGTTTGCATCCCGGAGGAAGATCCACTAGTTCCCACGTGTGGTTTTGTAAAATAGACTCTATTTCACTTTTAATGGCTTTTTTCCATTGAGGTCCTTCGGAAGAAGTAATTGCTTCTTTATATGTGTTTGGTTCACTATCCACCATATAAGAAACAAAATCGGGACCAAACGATTTTTCAACCCTAGCTCTCTTACTTCTTCTTAGTTCTATCTTGACTTTCTGGTTCATCATCATGACCAGTTTCCCTAGGAAGATCAGTCTCGCTAGGTAGACCATTGGGAGTTAGACAAGGAAACACATCCTCGAAGAACGAGGCATTACGAGATTCCATGAATGTACCTTTGTGTATATCGGGAATTTTAGACTCGTGTACAACAAATCGATAGGCGCTACTATGATGTGCATATCCAATGAATATGCAATCTACCGTTTTTGGTCCTATCTTTACCGCTTTAGGTGGTGGAACAATGTCACACCCCCAATTTCCACTAACGGAGTTTTACCGTGTGGGGTGTGAACCAGACCAGGACCCGAGTCATTAGTTACATCCAACATAAGTTAAGGGTTCAAAATGTAAATATATTTCCAAACGGGAAATAGCAAACAGAGTTAATGTTTAGCGGAAGCTCATAAAAGTCAAGTTGCGCAAGCAAACGCCCGATAAGTAAATACCAGTTCAAGTTGAAAAGATTTAAAAACAAATTCCCAAAAAAAAAGGATTTAGCCAACGTACGTGCCCAAAAATCAGATTCTCCTAGCGTCCTGCAAAGTATGCATAAGAGCAAGTGTCAACTAATGTTGGTGAGTTCACATAAGCACATAAGTATAACTAGTATAATTATGCAGTACGAATACAACAGTTTCTATTCGTATGTAAGCATGTATATTAACAGTACAATCCATATCGTAGGTAGCGAGCCTAAGTTCATGTCACTAAAACGTTCGCAACCGAAGCTGACCAATTAGTTGTAGGAATAATTCCTTACGTGGTTTGCCTTCCCCGTGTCTACTCGATCACGGTAAGTTAGGCTGACATTGTCCTCAGTCCGACCGCCAGTCGGGTGGTGCATCTCGTGCCCGCTGAGTGGGGTTTGTCAGACCCCAGTAGTACTACCCAATATCCCCTCGCTATTTGCTATTAACGGTTCGATAAGTAAGGACTTGAAAGATAAAGCATTTTACGTGAACATGTGATATATACTGGATTTCTACTTTAATCATACATAAAAGTTGTTGTGTTATCACCCTAACCCGGGTGTAACGTGTTTGCGTGTGTTATCGTCCAAAACCGGACGTAACGTAAAGGTTGTGTAACTCACCTTAGGGTGCGCTGCTACAATTTGGTAAAACTTCGAGTCTTGCGTAGTTTACCGAGCACCTCCGATGCGGAAACGAACATCGAGCACGGAAAGGGCGGCGAACTATCCAAAACGAATCCGACACCGCCGATGGACTATGATGCTGTCACGCTCCTGCGGTCACTCAGATTCTACTGTGGATGTTGCGGTGATTGGTGAGACAAAGCAGGGCGGTCGAGTGGTGGTCGTATGGTGGAACTTGGCCGGAACTTCTTCTCCGGTGGAGCTTGAGAGAAAACGAGAGATGATAAGGGTGTGAATATGATGAGGCTGCTACCCTAGGTCAATGAGTGTTTGATGCATTACGAATTGTAACCGATGGAGAGTTAATCGGGACTTGAATGCCATGCGAATTCAATGGTTATCGGAAATACCGATGGTCACCGGGATTACGATGGTCGACTTCTTCGGCAGTTAAAACACAAGTTAGAGTTTGCCGAATTGGCAAAGATGGTCCCTCACAATTTCTCATGCTAAGACCTCAAGTTTCTGTAATTACAAGATCCGTCCTTATAGGTTTGATTGAATTAAAGGAAGTTTCAAAATGGGCAAGGTTGATCCCTAAAGTGTTAGTTAACCCTAACGGGGCTAACGGAAAACGTAAATGATTGCCAAACGAGGGTATGCATCTCAACACTCCATGACGTGTAACGTTTATAAGAAATATAAACTTAAACGATGAAATAAAATCATAGATAGAAATCTCTAATTACCTGTTTAAATTCACATAAAATCATAGTTATAACCTATAACTATATGCTTTAAATTCCTATAAAATTATAGGAACGTTTCGTCACATAAAATCATAAAACGACATGCGTATATATATACATATATACCACGTAAGCATAATAAATATAAATTGCCACATAAAATGACAAAATGTTTTTCGTGAAATCATAAAAATATAATTTATATAAAATTATAAATTATAACGTTCAAGTAAGTTAACCGACATCTAACCTCATGTGCATCGTTCGTGTAACTATTCTAGTTAACCGAAGTAACGGACGTCATCAAAATATAACACAAGTTATTAACGGGTTTAACCTAGGAAATTTCCGGTTGTCACATCATCCCCTTGTTAAGGAATTTTCGTCCCGAAAATTTGCCTTAAGTTGCTATGGTTTCCGTGGAATTTCAGGGTTGCTACATTATCCCCTTGTTAAGGAAATTTTGTCCCCAAATTTAACTCGTACCTTAATTAAATGTTTACGCTTGATCAAATAGGTGAGGATATTTCTTTCTCATCTGATCTTCTCGTTCCACGGGTTGTTCGATAAATCACAGTTGTTCGTCAACTTGCAGTTCTTCTAATGGAACTATAAGAGTGTCGTCTGCTAAACACTTTCTCAGGTTCGAAACATGAAACACGTTGTGCACTCCATCTAATTCAGGAGGTAGATTTAAACGCTAAGCCACCGGACCAATTCTTTTGGTGATCTCGAATGGTCCTACATAACGAGGATTCAACTTCCCGCGCTTGCCAAAGCGTATAACGCCTTTCCAAGGTGAGACTTTCAACAGTACTTTGTCACCGACTTCAAATTCTAACGGCCTTTGGTGTTTATCTGCATAACTCTTTTGTCTATCTCTTGCCGCTTTCATGCGGTTTCTGATTTGCACGATTCTCTCCGTGGTCTCGTGCACTAGTTCAGGTTTAGTGAGTTGACTCTCACCGACCTCGGCCCAACAGACCGGTGATCTGCATTTTCGTCCGTAGAGAGCCTCAAATGGAGCGGCTCCAATACTGGTATGGTAGCTATTGTTATAGGAGATTTCTACCAGTGGTAAATGAGTCTCCCAATTTTTTTCCAAAGTCGAGCACACATGCTCTAAGCATATCCTTGAGAGTTTGGATGGTACGTTCAGTCTGTCCATCTGTTTGAGGATGATACGCGGTACTCATATCTAAGCGAGTGCCCATCGCTGCTTGTAAGGATCTCTAGAATTTTGAAGCAAACCTAGGGTCTCGGTCAGAGATAATAGATAAAGTCACTCCGTGAAGCTTGACAATCTCCTTGAGATATATCATTGTAAGTTTGTATGTTTTGTCACTTTCCTTGATAGCTAGGAAATGAGCGGATTTTGTTAATCGGTCTATGATAACCCAAATCATATCGTTACCGCCAGAAGAACGGGGCAATCCCGTGATGAAATCCATCGAGATTTCTTCCCATTTCCATTCAGGAATTTTAGGTTGTTGCAGTAATCCTGTTGACTTTCGATGTTCCGTTTTGACCTTCACACATGTTAAGCACTTGCTGACATATCTAGCGATATTAGCTTTCATATTGGGCCACCAATACAACCCTTTCAGATCTTGGTACATTTTGTCTGAACCTGGATGGATCGAATAATGGGACTTGTGGGCCTCGTCCATCACTAGTTCTCTAAGGTTTCCATGCAAAGGTACCCATATACGATCCTTATAATAACGAAGTCCATCGGACTTAACTTCAGAAGTTCCATTGACATCACGTAATTATTCAGACCTAAAAATTTCTTCCCTTAGGGCCTCTTTCTGAGCATCCCGGAGTCTATCCGGTAGCCCCGTATGGATCGTTAATTGCAGAGCTCGAACCCTTCTAGGTTTAACATGTTCCTTTCTACTCAAGGCATCGGCCACTACGTTGGCCTTGCCTGGATGATACTTTATTGCTAGGCCGTAGTCGTTTAACAATTCGACCCACCTACGTTGCCTCATGTGAAGTTCCTTTTGTTCAAATATGTGTTGGAGGCTCTTGTGATCCGTTAATATCGTACACTTGGTACCGTATAAGTAGTGCCTCCAAAATTTCAAGGCAAAAACAACTGCGCCCAACTCTAGGTCGTGAGTTGTGTAATTCTTCTCATGAGACTTTAATTGCCTTGACCCATATGCGATGACTTTACCTCTTTGCATTAAAACACATCTGAGTCCCTGGATTGACGCGTCACAATAGACCTCGAAATCGTCAATCCCATCAGGTAAAGATAATATGGGTGCAGTACAAAGTTTCTCCTTCAAAGCTTGGAAGGCTGCCTCTTCCTTGTCACCCCATCTGTACTGAACCCCGTTGTGCTTAAGAGTGGTCAATGGTTGAGCTAACTGAGAAAATCCCTTTATAAAACGACGGTAGTACCCGCTAAACCTAGGAATTAGCGAATTTCCGTCGGAGCTTGGCTGGGTCAACGTGAATACCTTGCTCGTTGACGATGTGACCCAGAAATTGAACCTCTTGGATCCAGAAATTGCACTTCTAGAATTTAGCATACAGTTGTTCTTTCTTTAACAATTCTAAGATTAACCGCAGGTATTCCTTGTGTTCTTCTTTTGTCTTGGAGTAGACGAGGATGTCGTCAATAAACACTACGATGAATTTATCCAGATAGGGCTTGCACACACGGTTCATGAGATCCATGAACACAGCTGGTGCATTTGTCAGCCCGAAAGGCATGACCAAGAATTCATAATGACCGTAGCGTGTTCTGAAGGCTGTCTTTTCGATGTCCTCCTCACGGACTCGAAGTTGATGGTATCCGGACCTTAAATCAATCTTAGAATAGTAACTGGATCCTTGAAGTTGGTCGAAGAGATCGTCTATTCGTGGAAGAGGGTAACGATTCTTGATAGTGAACTTGTTGAGTTCGCGGTAATCGATACACATCCTGAATGTGCCATCCTTCTTTTTTACGAATAATACCGGTGCTCCCCATGGCGACGAGCTAGGTCTAATAAGACCCTTATCTAGCAGTTCCTGCAGTTGTGCGGATAACTCATTCAATTCATTCACTGCTATACGATATGGTGCACGCGCGATAGGAGCTGCTCCCGGAGCGAGGTCAATCCCAAATTCTACTTGCCGAAGCGGAGGAAGGCCAGGTAGTTCCTCAGGAAATACCTAATCGCATACGATCGGGAAGTTTTCTATTTTTCTCTCCACCCTGGTTTGGTCTGTAACTGTGGCCAGGATTGCCACGTGTCCTTTCCGAAGACACTTTTGCGTTTTAAGGTATGATATGATTCCGGAGACAGCACCTCCCTTTTCGCCCTGAATTGAGGGTACTTCTCCTCCTGCTATGGGTATTCTTATGACTTTTTCTTGACAAACAATTTCCACCTGATGTTTGGATAGCTAATCCATGCCCACTATCACGTCGAAACTACCGATGGTAAAAGGCATAAGGTCTATACTTACTTTATGACCAGATAGTTCTAATGTGCAGTCTTCAACTACGTATGTGGTGTCAAGAAGCTTACCATTTGCTAATTCAACCGTGTACCTAGCTTTTAGTGGAGTTTGGGTAACCTTAATCAGTTTATAGAACTTAGTCGAGATAAAACTTTTCTCAGCACCAGTATCAAATAAGACGTTGTGAAGTAGTTGTTTAGAAGAAACTTACCAGTAATGACGTTGGCATCATTGCTTGCTTCACCGGAACCCATAACGAAAGCTCACCCTTTGGCTCCATCTCCACCATTTCTACCACTATCCCCATTGTTGTTATTGTTGTCACGGTGGTTGTTGTTGTTACCAGCATTGCTATTATTATTCCTTCGGAGTTGCGGGCAATCCCTCTTTAGGTGCCCTGGTTTTTCACATTCATAACACCCTCTTGGGCCTTCATTATTCTGCCTCTGGTTCTGATTCTGATTCTGATTAGGACGGTTTTGTAGTTCACCCCAACAATTTTTAGCCTGATGGCCACCTTCACCACAACACTCACTTGTGAGTTTCTTGCATGGCCCATTGTGGTGTTGGTTGCACCGATTACAGAATGGGGCTCGTCCTTTGTACCCATTGTTATTCTGATTGCTACCACCTGGGCGGTTCTGGTTTCCGCCCCCACTGTTGGTAGTACTGTTGTTATAGTCACCCCTGGAATTGTTGTACTTCTTGTTTTGATTGTGAGAGTTGGAGGACTTCCCAGTGTTGTTTCCACTGTTGTTTTTACTAGAGTCGTCCTCTCTTTTTCTTTTCCCATCTAGGGCAGCTTTGGGGACCATCCTGGGTGGCAAAGTTCCTTAATGGCATCCTTGAATTCCTGCCAAGTCATAGCATTCGTTGCGTCGAGCCCTAGCATTTGGATTTGTGCGTTCCACCATGTGAGGGCAACTCCCTCGAGTGTAGCGGTTGCGAAATTGACCCGATTCGCAACTGGGCAGTTATACATTGAGAACACATTTTCTGATTTCTCCTTCATCACCCTTGAACGTGAGCGGCTTACAATCCATGTAAGTTTTGAAGGTGCATTGAGCTGGGCCTGGATTTGTTTCATGAAATTAATTCGGAGAATAATATTGGAAAGTGAGAGAAGAAGAAAAAAAATGTAGTCAATTTTTCGTCTGTTTTACTTTCCACCGTTGTTGTTTCCTTGCACTTGAGCCGCGACGAGTGCTGCCGCAATGCTTTCATTTATCAGGGCTTGGATTTGAGTTGCTGTGAGGTGTTCAGCCATGATTTTTGTTTTCCATGCAAATCATTCAAATGATTAATATACCCAATATTAATTTCATTAAGCACTAAATAATTATTCATGCATCCATCCATCACACGACATAATTTTTAGAAACACATTGGTAAAATAAAGATGTAATATCCATTACAAAATTTAAAATCCAACCATAAGGTATCTCAGCATTTGAAAACATTCAAAATAAAATGAACGCCCAGTCAAATTTATTTCAAAGTAACAAAATAGAAGAAAAGAAGACAGATTAGATCATGGGTCAATAACATCTGGTTCTTCCTCCATGTCCTCTTGAGGCTCCTCCTCGAAAGGTTCTTCTTCGAAGGGTTCCTCCTCTTCTTCCTGAACAGGAGCACCTTGAACTTGCAGGGCTGCCATTTGAGCTTGGAGAGCGGTGACCTGCGCTGCAAGTGTCGCGTTGGAGTGCTGAAGCGCTGCATTGGAATGTTGGAGTTCAGCAATCTGATGTTGTGCTAGATGCAGTTCATGCTCCAAATCTGCTGGATTGGGTCGCGACTCAAGCTCGGTGACCCTATTACGGATACCCATTACTCCCTGGGACAAGTTGTAGTGGTAGGTACCCTGTTCCCTTTGATCGACCCGCAATCGCTCAATTTCTCTATCGCGTGTGCGATTGTTGATGGAATTTTGTCTGGTTTCTCCAAGAGTGTTGTCATACGCGGCTATCAGTCCCGCAATGACCCGCTTCAAATCAAATGGTAGGTCAACTCTGGCCGGCACATGATACATGTCAAGCAACCGATATGTTGTCGGACTCAGCCAACTGTAATCGTTTGGTGCACGCCTATCAGGACGTATGTGCTGATCCCGAAGGAAGTCCATTATCGTGTACTCAGGCTGCTCAGGCTCGCGGCCTTGTTGGTTGGAGGATGATGACTGTTCGTTGGCAATTTTCTTTCCCTTACCCCTCGTGTTATCGTGTGGTGCCATACTGTCAAAACCCAGACAGACACAAACAAAAGGAAAACAATCTAATGTGAGCAATCGATTTTTGGCACGCGAAAGGAAAATGTTTTTGGGAATTGTTGTAACTAATGTTCAAAAACAGTTACAGTTTAGAATATCTAAAAATTCTAGTTCTCTGCAACCAAGGGCTCTGATACCAATCTGTCACACCCCCAATTTCCACTAACGGAGTTTTACCGTGTGGGGTGTGAACCAGACCAGGACCCGAGTCATTAGTTACATCCAACATAAGTTAAGGGTTCAAAATGTAAATATATTTCCAAACGGGAAATAGCAAACAGAGTTAATGTTTAGCGGAAGCTCATAAAAGTCAAGTTGCGCAAGCAAACGCCCGATAAGTATATACCAGTTCAAGTTGAAAAGATTTAAAAACGAATTCCCAAAACAAAAGGTTTTAGCCAACGTACGTGCCCAAAAATCAGATTCTCCTAGCGTCCTGCAAAGCATGCATAAGAGCAAGTGTCAACTAATGTTGGTGAGTTCACATAAGCACATAAGTATAACTAGTATAATTATGCAGTACGAATACAACAGTTTTTATTCGTATGTAAGCATGTATATTAACAGTACAATCCATATCGTAGGTAGCAACCGAAGCTGACCAATTAGTTGTAGGAATAATTCCTTACGTGGTTTGCCTTCCCCATGTCACTAAAACGTTCGCAACCGAAGCTGACCAATTAGTTGTAGGAATAATTCCTTACGTGGTTTGCCTTCCCCGTGTCTACTCGATCACGGTAAGTTAGGCTGACATTGTCCTCAGTCCGACCGCCAGTCGGGTGGTGCATCTCGTGCCCGCTGAGTGGGGTTTGTCAGACCCCAGTAGTACTACCCAATATCCCCTCGCTATTTGCTATTAACGGTTCGATAAGTAAGGACTTGAAAGATAAAGCATTTTACGTGAACATGTGATATATATATTGGATTTCTACTTTAATCATACATAAAAGTTGTTGTGTTATCACCCTAACCCGGGTGTAACGTGTTTGCGTGTGTTATCGTCCAAAACCGGACGTAATGTAAAGGTTGTGTAACTCACCTTAGGGTGCGCTGCTACAATTTGGTAAAACTTCGAGTCTTGCGTAGTTTACCGAGCACCTCCGATGCGGAAACGAACATCGAGCACGGAAAGGGCGGTGAACTATCCAAAACGAATCCGACACCGCCGATGGACTATGATGTTGTCACGCTCCTGCGGTCACTCAGATTCTACTGTGGATGTTGCGGTGATTGGTGAGACAAAGCAGGGCGGTCGAGTGGTGGTCGTATGGTGGAACTTGGCCGGAACTTCTTCTCCGGTGGAGCTTGAGAGAAAACGAGAGATGATAAGGGTGTGAATATGATGAGGCTGCTACCCTAGGTCAATGAGTGTTTGATGCATTACGAATTGTAACCGATGGAGAGTTAATCGGGACTTGAATGCCATGCGAATTCAATGGTTATCGGAAATACCGATGGTCACCGGGATTACGATGGTCGACTTCTTCGGCAGTTAAAACACAAGTTAGAGTTTGCCGAATTTGTAAAGATGGTCCCTCACAATTTCTCATGCTAGGAGCTCAAGTTTCTGTAATTACAAGATCCGTCCTTATAGGTTTGATTGAATTGAAGGAAGTTTCAAAATGGGCAAGGTTGATCCCTAAAGTGTTAGTTAACCCTAACGGGGCTAACGGAAAACGTAAATGATTGCCAAACGAGGGTATGCATCTCAACACTCCATGACGTGTAACGTTTATAAGAAATATAAACTTAAACGATGAAATAAAATCATAGATAGAAATCTCTAATTACCCGTTTAAATTCACATAAAATCATAGTTATAACCTATAACTATATGCTTTAAATTCCTATAAAGTTATAGGAACGTTTCGTCACATAAAATCATAAAACGACATGCGTATATATATACATATATACCACGTAAGCATAATATATATAAATTGCCACATAAAATGACAAAACGTTTTTCGTGAAATCATAAAAATATAATTTATATAAAATTATAAATTATAACGTTCAAGTAAGTTAACCGACGTCTAACCTCATGTGCATCGTTCGTGTAACTATTCTAGTTAACCGAAGTAACGGACGTTATCAAAATATAACACAAGTTATTAACGGGTTTAACCTGGGAAATTGCCGGTTGTCACAAACAACCACCTTGGCCAAACACCCTCACACTTTGAGGCGTTTGTAAGAAGGTTTCATGCCCTTAAATAATTCATAAGGGGTTTCGTCCTTCTTTTTCCGGGGTATCCTATTCAAAAGGTAGTTAGGCGAGAGTATGGCATCCCCCCACATGTCCTGGCTCAACCCAGAGCTTAGCAACATGGCATTCATCATTTCCTTCAAGGTTCGGTTCTTTCTTTCGGCAATGCCATTTTATTGAGGTGAGTAGGGAGCAGTGAATTCATGTCTAATTCCATGTTGCTCACAAAGGTTAGCAAATGGTGAAACATATTCACCCCCTTTATCGCTTCTCAACACCTTGATTTTCTTGTTAAGTTGGTTCTCAACTTTGTTTTTATATAGTACAAATTTCTCAATTACTTCATCTTTACTTTTTAGTAAATACACATAGCAGAATTTTGTACTATCGTCGATGAACGTGATGAAATATTTATTTCCACCTTTCGTTGGGATTGATTTCAAATCACAAATGTCCGTGTGAATCATATCAAGGGGTTCGGTGTTACGTTCAACCGAATGGAACGATGTTCTAGTAAGTTTGGATTCAACACAAGTTTTACATTTATATTTCGAGTCAATATGAAATGTTGGTATACTTTTTAGTTTAATTAAGCGTCTAATGGAATCAAAATTGACATGACCGAGCCGACCATGCCATATACACGAAATAGACTCAACGATATAAGTAGAAGTAGAAGTCTTATTCATCACATTGTTGTCACCCATTACAGACACTTTAAACATACCATTTAGGGCATAGCCCTTACCAACATAAACACCATTCTTGGTCAACACGACCTTGTCAGACTCAAACACTAATTTGAAACCAAATTTGTTCAACAACCAACCTGACACGAGATTCTTACGAATCTCTGGCACATACAGAACATTGTTTAAGGTTATGTCATTCCCAGAAGTCATCTTAAGAATCACCTTTCCTTCACCTTTGATATCAGCAGTGGCCGCATTTCCCATGTAGACCTTTTGACCCGCATCAACTTCATTCAGAGTGGTGAAGTAGCTCTTATCAGAACACACATGGCGGGTAGCCCCAGTATCAATCCACCAACCTTTGGGTTCATCCCCCATAAGGTTCACCTCTGATAGCATGGAGATAACATCAGTTACCATCGCAGCAAAGTCCATCATACCAACCTTCTCAACCATGTTTGCTTCTTGACGTGGATTAGGACGCTTTGGGATCTTGTATTGAGCCGCCCTGTGACATGGCTGGTCACAATTGTAACACGTCCCTTGGAATTTGGTAATTCCACCTTTAGGACCGAGATTCATTCCCGGTTTTCCACCTTTCTTGTTACCCTCATAGGCTTTCCCTTTCCCCCTTTTGTCATAGTGACCCTTACCCTTAAACTTGCCTTTAGAAGAATGATTGGCTTCAACCATTTTTGCTTTAGCCGATGCAGGGTTAAAGCTGTTCTTCTGGTTTGTCTTGTTGTCCTCTTCGATACGAAGACGGACGATCAAATCTTCGATAGTCATCTCCTTTCGCTTGTGCTTTAGATAGTTCTTGAAGTCTATCCAACCTGGGGGTAACTTTTCAATCATCGCAGCAACTTGAAAAGTCTCACTAAGAACCATACCCTCGACATGAATATCGTGCAACATCACCTGGAGTTCTTGGATTTGTTCAATGATAGTCTTAGAGTCTACCATCTGAATGTTCCCACGCTTGCACTGCGCTCAGACTTTGGGTATCAGCATCCCCTTCAATCTTTAGGGCACTCTCATAGAACCTCGCAAGGTTAAGAGTAGTCAGATAAAACAGCATCTTTTGCTGCCATCTCTTAAAGTTCAAACCATTGAACTTTTCCGGTTTTTCTGCATGAGTCGCCACAGCATTGGGTAACGGCGCAATCACCGGAGTGGTCATCACAAAAGCGGTAGGACCAGTACTAATCACCGTGGTAGTAACTTGAGTAGTCGCTGGAGTAGTCATCCTGAGATCATAGAAATGACGATCCAAATTATATTGAGACATAGAATTCAAAAATTCTAATGTAATATTGTTCGTGACACTATTAAGTGTTCGTAACAAAAGCAAAAAGATTGTAACAATCTGTTTACAAATTCGAACAACTAGGTGTTTGAATCTGTTTTAAGACTGTATGCCACGGTACTGGAAAATAATAGTGAATTTGTAAACAAAAATAATAACAATATTATTTTTATTGAATGAGAACAATACTATACACTACAGAAAGGAGTAGAAGCAGAATAAAGAAATAAATGTAGAAAAACAGAAAATGACGAAGCCAGAGTTCGTGTTAAACACGATTTCCTTAAAACAGATTTTGGTCTGTTTCCCAGGATACGGTGGCTAAAACAATGTATTGCCGGAGTTTTACTTGCCTGAGATCGCAGAGAGAGTCGAGTTCGAGAGGAGGAGAATGGTTTCCGGTGTGTCTTTTCTGTCTGATATCGACGGATTTAAATAGCCACGAGGTGGATTGCTGTCCAAGACAACAATTAGCATTAAACGTGAATATCAGTTTCTAAAATAGTTGATTGCGTATTAATTAGGATGGAGTGTTCTCCAAGATCAAATCATTAACTAGCGAGAGGAGCAAAAACCGGTCTGCGCAAACCCGACCATTTTCGAGTCGCATTCGTGTCCGCAGAATGCGCGAGCGCGCCCGGGATTTTCTAACCGAGTTTCTCATTTTTCTGCCCCCCCCCCCCCCTGCGCGCGTAGATGTTGGAGTATAAAGTGACATTACAATTTGATAATCATCCAAGTTCCTTGGCTTATAAACCACAATCCATTTTGAACCACTTCTAATGTCTGACAAATGGTTTTTAGCTCAAATATATAGTTTGTAGACCACACTTTGAGCATCAGTATCTCATTCACCTCTTAATCACTTTGGACGTTTAATATCTCGTTGGAAAGCCCTTGTCCTAGGCTATTAACCATTTCAAATAACCCATCTAATTATTATATATACATATAAATAGTTAGGTCCAAAATTAGAAAAAAAATACATCTTTTCTCTATTTTTTCCAACACTAAAAACATAGGTAGTGCATGCTCTTAAATTTTACTTATTCTTAAAACACACTCATTTTTTACTTCTCCTTTTCCAATCACCCCAAAATAATAAATAAAAACATATATAGACATATATCATATCATGATCTGAGAGAAGCTGGCCTACCAAACTAGTTAATTAATTAATTTGTGATCTGTTTGAAATTTCAGATTCCACATATGAACGCATCCTCCGATGCAACGTTTAGGTTCAAATGTGACATTCAAGTAGAAAAGGCCCCAATAACACATGCATGCATGCTTTGCTAACCACGTATATATAGAGATAGAGTATTATAACATCCATATTCATATATAGACTTCAATAATACACGGATCGACACGTACATCCATAACACAAAAATATTTTACATGCATGATGCTTTCTGGGCCGCATAAACCCTAGCTACACCACATACATATACGTACATATGCATATATATATATATATATATATATATATATTTATACAAAGGGAGAGTATCATCTCTAAAACTTATAGGTGCAACACATAAGTATACTCCCTAGGGATATATGGCTAGTTTCTTTGCTAATTTCATCGATACTACCACGAATCATAAGCCGAGCTTTAAACGATGCTAGTTCGGTATGAGTTTAAATGGAGGCTTAACAAACGTTGGAGCAGGATCCGATCGTCCATAATCTTTTGTATTGGCCCTTAGCAGCCTCTCGTGAATTATATCATCTCTCTTTGAAATTTGATCATCTTCTTCCAAGTATAAAGATTCCTGTATACATACACATGAATTTATATGATAAAAAATCATCAAGTGTAACAGATTATGTTCAATAAATGATGAACTTAATTAACCTGAGTTTCATCTGTTGCACCAAGTTTTAACATCGGAATGGTTGAACCGCAACGAGCTGTATGTTTCACATACATGTGCTCATAAAGATTATTGTAAAGAAGAAAAGTTAAGACATTAATTGTTGAAAATATTATATATGCACCTGCAAATGATGATGATACAAGTGAGGCTACAAGGACAAGAGTGAGCAGATAAATCTTGTAAACCATGTTTATTTTCATTAGCTTGATTGATTGCTTCTCTTTCTTGAGAGCTTGTTTTTTGGATTAAGGGATTCAAGAAATGATGAAGACTTGGTATCTTCTATACATGGGTGGGTTGGGGTTCGGCCGGGGGAGGGGGGTTTGTTAAAGATATATAAAGTTAATTAATTAAATATTATTAATAACAGTAGTGGTGTTGGGGATAAGACCTAATTAAGAAATGATAGTTTATTGTAAAGAATAAAATCATAATGGAATGCTTTATCCTATGCTTAACTTTAAGATTAAATTTAAGACCTAAAAGGTGAAAGGGAACCACTTTGCTGTTGTTGGGGCACTAAGTCTATAGGGTTTGTGGAAATTTCAATTTTAGTAGGTTAGTTTAATGTGTTAATGGGTAATGGACCCTGATAAAATACTTTAGCCAATAATATCATGTCCTTTTGTCTTTTGATCGGTGAAAGAGAGGAGACTCGACCTAACGATGCGTGGACTTGAAGGCTAAAGTAGCCAACATATATATGTTGTTGGTAACGCTCTCGTTTATAACACTTATGTCTAGCATTATTACCTTACTATTACTATTACAAAGACAAGTATATTAAGAATAATAATTTTTATAGGTGGCACTTCTTTATTTAGTCACGTGGCGTTACTAAGCTGTGTTGCTACGAGGTAGTCTATGGTAACGCCACGTGACACGACTAATTATTTTATCCTTAAAAAAAGGTATTGTGTAGCCTTTTCGTATTTTCATTTTTTACGTTATGTTTTAGCAATGTCATTGTTTTGTGTAACCGCACTATTGATATGCGTAAATTTGTATACGTTTTTATATCAAATATTCCTCACAAACGGGTAATTATCTGAATACTTATTTATAAAATGGTGTAATATTGTTTCATTTTTAGTTTTCAGATGATATTCAGCGCCAAAATCTAAAAAGGAGTCAAAAATAGAAGAAATCGAAGTTTGCCAACAAGTCTCAATATTTCAAGGAATTGCTGAGAAAATGTCCACACCATGGGCTCGAAGTTTGCCAACAAATCTCAAAATTCTACTACGGTTTGCATCATTCTCGACTCCAAATTTGGTGGCATTTTAGAAACAGATGGTTGGATGAATTGTTCAACAAGATTGAAAGCACCTAGCACTTTCTGTTGACGACCCGACTGCTTTGAAAGTTTAAATTGAAGCCTTAACTTCAATAATCAAGAAACTCGAGACCAACAAAGCAGTGGCAACTGTAATGGCCTGTGAAGGGTGTGGAGGCCCACATGAAAACTGGAGCTGCATGACAAGTAACGAAGGTCTATCTGATGACGTAAACTTTGTCAGCAACCATCCACGCCCTCAGGGAGCCTATAGCAACACCTACAACCCTGAATGGAAGAACCATCCAAACTTCGGATGGAAAAATGGAGGAAGCACCCAACAATCTTCAGGGTTTCAATAAAGAAGCAACTACTAGCCGCAACAACAAATAAGTGACGGACATTCCAGTCCCAATAGCACCAAGGGAACCGTTCATCAAGTAAACTAGCTCACCTTTGAAGAATCAATCACACGTATGTTTGTTGAGGCTAAGAGAAGAATGGATAAGAGGTCCAGAAATAATCAAGCTAAAATAGGCAACTAGTAAGTCTCCATCAAGACCCTTGAGAAGAAAATGGGGTAACGTACACAGACTATCGGTGAAAGATCCCCTGGCACTCTTCCCAATAACACTGAAGCCAACCCAAAGCCTTAGATGAGAGTTATCACGCTTAGAAATAGGAAGGTCGGGCCAGAGAAATAACCAATTCCCCAGAAAGAAGTCACCCCAACACAAGAAGAATCAAGCTATTTCATTCCAGTCACTGTTGAAGAAGTTCTACAGAGCCTAAAAGTCCCATACCTAAGCAGATTCGCCAAATCTGGCCAATGAACAGTTGGGAAGTTCATGAATTTTCTAAAAAACTACAGAACACTTGTTGTAATTTCTTGACTATTTAAGTTGCTTAACTATGATGTCTTGATTTGTGTACACTTGTGTTCATTATCTTACAACCATGATTGACTAGGTTCTTTTATCACTTAGGTGAGGATGATCTTGAGGTGGTTCTCTTCTTTTCTATTATGGTTTGGTTTAACAAAGTCCATGGTTAGTAACATCAAGCTATGAACCTTCTCATCATTGAAGGTGAGCTAACACTATGAACTAAGATATGATGTTCCTAATCTCAAGTTTAAGATGATAAGTAACATGGGACTTGGTCCTTATCATGCACTTACTTTCTTTTATTTTGTATGTCTATGAATGAAATATTTGTTATCATTCATATCTTTAGGTGTTAGAGGTTTGGGTGTCTTATTTCCAATGTTTAAAGTTATGTCATCTTCCTAGCTTTAACCATAGTCTAGGGAGGTGTGTGGTGATGCTAACATGCTTAGGCATGACAATACGTCAACTATGTTAGCATCATAGCTCATTGGATATGTCTACCTTGGCATTGTACGATTTAGTGTGTTAAGGTAGTGTAGGATCGTGGTTAACTGACTTTACCTTAAACAAGATTACTCACAAGGTTAACCAGGCGGAAAGAAGTTATTATTCACTCTCACACTTATATGATGATTAGTAAACACAAAAATAAACAAGTAAGTAATAACTCAAGTATGGAATAAAGATTAAAACGAACAAAACCAACTTAATTAATTAGCTAGGATCTAGTGATGATTGACTATTGGTAGCTCCCGAGTCCTTGGAATGATAATTGGTTATTTATTGGACTATATATACTACTATGCGATAGATGCACTTACCTTCGTGTGTAATCCCATAACCTCATCAATACATTTACTATTATTATTTTTCAAAACTTTTATAAAATAAAGTGTAATTTAGTAGTTTGGCAAAATATATCTTTATTCAAATCGAAACGAGTTGTTGCAACCTTAAATTTATAATAATATAGTATAAATATTGCAGCCTACTTAATTAAGTGTGTATGCACATTACTATTGGGATCCTAGCCTCGCCGAAACAGTTTATAGACGCAGGGGCGGATCTAGGTAGTGTCCACCGGGTTCCCGGGAACCCAGTGACTCTCGAATTTTTAGTGTAAATATATATATAATACTAGTAGTGAATCCATATATAAATTGAGAGTGAATTCTATTAACAAAGAGTCTTCTAGCTTAATTGGTTTGCGCGGCTCATTTTAGTTAGCAGGTCCCTTGTTCGATCCCCTGCTTCATCTGTATTTTTGTTTCTTTAATTAAATATATACGCTTTGAATGAATATATAATATGGGAGAGAAAACAAGTAACACAAACTCATTTAGCCCAACTGGTTCAGCCCGCACGTTCAAACTACGAGGTCCTTGGTTCAATACTTTCCACCGTCCATTTTGTTGTTTTTTTTTAGTTTTTTTATTTTATTTAAAACAGATTAAAACTTATTAACTAGTGTTTTTTTTACTATCCACGCTCAGTCTCTTCGTGCATACTAAGAGCAAGTCCTTGGTATAGTAATGCAACAATTTTAAATGATAAAAATCGTAGGCAACAACTATAGGTACGTGTTTTTCTAATATTCAATGACAATGTTTTCTTTAATTATTGTAACGTATACTCGTATTGTTATTGCGTTATCAACCTTAACCGACCCGACCCGACCCGAACCGATCAAACCAAATTTTTTGATATTTAGTTATTAAAATCCCGATCATCAAAAATTAGTGAACCCAGTGAAATAAAATCCTGGATCCGCCCCTGTATAGACGATAGGAGAAAGGAAACCCCAAGGTTAAGTGACATCTTGAGGGAGAATTGAAAAGAGACAGCGAAAGGGACAAGCAGAGACACCGAAATGATTTTTGTATCAGGGATTTGGACTTCGAGATCATTCATCCATATAATCCATCATGGATGAGGACAACAGTTTAGAACGGAATGATCAACCGAGTGTGCATAAATTTAATTAACATTGTACTTTAATATGTTTATATATATTTTTTAATTCTAATTTATCGATCTATTTTTTTAAACGTGCAGAACACCGAAAGATGGAATATGGAGACGAACCAAGCCGAAAGTAACCAAAATAAACAACATTGAGAGTTTATATTTTGATGTTTAACTTGTGTAGGATGTCGTTCTCGAAAACTAGGTTTCCAAGCTCGAGGCTCTCATGTAGTTGCATACTTTAGTGGCAGAGGTAACCAAACTCCATGGCCCAGCCGAACACATATCATCCCAATAAATGTCTCATCACGACGATAATTAGTTATATGTTTTGACGTATTTTTGTTTAAAATAAATATTGTAATTATTTTTATTATAAATAAGTACTTTTAATCTATGGTTGATTGTTGCAATTGTATGAGTTTTAACTTTTAAATAAATGTTGCAGTTTTATATATGTTAATTTTTATTGCTGGAAATATATTATTTTATGACATTTTATTTTAATAATCTAAATTATTATTCAATGATCGATAATAATCTGTACTATCAATTTGACCACTAAAACTCGCAAATTTCATTTTCATTATCATGAGCAATTCAAATATCGTAATGATCATACATTTATACTTGATTTTAATTTCTTTCTGCCTTTATGTTTACTTTATATATTCAGTTATCATATATATTATGGAAATCAAATATATATGTACAAGTCTTTGATACCCGTGCATCGCACGGTTGGGGTTAAAAAAATAAATAAAATAATATTCAACAATGGTAAATTTCCTTCAGTTATTGATATTAAAGAAATATAAATTTGAAAATGCAGATTTATATACCCCAATTTAATAGCACATGATCAACAATTTCAATATAATGCAATATGTTAGTATAATAAACTAACAGTACGCCAATAATAAACTAATAATAAATCTAAATAAAATAACAACTTTTTTTTTAACAGCATATCATTAGATGAGCTAAAAAACCAACGTGAGGCTGACGAACAACATAAGAGTACACAAAACAAACCACAAAATGAAGCCCCACACATAGGGTATACATCAAGCAAAAGAAAAGAAAACCACAAAAAACGACCACCTGCAATCGAATTCGAAATACAAAACAAAGATGATTATACCCCTTGTATAAGTTAGGTACCCATTTGGCGAAGAAGTGTAGCTATAACCACCATCCCAAATTAGAACACTTGACCTGCTGAGACACTCAATCTTTAAGACTTCTTATACCATATCTATTCATCCACCAGCCATTAACATGGAAACAACCCGGCTCAAAATAGACTCGGTATCCCCCCATATCCATTCCAAAAGCCACATGCACATACCCCACTTAGAACACATGGAACAAAATCCCAACCCTTTTAAGATACATTTACTCAACCAAGGCCAACCCACCAATTCATATAGGTAGCAACCACCATCATCACAAACTGACCAACTAACATATTTAATTAAGGATCGAATAGTGCTTCCAAATAGCATGTTGTTCAAACATCCTGTTTTTGATATCCGACCCATTCTTCAATCTAAAGAATTTTGATCCGAGTATCTTCTAGAAAAACCATCCATCAGTATCCTACACCATCTAGCTGAAATAGGAACAATCCAATGAGTCTCCCAACACTTCCATGATCAAACCAGAATACCTTTGGCCTAACCCATCAAAGTAGAGCATAACCAGTCCAAGCTTGAAATGAATAGATACCTTCATACCCACTAACAAACCTGCATAATGAAGAACAAAACAAATTATCTCCTAACACAAAAGACGCTCTACATGCACTTAGAAGAATAGATACCTTCGTACCCACTTGCAATATAGCAACTAACTTAGGTTATTTGCTAACAAAACGTAGAAGAATAGATACATTGTTTAAAATTTTCAGGGAAACGCAAAAACAACCAGATTTGCTACATCCATTTGAGCGGCTCAAGTGATCTTCAATCTTGATGATTTTGTCTCTGTCAGTCCTCGACCTAAACATTCCAAAAGATCAAACAAAGCCAAAAAAATCCAAAATAGATAAGTCATTTCTAATCCTGTCAATGTGCATATACTAATCAATTTGACCAACAAACTTATCTTAGAGGTACAGGAGGTGTTAGGAGATGTTGTGTTTGATGGCATAAAAAGATAAATAGTGACTGAATACTTCCCTTCCCCATAAAAAACATAACCCATGAGTTAGAATCTAAGCTTTCCAATAAATTTAAATGCAATATAACAACAATTATTCATCAATCAATCCACTTAATAAGAGTGAGTTTATACAAATAAATACAATAATGAAATAAAGAAACAATATCATCAATAAAAGAGTGCAATAATTTCAAAATTAGCAATTAGGGAACATGAAATCATATTGTTTTAAACTTTAGGAACAATATCCCAAATCAAATAAACCTATTCTAAAAAGTTATAATATTAGAAATTAGAAAGTCACAACGATTTCAGACAAAAAAATTATTAAAATAAAATTTAAATGAATATCATTTGGTGTTACAAAGAGTATGGCCAAAAAATTGTTTTTCATCTATTATTAAAGTCTTATACGGTCTTAATGATGTACACTTAACAATAGATTTTCTCATTACAGTAAAAGTGTAGAACAAAACACAGGTTGAAACTACTATAAGATCTTAGAACAAAATATATATTTTGTCCTACTGTAAATCAAAAAAAGGTTGCTATTTGTAATACTTGTGTTTAAGAACTGCTAAATCTATCAAAAGGTAAAAAAAAAACTACCTAACAATATTGAGAAACAATTTTATACAAAGCTCACTAAAAATATATATCAACAGTATGAAAGGAACCTATTTTTTTAGCAAACAATTAACAACATAGACAGATTAAATGTACTTTTTTTAGCAATTGAGATTTTCCAAGTGAACACAAACTGAATCAACACAAATAATCTCAGAGAACATGTGTAGTAAAAAATTATACCTGCATATGTGATTTTACTTACTAAAAGAACAGGACCACATAGACCGGAACTTGGCGAAGGGTCTGGCCCTTGACCCAGTCGGTTTTATCGAGAACGGTTGCTGGAGATGGCTTGTAAAGGGAAGCTGAGGCCATGTTTGGATGCAATGAACTCGACTTCTATCCTTACTTCTCAATTAATCACCACTCTTTAGGTGTTTGGGTACACTACAATAGTCCGCATGGTCCATGCTAGAGTGTGTTTAACTTCATACTACCTCTAAAAACAGGTAAGTATGAAACCTTTCAGCCAATTTTCAAACCTTTTTGTCAATTTACTCAACCAAATGCATCCAAAGCATCCAAATATTACCCAAAAATTGATCAGCAAACAAAAGTGACATCAAAATTAGAGAAATTTTAGATTCTGAACCCAGTTCTAATTGATTATACATATAAACAGAAAACTCAACAGTCACAAAATTGAAATCATAAACATAATCTAAACTCAATAATCTAACTTGGGCGATTAATCTTGATTCTTGAAGAAGTAGACCGATTATTGAAGATGAAGATCAGTGATCAGAGAACAACGCATGTGTGAGAAACGCAAAGAAAGAACGAATGAACAAACCATCGATCGAATGATCAGAAACGCACCAGGAAGAATTGTTTGTTATTGAATGAATGAAGAACAAAAGATCGATCAATTTTATGGTTCTGTAATAGGAACCATTTAATCAAAGAACCTCCATACCGGTAATCGATTGAGCAAATCTCAATCATTCGGTCCAAAAATTAGAGCAATACCGGTAATCGATTGGAGTTTAATCGATTGAGTTCATAAAAAACATACCTTGAGTCGAGTATAAAGAGATGACGAAATCTAAATCATACCTTGAATCGGCAGTGAGAGAGAGAGCGATCGTCGGGCAGTGAGAGAGAGAGAGAGCGATCGTCTCGAAGAACGGCAGAGAGAGTGTGCGGTGATTGTTCCTTGTAGTTGAAGATTAGGGTTTACTTGGTATATGTCGGTGAAGGAAGGGTCTAATGGGTCAAATATCGGGTTAAAAGATCCGCGCGAAATATTACGGAGAACAACGATAGGGTTTTAAAAATTTGCCCAACAATGGGGAAAATTAAACATAAGTGTTTACACCTGGGAGGGCTGTGGTGATGCCATGTCACCTTAAAAACTTTTTGTTTATTATAATAGAAAGATGATTATTACGTTATATGGATTATTCTTGACAACAAAAACGAGTCATAATTTTAATTATTAAATTCTAATTTGTCAAGTTCTAAAAAAACATTGTTTTCTAAAGGTAAACAAAAGATATTTTCCCGGTACTTCTTAACAAAATCAATAATTGGTCGAAGAATTATGAATTTGGTCGGAGAAAATGCCGTCGGTGAATCCTTGCTAATTAATGAGGCCATTCCTGATCCGACACAACTTAAGGGAAGCCCAGCGGAAACCTTTTTACCCGCGAGTAGTTCTGCCTCCTAACACGCGTAAGTGGTTGAGGAGAGACATCTAAAGACTTTAAAATGGGGAGGTGTTCGGTTCAAATACCACCTGTAATAAAATATAAGGGTTTCAGGTTGAGTCCATGAGATTTTCTCACCTATAACAAGTTTCTTTCTGAGTATGGTTTTCAGGTCACGACTGTGTTCTGTACTCAGGGAATGAATATGATCGGATGGATCAGTAATTTTTCAATGATCCAAATTTACCGTTAAAAACGATCATTTAAAATTGGATACTTAGAATACAAAGTAGAATAAGAAGTCTTTTGTGCCTATATGTTTATACAAGTCTTTTAGACTCGTGCAATGCACGGATAGGGTTTAAAAATCTTTCTAATAAAAACAATCATAATACACTCGATTATAAAGGTATTTGAATAACAAAAAAGATCAAAGAATATCCAAAAACATATATACAAACAAAAAAAACTATTAAAACTTTTGGGTATGCACCTATAAAGATAGTTCACAATGTTACATGATCAACCACATCAAATTAATTAAGTTGAGAGTTTAACAATGTTGTAGATTTACAAATCAACAACTTCATCAATTGAATTGGTAAAAAACACTTGTAAAACACCACAAAAAATTACCATGTCATCGGCTAACTTAAAATGACGAATAAATAAAAAAACTACTTATGACAATAGAAACCCAAAAAGATAAAATCATGAATAAGCTATATACACACCTACTAATATTATTCCCATAAACAAACCATGACTAGAAGAGCAAATTACTACTTTCTTTGCTCTCTTTGTATTTTGCAAGTGTTGCAGAACCAGATTTTGAATTATGTATAAAATTGGTGAAACATAATTAAAAAACATAACTTTGGATCTTCTGAAAAAATAAATATTTTGAATATTTGAAAGTTTCACCCGTTTTATATATGATCATATATTTGGATCATCAACAAAGATAAATAAATAATACCTTGAACGTTGAAATTGGAGAAAAAGTAATACTTGTAATATTTTTACCATTTGAGGGTTAGTAGATAATAACTTGCCTAAAAATAGTAAATAAACACATTACACACCTGCTGACCTGCATAAACACATTACACACCTGTTGACCTGCATATCCGCTAAATAAGTAATGATAACAAACCCCCAATCAATGAAACAGTAAAAACAATGATAAAACCTGTAAAAAAAATTAAGATGTAAACAAAACAGTAAAAGCAGTGATAAAACCTGTAAAAAAAATAAGATGTAAACAACTACTTCACTACTTCAGAATAAGCAAACCTGATGATCAAGAACTTCATGAATATTACTCACATCCTGCAATTAAAAAAAAATCAAACTTCCACTTCAAAAGTCTTGACATGAAGAATAGATTATGTAGACATAGTAACATACAACAGAAGAACAATTCTTTAGCTTGATATCTAGAACGCAAAAGGCAACAAATAGAGATATGTTTTGAAAAATAAATAATAAAGATTATCAACTCGTACTTCTTTGTATCTACAACTACATTTGTTTTGAAACCAAAATTACCTTTAAATGCAATAATTGGAGCTGAATTTAGGTCATGTGTGTAGGATGTTCGGGGACAGCCTGTAAATAGCATCCAAGATGAGGCATTTGAGCCAACCTCAAGACATATTCATATGATTTTGAAGTGGGAGAACTTGACAAAATGATAAAACTCAATCCCTTTATTTTCAAAAAAGCCAACCACTTAAAGAATTCAAACATAAATTGTAAATCAAATGAAAGCAATCTCAACCTGTTTAGACTAAAAGAATATTAACTCCAACTCAAATGACTTGAGAACGTTTTTCTAAAAAGATAAAAAAAAACGCAAAGCAACATTAAAAGTTCAAAGGCATAAGGCAGATCAAAGCCTATATGCAAACTCAACGACTAAACCAATTCAAGTAGAAACTGAAAAAAAAAAGGAAGCTTTCAAAGGACATAAGAAACACTAAAATTTCAAAGACATGAACCTATTACAAAGCGATTTTAGGATCAAGTGATATGAAAAGGTAACGAAAAATTCAATGAAATACTAAATAATTTGTAGAAATCACACTTTCATAATACTTGTAAATCCTTCTGTCTACTTTCTAAAATTATAATCATACATGATAGAATTCATCAGACATAAGAAACCTTAAAGGAAAAAAATATATAAAATATGCACATGTAATGAACCCAAACAAAAGAAAATGAACCGAAAAAATATACATCAACTAAATTGACGTATGAGAAAGAGAAACTAACCTGATAAAAGAGTTTTCAAACAAAAATACTAATCGAAATTGATCGTAGATCCTTACTTGGCGACTAACAATAACCCTTAATTGATCGTGATTTATATGCAAAATCGTGATTATTTCTTGCTTTAATTGATCGTAGATCCTTAATTGATCGTGATTTATATGCAAAGTGTAACATCCTGGTTTCGAAATAACTTGAACTCATATTATTTAAATTGCGTCTTTATTTGAGTTTGGTGAAATAAGCGGAGTAAGGTGGTTCCGGGTTAGTTAACGGGGTTTTCTAGTTAAAAAGTTAACTTTATTTATAGATGAGAAGAATAGAGAAAGTTAGAGGGTTAATTGGGTAAATAAGGGCTTTGGCCAAATTTTATAAAATATGAAATTAGAGGGACCATAAGTGAAATTGGGAGGATAAAACAAGTCTGGGATTACCCAGACCTGTAAATCGCGACCAGAGAGGGAGAGTGGGGAGAAAAACCTAGTTCTTGCTAGAAATCTCAAATTGAAGCTAGAGGATTGGAGGAATTGGTGTAGGAGGTCGAATTCAAGCATAGGAAGCCTTCTATTTTCTGATTTCCACCTTAGAGTTCATGATTTCTGTCAAGTAAGTGTTTCCATGAACATGGAGATTTTTATGAGTTTCTTCTAAAGGTCAAATTGAGGTTGAAATCTGTGTTATTATGTGCTTATGTGCCTAGATGAAGCTAAACTACTGCTTGCATGACTGAAATTGTGTGTTATTTATAGAGGTTGAGGTGGAGGTCAAACCCCACCTCATGGATTTCGACATCCATGGTGGATGGGTGATGTGGGTTGGTTGATTGAGCTCTATGTATGCTAGTAAACTGCCATGAGTAATTGGTTTAGTGTAAAAAGCTGAAAAATTTTGTAGTATGATGATTTGTGGGTATAATGTAAGCATGAAAGCTTCTAAACTTGTAGAACACCAATCATGCATATAAGGTGTTTGATGAAATGCTTGAGTGAAGATTTATTATGTGAATGAGTTGAATGTTGGTGAATTAAGTTGTGATATATTGTAGAATGCATATATGATGAAAATGATGTGATGAAAGATTTTAGGCAACTCATTAAGTAGGATTTAATGTAAGCACCTAAGGTGATTGATAAAATGTTTGAATGAGAATGGACTTGTGTGTATGCGGGTTTAATGAGTTATCTAAGTGTTGGTATGATAATTGTGTGGTTCATGAATATGCAATGGTGATCTAAACAATGTAATGGATATAGGTGAAGCTAGTGGAACTACAAGTCACCAACGTGAAGGCAAGAATAAAGCTTAAAGGTAACACGTAGCGGTTAGTTATGTATATGTACTTATATGCCTTGAATTGTGGAGTGTTCACTAGATGAAAATGGCTATTGACCTCGTATCTAGTGAACACCAAGTACCTAGAGAATTGTTGTTGCTGAAATAAGGGGCTTGGTATGCAAATAACCAAGTTGGAAAGCAGTGATGTATGACCCGTTTGGGTTAAGCAGTGATGTAGTGACGATGTGAGTAATTGTGAGATTACAATTCTCCATTTGTCGCAACAAGAAGGATTAAGCGGGTTGGCACAACCTATGTGTGTGTCAAGATATGAACATGATGAGAAATTGCAGGTGGAGATGTGCCTTTGGGACTGGAATGGTAAAATTGCCTTAACGGGTCGACGGGTCGACCCGGGTGCTAATGGAAGTTTATTACGTTGTAAACTTGTGATTTTTACGAAAATATATTATAACCATAGATGATAGGTTATAACGAGTTTCTAGTGTTAAAAATGAAGTTATGATAGGTGAAATTGCAAAAGGGTGGAATTGCTGAAAATTTGGCTAAGTATGGGAAAACTGGCCTGGAGCCCTGGAAATCAGGCTCCAGGCGTATCGCCTGGAAGTCCAGGAGCTCCAAGCGTATCTGTCCGGGTTTTTGTTTTGTTTTCTTGTTTTTAATTGATGTATTGTGTTGAATGCTGATATGTGCCATCAATACTAATGTGTTACTGGTGTTGTTGGCAGGTAATCAATCGTAGACGGGTTGGGATCGAATCGAAGAGCTTGGAACCGAACATTGCATCTTTTGGAACCTAGATGTTTATGTGTACTAATGTGAATGTTTTGTGTATTACTATGGGGTTAATGGTGTCAAACACCTGATTTTGTAAATGTGGTATGGTAATGGAAGGAACTTTTATATATATAAGATATGAATTTTCAAACTCTGATTATAAAACGAGGTTAATACGTGTAATTGGGATTGGGGCCTTACACAAAGTGAATCCGATTTCATGTTTTTTATATCAGAGATTGGCCTTAAAACTCTAATGTTAAAGAGATACAACAGTGTCGATCGGTTCTTTGCGAAAAACCAAAATCGCCGCGAAGATGATACATGTTTGATTAACCAGAAAATCGATGACAGAGGAAGAAACTCGCGAAGAAGATACCTGGTTGAAGCAGTGGAAGGAATTCTTCGTCACCGTAGGGAAGAACGCTAGAAGAATCAGACGGGAATGAGAATCGAGGAAGAGAATTAGGATTTTTGGTGGGTAAATGATTGATTGGGTATTCCAGCGGGTCATAAGGATCCGCGTATTATTTAATGGGTTTTGATTTAGGCGGGAAATTGATTCCAAGGAGGGCTATGATAATGCCACATCAGCGTCTAGGAATTCTTTTATTTTTTATTTTTTTTATTTTTATTTATTTAATTTTTTTTTTGAACGGCAAATTTGGATCACTGACGGGGACATTACACCACCCACCCGATCATCTCCAATCCCCATCAGGAGGAAACTCACCACTGGTGAGAAAACCCCCTGGCCCAACTTGTAACTCCCATTTTTCTTCTTTTGTTTACAAGTGGGACTTGAACCCAAGACCTCCTCTTAAGGGGTCATACACCTTTGCCACTAGGTTATATATCATCATCTATTTATTAAAATAGATGATGATATATAAAGTTTAAATGATTTAAAAATTAATAACTAAAGATATAAATATCCATGTTTAATAACTATGAAGATCATGATTTAATTTTTAATCATGTGATCGTATATTCTGTCTTTGTAACATACAACCAGTTGTTCCTCATCTCATGATGATTTAGTAGCCCATTATATGTTTTCTTGGACGATATCACTTAGGGTATGTTTGGTACGAGTTAATGGAATGAACGAGTGAATGGAATGGAGAAGGTAATGGAATGGTTGATGAAATGAAATGGATCATTACCATTCCATCATCCTGTTTGGTTACCATGTGGAAATGAAATAAATTATTATTTTGTGTTGTTTGATAGTTGTAACGAATAAAGTTTTACCAACATTTTTATTTAAAATAATATATTTGATTTATATTTATATTTTAGTTTTTTTTAGCTTTTATTTAATTTATTTTTATTAAATATAATAATTTTTAAGTTTTATTTTTTATTTTAATTTTTATTTTTATTTGCAAATTTACTTTTATTTTTATTTTTTTTGGTTTATTTTGTAACACCCCAAATTTCATAGATACATGATATATATATAGTAAATACGTGTTTATATTATCACTACGTGAGTTTGATTAATAAATATGGTAAACTATGCATTAGATAGATTGCATGTGTTAGAAATACGTATTCTATAGCTAAAATAATGAAAAATGCATAAACGGATGTGTTAAACGGTAAAGAAAGTAAAATATGAGATGGATATATGTATATATGAATAACATGATGATATAGGTGTGAATTGATAGATATATACATGTGAATACGTGTATTAATAGTTAATGAAAAAGTAGAAGGGCTAAAAGTATAAATTATGCAAAGATATAAGCGTATACGAATATTATACGTATCTATAATAATTAAAAGTATTTTAAAGCATAGAATATAGTAAAAATATATCTTAGAATGATCCATAACATGAAATGATAAGTATCACAAAGTTTGAGGGGCTTGAACGCAAAATATCTACAGATATATATAAATATATAAATATATATATACGTATGTATACGTATATCATCGAGCATGTCCCGAGCCTTAGAAACCTTTATAAATATGCCCCATAATATTTTAGTACATAAAATAATAAAAGGGTAGAAGTTTAGGGGCTAAATTGTAAATATAAAGCAGACGGACCATTTTTGTCATTCTGCCATTCTTGCCAGGCGGTACGCTAGCCACCCCTTTAAACTTGGCGCGATACGCGAGCTGGGTACAGGCCAGATTCTTTGAATTGGTCGTTTTTTTTGCCACGACACACACTTGCAGCTCACGATTCGACCTCATACGTGTTGATTTCGATCGATTGCTCACCTAGGCACGTGTAGGGACTTAAGACGCACCTGAATCCTATAAATAGCGGCCTCAATTCCATCAAACAACTCGCCAATTCACTGATCTTCCACCCAAAAACCCTAAAAACGAGCCAGAACTTCGTCGGAGCAATACGAGCAATCGGAGAAGAGTTAGAATCCGAATTTCTGCAGTCACCCCTTATTTGGTATGCTTAACAATAACCTATTTCAGTTTTTGTTAATATTATGTCTAAGTATGGTTTCTAGAAATGATCTAAAATTAGGGTTCTTGAGCTTGTTTTGCTAAAATCGGGTGATCGGGTGGGAATTAGGGTCTGAATTTTTGTAGGTAATCCTAATTTAATGTTTTTTAAGAAAGCCCTAAGTTTATTTCACAATTGGAAAAGGTTTGGTGGAGGTTTTGTTAACGGGTCAAAATTAGGGTTTTCATAACGTTACTCTGCCCAAATTGAGCAAACGGTTTTGAATTAAGCTTTGCTATTTTAAAGGATATTATAAAATGTTATAATGGATGATACCCTAAGTTGGTTTGAAAAGAAAATGAGTTTTGATAATAAAACGAGAAATACATGAAATTAGGGTTTTGAACTATGATTATTTAATATAAAATAATCCGGAGGGTATGGGTACTTGAATTTTGGTATGGAACTATGTTTATATATATAATAAGTATATATGAGGTTAAAGTGGATAAATGATAAAGTATATGAGATACCGAGTTAATCGGATATTTAGAAGTTCGTGCGACCGGAAGGGTAGACACCTGTACACTGGGGTTTCTGGCAATAGCGGGGGTGTCACCATCCCATCTGGGCAATGGCATCCCAACACTGGGCGATCCCGGAGTGAGTGTCTACTTATAGGAATGCGCGTCTTCATATTATCAATTAAAAGAGATATTATGCCTAGAAGGGCATTTTGGTCATTTTGACCTTAAAAGAAGTAAACCTTAATAATCAGATATTATTAAGATAATATAAGAGATAAATAAACATAGGATATGTTTATCATGTTAAACCTTGCGTTAATGCCATACGATACGCGAATTAGGTTAACCGAAGGATTCTGTCGGAGGTTCTGTCCGAGTTTAACGAGTAAAGAGATAAGGTGAGTTCTGCGAGCCCACTTTTAAACGTTTTAAAAGCTTTAATGTTTTCGGGCTGATATACATACAATGTTCAACTGTTTACTTAAAAAGTATTTGAAATGCTTTTATCTGAAGGTTTGATTATCTTAACTGATGAATTGATGAACTGTTTAAAGTGATACGTGTTATGTTATGAAAATGCTTATGAATCATTATACGTGTTAGTATTGTATATGAAATGATGATGATAGAATAATGCATATGAAATGATTGTTAGAGTTATGTGCTATATTTGCTTTGAAACTAGGTATCCAAATGATAAGGGTTTGTTAATAAACGCACAAGTGAGAATGTACGATTATATGAGAACAGGTGATACATTTGCTATATTATTATGTGGTGGATACGCTGCTGGTACATCCTGTATACAAGCATGGTAGTATAGTTACCCGGTATATCGAAAGTGTGGAGGATACGCCGCTGGTACATCCTGTATACATACACCTAGGTAAATTGGGGGATGTTCACTTGTTGCAATATATGAGTACATTATCATGTTTATTAGCACACCTGAGTCATTTGAATATCTAACTAGGGGCGGGTAGTAGTACTGTGGTGGTTAAGGAGATGTTCGATAGAATGGAACGTCTAAAGAGGGTCAAGGTTACGTGAACGGTTGTCGTTGCTGAATGGTTGGGGGCTTCCAGATGAAGTTACCTGAGCAGTCTTCGAGACCGGGAAGGTATAGAAAAAGTAGGACGGTTTTCGTTGCTGAATGGTTGGGGGCTTCCAGATGAAGTCACCTGAGCAGTCTTCGAGACCGGGAAGGTATAGAAGAAATGGAGCGGTTGTCGGTACTGAGGTTGGGGGCTTCCGATAAAGTCACCTGAGCAGTATTCGAGACCAGAAGGTATAGAGGTGTATGGAATTCAGGTCATAGGGGTTAAAGGTTATGGAGGTAGATGTTTTCTAGAGAAACGTGTATGGTTATGATGTTATGTTATGTATGACTTGTTATGTGTTATACTTGATAAATGTTGTAAAAAGGGATTTTTCTGGTTCAAAGGTTTAAACCTCACGAACGAGGTAATGTTTTAAAAATGTAGAACTCACCAGCGTAAGCTGACCTTTTCCGAAAACCATATGTATGTCAGGTTTAGGAGAGACGTCTGGGAGCAAGGGCGGAGCCCTCGTGATAAGAGAATGATCGGGCAAGCTATAGAGGAAACTGATGAGCGTGCTGGCTAGTGTAGATAAATAAAGACGGATATAGTTAGTCGCTATATAGTTAGATTGTAAATTATCTCAATTACTTTACGTACTTGGCTTTATAATAAATAAAAGTTTTAAATTTTCCGCTGCTTATCTCTGTTGTGCCACGTGTTCATGAGTAAATCCGATGAGTGACTCCTCCTAGTGCCAAGTCTGGGAGTGGGTGTCACAAGTTGGTATCAGAGCCTTGGTTTAAGAGATTTAGGTACAAGCACGGTATCTAAACTTAAACTAGGACTCCAGGTAGAGTAAGTTGAGATAAGAATGTAGATGCCAGCCAGGATAGCTTGTGCCCGTAAGGACGAATATGCATAAGGAACATAATAGATGGGACCTGCGCTATGCGTATATGGAAAATACACGATTACAATTAGCTACTGCAATTTGGTATTTTCCATGTAAATAGACCATAGGTACTAACCGTTGTGTTGCCAAGTGCAAGGAGAAGAAGAACGTTTAGAAATATAATTTAGGAATCGGTTTGAGTTGCGGATGAAGATAGAGAGGCAAGATGTGGACATTAGGGAATTGTGTGCTAGAAGTAACTGGGTTTTGAACGCATCGTAAATATATAATTGTATCGGATCCTGCACTTATATACTTATCATGAATTCAAAATTTGGAAACTTTACGTCACACAAGTTCTGAAATGTCATCCATCTTAAACAAGGATCTGAAGATGGCTGCGAGAGGCGATCGTGCGAGTGCGGAACCCGAGAATAACGCCGGAGCTAATGCATTCACTAATGAGCAGAGAGCGGCTATGACGGCAGAGATGACACGCTTAATACAGGCGACATTACCTGATATATTAATTCAACTTCAAGGAGCTGCGAGAGTTGGTGCTAGTGGAGCCCGTGGAGCTGGTGGAGCTGCAGGAAGAGGTGCCGGAGCTGCACAACCTAGAATAGGATGTTCGTTTAAATCGTTTAGCGATTGCAGACCTCCTTTGTTCGACGGCAATCAAGATGCGTTAGCTACGTTCCAGTGGATTCATGAGATGGAAGCGGTCATAGAGATTAGTGAGTGTAGTGAGAACCAAGCCGTGAAGTATGCTGCCCACTCGTTTGTCTCAGAAGCGTTGCACTGGTGGGGGATGATCAAACAGACGGAAGAAGAAGGAGCTATTGCTGCAATGAAGTGGAACGATCTGAAGAAGTTAGTCTTAGAAGATTTCTGCCCTAAAGGTGAGCTGGAGCAACTGGAAAGGAGTTTTCTGACGTTGGAAGCTGGGAACATGACGCACCGGGAATACACTTCAAAGTTCAACGCGATGGCGAGACTGCTACCTACCTTAGTTACTCCCGAAGCTGAAAGGGTGAAACGTTATGTACATGGATTTCCGAGTAGAGTTAGGGTGTTGATCAAGGCGACTGAACCAAAGACATTCAAGGCGACGGTGAATTTGAGTTCCAATCTCTACAGCGAGATGTTCGGTGCGAACGGTAGACCAGAAGGAGCAAAGAGGAAGGAGTCGGAGTCAGAAGCAATTGCAAGGAAGGACAACGGGAGTCACCACAAGAAGTTGAAGAATAACTCGAAAGACGACACACCGAAGTGCCACAAATGCAATAAGACTCATTTCGGAGAATGTAGGTTAGGAACATCTAGATGTTATACGTGCGGCAAGGAAGGTCACTTCTCAGGAAATTGCCCAGAACGTAAGAAGTGTTATGAATGCGGGGAAGCGGGACACCTTAGGATGAACTGTCCTAAGTTAGTGTTAAACCCTAAACCACTTCGAGCCATCCCAGGGAATGCTACGGGTCCAAGAACGGCTCCTGCGAGGGCATATGGTATGTTGGAGATGATAGAAGGAGATCCTCAGACCTCGTCAGGTAAATCGAGTAGTTAGAAATCATAGTTAATCATTATTCGTTTGCTTTAGTACGTTATGTGTGCCATTGCTTGCTGCAGTATGCTTAGACATTAGAACCATTAGAACTTATGTTCTAGAAAGTAGCCGAATATGTGAAAGCATTATCAAGGATTCCGTAAACAAGCTACCGTAGACAGCTTAGGGTTACGTTTTCCTTAGGATAGATGCAAAGACGCGAAAGTAAATATTACCGAGTTATGAAACGAGTTATGAATGGTTATGTGGATGAGTTGTAAAGTTGGGAATGAATGTTTAAGATGGGAATGGAACAGGTTTCGAGGACGAAACCCTGTTTAAGGGGGGTAGAGTTGTAACACCCCAAATTTCATAGATACATGATATATATAGTAAATACGTGTTTATATTATCACTACGTGAGTTTGATTGATAAATATGGTAAACTATGCATTAGATAGATTGCATGTGTTAGAAATACGTATTCTATAGCTAAAATGATGAAAAATGCATAAACGGATGTGTTAAACGGTAAAGAAAGTAAAATATGAGATGGATATATGTATATATGAATAACATGATGATATATGTGTGAATTGATAGATATATACATGTGAATACGTGTATTAATAGTTAATGAAAAAGTAGAAGGGCTAAAAGTGTAAATTATGCAAAGATATAAGCGTATACGAATATTATACGTATCTATAATATTTAAAAGTATTTTAAAGCATAGAATATAGTAAAAATATATCTTAGAATGATCCATAACATGAAATGATAAGTATCACAAAGTTTAAGGGGCTTGAACGCAAAATATCTAAAGATATATATAAATATATAAATATATATATACGTATGTATACGTATATCATCGAGCATGTCCCGAGCCTTAGAAACCTTTATAAATATGCCCCATAATATTTTAGTACATAAAATAATAAAAGGGTAGAAGTTTAGGGGCTAAATTGTAAATATAAAGAAGAGGGACCATTTTTGTCATTCTGCCATTCTTGCCAGGCGGTACGCGAGCCACCCCTTTAAACTTGGCGCGATACGCGAGCTGGGTACAGGCCAGATTCTTTGAATTGGTCGTTTTTTTTGCCACGACACACACTTGCAGCTCACGATTCGACCTCATACGTGTTGATTTCGATCGATTGCTCACCTAGGCACGTGTAGGGACTTAAGACGCACCTGAATCCTATAAATAGCGGCCTCAATTCCATCAAACAACTCGCCAATTCACTGATCTTCCACCCAAAAACCCTAAAAACGAGCCAGAACTTCGTCGGAGCAATACGAGCAATCGGAGAAGAGTTAGAATCCGAATTTCTGCAGTCACCCCTTATTTGGTATGCTTAACAATAACCTATTTCAGTTTTTGTTAATATTATGTCTAAGTATGGTTTCTAGAAATGATATAAAATTAGGGTTCTTGAGCTTGTTTTGCTAAAATCGGGTGATCGGGTGGGAATTAGGGTCTGAATTTTTGTAGGTAATCCTAATTTAATGTGTTTTAAGAAAGCCCTAAGTTTATTTCACAATTGGAAAAGGTTTGGTGGAGGTTTTGTTAACGGGTCAAAATTAGGGTTTTCATAACGTTACTCTGCCCAAATTGAGCAAACGGTTTTGAATTAAGCTTTGCTATTTTAAAGGATATTATAAAATGTTATAATGGATGATACCCTAAGTTGGTTTGAAAAGAAAATGAGTTTTGATAATAAAACGAGAAATACATGAAATTAGGGTTTTGAACTATGATTATTTAATATAAAATAATCCGGAGGGTATGGGTACTTGAATTTTGGTATGGAACTATGTTTATATATATAATAAGTATATATGAGGTTAAAATGGATAAATGATAAAGTATATAAGATACCGAGTTAATCGGATATTTAGAAGTTCGTGCGGACCGGAAGGGTAGACACCTGTACACTGGGGTTTCTGGCAATAGCGGGGGTGTCGCCATCCCATCTGGGCAATGGCATCCCAACACTGGGCGATCCCGGAGTGAGTGTCTACTTATAGGAATGCGCGTCTTCATATTATCAATTAAAAGAGATATTATGCCTAGAAGGGCATTTTGGTCATTTTGACCTTAAAAGAAGTAAACCTTAATAATCAGATATTATTAAGAAAATATAAGAGATAAATAAACATAGGATATGTTTATAATGTTAAACCTTGCGTTAATGCCATACGATACGCGAATTAGGTTAACCGAAGGATTCTGTCGGAGGTTCTGTCCGAGTTTAACGAGTAAAGAGATAAGGTGAGTTCTGCGAGCCCACTTTTAAACGTTTTAAAAGCTTTAATGTTTTCGGGCTGATATACATACAATGTTCAACTGTTTACTTAAAAAGTATTTGAAATGCTTTTATCTGAAGGTTTGATTATCTTAACTGATGAATTGATGAAATGTTTAAAGTGATACGTGCTATGTTATGAAAATGCTTATGAATCATTATATGTGTTAGTATTGTATATGAAATGATGATGATGGAATAATGCATATGAAATGATTGTTAGAGTTATGTGCTATATTTGCTTTGAAACTAGGTATCCAAATGATAAGGGTTTGTTAATAAACGCACAAGTGAGAATGTATGATTATATGAGAACAGGTGATACATTTGCTATATTATTATGTGGTGGATACGCTGCTGGTACATCCTGTATACAAGCATGGTAGTATAGTTACCCGGTATATCGAAAGTGTGGAGGATACGCCGCTGGTACATCCTGTATACATACACCTAGGTAAATTGGGGGATGTTCACTTGTTGCAATATATGAGTACATTATCATGTTTATTAGCACACCTGAGTCATTTGAATATCTAACTAGGGGCGGGTAGTAGTACTGTGGTGGTTAAGGAGATGTTCGATAGAATGGAACGTCTAAAGAGGGTCAAGGTTACGTGAACGGTTGTCGTTGCTGAATGGTTGGGGGCTTCCAGATGAAGTTACCTGAGCAGTCTTCGAGACCGGGAAGGTATAGAAAAAGTAGGACGGTTGTCGTTGCTGAATGGTTGGGGGCTTCCAGATGAACTCACCTGAGCAGTCTTCGAGACCGGGAAGGTATAGAAGAAATGGAGTGGTTGTCGGTACTGAGGTTGGGGGCTTCCGATAAAGTCACCTGAGCAGTATTCGAGACCAGAAGGTATAGAGGTGTATGGAATTCAGGTCATAGGGGTTAAAGTTTATGGAGGTAGATGTTTTCTAGAGAAACGTGTATGGTTATGATGTTATGTTATGTATGACTTGTTATGTGTTATACTTGATAAATGTTGTAAAAAGGGATTTTTCTGGTTCAAAGGTTTAAACCTCATGAACGAGGTAATGTTTTTAAAATGTAGAACTCACCAGCGTAAGCTGACCTTTTCCGAAAACCATATGTATGTCAGGTTTAGGAGAGACGTCTGGGAGCAAGGGCGGAGCCCTCGTGATAAGAGAATGATCGGGCAAGCTATAGAGGAAACTGATGAGCGTGCTGGCTAGTGTAGATAAATAAAGACGGATATAGTTAGTCGCTATATAGTTAGATTGTAAATTATCTCAATTACTTTACGTACTTGGCTTTATAATAAATAAAAGTTTTAAATTTTCCGCTGCTTATCTCTGTTGTGCCACGTGTTCATGAGTAAATCCGATGAGTGACCCCTCCTAGTGCCAAGTCTGGGAGTGGGCGTCACATATTTGTTATATTATATTTTTATTATAATTATTTTATTATTGTATTTCATTTTTATATTTTTCTTCGTATTTTTTTATTCTTGATTTTTTTGTTTTCTAAAATTCCAATAAAAAATTAAACTGAATAAAATTTTCATTCCATTACTTGAGGAAATGAAAGAAAAACACCCTACCCCTAAGGAATGAAAATCTCTATATATGGAAGGAACCATATTCCTTACGTAATGGTCAATTCCATTCCAATGTGCTACCAAACATGTCATTTATTATTCCAATGTAATGACCCATTTCATTTCACCCTCCATTCATGCATACCAAACGCTACCTTATGTCTTGCAACATGTTTGGTCTTCTTAGGTTCACAATAAAATATGTAAGTTCAGAAAGGTTAAAATAAGAAGTTTGATTTTTCTAACAAGGTTAAAAAGGGTTTTTGCGATGATACGTGTCTTTTGATTATTTTTAAAGGATGGTATTTTAGTCTTAACCATTTTTGTTGATTTTTTAATCAAGTTTCCAATTTTTTAAACATTCATAACTTTTATATACGACATTATTATTTTTTTAATTACACCATAAAACAAACATTTTTTATCTTTAAAACACTTACAGTGTTGATATATATATAATAAAAATTACTCTTTCAATTTTCTAGTGCGTCATTGTGTCTATACTCGCCATTCTATCTAATACTCATCATTTTGTCTAGTACTTGTCATTGTATCATTTTACTTGTCATTTGTGTCCTTCTGTTGGTTATTGTGTCTTTTTTTAAATAATGTAAAGAGACATTGTATCTTACCTTCAGATCATTGTGTCTTATGATGAAATCATTGTGTCTTATTTTTCAGGTCACTATGTGATATGTATTTATCATTGTGTCTTATGTTTAGGTCATTGTGTAATATATATTTATCATTATGTTTTATGTTTTAACTCATTTCATGTTATTTTGTTATTGTTTTTTATACTTTAGATAAATCTATCACAATAATAGCACAAAGACACAATGCCGAGTTTTAGACACAATGACGAGTATTAAACACAATAACGAGTATAGACACAAATGACGCACTAAGAAATCGAAAGAGTAATTTTTTCTTAATTTTATATATAGCAACACTATACGCATTTTAAAAATAAAAAACGTTTGTTTTATGGTGAAAATTTTTTAAAGAAAAATATTATCATATGTAAGTGTTATGAATGTTTAAAAAATAGAAGAACTAGATAAAAAGTTAACGAAAATGTCTAAAACTAAAATGCACATCCATCATTTTTTTTCTCTATCAATTTAATCTCAACAATTAATTAGATAATCTAATAGTTTCAAATACTTCTTTACCCGTCCACGGTACATATCTTTCTATAGCAAAATATTTTTGGGATAAATATATCATATTTAGACGTTTTAGGATTTGAATTATCATCCTTTTAATTAATTAGGGAGCAAATACATTAAGCATTAGAATGTCTTTAAGTACACTACCAAGTTGTCTTGTGAATACGTTTACTTATTCTGGTTTTCATTTACTTTTTAGGAGAGGGGATGAAATCTTTCATATGTACAATTACAACCATTATGTATTACGTAGCCATTCTAAAAAAATGTATTATGTTGGTGGCACTATTTGACTACTTGTGGTTCCCTACGCTTTTAAAATTCTCATATCCCCCTATACATTATTATCTAAAAAACAAATTATTTTATAAATAAAACCAAAAAAAAAAACATTTTATAAAAGAATACATTTTTACACAAAACAATTTTTTTCTTAAAAACTATCTATAAAATGAGTTTTAAAATATCTGAAAGAATACATTTTGCTAAAATGTTTATTTAGAAAAAGAAAAACCCTTAAAAACATTTTACAAAACGTTTATCTAAAAGATAGTTGCGTTTTTTTATAAGAATAAATCTAAAACGTTTTTTCTCAATTTAAAATGGCTTTTCTTTTTATAAAAAAGTAAAATAGACTTCATGAAAAAAAAGTAATTTAAAAAAACTAAAAACAAAACGTTTCTACAAAAACTCAAAATAAACATTTTAAGAAATTAAAAAACAACTTTATGAAAAAAAAATTACGTTTTTTTTTTGTAAATAAAACGTAAAAATGTTTTCTTATGTAAATTATAACATTAAAACTTTTCAAAAAATAAAAATAAAAAATACTTTCTCTGAGAAATTCAAACTATTTTATTTTTATAAACATTTTCTCTAACAAGTATTTTATCTTTTTATAAAAATGTATTAAATAATAACTAGATAATGTTTTTATAAAAAAAAAGATAAAAAATATTAATATTTTTTATAGTTGAGGTTAATTAGGGTTTTTATAAATTTTAATTTTAGAAATTAAGAATATAAGCACTAAAATTAAAGTGGTATTGAGTTAGAAAATATTTTTACACCATGTGTAATAAACGTGTTGAATCTTCTTCGCATATCTTCGATGATTGCGAGCTGTATGCCAATCTGTTTGATCGAATAAAGGCGTGGATTTATATGGGGAGCCTTTGCCCTTCCAACCCCAAGAGGGTGATTGACGATATCGAAGATTTGAGAATGTCAAGAGTTAAGAAGGATATCATACTTACTATTTTCTATACTATGTGGTGGTCGATTTGGAAGACGAGGAACATACATATATTCAATCCGAGCAAAGTGCGGAACGGTGGTCTTTTTGATTCAATCGTATATTTTTCTTTTTTTGTGGTTTAGTGCTAGGAACCATAAGCAAGTAGTTGTGTGAAATAATTGGATGATGAATCCCATCCCTTACATGTAACTTTTTGCTCTTTTTGAGCTTTTTTAATATAGATATCGCCTTTCCAAAAAAAAAATATATTTTTTCCATATAAATCATGATATTGTTTAAAAGTAACAAAAAGAAAAGAATAAAGGGTTGAGTTTTCTTTAACTAAAAACTTAGACGATGGTATAACAAGTAAAAAAAAATGTTTAACACGGGTGCAAATAGTAGCACGACAAATAAAGGGACACATTTAAAATAAAGGTTACAAGTTGGTGACCCACCCACGCTTCGCGACGGGCCACCCATTTACCAGTCAGTTTAAGTCAAAAAGGTTTAGTGTAGTCAAAGTATAAAACTATAAAGAAGTCGTGGATAAAGTGGAAAACTCTAAAAGTATAAAAAATAAAAGAAAGTAGAAAATTAAGTAAAAAAGGTTTAGTGTGGTCAACGTGGCTAATGTCGAAAACTCTAAAAGTATAATAATAAAAGAAAGTTGAAAAGTTAAGGAGTATAAAACGTTTCGCAGTGAGCCACCCATTTACCCGTCAGTTTAAGTAATAGACATTTTAATGTGGTCAAATTATTAAACAATAAAAAAATAGTGGCCAAAATCGAAAACTTTAAAAGTATATTAAAAACAAAAGTAGAAAAGTTAAAGGGTATATAACGTAAAAATCTAAAAAGTTTTGTGGTCAAAATATAAAGCTATAAAAATTATACAAAAAACGAAAGTAGAAAAGCTAAGGGACATAAAACGTAAAAGTCTAAAAGTTTCTTGGTCAAAGTATAAAACTATAAAAAAAAGTCGTGGCCAAAGTCGAAAATTCTTAAAGTATATTAAAAACGAAAGTACAAAAGTTAAGGGGTTTAAAACGTAAAAGTCTAAAAGTTTCGTGGCAAAGTATAAATTATAAAAAAGTATACTAAAAACGGAAGTATAAAAGTTAAAGGTATAAAACGTAAAGTTCTTAAAGTCACGTTCTTAAAATAATAAATTAAAAAGTATTAGTGGCCAAAATTAAAAAAGAAAAAAGAAAGACATGGACCAAAAATGTAAAATAAGAAAATATTGTAGCCGAAATAAGAGAAACCAAAAGTTCACTATTAACCACCAATTCCTATTGTTATATATATAACTAGTTTTTTATCCCCGTGTGTTACACGGATTAATTCAAAATTTTATGGTGATGTCAAGTTTTTTTTATATTAATTAAACTATGACCAAACTTTTTTTTATTATATAGTATAGAGTATAGATATATATAGATAGATGCAACTTAATAAACTATATTATATATTAAATTAAGTAATTATATAATTGGTTATTAAATAATTTAGAAGGCAATAAATAAATAGTGGATATACATATCCAAAATTAGAAGATCCGCTTGTGAATGTTTATTGGTGGGAAAAATTGTTAATGATGAATGTGGTGGTGCCACATGACAAATTATGGTGTCAAAAACTTTTCTTAACCTAACCCTATATAGGAAGAGGATCATTTGAGAACCAATTGGTTTTGAGAACTTTTGAGAGCCATTCTAAGCCACTAGTTTATATATATGGAAAAACCCCCATGAATTATAGTGGTCCCCACCTGAAATTAGTGGTTGAGATTTAGTTTTCTCAAAATAAATAATTCTCATTTGAACTTAACTCTCTCTCTCTCTCTATATATATATATATAGATATATATATATATATATATATATAGGGTGAGGTTCATTGTAGACACTTTCGCATGTGAAATAGTTCTTTTTCACATGTGAAAGTTTCTAATTAATGAGAAAAAAGAAAAAAAGAAAAAAGAAAATTAATCACAACCATTAGATCACCTGTGTAGACACCCCCATAAGTGTAGACAGGTAGACACCCTATTTCACATGTGAAATTACTTTATTTCACATGTGTTTTCACATGTGAAATTTTCTGAACAATGAGAAAAAGAAAAAAAAAGAAAAAAGAAATTAATCATAACCATTAGATCAAGAGATCTAATGGTGAAAAAAGGTGTCTACCTGTCTATACTTATGGGGGTGTCTACAATGAACTTTTCAATATATATATATATAGGTAAAAGATCCGTGTAGACCCCTTATTTTTTGTAGACCCCGTAGACCCCTTATAAAACTCAATAAAACTCATTAAAACTCACTAAAAATAAAACTCAGTTTTGTTAATTTAGTTTTTTTTATTTGCGATAAGCTTTTAAGAACAAAAAAAGACAATTAAAAAAAAGAAAAATGAAAAACATTAAAAATTGAACATTTTAAGACAATGAGTTTTAAAAATCAATGAGTTTAAAACTCAATAAAACTCAGTGTTGCGTTTAAAACTCTTTATTTTAAAACTCATTGTCTTAAAATGTTAGATTTTTAATGTTTTTTGTTTTTTTTAATTTGTTTATTTATTTTTTTGGTTCTTAAAAGCTTATCGTAATAAAAAAAACCAAATTTATAACACTGAGTTTTATTTTTATTGAGTTTTATAGGGGTCTACGGGGTCTACAAAATTTAAGGGGTCTACACGGAACTCTTCCCTATATATATATATATATACACATATATATATAGATTTGTATTGTTTTTTCGGTATGAAGTGTAAAAACTGTCATACAAGAGGAATTGCCTTGCGTGATTATTCCACCTCTTACGTAACAATTTCACCCTTTTTTTATAACAATTTGACCCTTTTCTTATCTCAATCACACATGTAGATTAATCACGTATTCTGGCGTGATTATTTGTATGATTTATAAGAAAAATTTAAACACTTTACATTTGAATTTTTAGCTAGGATAGAATCTAATATAGTGGACATGATTATTGACTGAAAAATCTCAAAAGGCAACTAGTGGCCACTTTAGAAAAATTAGGGTTGTTGTTTTGTCCTTTACTTGATCAGCTAGGGTTCCAAAAAGATTTAAAAATAAATTTTGGGTTTTTCAAAGGGCTTAAATTTGGATGGTTAGTGCTTTCAATTATACATATGGACAAAGATTTGCCACCAAATACCACTTACAGAACAGACACGAGACTTGATTGAGAATAAAGAGACCACCTCCTTCATTATTATTTTTCTCATCTTTTCTTTTTCTATTAAAAGAAAAAGCATTTGGACAACTTCTCATCCCACCCTCTCAAAAAATGAAAAGACTAAACAACAAACAATTAGGAAAACCATTGATTAAGATTCTTACTATTCATGGGCTTGAAAGAGGTTTGAAATTGCTCTTTCACGCACCTTAGCGCCCCTCACCCCATTACGGTGAGGCATGAAAATGGCTTGAAAATTGAAAAATTGTTGAGGGACGTGATATTCTTCATGCTAGAATTATTGAGGATTAAAAGGGATTGAAATGATTTTTACCACTACACTATATAAGGAGGAGCTTGAAAAGTGCTTGAAAACTCATACCATTACACATAGCCTCAAAAGAACAAACTTATTTGTATTTTATTGAATTTAAACCCCGTTCGGTAAATTTGTATCTAACTTTTTTTGGGGATAAGATAAAAATCGTAGATCTATTTTGCTCAGAAAGCTCGTGTTCGTTGGGCTGTTTTGGGGGTGAGAATTCCTCTTATTTTCATTCCATTTCATGGTGAAAGTGAGGAATGAAGCTAACAAAATTAGCGGTTTTCGTTTGGGGTCCGAGTGGATTTCTAATCCGAAGAGGATCAAGGAGTATGCTATTTCCTTCTTTGAAGATATATAGATATAAAAAGGATGGTTTGTGTAGAACTAGAATGTCCTGTTCGGGGATTAAATAAATTTCAAATGAAGAGGCGACAGAAGCTAATCTCTCCGTTTTCTATGGAAGAAGTGAAACAAGCCGTGTGGGAGTGTGGGGAAGATAAAGCCTTCGGACCGGATGGGTTCAACTTCGGATTCATTAAACACTTTTGGGAGGTCCTTGGTAATGATCTTTATATAGTGCTTGATATATTTCATAAGGAGGGTGCCTTTAGAAGTTGTTGTATATCCTCCTTCATTTGCTTGATTCCAAAAATTTCTGATCCAATTAATTTTGGCGATTTCCGACCAATCACTCTTCTTGGCTGCATCCCCAAGGTGGTTTCCAAAGTGTTGGCTAATAGGTTAAAACCGGTGATGGATACTATTATTTCTAGTAGCCAAATGGTTTTTGTTGCGGGTCGTAATATAGTTGATGGCCCTCTTATACTCAATGGGATTTTATCTTGGCTCAAAAAAAGGAATGCTAAAGCTATGTTATTTAAGATAGACTTTCATAAGGCTTATGACTCCATGGGTTGGGATTTCTTGGACGATGTCCTTGCTCATATGAATTTTTCGATTGTGTGGAGGAGGTGGGTTCAAGGAGTTTCGAAAGCTTCGAGATCTTCTGTTCTAATTAATGGTTCTCCTTCCGGTGAGTTCGTGGGTTATAAAGGTGTCCGACAAGGGGATCCTCTTTCCCCATTTCTTTTTATAATCGCTATGGAAGCTTTTCACCTTATGATGTCTAAAGCTTCGGGTGTGCGTATTTTTCACGACATTTCTCTTCCTCGGAACGGGCCTTACATCACTCACCTTATGTTCGCGGATTACGTTATGATTTTGGGGGATTGGTCTAGTGCGAATTGCCTTACTTTGAGAAGACTTCTTTGGGGTTTTTTTTTTCTCGTTTCCGGGCTCCAGGTGAACCTCTTTAAATGTGGGTTGTCTGGGATTAATGTTGATGAGTCTAATTTGAAACTCAAAGCTTCTATGTTCGGTTGCAAGGTGTGTACCCTTCCATTCGATTATCTTGGCTTGAAAGTTGGTGCTAATATGTACATAAAGAGGAATTGGAATAAAATTATGGAGGTGTTTCGTAAAGGCTCTCTAGTTGGCGTGCCACCCATATTTCTCTTGGTGGAAGACTAACCTTGGTCAGTCCGTTCTTGACAGTCTTCCCACCTTTTACTTTTCCATTTATCGGGCCCCTAAAAGTGTTCTTAATTAATTGGAAAGTATCTGGTGTAATTTTTATTAGGGGGAGACGAGTCGAGAAAGAGAACTCACTGGATAAGTCAGGACAAAATTATGCTTAAAGAAAAAGATGGTGGCTGGGGCCTTTATCCATTGAAAGTCTCTAATCTCTGTCTTTTGGCGAAGTGGGTTTGGAGATACAAAGTTGAAGGGAACAGGCTTTGGAAACGTGTTATTGACTGCATTCATTTTAATCAAGGAACACACAATGTTATTCCTATCTCTACAGGGGTTTCGGGCATTTGGAAGGCCGTCTTCAAGGCTGTTGGTGAGTTGGGCCACTATAATGTTAATATGCAAAGTTTTTTGGTGGAACAGAATGGGGGATGGAGGTGGTATGGTGGCAATGGAGGTACCTCTTCGATTAAAAACATCAGAAATCCGACCCTTTCTTTTTTCAGGGACGTTTGAATGGTGTTTCGTAAAAGGCTCTCTAGTTTAAATGGTGCTCATTGGTTCCTCTTAAAAATTAATTTATTCGCGTGGATGGCTTGTTTCGATCGTCTTCCGACCAAAGAGGGGTTGATTCTTCGCAATATTCATGTCGGGTCCATGGTTTGTGTTTTATGCAACGAGGGTATTGAAAATGCTAACCACGTGTTGACTGGATGTTCGTTTGTGGATATGGTTTGGTGCCTTATTACGCAATGGTGCCGGATCCCTTCGTTCTTTGCGTTTTTGGTGGAGGATCTGTTAGGAGTTCACAACGAAGGTTCTCTCTCGGACCGTAAAAGGAAGGATTTGCAGGTCATTATGTTCTCCGGTTGTTGGTGTATTTGGATCGAAAGGAACTTGGCGATTTTCAATCAAAGACCTCCGTCCATTTTGTCACACACTGAACTTTCGGGAACGGAGGTGTGTGACTACATGGGATCATAGTCGTGGATACATAGAACGACCTCTATCAGATTAATATACGTTTGAAAAACCAAGTATGTCATCAAAGTTGCAGCAAAAATATGTTAAGACGATATTGTTTTACAATACTGAAATATGATTTGTTCTAGAAATGTTAAGATACGATGTATGATAAAATAGTTAAGTCTTAGAAATCGTTTCGACCAAGGATTTAATAGGCAAGTGTTTCATAAGTTATTTTAGGATGATGAATGTGACTATAACTCCAAGATGCAGGCCCTAAGGTTTGACATCCTATTTGCATACGATCTGGCTTTGTTACCTGAGAAATACATGAGTTTAAAAGGTCAACATAATGTTGGTGAGTTCACAGGTTTAGGATTCTACAAAATGCATTTGTAAAACAGTTGATGGTATACAAGATATTATAATGGTTACTCGTCATTGCTTTGATCTACGCGCATCTTGATTTCAGACACTAACATATTTACCCACCTATGGCATCTTCCCCAAGAAATACCAATGGCATAGAATAACTGACATGTACCCCGTGGCTGTTACCGGGGAGTCGGAACTGGAGCGTCCAGCTAGGACAAGGTTGTCAACCCAAATAGATCTATTCACTAGTTATCGTTTCGTTACAGGAACTAATTGAAATCAATTGATGATGGGATTTATAGCAATATGTTGTATAACAAATTACTATGAAAGGGGTATGAAAGAACAGATAATCAATAAGGCATAACGGTTGTACCATAATATCAAGTAAAAAGATTTGTTTGATCATGATTTCTCCCCCATAGTATTTAAACAGTTTTAAAAGAAAGGGGCCGTGAAACTCACTTGATCAAGGTGATGATGAAAGCTGTATTGCGCTGGATGTAACAAGTAAAGCAGTGAACTAATAATAAATAATAAGACAGGTTTAAGGTACTGTTTTATTTGGACAGCGTTCAGTTACCCAAATGATCCTGGTCGAGTCTTGACATAACATTCTCGTTTGTATTATTTGGAAATCCCATTTATAATATTTATCGTTCAAATAAATATTTAGGTTAATGAATATATTTATAGTCGAATAAATATATAATTTGTAGAAATAATTATAAATCAAATAATTATTTAAAGTTTATGAAAATTATATATATTTAGATCAAGTTTTGAACATTGAGACAAATAATAAAGTATTTTATTATTTGAAGTTCACGTTATATATATTAAGCTTGAGTTCATAATTGTATATATATACAATAGACAATCAAACTTATGGTTTCGTGCCATTCGGATCCGGATCCGGATCACAAAAATTGCGCTATTGTTTCAATCGGAGCTCTTTGACGGTGAGGTTTTTCATTGGCTTTGATACGTGTTCCTATCTCATATATTTCTCTTCCATCTTTCTTAGGAACCGGTGTGCCGCTGATTGTGGTTAGGGTTTGGATCTCTCTTGAAGTTCTACTGTCGTTTTCTCTGGTCTTTGAGCTTTACCCACAACGATGTTTCTTCCTCTCTCTACGAATACTCTCTTTCAGAGAGACCGCCATGGCTAAAGCTTATATCGTCGTTGCTCCGGACACGTAGAAGCCACGATACAGTTGCTCCGGTCACGTTATAGCAGCGACGTTTTCTTTCTTCTGTCAGAGATTCATTCGATTTTGTCACGCTTAGGCGACGAGGTTTTCTTCCTATTCTGTTCTTTAACATTTTTCGGTGACGGGTATAGATTGCGATGGATTTTGCCACCGACCGACAAGGTCGGTGCTCCGTCTCCGACGGAGAGTGGCTTTCCGATGTGCCGCTGATTGTGTTTCGTATTGCTATTGTGATAGAAATTGCTACAGCTTCGATTCACCTCAATTGCGTAACTTTGATGTCGTCTCTCATCGATTTTAATTCTTATTCTGTAGATGCAAAGAAAGGGGATATTACGAACAATCAATTGACGACGACTGGGGTGGGGTATAGAATCACAGACGAAGGGAATGAAAACCCACTTTGCATCTTCCCATTGCAGAGTGCAGAGAGTAGGTAAGAAATCTTGGATGATTTTGACTTCGTTGAATTTTATTTTTTATTTTATGATGCGTTTGGTTATTGCATGTGTTCCGTTTATTTCTTCTTAGGGGTTTTTGTTCCTACAACTATTGATGCTTGATATATCTTTGCTACTTCATGTATATTACTCTATTTTTGGCTTCAAAAGTGCACGTTGTTTGTTCGTAGTCTGTTTGGCGAGGCTGCTATTAAGGTAACTACCATTCTTTCATTTTTCTATGTTTGTTGTTCAAAATAATTTCATATGCTCCGGCTTTAAATGTAGAACAGTTGCTTGGGTGTGTTTTTTGGCATTGATGTTTTATCTTCGTTTGCTCCTTGATGTGCATATACTTAGGTTTGCATATATATTATGCATGTTATTAGTTGGTAGTGTGTTTGGGGAGCTGCTGTTAAGGTAATTAATAGTTTATCGATCCAGCAACTTACATGTCCCTCTCTCAGCCTGTTGACATTATATTGCTCCTGTATCGCGTGATGATTACAGATATTATATTACACAACTCCTATCTGCACAAAAGTTTCTTCAAAGGTATTGGTCAGTGTAACAATCGAGCTCAAGAAAGACAACAACTATGATTGATTTTGCTTAGAAAAAACAAAATTGAAAAGCATTATCTTTATGGATGTTCTCAAATTGGTAATCTTATTATGGTTGATTGGTTTGCTCTTTTGAATTATGTTGCATGTGCTTTGTTATTTTTGGCAATATTTTAGGTATGGTTGTGTCTTTTGGAAGTGTTTTGGTTGGTGTCTTTTGGATTATGCTTATATTGTTGAAGTAAAATGTTGTGCATCCTTTAAGTGAGCTATTGAAAAAAATGTCATGATTTTTAACTAATGTGTAATGTAAATGTAACCTTTTTATATGTTATTACAGCTGCTTATATTGAGTTATTACAGCTGCATGCATCTGGTATATTATGTGTTGTGTTGGTTTCTTTTGGTTCGTGTGCAGGTGATATCAATGTTAGTCCAATGTAATCCCCACTATTCAACCCTAACTATATTTTTACTGTAGGAGCTCTTTGACGGTGAAGCTTCTCATTTGGAATGAGGCATTTGGGCCTTAGATTTCAACAATTAGGGCTATGATGATTTCTATCATTTTTCTCCGCTTTTGGCAGAGAGGTCGTGGTGAGCGGGAGGCTAGAGGCATTCGTTTATTGCAGCCCTCATCACGACTCATGCCAATGTTCTAATGAATAAGTAAACTATGAGCCTATTGTCTTCCAGGGGACAAAAAGCTAAGGCCCACACAAGTTGAATTCTGAACTCTTCTAATCTGGAATTTCAGTGTAAAATTTTAAGCGGTTTATGTTGGATACGGTTTATGCTTTTCCGCCTACAAATTTTTATCTAAAAGATTCATATCCTCTCGATTTGGGGTTTCTAACTGCTTCTATGTATCTGCTAGGTTTTTTTATTTACTTTATGGGTTTGATAAAAGTTACAAAAGAAGAGGGAAGATCGAAGTTGCGATGCTGGTGTTGGCAAAGGTCGTAAGTGGCAACCGGTTGCTTCCCGGTGAAGGTAAGTAACAAATCTCTGTTGAGCTTGGAAGGCTATGATGATGATATATTTGAGCCTAAATTATAAATCAGAAATGCATAATCTGTTGAGCTTGGAAGGCAATGATGATGATATATCTGAGCCTAAGTGTTTCAAAACGAATAATAACCGATGCCTACGATGATGATGTTGCTTTTTTTATGTGTTTGTTAAATGACGATTATATTGTTTTCTTTTGTGTTGGCGAAATTAGAACTGGATTGTATGTTGAGCTTGGAAGGCAATGATGATCATATATCTGAGCCTAAATGTTTCATAACGAAAAAAATCGATGCTTGCGATGATTATGTTGTTTTTTATGTGTTGGCTAAATGAGAAATGTACTACGAATTCTTTTGGGTTCGAATTGTCGTTTAGAATCACCAAAACATTCTACTCAAGTACAATTACATTCTGATTTTCAAGTATTTTATCATGCATTTGTTTGGAATTTCTTAATAAATTTGTGGTAGTTATACTGTTAATTAAATCATCATGGTTGAAGATCTTCTTAAGAAACCGATATCTTCTTTGTTTTATTAACACGTTTGTTATACTTTCTTGAGTTACCGCAGCAAAGCGCGGTCGATCTCTAGTTATAGACAATGATTAAATATAAGCCATAGAAATATTTATGCAATATAAAACTTATAGAAATGATATATGTTTCAATATTCTCAAGATTTTAGAAAAAATATAAATCTTTATATCTTTAGAAATTTAGTCGTTGGCTTTGCCGTTATAAGATACAAGTATCTGACAAATGATTTTTGTTATAATTAATATTTAACTCCGTAAATATTATATGTTTATGTTATCTCAAATAGTTTTTCTAAATTATATTTAGAAAATAATAAAATATTAGAATGAGATATCTGTGTGATGTGTTTTTAACACTTTTAGGAAAATATATTTGTAACAATATATAAGTTTCACGTTGAGTAAGTTCAAAATATAACACCGTATATTTTTAGGTCCAACGTCCGTAATTAATATTATATATATATATATATATATATATATAAGTATTCTGTTAAGTAATACGATATGAAAACTAATATTTAAGTCCTTAAATATTACTGGGTTGTAATAACTTTAAATATATATTTCAAGTTAATAAAAAATGAGATCAAAAAAAATATGAGCACTTAGTTATTAATTATGAGTCCAAACGCTCGGTATTTAAGAATACACATGTTTTATAAAAAAATAAACTTATTTTATTACACATGGTCAAAATATATTCCTTCGCCCAAAATATATTCGTTTATATATTTTTAGTCCAATGTGTCACTTTGATGGTCCCCGAGTCAGTTTTTATACCGCTTGGTCTATAATCTTTTTAGTCCTCACAACGATTGTCAAATATATATTGTGACACAAGTGCTTAAATATTAATGTTAGTTTAATATTTATGACGGCTTGTTCATTTATATATATTTAGTGGGTGGAGTGTCAAGACTCGTTTTGGGTGATTATAAATATAAAAAACGAACAACGAAAATTATTAAATTGAGAAGTTTAGACTTTTACCTCTAGCACTAGGCTAGGTGATGAACCGAAAGATGCGAGAATATCTCTGAAGACCCGATTGAAAAATATCGAGTTTTAAAAGTTTGACCTGAAAGGTAAAGTGGCCTTTTACGGGCTAGTTTTCGGTGGTTTACGGTGATCGTTAGCGGCAAATGTTGAGGCCGTTTGGGAAGTTGCTGGGTTGACTAGTCGTTAGTGGTGAAAGGGTGGTGCTATGGTCGTCCGATGATGGTGTAATGATGATGCAAATGTGGCTCTTGGGGCTGTTATGTACCAAAATAAAACAAAAAGGAAAATGGATCGATTTCAAAATGGGCGGGACTGGGACTGCTTTGCCTTTTTTTTAGGCTATCTTTCATTATATATATATATATATATATATATATATATATATATATATGTGTGTGTTTTTTTTGTTCGACCAGAAAGAAAAGTGAGTTGGGGGTGATCGATGATGATGATCGCGATGGTGAAGGTTACGGTGGTGGTGGCGGCTATGGGGTTCAGCGGGTGGCGGGACTGTGGTGGTGGTCGATGTTGATAGTGATGGAGATGATCGTGATGGTGGTGCTGGTTGATGATGATGATGACGAAGGTGGTGGTGATGACGTCGGATGATGATGACGAAGGTGGTGGTGTAAGCTGATGGTGGTGATGGCGTCGGGTCTGGGGTGAGATGGTGGTTGTTGGTAGCGGTGGTTGATGATGGTGATGATGGTGGTGGAGTTCGATGATGATGGTGGTGGTGGCTTCTGGTTGTGATGGGGAAGAGGGGAGCCGTGGGCTCCGGTTGCAGCGGCGGGAGGTTGCCGGTTTCGTCGAGGGTGGCGGTGGGAGGCGTCGACCGAGAGAGGGAGGGAGAAGGATGGTGTTGTGAGTGAGTTGTGTTATGATGGTGGGTTTTTAAAGGTGAAGTGGGGATGGGAGGTTAAGTGTATGTTTGGAGATGAGGGGATGGGTGTGAGAGATGTATTTTTACATGTGCTCATTTTATTTAACCCTAGTTACGTTAGTTCTTAACCTTAGTTTATGAAATTAGGTGGTGTGGTTATGAGGTTCAGATGGTGTTAATTTTTATAAAAGTTAACACTTAGCCTAATTATTTTATAAAATCTACCAATATAAATGTAGTGTCATCATAAAATAATTAATTCAAAGTCGATGGAGACTTTAAATGGGGCGAAGTGTGGAGAACGGGTGTCGGGCCGGACTGTTCGTGTCAGGCCGGTATACGAGGCTTTCTCCGATTTTCACGCGGTTCGTTTCGTTATTCACTAAAGTTAGTCAGAAATATTATTTTTGAGCTTAAAAGTGTCGGGGGACCCGTTGGGCTTTATTTTTGGGCTCAGTTCGTTTATTTCACGGTGTTGGGCAGGACTGGGCCCAATTCGTCATACGGACGAATCACACGGAATCGTTCAGGCATTCTGATCGAGTTGGGTTTCTAAATTATTTATGAGACTTATATATTGATAAACAATTATTGTTTTAGTCGTAAATTTAATTATTTAGAAGTCACTTCTTTTATTTATTTTATTTGCTCGCGTACCGCGTACAAAAAATAAATAATTCCTTTAATATGTTTTAAGCTCGAATATTTTACGTAGTCAAAACTAACTACAGTTTTAACTAAAATATTCACTTAAAGTGTTTGTCGGGTGCCGATATGATGTCTTACGACACCGTTTCAAGAAAAAAATATAAAAAGTCATTTTATATTGTATTTACCTCTACCCCGAGGGGTAGAGAGGTTGCTTCCAGGGAGACCCCCAGCTCCAAATACCAAAAGAGCACGCCAACAAGTGGTTCCACCCGTTGCAAAGTTTAAGTACCTAGGATCGTTTGTCCAAAACGATGGGGACATTGATAATGATGTGGATCACCGCATCCGAGCGGGTTGGTGCAAATGGCGTGCGGCCACTGGTGTACTCTACGATAAGAGGTTTCCTGTAAAGCTAAAAGGGAAATTCTATAAGGTTGCCGTCAGGCCGGCAATGCTTTATGGCTCGGAATGTTGGGCTATCAAGAAGGCGCATGTGCGTAAGCTGGAGGTGGCGGAGATGAGGATGTTGAGGTGGATGGGTGGCCACACCCAGTTGGACCGAATAAGAAATGAGGTGTTTCGGGGTAGATTTGCGGTGACGAGTATCTCTGAGAAGATTCGGGAGGGAAGATTGAGATGGTTTGGGCACGTGATGAGAAGACAGGTGTCGGCACCTGTTCGGTCGGTGGATAGCATCATTGTCGAGGGGAGGAGAGGGATAGGTAGACCTTAAATGTCATGGCGTGAACGTATTAGGTTGGATTTGCTAGACTTGCACCTCTCGGAGGATATGGTCGATGATAGGATATCGTGGAGACGTAGGATTAAGGTTAAGGACTAGTAGATTTAAGACTTTGGACACCTTTTTTTAGTGTTATTATTACTACTATAATTGTTACTATTTATTTATGTATCTATTTTTATTTTTATTTTATGTTTTATCTTTATCTTACTTTTTTATTTTTCTATTTTTTTCTTCTTATGATTCTTTTTAAATCATATATATACTTATATATACATATTTTATTTTTAGTTTCTATTTATTTATTTCTCTTTGTATTTGTCCTTTTAGTGTGTCATTAGTAGTACTAGTACATTACCTTACAGGTTATTATTAGTACTACAAATTTTATGTTTTTTTTTTCTGCATCGTTTGTTGTTGGCGTGCTCTTTTGGTATTTGGAGCTGGGGGTCTCCCTGGAAGCAACCTCTCTACCCCTCGGGGTAGAGGTAAGGTTTGTCTACATCCCACCCTCCCCAGACCCTACTAATAGCTTCGTGCTATTGGTGGGACTTTACTGGGTATGATTGTTGTTGTTGTTGTTATTATTAAAATTCCACCAATCACATGGTTGAATTTCCTTTTTGTTACGGGCATGATTTTCCAATACGAACGTGGGAATTGTCAAGGTTGGACGTTTCGTGCATAGTGTTCACTAATAATACTATTAAGTCAAGTCATGCACATGTATATACGTATATATATACGGTCAAAGACCTTGGATTTTTGATGGGTTGTCACATTTTTCCCCTGTTGAAAGAATTTCATCCCGAAATTTAGCTAATGCCGATTGATGGCTTTGCATCGGTGGACAACTTAAAGCTAATTCTGTCTGGTCTTATTCTCGCTTACTCAGATGATAGTTTTATCATCGACAAGGATGCCAAAGATCCATGTCGTTGGGAGTGCGACTCTGATTCCATCATTGAATCTCGTGATCCTTGATTGTTACGACTCTCTAACGAAGTGGAGTTGATAGAACATCCACGACAATTCGTCAAGAAGATGAGTGTTAGACACATTGATGAAAGCGGTTTTAAGTTTGAAAAATCTAGACAAATCATGATTCCTTACGAGTGGGCTCTAACAGGATTTTCATGTAGTTCAGATTACAATTATGTGTGCACCCACAATTGTGATTTGCCTTACATGACCAGCCTATGCTTTGTTCATACTTGAGTTTTCAGTTCTCGATGGAATATGCAATGTGTCGGGGACAAAATGGCTTATGGAAAAGTTTAGATCGTTTAGCTACCGGATGGGATCTTCCTTGATCCCCGGTAGTTCTAATGATAATAATGATGGAAAATGCGGTTTGGCACCAGTCTCTTGGTCTTGCAGTCTAAGATCTTGATAGGTTCTAGACAGGATGGGGTTTGCGGGCCACTGGTCCAATCCGTTTCAGGATTCTAAGGAACCAACGTAAAGAGGATTAAGTTTTCCTCACTTTCCAGACCTAGCTATTCTGTCTGAGGCAGAACCCATTATGAGGTTTTGAATCCTCTTATAGATTCTAGGGGCTCGCGTCGAGTGTTAAAATAGGTTCTCCTGGAGATTACCTACGGCTTTCGAAAGGTTCTAAAACTGGAAAGGTCTCCTTAGTAGTTGCATGAACTATCTCTAGACCAGTCAGTTGGCTGTTATCGGCTTCGGTCCAGCAAAGGGGCGAACGACACTTTCTTCCACACGAGGCTTCGAAAGGGCGGTTTGAATACTCGAGCGATAACTATTGTTATATGGAGACTCGGTGAGTGGAAAATGGTTATCTCAACCATTACCAAGGTCTGTCTTGCATGATAACAATATGTCATATAACTACGCAACGTACCCTTTTAAGGCCTGAATTTTCCTTTCGCTTTGATTATCAGTATAACTCCTTTATACTTTCATGCATCTTGTTGGATCCCTGGTAAGTAGAATATCTAGTCTTGTATGCTTTATTTAAGACCAATCTCTTACCATTTTAAGGTTTGGCACTCAAGGTGTATCCAAAAGGATTAGGCTCCATTTGGCTTCTTTACCAATTGCCTTTCCATTCCATGAAGGCATTCTTCTTGTTTGAATTCTTCCTTTAGAGTTTCTAGTTGAGCATCACGAACTTGCGACGTGAGACAAGTATGAATGGTCATGTCTAGTGCTCAAACTCGAAGAGGCTTAACGCACCCCTTTATACTCAATGCATCCACTACAATGTTAGCTTTGCCAAGATGATAAAGATTCTCGCAACCGTAGTCATTGAGTAGCTCAATCCATTGGCATTTTCTTTTAATCAACTACTTCTGATCGAAGATATGTCGGTGACTCTTATGGTTAGTGAATACGATACATTTCGTTCCATACAAGTAGTGTTTTTAAATCTTCAGAGCAAACAGAAAAGTTCTAAGATCTAGATCGTGGGTTGTATAATCCTTCTCATGAGTCTTCAGTGGTCTAGAGGCATGGGAGATTACTTTCTCTCGCTACATTAGCACGCATCCCTCAACCTGATGTGAAGCATCACAATATACTACAAAATCTTCGATTCTGTCAGGTAAGGATAGGATCGGCGCGTTGTAACGTTTTTGCTTTAACACCTAGAAGGCTCCTTCAGTCTTGGCATCCAAGTAAACTTTTTATCTTTCTATGTTAAAGTGGTTAGAGGCTAAGCTATCTTTGAGAAGTTCACAATGAATCGGTGATAATAGCCAGCGAGGCCTAAGAATTATCGAATCTCTGATGGAGTAGTGGGAGTACTCTAAATCCTGACAGATTCAACTTTAGATAAATCAACATGAATACCTCTATCGTTGATCACATGATGCAAAAATGGACCTCGCGAATCCAAACGTGGTATTTGGAAAACTACGCATACAATTCCTCTTTCTTCAGCAACTCCAGAATAAGTCTCAAATGTTGCTCGTGTTCCTTCTTACTACGGGAGTAGATTAGAATATCATCGAGAACACGATAACAAATTAATCCAAATAAGGTTTACACACGCGGTTCATTAGGTTCATGAACACTACTGGCGTGTTGGTCAAACCGAATGGCATAACGAGAAACTCGTAATGGCCATGGCGTATTCTGAGCACTGTCTTCAAAACATCTTCATCTCTAACTTGGAACTGATGGTAGCCTGATCTCAGATCGATCTTGGAGTAGTAATCTTGACCCTTGAAGTTGATCGAGTAAGTCGTCGAGCCTCGGGAGCGGATAGCAATTCTTCACTGTTAGCTCGTTCAGTTCTATGAAATCGATACACATCCGAAATGTTCCTTCTTTTTTTTAAACAACACAGGAGTACCCCAAGGGGAGTGAATTGGCCAGATGAAACCCTTATCTAACAACTCTTGTAGTTTATAAGATAACTCTCGTACCTCAGATGGTGCAAGAAGGTAAGGGGTCTGGCAACATGGGCGGCTCCATGTGTTAAGTCGATGTGAAATTCTACTGGCCAAGGCGGTGGCAAGCCATGTAAGTCTTTAGGAAAGACTTATGTGATTTCACAGACTATTGGAACGTCTTCAATACGCTCCTCCTTCGGCTTCTTCTCTGTGGCGTGACCAGACACTACGTCAAAAATAGGCTTTAGCCACCGAAAAAAACGTGGCTAAAACCCTTCGGCCACACTTTTTTTTCCATTTCAATCCATACCAAAGGTCCCGTGACCATAGGTACCATATGGCCACACTTGAAGATTAGTGGCTATAGCAACTAAAAAACGTGGCTAAAGGTATCAATATTTTTGTTAAAATTAGGCATTGCATCTGAAATGTGTGGCTAAAAGGTAGCAACGACCACATGAATTTTCTATAAGCATGGCTAAAGTGTAGCAACGGTCACATGAATTTTCTATAAGCATGGCTAAAAGGTAGCAACATGTAAAACACGCGTATGATCTTGCTAGTGCATGATGTAATCGGATTCGGTAACAACGAGGTAAATAAACGATTCGTTTATAGATTTCAAGCTCGTACACTTAGAGAGAGAGTATACATGTTACACACTGAGAAACACACAGTTAAAGTTCACAAACCTCACCACCTTTTCTCTCTAAACGAGCTAACCTATTTATATAAAACCCGTCCAGCGGACCAGCTAACCAGCGTACCTATGGTCTGGCGTACCATCTGGTCCGCCCCTGGTCCGCCGGACCAGAATACACAAAACATTCTATTACAAAGACATCTCACCTAGACCTAGCACTAGACATCAAAACATGCTCTAACAAACTCCCCTTTGTCTTGTTCTAGTCTTCAGAAGCTTTTGTCTCAGTCTTCTTCCAGTGTTGCCTTCGATTGTTCCCAGCATGAATTCCAAATGCAAAACATACTCTAATCACACGTTGAAACTGTAAAGCTTGTTCAGCGTGCTCAGTCTTGTATAAAATATTGCTGTGATAGAGTTGTCTATATCACCTTCAGACAAGTTAATCAACCACATTGGATCATAAAATCTGATCACCTTGTTATCTTCTTTAATCACCACCACTGCTTCTCCAGTTTCTTCATCGTAGTACCACCATCTCAATGTCTTGATACAGTTTTGCTCAAGCTTTTTCAAAGGACTTTTCTTCAACTGAACCGGCTTCTTGTACTTCACAATCACAACCGGTCTCCCAGTTTTAGGATGTATATCGGTTGGATGATCAACATACTTAGGCCTTTGTGGAGTTAAAAACCTGAACTTGCCTTGACATTCTTCTACCAATTTGTTCTTGAAGAACTCTGCTAGCTTATCACCTCCATGATTCAAAAATGGCTTTCTTGACAAATCACGAACATCACACACCGGCAAAGTGCTAAATCTTGAAGCATTCTTCAAGTACATTACCCCAAACTCCTTCTTTATAGCATAGCATCTGAGCTCTGAATCAAACATCCAGCTGATTATATTACCAGTAGCTTCTCCACCTTTTCTGTCAAAATACTTCTTCTGATCAACAACTTTTGTCGGTTTTACCACTGGCAGCTTCTTAGCTCTCTGCTCTTTCAACCAAGCATCAAACAACATCTTCTTTTCTTGTTCTTCTGATAAACTCTCAGATTCAGTTGATTCTGGTTGTTTCTTAGAGTCTTTCTTCTTTAATTCTTCATCAACTTTATCTTCATCATCTTTGCCAAAGAAATTGAAACCTCCAGACTGATCATTATCAGAAAAATTCCCATAAACTTTAGGATCATCTGGATATTCTTCAGCAGTCATATCTTCCACTTCTACCTGTTCCTCTTCATAATCCACATTATCATCAGAATCCTCTTCTTTATATGGATCAGCAAACAGAACTTTGTCAACATCCTTTACATTCAAAGCAAAAATGGCAGCTAGTTGCTCCTTCGAATACGGATTCATAAACTCTCCTTCTTCTAACTGAACCCTGGCAATCGGAGTCACATCATATACTTCTTTTTCAGCCGACTCCCCCTGATTTGTAGCAGATGTTCCAGTAGTAGCAGATGTTTCAGCTGCACCAGTACCAGAACCATCTCCAGCAACACCACCTTAAGGGTTAGGATCATCATTCAAATATTTCAACACATCATCATCTTCACGACAAATTTCATCAGGATTTGGTCTTCTCTCCCCCTGAGCAGGTAAGGCTTTAAGCAAAAGGTTTAACTGCTCACCCAGATAAATAGAAAGTTGTTGTAATTTAGCAATCTCACGATCCTTTTCTTTATCCCGAGATTGTAATCTGGCAATTTCACGATCTTTTGCATGATCTCTTGAAACCAACTCCTGAACCAAATTCTTCAAACCTTTAATTTCACCAGCTTGTTGTCAATTGATAGATTCAATTTTATCAAGTCAAGTCTGATGTAGAGCAAGTTTCAAATCAGCAGAAGAGATGGTAGATGTTGTAGAAGCAACAGTAGTGGATGCAGAAGTAGAACTAGAAGGCTTTCTGATAATCAACTTTCTTACTGGTGGAATACTGGAACTTTGAACATTAGCAGATTTGGTGATTGGTTGATCTGGAATTGAAGACTGATTGACCACTTTTTGCTTCTTGCTAGGTGGACTGCTACATGCTTTCCTAGCATCAGCAAGGAATGAACCTTGCTTCACTAGCATATTTGGTCTAGCCATATGTTTAACACGCTTGCCAGTAGACACCATAGGAGCTTTTCCTTTATCTGCAGTCTTTGTCTTTTTAAACAGGCTCCTCCATAGCCGGAGAATAAGAAGGATCATCATCAACATCTCTATCTTCAGCCTGTTTGGTTCTATTCTCATACTTTGAAGTGTCCAGATTCTTAGACTTCAAGTAATCTATATGTTGCTTAGAACCTTTCTTTACCTGAATACCTCTGGTATTATGCAAGATTTCCACATAATCAAGAATTTGATTCAGTATCAGACGAACTCTCACTAGCATCATCATCTTTAGAAACCTCAGCATCATCGATCATCTCATCATCCTGAATGTTAACAGCTTCAGGTTCATTAATATTCTCTTGAACAACTGGCTCTGGTTGTTGTTGCTGCACAGGTTGTTGTTCATTCGCTGCTTGATTTGCTGGTGCATTTTGATCTTCTTCTTCATTCTCTTCTATCTCAACTGGAAAACCTTTATCATCATACTCCAATTCATCATCTGAACTATCAGGATGTCTTGCAGCACCATCAGCAGGAGCTACATAATTTGGATTAGCAAGATGACCAATTAACTGCTTAACCGGTGGAGGTATATTGTCTCCTTTGCGCTTTTGATAAACCGGTATTTTACCAATTGCAACTTGATTCATGTGCTTCATTTCTAAAACTACAGCCAGATTCTTTGGAAGATTTGGATGTAATTCATCTAAGATCATTTGCAGAAATCGCGGATACATGAGACTTTTGACTTATTTTGTCAAGATATTCTCCTTCATATAATTGAATATCCATCCAGAAAAATTAACTGTCGATTCATCACTAAAGCAGAAAAGAATGATAGAACCTTCAAGTCGAACTCCTCTTGACCTCTTGTTCGATTTCCAAAACACTTTATAATCACGTGCAACAAGTATTTGTATGGAGGACTCAGATTTGCCTTAAGATACCATGAAACATACAACTGTCAATCATACTTTATTCTTCGTAGCAAAGCCACTAAATCGGCTTCATCAAATTCTGTTGGGAAATCAGCTTGATCATTTAACCTCAAAACCCTTCAAACATCATCTTCAGATACAACTACATCAGTTTGAAGAATTCTTGCGCGAATAACCGAAGGAACCACCGAACAATCTACTTGAGCCGAATTCAAAAACATTGTAAGTAGATCCTTGTAAGGTGTACACACATGAGTAGCAGCATAACAAATTCTTGATCTTCGCATGAAATCAAATATGCCTAGAAAATGAGGTTTCCAACATGCAGATGCATCTAGGAAAGCACAAACATTGTGTTCTCCATTTGATTTGAAATCAGCCATATCTGTACCAATCACAAACACAAACTATCATTAAAATCATAAAATATAATCAAAATTACTAACGAGCAACTCTAATTTTACTTGAAATGCTCAAACGATCAACATTATTGGAAAAATCGATCAGCGGACCATTTGCGGACCAAATTGGTCATCCGGACCATCTGGTCCGGCGGACCAAAAATGTTGACCACAGACCAGATTTGGTCAAACGGACCAGATTTGGTCAAACGGACCAGATGTGGACCAGTTTTGAATTACAGACCAAATTTGGTACGCCGGACCATATGGTCCGGTGGACGAACAGTTCATCGAATAGTCATCATCGATTTTCATACACCAAATCATGTTTGTTTTGAAATCGAAAACTAAGGTTGTGTTCTAGACTAAAATCCGACCCAGTACATGTGCTCAAAATAGATTAACATCAACGATAAGCCAGTTAATCCCATCCAAGTCGGTTTTCGCGAAAAACCGAGACTAAAAACTCAAAAATCAAGCAAATGAGAGCACCAAATCACAAACCAAGACCATCCTTAGATGCGGAATCAAGAAACCTACCTATAGCAATAAAAATCACGAGCAATAGTTCGTTATTCACAGAGAAATCGACGGAAAACAGTTGTGAGTGAATTAGGGTTTTTGCAGAGAAAAAGAAGATGGTCCGTGGGTTATGAAGAACCCGGACCACAATTTGACTTTTATACCCAAAATGGTCCGCCCAGTGTACCATATGGTCCGCCGGACCACATTATTTACCATTTTGCCCCTGAACATCCAATTCTCACACTTTTCACCCAAAACTTCACCATTTTCAATTTCAAACATGATGAGCTGATTTTAGCACCGATTGTGGTTCTTTCAACCCGAAATTTTTCCATTTCTGAATTCAGTTGATCTAAAGTAACGCAGAATGAAAATCTTTTTGCCTTTTATGAAATTATATATCGAAACACACCAAAATCTTTTTGATTTTTCAAACTTATGGTAAAACACACCAAAAATCTTTTCGAACTTTTATGAACTAACAAAAACACTAAAACTAGAAATTTAAATGTGATAATTTATATTTTGTGAGAAAGATCACAACGTGAGATCATATCAGTGAGATGCACTTAACACATTTCAATTTCAATCTATTTAGCATGCAAGCCAAGCAATTCACGAATACAACATTTTCATGTTTATTTCAGTCAAATCAAATCAACTTTTACTGCTTTCTGATATGAATTAGGTATATTTATCATGCATAGAAATCATGGTACCCACAAATTCAAGTAATTTGAGAATCTGATTTATTATATTTGTTGAATTTTCTTTTTCTTTTATTCATTCATGAATATTTACAGCTATAAGTCGTTCGTAGTGTTTCATGCAAAAAGATAGCAGAACCCTAAACAAACAACAATCAGGTCGGCCTTGTGAGCACGCAGAGAAAGTCCAATCGTTTAGGAATATAAGAAAGCAAAACAAGTTGAAATTGTATAACTCAACAACAATCAGGTCGGTTCTCCCGTACACGCAGAGAAAGTCCGATGAGTTATACGAAACACCAAGAAAAATAAAGCAGAACGTCAAACGAACAACAATCAGGTCGATCTTTCGATACGCAGAGAAAGTCCGATCGTTTGAAAAAATAAAAAAATCAAACAAGTTGAAATCTTTCAAAAGAACGCATGCATACACTAGAACACTTATTTATTATGTTTTTGCACTTTTTCCAATTGAACTCTTGAACAAGTTGTGCTTATCACAAATTTGAGATACCCAACTTTCCTTCACTAGTAATTCGTCCACCTTTATTGCCAGCGAAAGTAACATTTCCTCCTTGAATTGGTTTGACTTCAGAAAGTAAGGAAATATTACCCGTCATGTGCTTGGATGCTCCACTATCAACGACCCAAAAGTTGTTAACAGCTGGCTTTCGAGCACCCTGCACATTTCAGCAAGCAATTAGTGAGTATCTGGACCCAAGCTTTCAGCTTTGGGTCGACCGGTGTCTTCAGAAAAGTCCTCAGTGGCTTTTGAAGTCAATTTAGGCAGCCACTTTTGCCTTAACCCAGAAGTAGATGAATCTGTGGTAACATCACTTGAAGATGAACATCCAAATGATTGTTGATTTTTTTTTTAAAATTTTCTCGTTTGAAGAATTGATTTGTGACCACCTTTTCATCTATGTGTTTTGGCTCAGAAACATTTTCAGAATTTTCAAAACTAACAGCGGAAGCTCGTTTCTCAGCCAAAACCGGACATCTTTTTCTTAGATGACCCTTTTGGTAACAATGATAACACCTCCTACGATCAACAAAAACTGTAGGAACATGACCTCCTGAATCAATTAAGGTGTTATCATCAATTGTTTGTCTAACCACCTTCCTAGGTGCTTTAGCACTAAATCGTTGAGATTTGTGCTTTGGAAGTGGTTTAAACAATGGACTAACATATCCAAATTGATTGTAAAATCCATATTCATCAAATCCATAATGATCAGAATACCCATTTGGTTTGACATGGTTGTTTTTGATTTCCTCAAATTTTCCAAAATTTTGTTCATAATGACCAAAGTCATCATAGAAATCATAATCCTCACAAAATCCATAAGATTCATAATCAAAACTGTTTGATTTAGCAGAAAATCTACCATCAGAATTATAAAAACTCTTAGGTGAATAATTTGAAGTTTTTGATTTAAATGACATCTTTTGATCTTTTGGAGTGTGAAAAATCTGATCATCGGGACTTTTTCTAAGTTTCAACAATGAACCTTTTGCCACAGGTTCACAATCAGACACATTCTTTACATCAAATTCAGCATAGAACACTTTGCAACTCTTTTTGAGTCATCACAACTTAACGGAAATGTCTCATCTGAGAATATGATATCACTACCTTTGAGACAATATAATCTCACTTTCTGAGAAGATTCACCTATCTCAGTCTTTCCTTTCAATTTGTCAGACTTCTCAGATGTGACATCTTTCTTAGTATTCTGTTGAACTTTCTGAGGTTTCTTTTGATTGACCTTAGAAACTTCATCAGGGTGTCCAAACCCGATGCCATTGAATTTTGTCGATCTCGACGGAGGCACCGGTATTGAGTGAACATCAGGTGTGATTGTGTTGCTCACAGTTACAGAATCACGTTCAACAAACAAGTCACGACCTTTTGCAAAATTTGTGTTTTCAAAATCTTTCATTATTTTTTCTGTTTCAATGATTTTCTGAGCAGCCTCTAAAGGTGTAAGAGTTACACATTTAGGTTTTTCAACCACCGATTCATGAGATTCAGATTGTTTGGTAACCTCATTGACAGATTTGGTCACATTTTTAACAGGCTTTCTCTTATGCGTGCCCTTGGACCTATCAGATGAGCCCTCAGTAAACATAGAATAATCAAACACAATAGCTGGCTTGATCTCAAAATCATTTGGTCCTAGACCATGAACAATAGGTGGAGGAACTGAATTACAACCTGATTCTTTGAGCACTTCTTTCAAATTTTCATCTTTGCAAAGAAAACTTGCAAAGGAAGATGAATTTCTGAAATTTTCAAGTTTCCTTTGAAGATCCAAGATGTCAATTTGTAAATCAGAAATTTTAGCATTTGCTTCTGCAAGCTTTTTCTCACAAAAGATATAATCTTCAGTTTTGTTATTTAATTCTATTTTTGTGCTCAGAATCAAGGCTTGCTCACTTTTAAGTTCAGCCTTAACAGCCTCCCACCTTTGTTTGTAAATTTTTACATTTTCTTCTGCTAACATGTATTTATCATAATACATGCCTTTCTCATCAGAAAGTTCTTTCATTTGGTTAGCAATTGTGTCATGCAAAAATCACAGATTTTAGAGTCTACCTGAATGTCGGCCATAAAAGCTTGTTGGCCTTCAGCAAAGAAATCTTCACAAGGAAGAACAGGATCATCTTCAGCTGCTACATCTCTTTCAACAGTGCATAAGAATGTAGATTCATTGGGAAAATCATCAGCCCAATCATAACCGTCACCAGTTTGTGAGACCAAAGCTTTAGTATCTGAGTTTAACCCACTAGCATTTGCATTTGAATTACTTCCCGAAGCTTTGTTACTTTGAGTAGCATACTTTTTATATAACTTTGAAGTTTCCTGTTTCTTGGCCTTGTTGCATTCTTTAGCAAAGTGACCATAATTTTGACAATTATAGCACTGAACCTTATGTTTATCAAATCCAAGTTTGCCTTCAGGATTGAGATCTTTATGGCCTGTTCTTTTCATAAACGTTTTGCCTCTTCTGACAATCATAGCCATCGACCAATTTATATCCATCAATTCTAAGTCATCAGGGTCGATTTGTTCATAATCTTCATCCGTCAACTCAGCACTAGTCAATTTTTCTGCTATCACCCCATCATATGACGAAATCATTGCTGAAAATAGTGCCATAAAATCATTTGTGGTTTTAGCTGAAAATGCACTTTGATTTGATGTTGGAGTAGAGGATGATTGACTTGAGTAAACTAGGTATGTCACCGCAGATTTGTGAGTAAAACTTTCACTTGAAGAACCCCGAGACATATTTGCTTGTCCACTTGAAGTATTTTCCACATAAAATGCAGTCGTCGGCGGATTTGAATTAGCTTTTACTTTTGCATGCATAGTTGACGCATTTTCACCAAAATACACATCAGGATTTTGAACTTGAGGTGGTTGAGTTTTAACTCGCTTCATATCTAATTCCCGAGCTAGCAAGTTTCTTGTTAAATCATCATAGGTAATATCATCAAAACTCTTGTCATGTGTCATTAACAAAATATATCATTCCCATGATGCAGGTAAAGCATCTAATAGCTTTTCCTTCTGAAAATGCGTGAGCATCGGATCGTCCACTCGATCTTGCTAATCGGACATCGAAACGTAATTAACCGATTGATTTATTGATCAATGAAGAACAATTACAATCAGTAAACACTCAGATACAGACTCAGAGAATACACACTCAGAAACACACACTTAACAGATCTCGCACGCTCAGAACCCCACCAAAAACAAAGACCAAACATCTATATATACTAGCTGGTCCGAGCTTCGGCTGAACCTCAGGTTCAGCCAGTCCGAACTTCAGGTTCGGACCTAGTTTGGCCAGACCTAGCTAGACTTGATCTTGTACTTTGTTTGATACTTCACACGACGCACATATTAGGTATCAACAAACTCCCCCTCGTCGTGTGTAGTATCTCTTCAATATCATCAACTTTGTATCTTCAATCAAGCTCCCCCTAAAGTGTAGAATCCGTTCGTTCAATGAAATGAATCTTCAAACAAACTCCTCCTCAACTTGATTGTAACTTGATCTTGAATACTTGATGACATTTTAATGTATCTCTAGTCTTTCATCAACATATTCAGAAGACTTGAAGTTGTGATATCTTGCACATAGCAACCTGCTCAAACAGTTAAATAATCTTGGCGCAAAACGTCTTTTTGAGACTCCAAGATATGATTTTGAAAGTTGATTTGTATCACGTGTTAATCAGATAAAAAATAAGGCAGAAACAAAATCTTTTTGGTTTTTCAAAGTTTATATTAAAACACACCGAAAATCTTTTTGGCTTATCTTGATATGAAATGAAATTACAATACAGAATCAAACACTATTTTTGGTATGAGAAAGATCACTATATAGGATCATATTGAACATAACGCACTGAACTGCACTTCAATTTCATTTAATCGAAGCACATAAGTCATGCTGATTGCCGGTATAATTTGTCCAACTTAAACTCAGGCAGAATCATACGCATAACATCTGGATATGTTAAGGTATTGATTAGATTTTCTTTGACCAGTGTATCCTACACTATCAAACATAATCAGACATTTTCAGTTTTTCTTTCCTTTTCCTTCTTGTGTGATAGCACTTGTGATTTTTCACAATGCATAATATTTTCATGATATAGTCAACTGTGTTCCATGCAAAAAGAAATAAGAACGTTAAATCGTTTACCCTAAGGTCGATCTTTCGATACGCAGATAAGGCCTCAGATTTAAAAAAACAAGTTGAAATTGTATAACCCAACAACATTCAGGTCGGTACTCCCGTACACGCAGAGAAAGTACGATGAGTTATACGAAACACCAAAGAAAATAAAGCAGAACGTCAAACGAACAACGATCAGGTCGATCTTTCGATACGCAGAGAAAGTCCGATCGTTTAACAAAATAAAGAAAATCAAACAAGTTTAAATCTTTGCAAAATAAACACATGTATACACAGTGACTTCTCATTTTAAATTTCATACTTATTTTTCTTTTTGTGTCATGACGTATGCATCAAGATGTTATCCACATGGTCAAGCATTAGTATTTAGTGTATATCACATCTGAATACTTTCTGATTTGCCGAGCCTACCAAAAATATCAAACAACGATCTTGTGTCTCTTTCATCTACTCTATCCATGAGTCAGCTACGTAAGCCAATGTACCATCATTTCACAATGATCAATTTCTCATAATTTTATATATTTGGCATGTATTCACTTTCTCCCCATAACATGCATTTTCTTAATTACTCCCCCTTACTTACAATTCTCCCCCTTAAAAGGAAAACTCTATTTTTGGATTTTCATTTTACACAAAACAAAACTCTATTTTTGGGTTTTTGAGAAAAATTTGGAAGTAAACAAAAGTGATCAATCAACACAGATAGTTTGCAGATTTAGAATTCAGAAAATTTGCAGGTTAAAAAGAGTTATCATGAAAATTTAAATTAAGCAGAATACTCCTCCATCAACAAATTGGCAATCGTCGATAGGTCTTCTAGAAGTACCTGCACACTGATCAAGCTAGACTTGATCTTGTACTTTGTTTGATACTTCACACGACGCACATATCAGGTATCAACACCTTCAATCACCAGCTTCTTTACTTACCCCAACTATGTCAAGTTCACTTACCAAATGTGATAATCCTGAAATCAGATCATTTATGGTTTCATTTGGATCATGACAGAAATTATCAAATTCCTTCAACAACACCTTTTTCTTACTTTTCTTGTACTGAGCATTGCCTTCACATCTGTGACACAACGCATCCCATAAACTTTTGAGGTTGTGTGCATTTTGAACTGATGCAAAATATCTTTTGGTAAATCCATTGATAAGTTTGAATTGGCTTTCTTTTCCAGTTTAAAAGATTCTTTCTTAGCATCATTCATCTTGTTATACGGCTTGATTTGACCAGCAGATTCACCAGTTGTGAATTTTGGAACTTGGTAACCATCCAACATTGGAGTCCATACTGTTACATCCGTCACACCAATCTATGATTCATAACGAGTTTTCCAATTACGGAAATATTCAAATTTCATCAATTTAGGAACTTTGTTGGTAGTTCCTATCTCGTTATCATAATTCAGTATAGCTTGAACGGTCGAAGACATTGCTGCAAACGCTTGAAATGGATCCATGATTGTAAAGTCAAAAACTGTTCAAGCGGACCAAAATAACGAACTCCGGACCAAAATAACAATCTCCGGACCCAAATAACGATCTTCGGACTAGAATAACGATCTCCGGACCAATCAAATCAACGGACCAAATCACTGCTTCCGGACCAAATTATAAGCGGACCAAGCTGGTACGCTGAAACCGCCACGGACCAAAGTACAACCTCCACGGACCAAAATATGATGATTGCCTGCCGGACCAAAATCAACGGACCAATTTCACAATGAAGATAGCCGTGCGAACCAAGTGTTCTTAAGCCGGACCACCACCGGACCAGTCACGGACCAGGGAAAAATCGAAAGATTTTTACTATTTTTGGTTTTTCTGGCTTGTAATCAATGCAGAACTCAACGAAAACGGTCCAGGAGCATTTTGAACGTAAAAAGCATACTGAATTGATGAAATTCTTACCACGAACGTTGTTTCTCTCTCTAAAACCCAAAAACCGATCTGTAAATCACTTCAATCGAGCAAACCTGCTCTGATACCACTCGTAAAACACGCGTATGATCTTGCTAGTGCATGATGTAATCAGATTCGGTAACAACGAGGTAAATAAACGATTCATTTATAGATTTCAAGCTCGTACACTTAGAGAGAGAGAGAGTATACAGGTTACACACTAAGAAACACACAGTTAAAGCTCACAAACCTCACCACCTTTTCTCTCTAAACGAGCTAACCTATTTATATAAAACCCGTACAGCGGACCAACTAACCAGCGTACCAGGTGGTCCGGCGTACCATCTGGTCCGCCCCTGGTCCGCCGGACCAGAATACACAAAACATTCTATTACAAAGACATCTCACCTAGACCTAGCACTAGACATCAAAACATGCTCTAACACAGCAGCCACATGAATTTACTAAATGTGGCAAAAGGGTTGCTGGAATCATGAATTCCATCTAAAAAGTGTGACTAAAAGCAAGAAACGGCCACATATTGTTGAAAACCCGTGTCAAACTGATTGTTGTAATGGTAGCAACAGTCACACGAATTTACTATAAGTGTGACTAAAGAGTAGCAATGGTCACGCTTATTTAAAAGAACATGGCAATAGGTTACTGGAATCAAGCATTCAATCTGAAAAGAGTGACTAAAGGTAAGCAATGGCCACATATTTAAAAAAAAGCGTGGCCATTTCTATCATATAGTCACATTAATTTATCATATGTGTGGCCATTTCTATCATATAGTCACACATTAATAATTGAAATATAGTGACCATTTCGTGTAATTAGAGATTTTATTTTTATTATTTTTGTAAAATAAAAACGACAAAAACATTAAAAAAATAAAATCCAAATGATATTAACAATAACAATTCAGTATCCATACATAAGTTTTCAGTTTAAATAATAAAGACTTAATTTCTAATCAAAAGTTATCTACAAATGATATTTCAACTATAACAAGACCTGCATCACTCTTGTCAACCTTGAATAACTCTTCTAGCTCATCATCAACCTTCATTTAGGTACATTATCTCTTCCTTTAAATGATATCTGATTCTTAGCTTTCAGGGCCTGAGAATCCATAAGTTCCACGTGGTCGCAACCCAAAGTTGTATAAAACAATTTCATTAATTTACCTGTAAATCTTCCATGTCAGTTGTGTATGTGTGTATTTAAGATCAGCAACACACGCAACAACAAAGAGATATAGTAAACCATAAAAGTTTTGACTCGATATTATTGGAGTTAACATACCTTTTTTAGAGCGTAAGTAGTAGGCGTATCACAAAAATGGTGCAGCCATCAACGGACAAAATAACACAGCAAATACCTACAAACTGCAGGCATAAATCTGCACTACAAACTACAAATTATTACTCTGCAAATACCTGCAAGTATTAAGATTACTATTAGAGGTCTTTCTCTCATTAACATAGTAAACATTAATAAACCAAGCATTACAAAATCAAACATCTATGTATCAATATATATTTTATAAGCAAATTTAAATTGTGTACATGGTTCACAGCTCTTATTAGTTATTACCAACATACATACTAGGATGTTATTACAGGATCCAAACACTAAATATGAATATGTAGCTTTATATCAATTTATGGAGTATGTACATGGATACACAACTTTATATCAAAAACCAATTCCACCGACTACCAAGGCTGCTTCAAATTTTGTTTGCACTTATGTTCATGTATAACTTGTTTTGCTTTATATGAATCTAATATAAGGAAATCTTTATTTATACCATGGTCTACACTATGACAACCATATTAGGATCATATTTAAATAAGGATACAAAGCCACTTGTACGTGTTCCTTCGTTTGCTATTATATTCAACAAAATGTTCTACTATGTGCTTCACAAAAGAAGGAGAATGCTATTCACACTTGTACATTTATGCAATAAGTGTGTGTATATTACCTGTGTTTTGTACATAGGATAATTATTAATAAACTAAAACTTTGACTAAATATCTAGTTCTTAGTTCTTACCTTATAGCAGGCTCTTAAGCTTCTTTATGTGCCTAGATCCCTTGTCTCCAATCCATTGTTACATTATTTGACTGCAAAGAAGAAGACCTGCATAACAACAACATAATTCAGGGCACAAACTAAAGGTAGCAAAATTCTCAGATTCGGATAAGTGGTCAAGTGGTCAAGTGGGCTGGGTTGCATAATAGGTATCACTATCCATTTAGAGTTTTAACCATTACACCAAATATTAGTAGTTGCAAATTAGAACTACTTACCTCATAGGTTGTTCTTTTCATCGTTTCAATTCTTTTGATGCATTTCTTCATGTCCAATGTTATCTTGTCCTCTTCAAATATATAAGTTCCTATGACAATCACCATTCACACATATATACATCCACGAGTTAGTCAAGAAAAACATATTTATTAACCACGTAAACACCTTTCATAACCTTTACCGTGCAATTGCAATGTAGTACCATTAATTTGAAGAAAATAGTATATATCAAATTCAAACCAGTATACTTGCAACTGCAATAGAAAAGATCTAAATAAGAATTTAGGAATACCCTTAGCCTGTCAGACAATGATACCCATTCTTGGTTTGAGGATTCTAGTGTCCGCCACTACTACAGAAACTGCCTTCCTTGACACGCGAACGATGACCCTCGATAATTCTTGACGTGCAAAAACTGAAGTGTCAAAATAAAATGTCAATTATATGTAATTCTTAAGAATTCATGACGCGCATTTTTGCGTGTCAAGAATTTCTGTCATATTTCAAAAAAAAAAAACACGGAGGACATATAAAAACCGCGTGTCAAGAAGAAAGTGTCGTCTTTTAATTTTTGGCTCCAAATTTCCCCCCAATATTTTGCCCTAATTTTCAAATTTCAACCCCTATTTTCCCCCAAAACACTCGGTCTTCTCCCCCAATATTTTCATCACCGCTCGTCACTTTCTCTCTCGATCTCTTCCTCTTCGTAGCAATCGTCTTCGTAGCATTGTTCGACCGGTGACCCACCGGAACTCAAACTACGCCGCCGGCACCAGTGCTCGACGCCCTCCTCCACTACGCCGCCGGAAACTCAAACTTAACAAATCCGTCTCGAATGACCGCTGCTGAACTCAAATCCATCGCCGCCGTTCTCCGCCGCTCTACAGTGAAGTCCATCTGCTACACAATCCTCTGGTACGCTATTCTCCTTCTCTATCTTTTATGGTTTTGGTTTTTGCCGGTTCAGAGACCTTTTTGTGTTCGTTTCACGAGATATTTCAATTTGTTGAACAATTTGTTAGAACAAAATTGACATTACATCTGTGTGAGGAGATAAGGACGATTCCCCACATTTATGCTTCAGTTCTTCAAAAATCCCTTTCCAATCCAAGGTTAGCCAATCTGCTCTTGAATTATAATCACACTTTTTTTATACGTTGTTTTTTTATGCATCAAATTTGTTCTCGATTCCATTTTCTGTTAGAAGAAGGTCCTACCACCACTTGCTGAAGACGGAAGGTCTCACAACGATGTTTTACTGTTCAACTGCTGGACCTAGGATGATGTTCAGGTTAATTTCCTACCAGATCTATGTTTAAATAGGCAATATATTTGTTCATTTTGTGTTCTCACTGTAAATGCTTGTATGTAATCAATTAATCATGTGATTTAATGTTCCTCTGTTGTTATGTTACTATAGTTTGAATGACTGCATTAGAACTAAATTCAATAATCGCGGCATTGAAGATTTTGCTTTCATTTGTAATCGGTGCTTGGTAATGTTCATAGTGATTAATGTTGCCTGGAATTTGGCTGTTGTATCCTTCAAATACATTCAATCATTCAATTGTCTGTTGGTTTGATCATGGACATTGGATTCAGGACGATAGAAAACGATTTTAATTCAAGTTTGTCAATCACATTACAGTTTTGTATGTTATCCTGACTTTTGATGATTATGATCAAAATGGATGTGGTCTTAATAACTTCAATCTGTTGCAACTTTGAAGTAGTTATAGAAGTCTGTCAACTGATGGATGTGAACATTAGCTGGATTATGTGAATGATGTTCTTATGTGATTATCGAATCTAATTTTATAGGAAAGCAATCTTTCATGGTAATTTTGTAGCTTATAACGCCTTTACTAAATTTTATGATGGGTTGAATTTCTGGACATACTTTGCTTGCATATTTACGATAAACACAAAAGTTTCTATGCATGCAACCCATTTTTCTACAACATATTTATCTCTGCTGTCAAAATTACAGTTTTCTTGGTTACTTATTTCTTATCATTTTTGTAGTCATTTGTGTTCATGTGCGATGATCGTTGCTTAAGAGCCGCTAAGGAAATGTCTAACAGAAAGGGTAAATGAAAGGTGGCTTCCAATCAAAGAAGAGAAGGATAGGGTAAGACTTTTGACTCTTATCTTCTCTGATTTTTGATAGATTTGAATTAATTCACATCATTTACCGCAGTAGAATTTTTAGTATTCATAAATCTGTGTTCATTGGTCTGTAATCTTTGTTGCAGAATTGTTACAAAAGTAAAGTAATATATACTAATATACATTTGTACTGACTAATCGTGTCTTTTCTTTGAGATAGAGGAAAACTTTGAAATCTTTCATCCATTAAACCAATTGGAAGATATGTTTGCTTGAGACTCTTGATTAATGCTATCATTTTCCTCTCTTTATGGATCAATATCATGAATGGTTTGTTTAGGTACCTTTTTTTTTAACACACATCTGATAAATTCTAATCTGCAGGTGACGTTGTTTGCGATATGAAAAAGACACATTATTCAGTCTAACCCATATAGTTAAAGAAACACATAGGTCATAATTAAACTTAATTCTCTGTGGCAGATTTGAGATTACAGAGCTGACTGGGATTTTAAAGTGAATCAGACTACTGCAGGAAATTGTTATGCACCATTGTTGTTGGTATGTGTTCTTTGTATTTTATGCACCTTTTGCGTGTGATTGCTTAAATGTTTCAACGTCATGTCTTGTTGGATAAACTAGACAATTGTCACTCTAAAGTGTTTATTTACAACTTATTACAAAGTTCAGGCGTGATCTGATGACAATAGTTGTTATAGTGTAAGCTAATCTGATTATCTGAAGTAGATGGTCTACTTTACCTGTGCAACATGCCAACATCTTGAGTGTTACAAGATTTACACCACATTTTTAACCTTGGGAATGTTGCTTGATTCTTTATCTTTAGTACCCCTCTTGGCTGCATGTTCAATTGATTAAATTGTAATATTAACTTGCTGTCATTGATCATTGATCATTGAACATTTAAATCTTAATATACAGCTGAAAAGAAGAGGCATGGTCCACAAGCTACTAATGGTGTTAGAAACGACAACAATGGAACCTCTGCTGTAAGTTTCTTGAGTTTTACACACAATTAACATTATAAATATGATCAAGAAACAATAATTATAATTTTTAAATGGAAGATAATTAAAGTTTACCTGTATGTGATCAATTTTTTACTAATTTGATGGATTTCACAAACATGTGCAGGCTACATACCGAAATGGAAAGCCAGAATGATTTATGCAAAACCAGGTATTGCTTTTGTTGAGTTTGATAATGAAAATCAATCTTTAAAGAAGTCAGAATGAATTTCTATTGTGATGGTTGGTTTTTTGACCTAATTGCCCATGGTAGTTTGTAAGGAATTTTGGCAGTTCTTAATCCCGCAACCAAATCCACATAGATCCAACCCAGTAACATCTTAAATATTTCTTGTTTACTTAGGAAACCTTTTGAAGCCAAGCTGCAGTAGCTTATAAGCTAAACTAGAATTCTATTGGCCTACAACAATGAAGCATCCAATCCAGTTGTAAGACTGAACCCAACAGCCAAAGAAATGAAATATGACCCGACAATAACTAACCCATCAGCAGCATCATATATCATTGCTAGACCATACTGCTGACAACAACAGCCAATTAACACCACGAACCATTAAAAAATAGAGACTGCTGGCCTGATTTATAACAGCAATAAACATAGTCATGGTACCAGCAGCAACTTTGATTGATCTGAGCATAATTTCATCTAACAGAAGAATCATTAAATTTCCAAGAACAGCAACATTATTCCAACTAGTGGTCAATGGGTGAGTATACCTTATATGTAGCCAAGCCCAAATCCTAATCATTTTAGTGTGAGTATAGTCACTAATCAGCAGCAATTTAAAGTTATTCTCCCACTTCCCATCAAGCCATCTTATATATACAGACTTGGTTACTTCTGAATTGTAAAAGCACTATGCATAAAAAATGCAGGTAACAAATTACAAGCTGCCTTCACATTATGCTATGTTACAAATACCTCAACTGAAAATTTGGCACAGTCCCAACAATTTGGAGTGAAGCAACTAATGACAGCAGCAACAACTAGTAAAGTATTGTGATAGGATAGTGTTTATATTATGTATTTAGTTTATAGTTTATTTTTTTGTGTAAATTCATTTTAAGTTTGTAATTGTTTACTATTTATATATATAAAATGCATTATTTTGTTGTAAGTGTATTGTATTTTGTATTGAGGTTAATTGTCATTTAATGTTGAAATTAGTGATTTACAAGCAAATAATTTTTTTTGAATTTTTTTAAAACCTTCTTGACGCGCAAAAATGCGTGTCATCGCCGTTTATGACGGGGGCTTCCTTGACGCGCATTTTATGACGTGCGTTGCGCGTCATAAAATGCGCGTCATCGTTCGCGCGTCAAGAACTTCTTGACACGCATTTTGCGCGTCAAGAAGCTTCTTGACCCCGGCTTCCTTGACGCGCATTTGCGTGTCAAGAAGGCCCTTTCTTGACGCGCAATGCACGTCAAGAAAGGCAGTTTTTGTAGTAGTGCGCTTTTCTTGTGCAATGATATCATCGACATTTGTAGATGGAGATGGTTGGGGTCTTCTTGATTTTGCTGCATTCTTTCTTTGAACCTGTTTGGTGTGTGTAATACACAATCATACATCCGTGGAGGTTGATTAATTATGGTGTTGGGATGTATATAAGTTTAGATGTTTAACTTAAAGTTTCATCTTCACATGATAAACGAATTGACTTGATTTTTATATAACGAAAAAATATATATAGCCCAGTTCGGTCAGAACAACAAAAGCATATCTATAATTTGATTGATAGACATCTAAGCGTACCATTATAAGATATTTGTGCCAAGAAACATTGAAACAAATCTTAATATCATGTATCTTCTTTTTAGTGTTAGAATATTATATGTTTGGGCTGCAAATGTGGAGCCAGTACAACATATTTCAGCCAAGAAAGGAATGGAACATGTATATTTTGATGTACGATGGCCCTTATAAATAAAGCGCTTTAAGAATCCTTTTGACCCATAGGCCTTATTTAACTTGCATTGACTAATTATAGTTTATTAGATGTAAGTAGTTTTAGAAAGGGACCAACCTTCATTCTAATATTTTTAATCAATTAATAGACAACAAAGCAGTTTTAAAAACTATTTAGACTTATTGGCGTACAATCCCTATAGCTATAACTAAAGAGGCTTAAGAGTCCTTTTAGACTAATTTTCATAAAGCCGTTTAGACTAATTGTCATAAAGGCTCTATAATTCACGAGTTTTAGGAAACATCTAGACTAATAAGCAAAATTAAATTGCAAAGAACAAAAAAAAAAAAACAAACTTACTTAAGCAAAGTAGTTTTAAAATTTTTAATACTAACAGGCCATAGAGTACTCATACCAACATGGTCAAAGACTCACAGCTTCACATAAGATGAAACCTCTATTTCCCTTCAGACCATCAACTATAACCAAATTCCCCAAATGACACATAAACAAATAGGTCCAAAAAATCAAGACTCAGCTATAAAGTAAACAAAATAATGCCTAACATGAAGAAACGAAACAACCAAGTTGGAGGAAGCCATATAACTAACTAACCAGCTGCAAACCAAAAGCAATATCAAAATAAAGTAAAACGGGAGGAAAAAAAATATAGTAAGAAAACAAATAAATATAAATATTCATCTCCATCATTCTATATATAGTTCAAGCTCCAGTTAGATAGCTAAACAGCTAAATAAAATCCCAATAAATTAATAACTGAAAACCACTAAACCCCATGGAGATACAATTGAATATGTATAAGAGCTACTTCATAACAAAATCCAATATCCAAACGTAAAACAAACTCAGTAATATTAGTGGAAAATTAAAACTACTATAAACCTAAGGAGAAACTAAGCACATTTGCACAAACAGTTAGCATGCACATGACCAAAATGCAAAATAACAACCAAAACAGAGGAACAAAAGAATTCCAAAAGTAAAGAACACACACACAGCCGCAAAAATTATAGAAAACATGCACACAAATGCAAAGGTAGATACTTGAAAAGGATATGAGATACAACGAAACCACATAGATAACGCTTCATGATAAAGTTCAACGAAAATCCATTTAAAGAAATTGAGAGAAGCAGAGCTTACAAAGCCGATGAGAGACGCCTGTTGGTAAAGTTTAACTCTCTTGCTCTTATCTCAATTGTAACCTCCACAATCGTTTTGTTGTAGGAGCTATGAAAAAGATAACGATCGAGCATGCCTTTGCATTTAGTAGCAGGTGCAAACCATATGACAAAAAATCTTAATTTCACAAATTTTCACCAAAATATCTTCAGTTTCTCCGGGATCGTACTTGAAAGTAGCTAAATCAACTTCAGTAACTGGCAACATAGCTATCTTCTTCCCCATCCTCACATAGACATTTCATCAAACACCTTATATGCATTCTACAGTTGTATTTAAGAAATTGAAACATGAAAAAGATCACCTACGTAAGCGAATACACAAACAGAAAAAGGAAACATCTAACTAAATTAAAACCCCAAACGAAAATAACTCACCAGATGCCGAGTGGCCAGTGGAAGTAGCATTGCCGTGTGCCGATTCCTAGTATCCCTCTTATAAAAAGCGATGCTCTAACCTGGGAAGAGCATCAATGAAGCCAATGAACGAATATGATGAAGCAGATGGTTAATTAGTTTATGAATTCACTACTTGGGATACTTATATTTAGAATATGATGTACTTCTTAAAGGCATCCCAAGACCTTCGATAGACATCCAAATTTATAAAGGAACATGGTTTATGGCTGAATGAATAAAGGGAATGACTTACCTTTGAATCAAAACCACACTTTGATTTTCTGGGGTGTAACACTAATAAGATAACACCATATCAAACTAAAGGCAAATTCAACTGAAATTACAAAGTGAAAACAAAATAAGAAAAGGAAAACCTAAAATAGGGAAATACCCATTAGCGATTCATGAGATATGAGCCACTGCAGCAGGTCGTACCTGAAGTTTTGCTGAATAAAGTGGATGAGGAGACGAAAGCATGAAAACCAAGATCAGAAGACTGTGACGGTAAAAATGATGAAGAAAGGAATACCGGAGCTGCCATGTGAGGAGGTCGTCTCTGCCGGTGAAGGTCGGGGCGGAGGTCACCATTAGGAACCGATAACCATGATTCATTGTCTTCTCAGCCGACGGAAGCCTCAATGCGCTGTTCATCAAAATGGGCGATCGGTCATCGGTATTTGATGGGAGAAAGAGATCTGGGAAGGGAAGTAGGTGAGAGAATCAGGAAAGAGATCTGGGATATAACACCGGCAATAAGAATTTGGTTGGGGGGGGGGGGGAGAATGGGGAATGGGGGGAGAACGGGGATAGACAGACTGACGGAGGGATTTAGATTCTAAAATTTGGGTGAGAGGGAAGTGAGAGTTAAAGAGGGGGAAGTGAAAGTTAGAGAAGTGGGAACTGAAAAATTGGCTAAGGAGGAACTGAAATTTTTAGTCACACTCTAAAATTTCAACAATGGCTAAAAGATGGTTATAGTCACTGTTTTTTTTTCTTTTACTAGCTGGATAATAAACATTACTCTTTGGTCACACAAATTAAAATAAGTGGCTATATATATATATTAGCTTTTAGCCACTTCACAAAAAATACCATGGTCGTTGGTCATATTTAGTCACGTGAATTAAAAGTGAAACAAATACAGTGGTCGTTGGTCACATTTTGGCCACACTTTTTTCTGCGTGACTAATAAATGTCACACTTGTTTGTAAAAGTGTGGCTAAAGCATCTAAGAATGTATGTTTTTCATCACATGAATGAAAAATTTGTGGCTAAAAGGCCCGAAAAGCTATATATTTCATCACACGTAGAAAAAAATGTGTGACTAAAACTAGTGTGAATGACCTTTAGCCAGTACCTACTCGTTTTCAGAAAAACTGTGGCTAAAGATCATTTTTGACATAGTGAGAATGGCATGACATCCTTTGTGAAGGAAGTTTCGATCCTTCATGTAAGATATGGCATTGATCTAGGCCTCACTCCTTTCGCCTTGCACGTTAAATGTGTCATCGTTTGCGAGTGGCATTCTGACTATCTTCTCGTGACAACGATATCCGCATGGTTCTTCGATAACCATCCTAACGACAACATCAGAACTTCCTAATTCAACAGACATTAGATTAATTTCGAACTATGCTCCAAAAGTTCAACCATACATCCTTTATAAACTTCTCTAGTTTCTATCATCATTAGCTAATTCTATGGTGAACTTAGTGTCTAAGGCAACAGAGGCGATTACAAGTAATTGACTAAAATCGGTAGACACGAAGTATCTATTGGCACTAGTATAGAAGCATAATGGTTACTAAGTAGAAACTTACCCGTCACTGTGTTAGGGTCATAGCGGGTATTACCCGCATTGATGACAAATGCTCTTCCTTTTGCCTGGTTGGGAGTATGGTTCTTTAGCTTGGGGCAATATCGCGTGATGTGTCTCTTTGCTTTGCAATAGATGTTCCCGCAATCCAGGGAGTGGTGAAGGTTGCACACGTAACATAAAGGTAGGTTACTGGAGTAACCAGTCTTTCTTGACTCATGAACAGGTGCAGTGGCAACATAGACCTTCACTGGCTCCATATTCTTCTTGGGAACCTTCTCTGAATTCTTCTCGGGTTTCCAAAAACCATGCTTACTTTTGTTATCTGGATTCCTGCTTGACGAGGGGGCAACACTGACATCTGCATATTTAGCTTCAGGATTCTTCTTGGAAAAAGTCACACCTTGACGTGTGGCTTGATAAACCAGATTATATGTCAGGCGCACAACACTTTGAAAAGTGGTCGGGTTTGATGCCAAATATTTCCATGAATATGGGGCACAAGACCCCAGATGTACATTCTTGTACAGAGGAGTGACCGCGGTTGAACAAAGTTGGGCAAGTTCACGACATCGCTTGGTGTAGCTAGCGATATCGACACCATTCATAGTCAACTCCAGAACTCAGTTTCTAACTTCTGAAGCTTTTCCGTTGGGCAGTATTCGTCACGTGAAAGTTTCTTGAGTTCATTCCAAGTCATGACGTAGGCTAAGTCGGTTCCTATAGAGTCGGTGTGGGAGTTCTACCATGCGAGCGCACATTTGGTGAATGTATAGGCATAGTACTTAACCATGTAGCCTTTGGGGCAGCTGCTTATGCAAAATACCGACTCCGTTTTCCTAATCCATCTGATTAGTCTAATGGCACCTTTCGTGCCTTTGAAGCTCATAGTGTCAGGACCTATTTGACAATAGATCTCACCCAATACACGAATGCTAGTGCGGAACTACAAATATACATGATCAATCAACAAGTAATATTCTAAGTGTCGCACAAGTCCGCTAAGAACAACCTACAAGTCTGCTAACATTCAAGTTCGCTAAGCATTGTTGAAGTTCGCTAAGAAGTAATCTTGAAGTACGCTAGGCAGAAGTTCGCTAAGGATAAGTTCAAGTCCACTAAGAGGAACTCAAGTCCGCTAAGAGCTTTCTGAAGTCCACTAGGATGAAAAACAAGTTCGCTAAGAGCAAAGTACAAGTTTGCTAACTTTTTCTCTTAGATGATTTCAGACTAAAATCTTCGAAATCATCAAGTCTTCCTATCCTAGGGGGTTCCTCAAGGAGGTCTTCATCAGAAATGCTCAATGGTGAAGAGTTTGAGTTGCCACAACTAAAATGATAGATTTTACAGATAGGCTTGCATCTCATGAAGTCCTTGTAGGAGCAGTAACGCGCACTACGCGGTGATCTACCTTGACGCCTATCGTTGGTATGATGTGCCGTGCTAGCAGCTACGGTTCTGATGACTCTCTGGGCGATCGTTGCCTCGATTTTGGAGGTAGTCATTACGAGAGGGTCGAGGGGTTTTGGGTTTGGCGTTTCAGAGGCACGTTTTCTCTTAAGGTTCTTAAATGGCAGCATAAAGGGAAACTGACTATATATATATATATACTAAAGTCATGATAATACTAATAGCATTAATATAAATATTAGAAGGATAATAAGTATATATGTAACATGAGACATCATGTTAGCTTGATAAGTGTTGGTACCAGATTTCAGGATATCTCGAGCAGCTTGCAGAGGCTCACAAGCACTTCACTGTAAGAATCATGACTTTTGTTTTCAGCTAACGATTGCTTTCCCTTTTGTTTATTTTTTGCAGATGACCCTCGATATGACACACGTGCCCTAAAGACTCGGTTAACTATCAGAAAACGTGGACCAAGTGGACTCTAATGGCTAGCTAGGCGACATGGGATTAGTTGCTAATTCTTAGGGAGTTAGTTATTATGTAATCTTTTATATATATCGAGCTCTAGGTCTGCACACAACACACAACATTTGTTCTCAGAACTCTTTGTAACACTTACAATACGAGCGCACTTCATTTGTACTTGAACAATTTCCATTATATAAAAGTTTGAGGCAGCAGGCACTTTAAGCCGGCTCCCGAGGTTTTTTGCTAAGATCCCTAAAGATACTCAGGGATTCCTGGATTTTTCCCTCGTTACATCCTTGTGTCAACGTCTAAACTTACATTTTTATTTCCAAATTCATCAAACACACTACCTCACTTACAAAGTTTAATCAACTAATTGCTTAGGCAGTTTTTGACCAAAACAGTTTGGCACCCACCGCGGGGGAGTGGTGTCTAAATTCAGCCAAGAGCCTTGATCTCCTTCCCGCTACCAATTTCTGAAAATGTCGACTCAATCAAAGACTGTTAGCACCGGTCTTCCTCCAATGCCAAAGAAAACGACTAACACCGATACTAAGAGAATGGAGTATCCTATTTCTACGGGATCACAAGGTATGTCTACTAACCCTTCCATTTCCAATAACGATTTGTTTGTTTTGATCAGGCAAATGAAGACGCATGTGGATGAACAAGCCAAAACCAACGAGAAAATGATGAAGGAGATCAAGGAATTGAAGAAATCAAAGAAACCAGTAGAGGAAACTAGCCCCTTGATGTCAAAATCACTCAGTTTTGACTCTCTGGAAATATCAGAGCAGCCAAAACAGAATACAAAATCCTCTACTTCTCCAAACTCAAGTGTTGCAACGGCTACTGCTTCGGGACTCTCAGGTTCTCAACATCAGAAGAATTCCGGAGTGATAGATCTGGAGTACTTCGGATTCTACTCCGAGGAGCCCCCAGAATCTTACTTCAGAGATTTCGGAAGTCAGCAGCCGCCGAGATTCTTGAGCCAGCAGCCAGCCGGATTCTCAATTCAGCAGCCGCCAAGATTCTCGACGCAACTACCCTGGTCTCGACCTTAGCGGTTCACAACGTCTAACTTCCAGGATCCTTGGAGCCAGCAGTCAGGGGCACCTACTACTCAAGTGTTGCAAGGATCCTCAACTCAGCCGTTCCCAGAGTTCCCAAGCCACTTCCGAGCTGCTCAGGATCCCCAAGGATCTTTATTTTTAAACCCTTCTATCTCTGTAGGCATGTTTCCAAGTTCATCTCAGGAGATGCATGAGGGAGACTTCATCCCCATCCAAGTGGAGACCACAATTGAGTTGACTATCTTCAGAAATGCTGGATATGGACCCTGGATACATCCTCAGAATCCCCGGGCTGGTAACAACTTTGATAATTTTTATGCTAATCCTAACCAAGGAACTGTGCAGGATGCATGTATCAACCCAACTATAGCCAGGGAGCTTCAGAAACTAAAGGACATGATCTCAAGTGTCCCTAGTATTATCCTGGCAATTCCCGAAGTGCTTGCAGGCCGTCATAGAGTTTCCAGTTTTGCACGGCCCATTTACGACGTGGAGATTCCAAAAAGATTCTAAACTCCCAACATGAAACTCTATGATGGGACCACGGATCCTGAGGAGCACGTGGCACAATACAGGGAGCGGATGGAAATTAACCCCATTCCAGTGAACATCAAAGAAGCTTGCCTTTGCAAGGGATTCGACTCAACATTAACAGGACCAGCCTTGAAATGGCTGCTCGTTATCCCTCCTAATACCATTACTTCTTTTCCGCATTTAGTTAACTTATTTAATAGCCAGTTTTCTTGTAGCAGAAGCTTTGAGAAGCTCACAAGTGACTTATACAGGATATTTCAGAAGTCTGATGAATCCTTTATGGACTATGTGGCCAGATTTGGTCAAGAAGCTCTGGATATTCCCAACTTGGATATGGCAGCTGCTGTAGAAGCTTTCAAGATGGGACTTACAAGGGATTCCCGTTTTTATGATGACCTAGTAATGACTCCTTGCAGGAACCTTGATGAAGTCAGAACAAGGGCATTGAGGTTCATCAGGCTAGAGGATGATAAGAAAATCCTGAAAAGAAGCGATGTGTCAAAATCTGAATCCTCAAGCAGAAGGATGGATTCTCTTGGAAAGCAACAACGGTCCAAGTCTTATTACAGGAGTGATAATCCCAGAGTCAATGCGGTTGAGGATGAGGAAGATGAAGAAGACTTCCCAAAGGTATCTGATTATTACTTTTCGATTGACGTAAGTGGTTTGTTATGTGCTTTGTAGGATCTAGGTGATAAAGCCAGGTGGCCAAGGAAGTCTGAGAAGCAAGGATCCTGGAAGGATAAGTCTAAGTGGTGTGCCTACCATGAGGACTTTGGGCACTTAACAGATGATTGCATAGCTCTTCGAAAAGAAATCAGCTACCTACTCAGCAAGGGGCATCTCAAAGAATTGTTTGGCAGAAAGAAGAGCAAGACTCAGGATGCTGCCGAGCTGCCCAAAAGAGCACAGTCACAACCAGCGAATGCCAAGGTGATAAACTTTATCTCAGGAGGATCTGATATTTATGGAGCCTCCTTCTCATCAGCAAAAAGACATGCTAGAGAGGCTAAGATGGATCAAGGCAGCCGACCAAAGAAGAATGCGATGTTGACACTACGTCAAAAAGTGGCTTTGGCCACGGTTTTTTTGATAATGCATAGCCACTGTTTTAAAAAAAGCGTGGCCAAAGGTAAGAAATTCTCGTTTTAGCCACACATATTTTGTACCCGTGGCCAAATATATAGCCTTTGGACCCTTTTAGCCACGTATTTTTTTGTTTATGTGACAACAACAATCAGTTGCAGTGGCTTTAGCCACTGTTTTACAAAAACATGTGGCACTTATTTGTCACACTTAAAAAAGAGTGGCGAAATGCACCAAACGGCGACGGAATTTTTATGATTTTTTATTCGTGTGACCAAAAAGGAATGTATGGCCACGCTTAAATAATGTTGTGTGACGAAAGAGTAGATTTTATTACTTAGTAAATTAAAAGAAAACAAAACTATTAAGTATATATTATGTGTGGCTAAATGTGAGCAATGGCCACGCTTTTTACTTAGTTATGTGGCTAAAAGCTAATACATAAGGCCACTGTTATTAGGTTGTGTGATTAAATATTAGATGACTAATGGTCACGGGGACAAAAATCTATTACCTATGACCACATATATTAACCGTGACTAAATGGTAGGTTGTGAGTGACAAAAATCTATTTTATGGTCACGGTAATATTAAACGCGTGGCGAAAAAGAGAAGATTTGTGTTTATATGTTTATCATTTTTTATTATCTTGTGATATGGCCACTCATATTAAACATTGGTTGCGTGACAAATTATGACAAATGGTCACGGTATATTAATTTTAGGTGGCTAAAAGAAGACAAACAGTCGACGGCGCTTGTAATCATGATTATTTCATTTACTTTATCGGTCTAATCTCCATCTACCACGCCCCTCGATTATCGATATATACTTATCTCTGTATCAGTTTTCATCATCATCTCCACCATGCCCCTTTTCTCCCAGTCTCTCTCTCTCTGTTTTTCGTCCATCATCGCCGGAAAAAAATGTGGAATTGGTGTCATCCGTATGTGGAAAACGGTAAGTTATCATCTTCACCACTGAAGTTCGATTGAAATTTTCGTCTCAGATTTGGTAATTTTTTCTTATGCAGGGAAAGATTGTACTCTGTATCTCCTGGGAGCAGATTTTAAGTTATTGTGGAAACCATGGAGACGAGGAGTCTCTAATGGTTCATACAAATGCTTTACTGAGAGCAGATTTTAAGTTATTATATAATTTTATAACAATAAGCAGTAAGGGCCCATATGAGGTTTGCATGCCCTGTTTGTTGCAACCCTAAACTTGAACAAGGTAGTTGATCTCACTACCCTCCTTTCTTTCTTTTACTCATTCCTTGATTAATTTATAATGTGCTTGATAAATTATGATTTATTATTGTTATTAATAATAGATCTAACTTTAGTTGCAACATTGGGTGGTACCAATCACTCAAATGGCCCAGATAACGATGTTGGATTGTGGAAGGGGAACGATGTAGGAGATGTAGCAAAAGAGATGCTTCTTCACCATTTTCAGTTCCCTCAGCCCCAGACAATCTGAAAACGAAAATGGCGGACGAAGGCGGTAGGAAATCAGGTACCGTGAAGTGGTTCAACGACACCAAGGGTTTCGGCTTCATAACTCCTGGGAGCAGATTTTAAGTTATTATATAATTTTGTAAAGTCAGCGGCAAGGGCCGGCACATGTTGTGGTTTGCAGCACCTGTATTGTCCAGGTGCTTCTCTCGCTTCTGGCCCCATGAACCTGATTTCTTCCAGCCACTTCTTCACCATTTTCAGTTGATCAGAAGCAAGTGCATGTGAGAAAGCAGCAAGTAGCCGTTATATGATGATTCTCAGACAATCTCTCTAGAGCACCATGTGAGAAGCAAAGAGGGATTTGTCTTCAGCCGCGTCTTTTCCCTTTAAGTTAGTACTTTTAAAGTTGTAATTTTATAGATCAATGTATTAATGGAATCATACCCCCTTTGGATTATGTGTATGTAATTATGAGAAAGCAAAGAGGGATTTGTCTTCAGCCGCTTCTTTTCCCTTTTATGTAATGAATTGATTTTTAATTTAATATAATGTATTTTCATCCGTTTCTGTTCATCTTCTCTCAATCCGGATGAAATCTTCTCCCTAAGGTCATAGTCTTCTACATATATATATTAGGTTGTGTGACTAAATATTAGTGTATAGAGAATTGTATTCAACCAAAATGATTTTAATTCACTAGATAATGGGTTCAAATACATGGGAATATCCAATAGACTACGAACAGAAATAACAACTATAGTATATATAGTTCATCCTGAAGAACTCTAGTTTATCCGGTTCATCCTGAAGAACTGTAGTTCATCCTGTTCTATTACTGAATAATTACTCTTGATCCTGAAGAACTCTAGTTCATCCGGTTCTATTCTTCCCGTTCTTCCTGAGGAATTATAGTTCATACGGTTCTGTTCTTGTTAGTTCATACGGTTTTGTTCTTGTTCCAATTTATTGAAGAATTAAAATCTAGCCAGTTTATAAATCCTGTCATCCACTATTAGACAATCAAAAATTATAAATTGTAGCAAACAAGGCTTGAACCTTCATACGGTTCTGTTCTTGTTAGTTCATACAGTTTTGTTCTTGTTCCAATTTATTGAAGAATTAAAATCTAGCCAGTTTATAAATCCTGTCATCCACTATTAGACAATCAAAAATTATAAATTGTAGCAAACAAGGCTTGAACCTGGGTCAGTCAAAAGAAAGGAACTCACTACAAGATTAAGAAGAACCATTGAGACAGAAGTGTTAATTGGTTATATTTTAACCAGAACTTATTTAATTACTCCCATCACATAAGAAATAATTGATAAACAAAATTTGCGTTGCTAAAGGTAATAAATAGACACGGTAAAAACAGGATTTGCGTGGTAAAGGTAATAAATATACACGGTTATCTTGGCCTGACCTTTCCACTTCTTCCCACCATAGCTGGTAGCGTGCCCTGTCTGCCTTTAAATTTCCACTTTTTCACCACCAAAATCATCTGTACGAACGTATTTCCTGATCAACAAGAAAAAAAACTTCGATCGATCAATGGCTGCCTTTGGTAAACAATGGAGGATTAGGGGTGTTAATGAACCAGCACCCTACTACGGCAAGACTCCCCGTAAGTGTATTTTCACTCAACAATGGCTGTACGTTTTTATTTTTAGGGTTTTATGTTTTTTAGTTACTTACTCTCTACTCTGCATTTGGGTTTTTTACAGGTGGTCGGAGGTTCACCCTAAAGGTCCATCACTGTGGCGATTTCCACCGGAATGCCGCCGGCCACGAAGTGTGGAAGGGAAAGGTAGATTATGTCGACTATGTCGACATTCGCAAATTTGATTGTAATGATCTGGATCAAATGGTGCAATACCTAAACCACACATCGGTTGGGTATTTCCTCATTTACTGGAGGATCCCGCCTCTGTCCATCAAATACGGGCTTCAGTATGCTGATTTCATCACTCCCGAAATTGTAAGGGATATGAAAATTCATCTCCAGGGACCAGAGGGGGAGAGAGAGCTGGATGTGTTTTTAATCCGGAACAGGGATTCCACCTACAGAACCTCCGAGTTGGGACCGAGAAAACCCCCTGGTCAAAAGCTGTTTCCTGATGACAGCAGCAGCAGCAGCAGCAGCAGCAGCTTCTTGGATGATGAAGACTATATGTCGGATGCTAGGTCTTAGCTAGTTAGATAGATTTTTGTATAGGATCTGATGAAAATCTTTGTATAAAGATCAATATATATATATATATATATGAAAGTTTTTGTAAGCTCTTCCTCATGTTTTGTTTTGGTTAACACCATTAATTATATAGACAGATTTTATCTCAATCATTTAAGTTGATTTTATTCTAAATTTGATTGTTGCAAGTAGATTTTACAGTCAACTGATGTGATTTTATCCAATTTAGAAGTAAGATTTATCCTGTTTATAAATCATCTCATCCAACCATATCAAAATGCCAACATATACTAACATAACATATGAATATATACTTCATGTAAGATCACAGTTATGAGTAAAATGGATTCTGCTATGATTCATTGAAAATGTGTATGTATTTATAATAGAAGAAAACTGGTTAACCATCCTGAAGAACTTTAGAACTCTAGTTTATCCGGTTCATCCTTAAGAACTCTAGTTCATCTTCTCTCAATCCTCATGAACTCTTCTTCCTGGAAGAATTGTAGTTCATCCGGTTTTCTCTTCTTCCAATTTACTTAAGAAGTAAAATTTATCATGTTTATATATCATCTCATCCCACCATATCAAAATGCCAACATATACTACACTAACATAGCATATGAATATATCCTTCATGTAAGATCACAGTTAATTATGAGTGAAATGGAGGTCTGCTATGATTCATTGAAAATGTGTATGTTATTAATTATAGATGAAAAGTGTATGAATAAAACTGTAACAACTATCATGTTAACATACAAACTGGAACAACTTATGCAATTGTACACAAATACAGGGATCAACTCTTCTTCCAGCCAAGTTCATCCGGTTCCCATCTTGTTCTCCTCTTCAATAGCCTGTAACCGAAATTTGGCCTTGTTACATAGGAGACTTTCATGAAAGGTCCGTGTCATTATTCTGCTCTCAGTATCACCAATCCTGACAATATCTCGTATCTCATCTTTAGAAAGCCCATTTAGAGCATCCTGTAAGCTTCTAATTGTCTCACCTTCACTGGTGAAAATGTGATACATGTTTGTTTCTTTCTTATACTCCCAGTTGGTCACCCTTTTTCTCTTAATAAAAACCTGATGAAGCCTGTTACTTGTCATTATTAAATGGATTCGGTCTTTGTCATCCTGGCTCCATTCTGGATCTGGAACTGTACTATGCGTTGTGAATGACCCATCAGCTCTATAGACTACCAAATTTCCATCCTTATCAACTTTAAGCGTCGAAACAGGATTGTCAAAGCTGCGTTGTGTGGCTTCGTCTACTTCCCCGTATAACTCATCCAAATACATCCTTATCCTCAGCATTAAGGATTCCTCTTGTGAACACGCGCCCTTCATATCACCACGTGACAGTCTAACATCACCCAACTCATGGTCAGTAAGGTTGTACATAGCTTCTTCAGCTGTAAACTTTAGTACCTCACATGAACTGGTTGTGAACAGGTATACTTTCGCTTCATCATCATACCTCCAGGAGATGATTCTTCTCCTTTCAGCATGGACATCTCTGTATTCATCCTCCTCATTGATCACTTTTCCTTTTCCCTTCCTAGCCACTGACTTCATTCTCTTGGTGGGTGGTTGTTCTGGTGACTTGGGTGGAGATGAGGGTTTTCGGGGTTTGTTTAGGTGAGGATGTGGTACAATGGGTGTGAAGTTATCTGCTCTAAACTTTGGTGGAATAGGCTTTAATTTTATAGGTTTAGGATTTTTTTCTGGTCTACTAGTTCTAGCAGCAGGGTTTCTTCTGGGTTGCTGTGAGGCTAGAGTTCTATTCAGACCAGAAAATGCACCTGGTAATGATGGAGCGGTCGGTTGTGAGGCTGTGGTGGAGGGTTGAGATGATGAGAGATGAGGATCAGAGACAGTGTCAAACATTTCCTTGATAATGTTGATCCTTGGCGGCTTTTTTTGCTGAGTAGTTTGCACAGGAGCTTTACTCTTCTTTTCTTTGAGGTAGCTGAGACCTTCAGGATGTAAGGAGTCAAACAGAGCATGCATACCTGGTGGCCTTTTCACACCAGTAACTCTTTCATTTTCAATTTGGCTCTTCCTGATAGCATCATAGTCGTTTCTCAGCCTTGGCAATCTGCAAGAGTTGATTATTTTTGGGTCCCTCGCCAAGATTTCCTTGAAGTACCATTTATGAATCAGCAAGTCATCCTCCTCAGATAGAGTTTGATATCTAGTACCTTGCTTCTCTTGTTGATCATGTTCTAAAGAGCTATCAACAAATCTCTTTACATTCATCTCATTGGATTGATCAGCTCTGATGACTAGGATCATGTACATCCATCTGATCAAGTCATCACCGTTCATTTCATCAACCCATGCATCAGTAAAGCATTCCTTGCTTCTGAGCATCACACTGAACTGACATAGGAAAATTTTGTTATCTTCACTTCTCTTCATCCGAATCATCCTATACTCATTACATAAGAGCTTTCTGTACATCTCAACTCTGTCTGAAAGACCTTTCTCTTCGGCTTTGGCAATTCTTTCTTCTATGTACAGATCAGATCTTCTCCTTGCTGCATTGATGAAGGACATTAGGTCTGCATTGTTGATGACATACTCATAAATACCTTCTTCTATGAGTAGTCGTTTCTGTTCTTCAAACTCTGCAATTTCCTTTTGTTCTTGGAACTTCTTTCGTATCTCAGCATTCTCCTTTTCATACTGATCCAACAGAGCCTTTGTAACACGGTCCATGTCTTCTCTCTGACCTCCTGTGCTCAGATTATCATCATCCTCCATGTCAGTGAAACCAGAGATACTTCTCTCATCAAGAGAATCATCATCAGCAGGTTTTGGAGACTCATGAAGTGCAGTTGCAGCATTGGGACTGGCTTCCGAGATAACTTGCTCAGGAATTTCCTCAGCAGTGATTGGCTTTAAAACAGGAATGATGGGCAGAGATGGAGCACTAGGCTTTAAAAGAGGAATGGTGGGCAGAGATGGAGCACTCCTAAACCAAGTGCAGTTAAGAGTATTCCTAATCATCATTTTTCTCATGAAAGATAGAGCTTCAGGAGCTATATCCACATTTGTGGTTTGCAGATCACTCATCACGCTTGTGATAATCTGATTATCAGCAGTCACTTGCACCTGATGAAGTTGTTCAACCGGATCAACTAGTTCAACGTGATCAACATGGCCTTCTTCCTCCGGATGAAGTTGTTCAACCGGATCAACTAGTTCAACCTGATCAACATGGCCTTCTTCCTCCGGATGAAGTTGTTCAACCGGATCAACTAGTTCAACCTGATCAACATGGCCTTCTTCCTCCGGATGAAGTTGTTCAACCGGATCAACTAGTTCAACGTGATCAACATGGCCTTCTTCCTCCGGATGAAGTTGTTCAACCGGATCAACTAGTTCAACCTGATCAACATGGCCTTCTTCCTCCGGATGAAGTTGTTCAACCGGATCAACTTGTTCAACTTCATCAACATCTGAGGAAGACACCCTGTGCAAGATCCTATTTTGAATTAAATCTAGTTTTGCATGTGAATTTCATTTCAACGTATGCATGCATGGTTGACAACCTTACCTATCAGTGGCTTTCATAGATTGTCCTGCCTTCAACCGTTCAATTTCTTCTCCTTGAGCTCTCACAATTGCACGGAGAGCTGCCAATTCATTTTCAAGTTTTGTACATAGAACCGTCAATTCAGTACGTGTCATGCTGCTCTCAACTGGTGTGTTGCCAGTATCTTTGAGCAAAGAAGAGCAAACAAGCCGACCTTGTTCATGCTCAGCACCCATGGTTTCTTGGCACCTGGGATTCCTGTTGTCAATCAAAGGTTCCTGAATAGGTTCCCTGACAGACACAGTTGCCGTGGATTGGGTCTTAATGATGTTGGCACTGTCCTCAGGGTCCAGTGGGACTTCATGAGTAGTGTCAGCCCTTTCCACCTGACTTGCTTCATCACTATTGCAAGTCACCTTATCACCAGAATGTCGGTTGGGTGATTGAACCAAGTCCAGCAGTATATTCCCTGCAATAAGGGTTGGGGAATCTACTTCACGTGGCCTAGGTGATATACCACCCTCATTCTGAGGTAGTCCTGTGGAGGGTCTAGGTAAAGGAGACCTAGTCCTCTTCCTTCTGGGTGATTGTGGAGTGCGTGTGGTATTTTTGGGTGTGGTTTTTGATGTGGACATCCTCTTCCTTTTGGTGGGAATGGTGGGAATTTGTATATCAGTGGAAGAGGATGGTCGGTCTGGTGTGGGCTCAACACTTGTTGGTGTAACAATGTTGTCACCAGGAGCAGTTTGCTCAGGAGCAGTCCTGGCCTTAGGAATAGGGTGTGATGTGTCTTTACCAAGGAAAACAGTTTTGTTCACTTGCATGTTAGAAAATGTTTTACTTGTAAAAGACTTTAGTTCAAGATGTTGATCAGAGATTTGCAGATTTGGAAATTCACAATTGAGAATGTGTTGGATGAATCTGGGGTACATGTAAAAGATCCTTTTAGGTTTTAGATTTTCCAGCATTCCATCAAATATCATTTTTGAAAAGTTAAAATTGAGGCCATTTACCAATCCATGAAAAGCGGATGATTGAGGTGCAGCAAGTTCATCCCATGCAGTTTTCTTGTGAGACAGGCAGTGGAGAATGGTATGAGCAAGATATCGCCAAACATAGGGTAGTTGTCCCTTTTTGATGGTCCCACAAGTTAAGTCACCCCCATACCCAATTGCTTCGTACGTCTTCAAGTACAATTCAGACTTGTAATCAGGATCACCTCCTGCATCATTGAATTTCAGATGCTTCCGTATCATTTCTTCATTCAAACTAATCTCATTCCCATTGACTCTAGAGTCAATTTTACCAACCCCGTTGCTATCAACAGATTTTTTGGCTGAGTCCCAAAATTCAGCAATTCTCTGCTTGCATATTACAGGATTCACAGTTAAAGAAAAATGAGTGTTGGATTTCTCGAGGAAATCGTTCATTTCATCAAATAGCTTTGACTTATCAGACTTCTCGAAGTACGCTACAACATTGTGTTCGGCGAAGAACAGTTGAGTAGCCTTTGATGCAGCCTTTCGATTCGATTTGGGTGCCATTTGGTAGAAATTAGAGAGTAAGGTTTAGGTTTAAATCGCCAATTAGAAACCTGGAGAGAAAATAAAGGGTAACTGTTTTTCGAAAATGTAGTTTTACACTAACGGCAGTTCTTCTGGATCACAATGAACCCTAAGAGTTGATACAGGGGAAGTTATTGAAGTTTGCCCATTTAGTTGAAGTTATTTAAGTTTAGAAATTTTAAAAGATTTGAAGTTTCATTACATTAATTAGAAATTTAAATTTTATTAAATGTAAGGTTCAATTTTATATTTATAAAGTTGAAATAATATATTGAATTTATTTTAAAATTTATATATTAATTTAATCTAGTGTTGACATGTGGACATGATGATGTGGAGGCCCTAGAAAAAGGCCATGTGGCAATCATTTTATTGCTTTATTAGGATTAAAGATTTATTTTAATTGAATCCACATCAATTAGGGTCGATTAAGACCGATGAGGACAAATGAAGATAAAGTAGGACCAATTAGGACCAACGAAGCCACGAGGCCCAATTAGGGTAAATTGGGGTCAATTTGGGTCAATGAGGATCAATTAGGGTCACTGATGAAGACCAGTTATAACTAATTAACGAGGGTCGATTTTGCTCAATGTCGACCCCTTATGAGGACCAAATATCACCAATTAGGGTCTATTAGGCCGATTGAGGGCCAAATTACGCTCAATGAGGACCAGTAGACTGAATTAAGGTCGACCATGGTCATTTATGACAAATGAGTACCAATGAGGGCCAATGAACACTCAGTTAGGATGAATTAGGGCCAATGAAGGTCAATTATAGTCTATTCGGCTCGGTTAGGTTCAATGAAGATCACTTACGGTCAATTACGATCAATTAGGCTCATTTAGGACCAATTATAATCAATTAAGGTCAATTGGGCCTAATTGACTCAAATTTGTTGTACTACAATGTAAATGGTAAACGATAAGTGTAGTAGGTCCTTATTGAGGTTAACTGACACTAATTGGTCCTTATTGGTCCATTTTGTTCAAATTGCTCCTCATTAACCCGAATTGAGCCATATTTGTACTGATTCTGTCTAATTGGCCCTCATCGGTCCTAACTGGCCCTAATAAGTCATAATTCATCCTTATTGGTCCTAATTGGTCCTCATTGACCCTAATTGAACCTAATTGGTCTTAATCGACGATCACTAACCCTGATTTACCCTTATTGGTATCATTGGTCCTCATTTTAACTAATTGGCCCCAATTAGTCCTAATTGGTCATACTTGATTATCAATCCTCATTAGTCACTTCCTTCATGCTCCGTCCTTATCGGTCCTATGAGCATAATCGACCTTCTCATTGAACTGGTCCTAATTCGTATTCATTGACCATATTAATTGACCATAACTGGTCTTCACTAAAGTATCTTTATAAATGACGCTAATTGTCAGTATTTAGTCCTCATTGAGTCTAGTTGGTCCTAATTGCTCCTCAACATCCTAATTGGACGTCGTTTAATATTTTTGGAAACAAAATTATTATACATGAGAAATTCACAACATGGCGGTACGTCTTTTGGTATTTTTATTCTGAATTGCATAGTAATTTATCATTTTCATTTTTGAGTTGTGTTTTAGTAATGTATCCATTTTTTGTAGTTGCGTTATCACGGCCACAAGGCACGTGTTATTAAAATCTTGTTTATTATATCTAAAATAAAATAATAAAGTTAATATATATTAAAACATAATTTTGTTAATTAGGGCTTTTAACTCCGATCGTCATCCAGATCTGCTTAAAGGATCACAGTTATGAATTTCATCTTCAAGAAGAACCCGCTGGAAGAGCCACGTGGAGACATTTAATTAATTAATTAATTATGTTTATGTTTAATTTTAGGTTTAATTATGTTTAATATACATATTGTTTATATTAATTTTGGGTTTTTTTATCAGTTTGAACAATTCCCCCCCTTTTAGTTAAAAATTTTCACCAAAAAATTTGAATTTCCCACCATTAGTTCAAACTACACCCAAAATTTCGAACTAAATTTACTTATTATCGATTCCCTCTCACTTTATCAGAAAATTTCCAATTAAAAACCTCCAGCGAATAACTAGGTCTTCTTTCTCATCCATATTATTCACATCTTCCATGGAGCTTCAACAACGAATAGCTTCAACAGCCAGCGCTAGCGATTCTTCAGAAGTGGGATGTGATTTGGGAGACCATTCAGTCCAGAAAACGGTAATTGTCAAGTTATTCCGTTTCATTACTTACGATCAGTTTTCATAAAATTGTTTCTTTTGTTTATTATTGATACACGTTTAACTTGGGATCCCTGAATTTGTGTACAGTTACAGTTACAGATCGATAAAATTTCGTTTCATACAGAATTGATTAGGAAGGGGTATATATTGCAGATATCCTATCCATTCATTTCAACCCATTCATTTTATGCTAAATTAGTTATTTACCTTCTTAAATGACTGGGGGAGCATGCTAAATTAGTTATTTTTATGCTAGGAATGTTGAGGTCAAGCATATGCACATGTTTGTAGATTCATGTTACTGGTGAACCTCCTTTCTTCTTTATGTACACTGCTAGAAATGGTGAACTGTTTGTTTAATAATATCCACTGAAGACATGATGTGTTTTGCTCTTCCCTTTGGATGTCTTAAATTTGGGTATAACATATCAAATAATTAGTCAGTAGGGTCTTTATGTGATGTATTAATAACTAAGAACTAATTTACGTTACTCTGGTCATTAATTACTAGCTAGGAAATGATCCTAGAGGACATATATAGGAATGTTTCCAACATTTTTTGTAGGTTCATGTTAGAGGGGTACAAAATAAAGAAATTTTAGTTTAAATCCCCTGTAGAAGAATAGAAGAATGTTGATGTCATGCATCTGCTACTCTGCTAGAAATGGTGAACTGTTTGTTTATATCCACTGAAGACATGATGTGTTCCACTCTTCCCTTTAGATGTCTTTAATTTGTGTATAACATATCAAATAATCAATCAATAGGGTCTTTATGTGATATATTAATAATTAAGAACTAACTAAGAGATAATGAATTAACAGGGTCTGCATGCTTTCCTATTTATGTACTTTGTTAAAAAGCATCTAACTACATTCTGTTAATTGTACAAAATTCAAGGATCGATCCAACAACACTGATGGTCAATTGGAAAAACTTGAGTTCGAACTTAAAGAGGAGAGACTTCTTAGGGATGAAAAAAATGAACAGATTAAGGCCCTCTTCTTGAAGATTCAAGAATCGGAGAAAAAACTTGATCTACTTATAGCTCATCTATCTGCAATTGGACCACCGTTACCACACAAACTTAATGCTCCGGCATCTACAGAGGTGAATTCTTTACATCACAACTTAATTAATCATACTATTTTTCAAGTGCCTTATAATCACATACACTCTTGTTCATGAAGAACACAATCCGGATGAACTCTTGTTCCTGAAGAACACAAATAGATGCAAGTTCCTGGTACATAAGAATATATACTTCATGTAAGAACAAAGATATGAGTTAAATGGGGCCCTGCTATTATTCATTGAAAATGTATGTTAATATGAAAAAATAGAGTATATACATAATCTGTATGAATAAAACTGGAACAACTTATGTTAGATTAAAAAAACAGAATAAATACTTTCATGATAGGTCTGCGTCATTATTCTGGTCTAACTTTTTACCATTTCAAAAACATTGTTCTAGGAAAATTCTAAGGAGATTTTTGTTGGATCTAGCCACAGCACTAATCATGCTGACATACACACAACGGTTAGTATTTGTCAAACTCATTATAGGTTTGATTGCTCATTTACTAGTAATTAATTGAACTGTAGGGCGTGAAATCGGTGGTCGATCAACCTCGTCTGAAGCGGTTGAAAAGAAAAAGGTAAATATTTGCCATTCAAGTTTCATTCCGTTCTATATTTTCACAGTAATCTGTTTGGTAATGTCATGTAGTCCCATTTTAAATGTTATTTGGTACCTCAAACACTTGGGCCAGCTAGGGATTGTTGGAATAAATGGTGAGATGTGTAGCAAACAAAGTTCAACTGACTTTGAAGTTGATCTGGAACTTAATTAATGTGATCTTCATCCGGATGTTTTAAGTTCATCTGGATATCTAATGTTCATCTGGAAATCAATTTAACTGTAGGACCTGATGACCCATACTACTTGCAATAAAATGGCACTCCTCAGTCCATATCTATCATGGTGGTAAGTATTTCAAAATTGCTATATATATATTATGATCAATTTCCATAACCTAATTATCAATTATATGTTTTGGTATAGGAAGGAATACAATAAAAAATGGTCCTAATTAAGCTCAAATCTGGACAGTTGAAGATGAAGACCACTTACGCGGTAGTGTTGTTGACTTGTAATTGAATTAGATTGAGAATAATGCTTGTATGCAGTGTAATTTTCTTTAGTTTTTTATTTGTATTTCATTTGTATTGACTTGCAATTGAATTTTATTTTATTTGTAATTAAATATATGTGTTAAATTTTATTTGATTTGTAATTAAATTTTATTTGATTTGTAATTAAATATAGGGTTCATTGAGATAAAATGTATGATTTCAACTACCCTTTGGCCACTTTCTTTTTCCAAATATATGTGGCTAAAACACAAATATACGTGACCATATAATACCAAAGGCCACGCTTTTTATATCTTAACGTGGCCGTTGCCACCATTTGGCCACGCGTATTGAGACAAAATGTATGATTTCAACTACCCTTTGGCCACTTTCTTTTTCCAAATATATGTGGCTAAAACACAAATATACGTGACCATATAATACCAAAGGTCACGCTTTTTATATCTTAACGTGGCCGTTGCCACCATTTGGCCACGCGTATTGAGACAAAATGTATGATTTCAACTACCCTTTGGCCACTTTCTTTTTCCAAATATATGTGGCTAAAACACAAATATACGTGACCATATAATACCAAAGGTCACGCTTTTTATATCTTAACGTGGCCGTTGCCACCATTTGGCCACGCGTATTGAGACAAAATGTATGATTTCAACTACCCTTTAGCCACTTTTTTTTTCCAAATATATGTGGCTAAAACACAAATATACGTGACCATATAATACCAAAGGCCACCCTTATTATATTTTAATGTGGCCGTTGCCACCCTTTGGCCACGCGTATTGGGACAAAATTTATGATTTCAGCAACCCATTTGGCCACGTTTTTTCATATCATATGTGGCTAAAACACAAATATACGTGACCATATAATACCAAAGGCCACGCTATTCATATTTTAACGTGGCAGTTGCCAACCTTTGGCCACGCGTATTTGGACAAAAATTATAATTTCAGCAACCCATTTGGCCACGTTTTTTATAACATATGTGGCTAAAACACAAATATACGTGACCATATAATACCAAAGGCCACGCCATTCATATTTTAACGTGGCCGTTGCCACCCTTTGGCCACTCGTACTGTGACAAAATGTATGATTTCAGCAACCCTTTGGCCACGTATTTTTATAATGTATGTGGCTAAAACACGAATATACGTGACCATAAAATACCAAAGGCCACGTTAACCAAACACATGTGGCCGTTGGAACCCTTTCGCCACGCTTTTCTGAAGAATTGTTTGATTACAACAACAAATATTGGTACCCTTTAGCCACGCTTATAGGTGGCTTCAGCCACTGATATTGTAACGTGGCCGTAGGGTACATATGGTGACGGCACCTATGGTGTCGTTTGGAATGAAAAAAAAAACGTGACAAAACACCTTTTGTCACGGTTTTTTTCCGTGGCCAAAGGTTAGTTTTGACGTAGTGTGACTGAAGACAAAATCATTTCCTTCGATGAAACTAATAAGCTAGATATCCAGGATCCTCATCACGACAGTCTGGTAATCACGTTATGTATTGCTAACCATTATGTTCGCAGGATCCTGATAGATAACGGCAGCTTGGTCAATATCATCCAGTTAGATGTCCTAAAAAAGATGAGCATCCCGGAAGAGGAGATTATCCCAAGATCCTCAGTGTTAGTAGGTTTCAGTGGAGAAACCAAGCATACAGTTGGAGACATCAGGCTTCCTGTGTACATTGAAGGGGTCAACTCCATGCAAAAATTCTGCGTAATTGACTCCCTTCTTTGTTGTAACGTTATCTTGGGGAGGCCGTGGATCCATGACATGAAAGCAGTTCTGTCAACTTTGTTTTGGTCAAAAACTGCCTAAGCAATTAGTTGATCAAACTTTGTAAGTGAGGTAGCGTGTTTTATTAATTTAATAAGGAAAATACAAGTTTAGATGTTGACACGATGATGTAACGAGGGAAAAATCCAGGAATCCACGAGTATCCTCAAGGATCCTAGCAAAAAACCTCGGGAGCCGGCTTGAAGTGTCTGCTGCCTGAAACTTTTATATAATCGGAAAGTGTTCAAGTACAAATGAAGAGAGCTCGAGTTCTAAGTGTTACAGAGAATTTTGATAGCAAGTATCGTGTGTTGTGTGTAAACCTAGAGCTCAATATATAAAGATTACATCGCAACTAATTCTCCTAAAAACTAGCAACTAACTCCACGTCTTCCCACTAGCCGTTAATGGTCTACTCAGTCCACGTTTCTCATCAACTGACCGGGTCTTTAGGACACGTGAATTATATCGGAGATAATCTGCAAAAATAAACAAAGAGGAAATAATTGTTAGCTAAAAATATATTTCAGGATCCTTACAGTGAAGTGCTTGTGAGCTGCTCGGCATATCCTGAAATCCGGTACCAATAATTGCCCCCAAATTATTGACGGATGGCGTATGCAAGACAGCTGTCAAGAATTTGAATTCTGATCTTATCACTAAGTAATGATAATCCGAGAGAAATTAGTCCGGCCCAACTTCCTAGGCAAAGTTCTCGTCAGCATATTCAGCCTTAAAACCCCCTCTTTTCCTCATTCTTTCGCACAACTCTTTTTCGGAAACCCTAGAGCTCCTCCGATCTTCCACAGGTCTGTTTTTCTTCCTACTTTTGAGTTTTCCTTTCATGATGAGCAAGAAGAATCTTCGCTCCAGCGCCACTGTCTCCGACAATGTGGCGCGGGGTTTCACCGATCAGGGCCTTCTTCCGGTGACAGAGGAGTAGACTTGCAAATTTCGATGATTGCTGTATTGAGATGTTGCAGCGATCTTCGTGCTTCCCTAACGGAACTGTATTCCATCCTTACGACGCTCGTCTGAAAGCTGACCATATCTCTTCCGACTGGGTTTGTTTTCTTTATTACCCTTTCTTTATCGGCATGACATTCCCTTTTCCCCCTTTGGTGAACGAGTTCTACTCAGTCACTCGCTTAGCTTATTCTCAAGTCATGCCAATGATTTGGCGAATTATTTTCTCTCTTCACCATTTGAACCAATCCCATGATCTGAACATCGGGGTTGCTGAAATCTGCAAGGTGTATCGGCTTGGCACCCATGGTAACAGTCTCTTCGTCTTGAAAACCAGAACCGGAGAAGCCCAAATGATTCCTAGGGCTTCTCACAATGATCATGGTTGGAGACGCCAATTCTTCTTTGTCAAAAGGGAAAGTCTATCCGGTTGCAAGAACTTTCCTACCCAATGGGTTGTCAGGGGTAGGAAGAGTTTTCTTAGCCATTTCAACTCTGTAATTTCTTTTTCTTGTTTCACTAATTTTTGTATTTCTTGTATTTGTAGCTCCCAAGTTTGAAGCTTTGATCAAACCTTCCCAGGATTCCACCAAGAAGCTCAAAGAACTTTACAGCATCCCAGCCTCTAAAAGAAGCTACCTTCCTGAAGGTGTAGCAAGCGCTCGGTCTATTTCTCAACAATCCTAAAGCCCATCCAGGACCATGTCTGCAGGTACTTGTAGGAACTCGTTTTTATTTTGCTTCAGGATACATCTTGTTGTCTCATGAAACTGATCTCTAATTGTCTCTGATAAAGCTCCAGGTTCAGCTTCCAACTTCTCTTTCCAAGACCTCAAGCTCCTAATTGCCAAGAAGGAAAAGACTGAGGAAACCAGCAGCAAGGCCCCTCAAGACGCTTCAGTTCCCAAATTCCGGCCTCCCAGCACTCGGTCCAAGACTTCATCTGCCAAGAAGCGCAAGGCGTCGGATACCACCATCAACATGGACAGCTTCGAGGGCCTTCCTCCTGTTGTAGCAACCAACAAGCTGCTCTCTCTGCAAGCTGTGGTGAACATTGTAAGTGCACATAAATAACAGACAAGTATGTTAAAATTAAAGATACAATACTTCCATTGTTGGTTTTGATCCACTTTGATTTGATGCAGGGTATTAAGAAGCTGAGCCATGAAGTCATCGAGCTCGAAGGAAAACTGGAAGCAGCTGAGCAGAAGCTCAAGTCCTCTGAGCTTTAAATTGATGAATCCTTGCTATGCATCGAGCAGATAAGTAAAATAATTGCCAGCAAGAAGCGCTATCATGAGAAGCAGCTCAAGGAACAAGAGGCTGCTGCTGCCGAAGCTTTGAATCTGGCCGATCAAAATGCCAAGTCCTCACCTTGCAGCAGCATGCTTGAGTTCATGATTGAGATGGCCAAAAGTGCACAGGCTGAAGGTTTCACTCCAGAGAGCTGGCCGGTCAAGGATTGGGAGGTGAGCCTTAAAAGGCTGATGGCTGAGAGGGATGAAGCTGCTAGGAAGGTGGTTAAAGAGACTGAGCCGAAGGTCATGGTGGCGGACAAGGAAGCTGGTTGCGAGAAGGACAAGGGCAAGGGCAAGGAGGTGGTAGCTGGTGAGAAGGAAGTGGGCGATGAAGGCAATCTTGACTAGGTCGGAGCCCACATTTTTTTGGTTGTTCTGTTTAGTGGTTGATGTTTTTAAAACAATGGTTGTGGTGAAACTGATACAATGGTACTTCAACTTTTGGAAGCTTGGATGGAGGGACCTTGAGTTTCAAGGCGAAGTCTGGGGTCAACTTCTTTAATTACCTGCATATATATAATCTAGTAGTATTTTGATCATCATGGTGTGTGTATTTTGGTTTTGTAGTGAATTCTGAAAAATATTTGAATGAGGATCCTGTAGGATGCTCAATAGCATAACTTAGTTTAAAAACTTAAAAGTGTATAAAGCTTGTTAAAATTAACAAACCATGATGCTAGCCAATACTCAGTTAGTAATAAAAATATGTAATATATGCATTACCAATGTCACGTGTTCAAGAATATTGCAACCGTTGAGATAGTTAAGATCCTTGAGGATCCTTAGGAATCCTTAAGATAGACTTGGTGAAATTCTGATAAAATTAAGGATAAATCTTGAGTACTTAGGAACGAGTCAAACAGGGGTCAAGCCCTTAAAACTTGAGAGACACGAAAGTGCCTAAACCTTAGTTAATGTGGAAACATTAAAAACCTTTGTTAAACTGAGGTCAAGCTCAAAAAATACTTGGGACCAAGCCAACGGGGGTCAAGCCCTTAAAACTTGAGAGACACGAAAGTGCCTAAACCTTTGTTGACATGAAAATGCTAAAAACCTTAGGATCTTTTTGGGATGACACGTTTGCCACCCATTTTTGAGATGCATTCTATGGCCAACAATGATGAAATTATCAGCCACCCGTGGATGGACTGGTGGCACCACCTTGAACCATAGGCCACTATCGTGCGCCCCTGGCGAGGGTCTTGCGCTCCAAGCGATTCCCATTAGTGAATGAGAATGTGAAAACCTCCTAAACTTTGATTGCATTCAGAATGTTTTAGACTTAGAAGAGGTGACCAGCCTCTAGTTTATGACAGGATGCTCGGAACTTCTGCAAAACACTTAAGGTTTGGTGAGGGGTGGGTGTTAGGTTGGCTAACACCCCTCTGATTCCTAAGTCAGTAACCACTTCATAAAGATAATATTATGAAATCGAAATAAGAATCAAAGACATACCTGAAGTTTTTGAAGCTTAAACGAGGATGCTTTAAAAAGCTTAAAGGATCTTGAGGGCACTTACATAAAATATGACTTTAGATGAATTGCGTTCCAGGCTCTTGGGAGCAGCTCACCTTCCATAGAAGCCAATTTGTATGCCCCCTTTCCAGCTTCCAAATCAACTAAGTAAGGACCTTCCCACTTAGGTGCAAGCTTCCCATCAGCAAGATTGGTAGTATTCTGAAAAGCTTTCCTAAGTACCAAGTCTCTTATTTGAAATCTCCCGATCCTGAGATTCTTATTGTATGACCTAGCCATCCTTTGTTGGTATGCCGCCATTCTGAATTTTGCAAGATCTCTGATTTCATCAACTGTTTCAAGATCTTCAAGGAGCTTCTGATTGTTAGCCCTAGAATCCTGAAAACTTGTTCTAGCAGTCGGCATCACCACTTCAGTAGGGATTACAGCTTTTGAACCAAATACTAAGGAGAATGGCGTCTGCCCAGTAGCACTTTTGGAAGTTGTTCTATCTGCCCATAAAACAAACGGGAGCTCTTTAGCCCATTCCCCCCTTTTGGCCCCTAGCTTCTTCTTAAGGTTGTTGATGATGATCTTATTACTTGACTCTGCTTGACCATTAGCTTGCCACACAAAAACCAGTTGTTCTTTTACCAATAAACTGTGACCCATTGTCGCATACTATTTCTGATGGGATTCCAAATCTTGTTAGGATATTCCTTTTAATGAAGGAGATCACCTCCTTTTCTATAACTTGAGCAAATGCTTCAGCTTCAATCCATTTAGAGAAATAATCTGTCATAGCTAGCATAAAGACCTTTCCGCCAGGTGCTGTAGGCAGCTTGCCAACTATGTCAATGCCCCACTTCATAAATGGACATGGGGGATGATATCGAGTGGAGCGGCTCAGCAGGCTGATGGAGGATATTGCTATGCCGTTGACATGCATCACACTTTTGAACATAAGCCATTGCATCTTTCTTCATAGTGGGCCAGTAGTATCCTGTTCTTAATACTTTAGAAAATAGTGATCTGCCCCGGCGTGATTGCCACAATCTCCCTCATGAATATCCTGGAGTACTGCGAGTGCTTTAGGCTGCTCGAGGCATCTCAAGTATGGTCCAGACTGTCGTGGTGAGGATCTTGGATATCCAGCTTATCAGTTTCGTCGAAGGAAATGACTTTGTCTTCAGTCAACATTGTGTTCTTTTTTGGTTGGGTGCCTTGATCCATTTTGGCTTCTCTGGCGTGTCTTTTAGCTGAGGAGAAGGAAGCTCCATATATATCGGATCCTCCCGAGATGAAGTTGATCACCTTGGCGTTTGCTGGTGGTGACTGTGCTCTTTTAGGCAGGGCGGCAGCATCCTAAGTTTTGCTTTTCTTTCTGCTAAATAATTCTTTGAGATGCCCCTTGCTCAGCAGGTAACTGATTTCTTTTTGAAGGGCTATGCAATCGTCTGTTAAGTGCCCAAAGTCTTCATGGTAGGCGCACCATTTAGACTTATCTTTCCAAGATCCTTGCTTCTCGGACTTCCTTGGCCACCTGGCTTTATCACCTAGATCCTGCAAGGCACATAACAAACAACTTATATCAACTGAAAAAAAATAATCAGATACCTTGGGGAAATCTTCTTCGTCCTCTTCATCCTCGACTGCACTGACTCTAGAATTATCATTCCTGTAACAGGGTTTGGGTCGTTGTTGCTTTCCAGGAGAATCCGTCTTTCTGCCTAAAGACTCATCACTTCTTTTCTGGACTTTCTTATCATCTTCCAACCTGATGAACCTCAATGCCCTTGTTCTGACTTCGTCGAGGTTCCTGTAGGAATCATAACTAAGTCATCATGAAAGCGGGAATCCCCTCTGTAGGTCCAGAAAATCTACCAAACCACGATATTGATATCACAAACGAGTGCGGAATCTTCGTAAATGATTGATTCGAGAAGAAAGTAGATGAAATAGACTTGATCAACAATAAAGATCAAATCTTGAATGAAACACAATACTTTCTTGAGCTTAAGAACCGATCGTAAATACAAAGAGTGATGAAGAAATCGTAATCCAAAAAGCTAACCTTGATCATTAACAAGAGGGTTTATATAGTACCCTTACATAACCCTAAGACCAATCATAAACACAAATAACCGGCCCACATGGCCCAATCGAAATCTATCTAAGCCCAATAACTAGAAAGCCCACATCTAATGTTTATGCCTCTAATGTATAGCCCAACAACCTTCCCCTAGGCATGAACCATTAGAAAGTCTAAGGAAGATGTAAATCAAATCTGAATGTATGCGCCTCTTTCCTTGACCACAATTCTTTCTCCACGATCAGACTTGCTGTGCTATGAAACATCCCCACCCGTATAGCATTCTCCATATCATGTTCGTCACCAAGTATTGAACGGGATGCCAGGAGCTTGATATCCTTCTCTTCGAACCTCAGCAAATCTACGGGATCATACATTCGGAACTCTCTCAACTTCTTGCAGAAAACCACCACTTCATAGGTTGTAGGATCATAATACCAGCTGTCAAAATTCCTAACAAGCGTATGGTCTTCAATCTCATCGAGCATGTTGATGACTCGTGTTCGTCTGGTGGGAGGGCACCTCATTTCACCGATTGGTTCATTGGTGATAGGATCAGTTCCGGTTTCAACCCACCTTGCAGCCTTCAGATCAAAGTTTTCAAAGTTCTACTCCATCTGTGCTACCAAGTTGTTGCGAATCAGATTTCCATGATTAGCGTTCCACCTGTTAATGAACAGTGCCCTCAACAAGTTTCTCAATTCTGTCTCAGTCCAGGAGTGGAATTGACCTCTTGATCGGTAGTACTCGACTGGACAATATCCATCTCTCACTACTGCAAATAACTCCTTTTCTGCATCATAATGCCAACACAGAATTGGCTGTCTGCTTCCCTTCTTGTCTACAGCACTCTCTCCCACATCTATGCAATACTTCACAGGAGTAGGCCCCTTGAAGAACTCCTTGAACCAATTCACTTGACCTTCGGGAGCCTTAGAAATATATCTTCCACCACGTACATATTCAGACATTTCAATGGTGTCATCTCCTTCATCTTCTTGTGTAGCACTTGTACCCTGAACTCCTTGAGATGAGCTTTAGCCATGATCACCAGAAGATTTTGACTCTACAACTCCTTTCAATTCAAAATGCTTCTTCTTTATATCCATTAAAGCTTCATACAGGTACTTGAACCTTAGTTTGTTGGCAGCTTCATTCTCTTTCAGGGTCTTGTTTTCATCCCTCAGTGCTTCTATCTCATTTTCACGAGTTCTGTTTTGAGACAAAAGAAAATTTATTTGAGGGTCAGCACTCAACCTCATATTTATTGGGAGATCAGCAGCTTGAAATGGGCGGAAACTTGGAATAGCTGGTGGCAGACTTGTCCCAGTAGAGACACTCACTCTAACTGGGCTGGGTACTACAAAGGTGTTATCCACCTCCAGAAATTGCCTTTCTTCAGGAACAGGGCTACGTTCATTCAGAAGAGCACTTTCAGTCTGAACCTGGGCAAGTTGATCTTCAACATTCTGAACAGTTGTTTCTTCTTGAACAATTGGACTTTGAGAACTGGGCCCTGCTGGATGGACCATCATCAGACTTGAGCTAGTCTTTGTAAACTTGAACCTGATACTTCTTGGATCTGACCTCTTCCTGGGAGATGGTTCACGAATAGGGACAGGCTCTTCAAGCACCTCATTCACATTAAACTGAGTATCCAACTCTTGAGGGATTGAGTCACCGCTAGAAGACGAGTTCAGGACATCCCTTGTTCTTTTAAGACTGATTGGCCCTAAATCCCCATAGATATCATCATCCAAATTCTCTTGATCAGCGAAGATGTCGTCCATCACGTTTTCTTCAACAGAAGGTATAACTTCTGTTTTTTCCAGAACATTTACAGCAACAGGTACTGTCACATCGTGGTCTTCAGCAACAGACACATTTACGGTCAACACATCTGGTTCAGGTTCAGCCTCTTGATCTGACACAATCACCTGCTCTCTAGCAACTTCAGGAAAGGCACCCCTTTTGGCCCATTCAATCCATCCTTCAAAGCTGTTCTTTCCTTTTCTGTCTTGTGTCTGCAGGCCAAACACGCCACTATCCATCACCTTAACATCCAATTTTTCTATCCTCTCTTCAATCATAGGATATTTCTCCATCACCACCATCTGCACATTTCTTGGTGTCATCAGGAACTGTTCTCGGGCGCTCAGATCAGCATTGCCTATCCAGTCTAACAGCATCATCTTTGAGAAAATGAAGTTCCAGTCTAAGGCCAATGCGACAAAAGCTGTTCCATGCAGTTTGTTAAGCTGATCGTAGCTAGTTCTCTTTCCCAGAAAGGATTTCTGCATATAGTGAGCCAGGCACCTCCAGTAGTGCGGCAACAACTTCTTGAAGATGGGCGGGAACTTTCCTTCATACCCTAGAGATTGAGCACCCTCTAAAACTGCAGCCTTGGAATACTCAATTGGATCTGTAGCTCTGTCATTAATGTTTAGTCCTTTTCTGATGTCTTCTTCAAGTATCACTATCTGCCTGTTCTGAATTGTTGCAGTGATCCTTGTCTTATCATCACTCGCTCTAGCAGTTCCCCAGAAATCCCTTACAAGCTGCTCATCAATTAGGACGCTTTTTCTCAGAGCGTGATTAATCTTGCAGACGTTCATTCCGGCCACCAATGAATAAAATAATTGCATATGCTTCTCTGGTGGGTCTTCAAGATATGCCGGGATGCAGTGATCTCTTTCAAACTGAATCTCTTCATCAAGCATGTCGTCTGCCATCTAAGAAAGACAAGACAAATGTATCAGACTTGTTCATCAAAGCTTAATTATGTTTGTCAACACCTTCTTGAAGTTCAATTAAAAGTCAAATTTTAACTTGTTAAGTTCAGAAAGTCTCAATGTAAATTTTCAAGAAAAAATATTTGATTTAGAATCACAAATTGACAAACACACTTAATTTTAACTTATAACGATCAAGTTTGATGAGATTCTAAAAACATTGAGTGTTTGAGATTAATAACACTAGATTACGATCCAAGAGTGGGTTTACGATTCGAATATCGGGATTACGGTCCTTCAAAAGGTTTACGATCGGGTTTAAATAGAAACAGTGTTAGCCCAATCGTAATCTCATAGTCCAATCGTGAATAGGTTGAAGAACCCAAAGCCCGATCGTAATCACCGAAGATCGTAAACACAGTCAGTCGTAATCTCCGATCGTAATCAACGATCGGAAACGCCAATCGTCATCTTCTACAACGCGAAAGTCGTAAAAGCCAAAAACCGCCATTGATAAACCTGCAAAAACCTCGTAAACACATTAAACCTCGTAAATCTTGTAACAAGAGCATCTATGACTACCTTTATGAGTTTTTAGCACAAATCCGACTTCAATGCACAAGTATTTCACACCAATACACAAAGAATACACGGTCGGTCTCGAGCTTCTTAAAAACCCGTGAAATCACAGAGAAACTCAGTCGATCGGAGAGGGGTTTGGGCGTATCGTGGTCGGAAATCGATTGCAAGGTTGGGGGTGAGGTCTGATTGTGGAGGAGATGACCGGAGGTGGTCGGGAACGAGTTTCCGGCGAGGTTTAGGGGCGGTTAGGGTTTTCTGGTTTGGGAATCGTAAACGCAGAGGGGAGGGGGTGATGGGGATCGTAAATGGGGAGGTTCAGGGGTTTTGATAAATAAAAGCTTTCACTAAGACCCCTCATGTTTAGAATATATTTTAAAAATGCCCAAACCTCAAATAAATGATAATTCACATAAAAGTTTGTTAATTTTGAAAATTTGAGAACTGCAAAACTTCCCCTCAGACTCCTGCCCCGAGTATCTGATCATGATCATAAAATTTAAATTTTAATAATTCAAAGACTTGACAAAAATAAACCATAAAAAAAAGATAACCTAATTACAAAAATTAAATATTCACTTGCCTCGAAGCTGATGTTTTTCATGGATCATACCAGACAAATCTTTGACTGAGGAACCCTTTTCAGCTTCCGTTACTTGACGCTCTAGACGATTGCTCAAAATTTTGAAATCACATAAACTCACATCCAGAAAAAAAAAATTAAAGTGCTTAAATATGGTACATAATTACCGTCATGTTTAATAGTCCCCACACCCAATTGTTCATAGCAAAACCTACCCAACCTCAGAGTTTATTGAGGATTAACAAACCCCCAACTTGAGAAACCATGCAACAACGCTATGACTACCACTTATTCTTAATTATCAGTTGGTGATCAGGTCGGCCGCATAAGCACGCAGAGAAGACCAAACTCAATAATTTATTTATTTTTATCATCATTTTTTTTATTTTCCTTTTTCTTTTCATTTTTCTTTTTCTTTTCATTTTTCTGTGGTGTTGTCATAACAGCAGAAACATGGCGTGTGAGAGAGTGAATACTAGGTGAATACCACTCTCAACCCGTTTTTGCTGGGACTCGGTCTTTTAAACTATCTAAACCAGGATGGAAAACTAAACATATATAGAAGTTAAGTTTACTGCACTTACATGGATGATCATAGTTTTTGATTTAGCTTACCGAAACATCATCTTTGAGTCGTCTTTCACTTCTGCCTTACACGTGTTAGTCTCCGATCGTCTTGGGAATTTATATCACTTCCTACCAACTCAAGGCAAACAAAAGACATCATAAAAACTCAAACATATATTTTTCATATTTTCTGAAACAAAGATATTTCTTCCCCTGTTTTTATGAGGCTTTTGAAATATAAACACCTTTTTTTTTAAATTTTAATAATAATAAAAAAATTACAAACAAATTTGATCAGATCATTCCTCGAAGGCAATCATCCTTAGGCCTTCGACATACATTTCAAAATTGGAACGAGGAAGGGGTTTTGTAAACAAGTCAGAAACATTTTGATCTGAACTTACCTTTTCCAACTGAATCAACTTCCTATCATAGAAATCACGTATAAAATGTACCTTGATGTCTATATGCTTAGTTTTGGAATGTTGAACAGGATTTTTCACAATTTGCAAAGCAGCAACATTATCTCAGAAGATTGGAGTGTTTGTGAATTCCATACCGTAGTCAGTAAGATGATTTTGAATCCATACTACCTGTGAGCATCCGGCTGATGCTGCCACATATTCAGCTTCGGCAGTTGATTTTGACATGGTATGCTGCTTCTTACTTTGCCAAGAGATGAGTCTGTCTCCCAAGTACTGACATCCTCCAGTTGTTGATTTCCTGTCAAGATCACTACCACCATAGTCACTGTCAGTGAGAACAAACAATTGGAAATCAATATTCTTTGGGTACCAAAGTCCAAGCCGAGGCCTGCCCTTCAGATACCTAAATATACGTTTAACAGCAGCTAAATGAGAAAGTTTAGGATTAGCCTGATAACGTGCACACACACACACTGCATGCATGATGTCTGGCCTGCTTGCTGTTAGGTACATGAGAGACCCGATCATCGAACGATACAAGAATTCACTCACTGGTTCCCATCTACATCTGCTTTCAGTAACGGCCGGGAATCCATAGGAGTGGAGATTGGCTTTGAGTCCTGCATCTTGAATTTTTCCAGAATCTCATTCACATATTTTGCTTGGTGAATAAGAATCCCAGATTCATCTTGTTTTACTTGTAATGCCAGGAAAAAGTTCATCTCTCCTTGATCACTCATCGCAAACTTCTTCCTCATGATTTCTTCAAACTCGGTGCACAATTCTTCATTTGTAGATCCGTAGATGATGTCATCTACATACACTTGCACCATGATGATGTCATCATTCACCTTCTTGCTAAACAGGGTTTGATCAACCACTCCTCTGATGTAACCATTCTCTACCAAATGCTTGGAGAGAGTCTCATACCATGTCAGTGGAGCTTGATGCAAACCATACATGGCTTTATCCAGCAGATATACATGATCTGGATGTTCTTCATCCACAAACCCTGGTGGTTGACCCACATAAATTTCTTCATTCATGTCAGCATATAGGAATGCTGTCTTCACATCCATCTGATGCACCGTAAAGTTGAGATATGTAGCCACGGCAAGAAATATACGAATTGCTTCTAGTCTAGCTACCGGTGCATACACCTCATCATAGTCAATTCCGTGCACCTGTCTGTGCCCTTGAACGATCAGCCTCGCCTTGTTCCTCACGATTATACCCGTATCATCCTTCTTGTTTTTGTACAGCCACCTTGTGGGTATAACCTTCTTATCTTCTGGTTACTAGTCGCCACACTCCCAATTTTACGAATTGATTCAGTTCATTGTGCATCGCCTCCATCCAGTTTGGATCTTTTAGTGCAACCATCACATTTGGAGGTTCTATTTGGGAGATGAAACAGGAGTACATGCAGTGATTTATGTTCCCTGTGCGGCTTCTAGTTGTGACTCCTGCTGTCACCGGTCCAACCACATTGCTGAGTGGATGATCTCTGTTGATTCTAGTGGTTTGGACATCTGGCACTGAAACAGAAACAGGCAGGTTAGTATCATTAACAACATTATTCATACCTTGGGTTTCAGGCTCCCTCTGATCATCATGAGTTCCTGACGGTTCTGGAACATCCACAACATCATCCTTAGGAGCTGTTTCTGATACACTATCTCCGACATTTTCAACAGATGGCCTCACTTCAGAAGCTGGAGTAATGATGTCTTCTTCGTCTTGATTAGGAAACATGTTGGATTGTCTTCCATCCAGTCAACATCAAATGCCTCGATTATCAGTTTGGTGGTTTTGTTATAGACCCGATAAGCACTATTTGCAGAATATCCAACAAAATAGCATTCATCAGCTTTCGCTTCGAATTTCCCCACATCCGATTGAATTAGGACTGTGCAAGGACACCCGAAAGTCTTGAAGTATCCAACCCTTGGCTTTTCTCCATAGATGATCTGATAAGGCGTCTTCTCGTGTCGCTTGTTCAGAAGTAATCGATTCTGCACGTAACAAGCAGTGTTGACTGCTTCAGCCCAGAAGAAGATTGGTAATCTTGCATCACATAGCATGGTTCTAGCTGCTTCAATGAGAGTTCTGTTCCTTCTTTCAGCAACACCATTTTGTTGAGGCGTGTATGGTGCACTGAATTGCCTTTCAATACCTTTTACTCCACAGAACATGTTCAATTCAGCATTCTTAAATTCTGTTCTGTTGTTTGTTCTGATAGCCTTCACCCGTTTTCTCAACTGATTCTCTATAAGAGTGATGAACTGTTTCACAAGTGCTGGCGTTTCATGCTTGAATGATAGAAAGAAAACCCAAGCAAAACGGGAGAAGTCATCCACAATCACCAGACAATACGAGAACTTGCTGATGCTCTGAACTTGCATTGGGCCGAAGAGATCCATGTGTAGTAGTTACAATACCGATGAAACAGAATTGACAGTCTTAGGACGATGCGGTAATCTGTGCTGCTTCCCCTTAGCACATGCGACACACTTCTCTACTGACGAAAAATCTGTTATAGGGAGGTTCCTTACATGCTCTCCCTTTGCCAGCTTTGACAGATTCTTCATATTAGCATGCCCTAGACGACGATGCCATAACAAAGCCAGATTTTCAGTTTGCTTTGAGATAAGGCAGGCTTCTTCTGACATTGGAGGATTTCCCAAGTTGAGAAGATAAGAATTTGCTCGTCTTGGAGTACGCATCAGAATACACTCCTCAGGAATCTTCACACCGGGCATGAGAATAATACACTCCTTGCGGTTGAATAATACAGAAAAGTCTCTATCACAGATCTGAGAGACACTCAGCAGGCTATGTGACAGCTCCTCCACATAATGTACGTTAGAAAAAGATAAGTTACCACTCTTAACAACACCTTTCTTGCTGATTCTACCAACAACACCTCCAGCAAACGAAACGCCACCTCCATCAAAGTCTTCTACCTCTTCCAAAAGCGATAAATCTCTGGTCATATGTCGGGAGCAACCACTATCAACATACCAGAGATTGTTGACAGTTCTTCTCGGCTGTCCCTACATGGATCAAAGATTAATTAGAGTCAGGTACCCAGGCCATAACAGATCTGGGCACACCTTTGGAGTCAAGGTAGTAAACTAATTTGAGGGACATTCCTGTTTTTGATTCAGTCACACTCAAGCTTTGAGTGTTGACTTTTGGTTTCCAAACAGGGTGTTTCTGTGGTTTCATCACATTTGGTGAGTTCTTGACTGACACATCTTTCGTTTGTGGTGATGTGGCATGTTTACCAGCTGGCTTTTTAACAGGTGTCCACTCAAGTTTCAGTTTTGTGTAAACAAGTTGTTTTGTTTGAGTGACATCTTTTTGTTTTACAACCTGTTGCTCAACCTTTGCTTTGCCATTAGGTTTATTAACTCTTTTGACTTTAGCTACTTGTTTCTCAACAAATTCTGGTTTTATCTTATCATTCCTTTTGTAAACTCCTTTAGATATATAAGTTGATTTTGGAGTTTTGGCCACATTCCACTTTTCAACAACAGGCTTTGTCACTGGTGCCTTTGTGTTTGAAACTTTAGACTGTTGAGTCTTCATTGGTTCTAAACACTGCTTCGCCTGAGACAAAGCTTGTTGCTTTTGCTTTTTCTTTTCTCCTGTCATCATTTTCTCCAACATACTAGTCCGTGGGTTTTGCGGATAGTATGGTTGAAATGGTCTATTCACACAATTAGCAGCAAAGTGTCCTGGTTTTCCACATTGAAAACAGTTCATGAGTCTAGGTCCATTGACATGGCTACAGAGGTATGAGCGTCTTGGATAAGACGACTTCCATTCTGGCTTACCATCCCATTTGTGTATAACATTGTTTGTATCTTTTTCCGGTTGTGTAATTAAACAAAATTGTTCTGATTTAGATTTGTTTATTCTATTGAAAGTTGGCACAACCTGGGGATAAGGCACAAAATCTTTGGGCTTAGACTCACGACCCACTCTTGTGTTAGGCACACGAATTTTAAAACCATTAACTTTTTCATTAGAATCAGAACTAAGTTTTGATGACAAAGACATGACAGACTGTTTTGACTTGGACATATCAAGTTCTGACACATGTGCCAGAACATCATCCTTAGATAAATTAAGACTAGAACTACTAGACACATGAATCTCTTCAAATCTCAGACATTCAGCATCCTTCTCAGAAATATCCTTGATTCTTACTTCATCTACACAAGAAATAAATACATCAGAAGATCTCACATGATTATTCAAAGATGCCTAAGATGGACCTGCTTCACATGTGGATGTCATTAATCTATCCTGATTACCCAAACCATAAGTCATGTGTTTTTCATTTTCTAATTCCTCTTTTGTCATAGGTTTCACTCCAACCAAAACACTATCTATGGGAGGTCCTGCTTCATGCATTTCAGAATTAGTTCTTTCTACCTGATCTTCTTCATAGATTATACCTATTATGTCTCTAGAGACAGGTTGAGGAACGATATTCTTATTCTTTTCATCGAAGCTAATTCCTATTCCTCCTTTATCCTTTCCAAACCTAACATCAGTGATGCAATTGGACAAAGCCTTACCAGCCTGAAGCATTCTCTTGTTCCTTAACTGGTTCACATCTAGTTTCACTTGCAACTCATTGTTCTTATTTGTAAGGTCATCTACCTGTTTTCTAAGCTCAGCTATTTCTAACTTAGCATTGTCATACAGGACAGACCTTTCACTTGCAAGTGCTTGGTATTTTTCTATGTCTAGTTTCTGTGCTTTGACCTTATCCTCACTCTTTTCCCATCTACCCTTAAACGAACTTCTAGAGCATTGCATGTCAAATAGTTCTATTTCACTATTTTTTCCAAAGTTGTCTAAGGCCAGGAATTAAACGAGCACAAGTGGGATTAGTACATACCTTAGTGTTATCAACCTCGGCTACAAAGGCTTCTTTGTCTTCAACCAGGTTCTCTTCATCAGTCACCACAAATGCATGTTCTTTATCAGCATCATTCTCTATTTGTGCAATCATAGCTCCAGTCAAGCTGAGTTCTTTGATCTATGACGCCCACTGATACTCACCGCAATCCTGTACAACCAGAGCCTTTGCTTCTCCCTTTTCTTTTCCATCAGCAGCTTTCTTCACATTTGCTCTCTCCCTCTTTTGCTTTGTGCATTCCCGAGCGAAATGTCCATACTCATCACAATTGAAACACCTCAGCTTGCTTTTATCAAAACCCATTATGATCTTGTCTTGATCCTTCCAGACGTTTCTTCCAGTCGTTGCCATAAACTTCTTTGCACGAAAGACTGCCATGGCCATTTGCCAGGAGACATCCAGCATCTCAACATCTTCAGGATTTATCTGATTCAGATCACCGGAGAGCATCTCAGCGGGCACTAAAGTTCCAGCCATAGGGGCATGGTAGCTGTTTATGAATCCCATTCCCAGTGCAAAGTTGGGATCATTGGTTGCATTTGCCTCTTCAGAATTGACCATTCCACTTGAACTAGAACCAGCTTGTGATCGTGCCACAAATGCAGTAGACTTTGGGTTGGCACTTGATTCACTTCCAGATGAACTCCCAGCTTGCTTTGATCCCGCTTCTTCAGACAAGAGAGCCTGACTTAATTTTCCAGCCATGCTTAGTGAACTCGGGAGATTCAGCTCCCGTTGCTTATCATCAATCAGCTTCGATTTCAGTTTGTTGATAAGCTCATCAACAGTCAATTCATTCAGCTTGTTGTTATCTTTGATGATTAAGATGTTTGTATTCCAATTCTTGGGCAAGCTGTTTAGAAGCTTCAAATTCTTATCTTCTTGTTCAGGTTCAACATCATAACTCGACATCTCAGTGATTAGGGACACGAATCTCTGTACTTGTGCCTCAAAGGACTCTCCCTGAACGTGATTGAACAGGTTGAATTTCTGCTTAAGCATCTGCTTACGGCTAGCCTTGATGTCAGGGTTACCTTCATATGCTACAACAAGAGCATCCCACAGCTTCTTTGCAGTCTTATACTTCTTAAACCGTTGTGCAATCTCTCATGATTGCATATGCCCTTTCATCCTTGTTGCATTTCTCCCAGTCATCATCAGTGTACTCTGCTTCAGTCTTAAGAACTCCAACTTTTGTTCCTTCAGAGTGTGTGGGAATGAACGGTCCATTAACAACAGATCTCCATAATCTTAAATCAACACTCTTCAAATGGTTATGAAATCTGTACTTCCACTCAAGAAAATTATCTGCTGATGTGAGTCTAGGAGGACGTGTGGTTGATCCGATCTCAAAATCCAATTTCTGATACATGCTCGGTTCGAAATCCATAATGTAAGCTTAGGAAAACCTAAAATTAAAGTCCAAAAGTCCAAAAAGAGTGATTACGATCGCGAACACCCAATTACGATCGAGAACACTCGATTCCGATCACACCAAGGTCGTAAACACCTATTTACGATAAAGACACACAGCGAGTCGTAAACTCCCGATCGTAAATGTTTATTCCGATTGAGACAAATCGTAAACTCCTGATTCCCATCCACACAAGTCGTAAACTCCGATTACGGTTCGAAAAGTCGTAAACTCCGATTACGATGACGGTTTCCGGTAGCGAAATGTCGTAAACACCTGATTCCGACAAAGTACAATCGTAAACTCAACTTTCCGGATCGTAAACTGATAAAAATCCAATCTTTATGTCGTAAACGAGTTTCCGGTGCAGATCTTCAAACAAACCAGTCGTAAACCTTCAAGCAAACCCAGAAAATAATTGTAAACACACAAACCCAGCTGCAAACCGATCGTAAACCCGAAGAACACCTTCAAATCTTCAAAAATCGAACCTTTTTCCAGAAAAACTCGAATTTAATACCATGAGAACCTCGAATCTATGATTCTTGGCTCTGATACCAATTGTAGGTCCGAAAAATCTACCAAACCACGATATTGATATCACAAACAAGTGCGGAATCCTCGTAAATGATTGATTCGAGAAGAAAGTAGATGAAATATACTTGATAAACAATAAAGATCAAATCTTGAATGAAACACAATACTTTCTTGAGCTTAAAAACCGATCGTAAATACAAAGAGTGATGAAGAAATCGTAATCCAAAAAGCTACCCTTGATCATAAACAAGAGGGTTTATATAGTACCCTTACATAACCCTAAGACCAATCATAAACACAAATAACCGGCCCACATGGCCCAATCGAAATCTATCTAAGCCCAATAACTAGAATGCCCGCATCTAATGTTCATGCCTCTAATGTATACCCCAACACCCTCTAAGTCATATTTTGAAAGCTTCTACAGTAGCTGTCATATCCAAGTTGGGGATATCCAAAGCTTCTCGACCAAATCTGGCCACATAGTCCCTGAGGGATTCATCAGATTTCTGAATTATCCTATACAAGTCGCCTGTGAGGTTCTCAAAGCTACTGCTGCAAGAAAACTGGTTATTAAACAGGTTAACTAAGTGTGGAAAAGAAGTAATGGTATTAGGAGGGATACTAAGCAGCCATTTCAATGCTGGTCCTGTTAGCGTTGAGCCGAAACCCTTGCAAAGGCAGGCTTCTTTGATGTTCACTGGGATAGGGTTGATTTCCATCCGTTCCCTATATTGTGCCACATGCTCCTCAGGGTCTGTAGTCCCATCGTAGAGTTTCATGTTGGGGGTTTGGAATCTTTTTGGAATCTCCATGTCACAAATGGGCCATGCAAACCTAGAGACTCTGTGACTGCCTACTGGCACTTCGGGAATTGGCCTGATTACACCGGGAACACTTGAGATCATGTCCTTTACCTCTGAAGCTCCCTGGCTATAGCTGGGTTGATACCTGCATCCTGCACAGCTCCTTGGTCAGGGTTAGTATAAAGATTATCAAAATTGTTACCAGCCCAGGGATTACGAGGATGGATCTGGGGTCCATATTCAGTATCTCTAAGGATAGTTGGCTCAATTGTGGTTTCCACTTGCATGGGGATGAAATCTCCCTCATGCATCTCTTGAGATGACCCTGGGAACATGCCTGCAGAGACAGAAGGGTTAGAAAATAAGGATCCTTGGGGATCCGGAGCAGCTCGGAAGCGGATCGGGTATTCCGGGAATGGTTGGGTTGAAGGTCATCGTAGCACTTGAGTAATAGGTGCCCCTGACTGCTGGCTCTAAGGCTCTTGAAAGTTTGACGTCATAAACCGCTGCAGTTGAGGTACAGGTTGTTGTGTTGAGATTCTCGGCATCTACACACTTGAAAATTCGGCCGGTTGCTGGCTGGAGCACCTTGGTGACTGCTGACTTCCATATCCTCTGTAGTAAGATTCTGGGGGCTGCTCGGAGTAGAATCCGGAGTACTCTAGATCTATCACCCTGTAAGTCTTCTGATGCTGAGAGCCCGAGAATCCTGTAGTAGTAGCCGTTGTAACACCTGATTTTGGAGCAGTAGAGGGATTTGCATTCTGTTTTGGCTGCTCCGATATTTCTGGAGAGTCAAAACCGAGTGATTTCGGTATCAAAGGGCTGGTTCCCTCCACTGGTTTCTTCGATTTCTTCAATTCCATGATCTCCTTCATCATTTTCTCATTGGTTTTGGCTTGCTCATCCACGCGAGTCTTCATTTGCCTGATCAAAACATACAAATCATTATTAGAAATAGCAGGGTTAGTAGACATACCTTGAGATCCAGTAAAAGTGGGATATTCCACTCTTTTAGCATCGGTGTGAGTCGTTTTCTTTGTCATTAGGGGGAGAGCAGCGTTAACAGTTGGTTTTGTGGATGGAGTAGATTTCGAAGTAATCTTCAGTTGAGTTGACATTAGGAAGAAGATCAAGGCTCTTAACGAATACAAACACCACTTGCCCCACGGTGGGTGCCAAATTGTTTTGGTCAAAAACTGTCTAAGCAATTAGTTGATCAAACTTTGTAAGTGAGGTAGCGTGTTTGTTGAATTTAATAAGGAAAATGCAAGTTTGGATGTTGACATGATGATGTAACGAGGGAAAAATCCAGGAATCCCCGAGTATCCTCAAGGATCCTAGCAAAAAACCTCGGGAGTCGGCTTAAAGTGCCTGCTGCCTGAAACTTTTATATAATCAGAAAGTGTTCAAGTACAAATGAAGAGAGCTCGAGTTCTAAGTGTTACAGGGAATTTTGATAGCAAGTATCATGTGTTGTGTGTAAACCTAGAGCTCAATATATAAAGATTACATCGCAACTAATTCTCCTAAAAACTAGCAACTAACTCCACGTCTTCCCACTAGTCGTTAATGGTCTACTCAGTCCACATTTCTCATCAACTGACCGGGTCTTTAGGACACGTGAATTATATCGGAGATAATCTGCAAAAATAAACAAAAAGGAAATAATTGTTAGCTAAAAATAAATTTCAGGATCCTTACAGTGAAGTGCTTGTGTGCTGCTCGGCATATCCTGAAATCCGGTACCAACAAACTTATCATCAGTGTGTGAAGCTTCCCACACCTTGGGGAGTTGTAAGAATATTGAGCGATCAACAAGAAGCTAAAGACTGCTACACTTCGGCTATGAAGAATACCATTAAGCCATGGCCAGCATAGAAATTAAAGGACCAGCACGGAGAATTCGGATGACAAAGGAATTAGAGATCAAAGAAGTTCAGCTAAATCCTAAAGATCCCGAAATCAAAGTGCTGGTAGGAACCATTATTTTTGAGGATACTGAAGAGCAGCTCGTGAGCCTCCAGAAGTCCAGAACTACAACATTCACATGGAAACACGAGGACATGATAGGTATATCTAAAGATAATACTACTCATAAACTTGGTATAGATGAATCTTTCAGGCCCATACATCAAAAGAGAAGAAAGTTCGCTCCTGAGAGAAACATCATAATCCAAGAGGAAGTTGATAGGCTGCTCAAGTCAAAGATGATCAGAGAAGTTAAATATCCTCGATGGCTGGCTAATGTGGTGGTAGTCTAGAAGAAGAATGGCAAGTGGAGAGTGTGTGTGGATTACACGGACCTGAATAAGGTCTGTCCCAAGATCCATTCCCCTTACCACATATTGATTCAATGGTGGATTCCACTGCTGGGCATGAGATGCTAACTTTTATGGATGCATCCTCAGGCTTCCAACAGATTCAGATGGAGCCATCAGACCAAGAAGAGACAGCCTTCATGACACCCACATGTATTTATTGTTATATTGATATGCCCTTTGGTTTACGAAATGCAGGTGCCACATACCAGAGGCTTGTCAATATGATGTTCAAAGACCAACTGGGGGACACAATGGAGGTATACATAGATCATATGGTAGTGAAGTCCAAGAAAGCTAAGGATCATCCTAGGGATCTCGAAGCTGCTTTCGATATCGTGGACCAGTTCAACATGAAGCTGAATCCTTCCAAGTGCCACTTTGGTGTGAGAGCCGCAAGTGCCACTTTGGTGTGAGATCCGGCAAGTTCTTAGGCTATATGGTCTGAAAGAGGGATAGAAGCCAGCCCTGACCAAATCCAAGCAATCATAAACTTGAAGTCTCCAACAAATGTTAAATAAGTTCAAATATTGACTGGAAGAGTAGCAGCACTTAACAGATTCATATCAAGATCCTCTGAAAAAAGCAAAGAATTCTATGATATATTGAAGAAGAACAAGAAGTTCGAATGGGGTGAGAAGCAAGGAGCTGCTCTGAGCTCCTTGAAAGAATACTTGTCATCTTCTCTACTACTGATGCAGCCGGTCAAAGGGAAGCTGCTCTGAGCTCCTTGAAAGCATACTTGCCGCCTAGGACAATTTATGACTATTTCACGTTTTTGATTTCTTTCGGTTTATGACAAGTATGTATGGATTTTATATTCTTTAAAGTTTACTAATTTTCTGAAATTAATGCGGTTAACTACATGGTTTAGGTTTATGATTAGTGATTGATTCTTGCTCTGCTTGTGGATGTCTTCCAGTTTGAGTAGGGTAGTTATGATTGTGTGACTGTGTGTTTACGATTTGACATGTTTGCTATTTGGTAATCATAGGATCAATTATTAGTTATTTGCTTGAATTTTGTGGGCTGCTATCCTTAGACAAGCCGGAAGGTGATAAGGGTATCGATTAGTCGGGTTGGTTAACTAATTAGGATCAAAATGTCCCAAAAGGAAATTCCCTAGGTTAGTTAATTAATTTGATAATTATGTTAGTTGTAGAACTTTGGTGAGGCTTCGTCTATCTTAAGGTGCACTAGAGTCGGTCGAAGGTGGTTAGGATAGGTGGGTTGGGCCGAACTTAAAAGGTGAACCAATTGTTCAAGCACTAGAATAATAAGTTAGGGACAAGCCGGGAGGTGACCTAACCAATCAGTGAGTGTATTTGATTCTTAGGATTTCCTATTGCGTCACACCTGGTAAATGGTCTGGGGTCCACTAGGGTGTTCTTAGAGTTGTCATTAGGATCCTGATTCCACCATCTTTGTCATAGCCGTTAGAAGTCAATAGCATGATTTAGGAGTCTAGGCCTAGGTGGTACTGTTTCTCTCATCTGGTTTTCTCTTACGTTTTCTCTGCTTCCGTTAATTGGTTAATTAGTTAGTTTAGTTAATTAAATTCCTAAATTCAAAAACCCAAATTTTACTCAGTATTTCCTTTCTTAGCTCCTAGGTTGAATCTTGTTTATAGAGTGTCGTAGGTTCGATATCCCGGTCTTCCTTAGCTTTACTATAATCCGATAGGTACACTTGCCTTTAGGGTTCGGTTAGTTAGGATTTTCGGTAAAATTAGGTGTGTCTAGGTCTAGGATTAGGTCTTGGATACTTTATTATTTTTAGGTGTAGTTCGAACACATCAAGTTTTTGGCGTCGTTGTCGTGAACACTTGCAATAGCAAGATTAACTTAGGTCGTGATAGGAAATTTGAGTCTTTTCATATTTGTGTTTAGAGTTTTAGGTTTCATTTCTGGGTCGGAATTTTAGGTTAGTTTATTTTATTCTAATTGTTTTAATTTATTTATTTTGTATTGTATTTTGTGCTTTTTTCGTGTTTCTCTCCATGGCCACAATTGATCTACCGAGGTTCATCGTTAAACTCCAAGAGTTCGCGGATGATGATATAGTTGACGAGGATGCATACACCTCGGATCCCATTTGGGATTGTTCAGATGATGAGGACAACATAGTATGGGATGACAAGTGTGAGGATGAGGTCGCAACCATGACAACTACTAAAGAAGCAGCGGAAATAAGACTTGATGAGGTGCTTCATGAGGTTGATTCGAATGAATTATTTGAAGCACAAATGATAGAGATGTTTGGTGAGGAGTGGATGACGATGTCACCGGTGATTAAAGAGGAGGAGGATTGGTTCGACCTGGAGGGTGATTTGAAGGAGCTAGAAGAGATGTTATACGGTGAACCGACCGTTGAGGGTGAATATGTCCCACCCGAGGAAGAATTGTGTGAGGACACGGTTGTTGGTAATCTATCTAGTATTGATGATGATCTTGTGTTTAGTCCAAGTGTGGGGACATCAAAGGATGTAGGTTGTAAGAATGACCCGAGGTTGAGCTTTATTGTAGTTATTAAGTTAATTCCGGGTAGGTTTAAACATTGGTGGGTTGACTGGTTACTTGGTGTGATTTTTGGAGGTTGGTTAGTTACTGCCCTTGGATCTTTAAACGATCTGATGATTAGGGGCATGGTTAGGAAGAACATTAAGGAGAAACCCCCTGATAGTGTTAATTGAAAACTCGGGGAAGCTCGAGTTGTAAATTTATGTAACTTATTTATTTGATTTTGCTTTATTTTGCATTTCGGTTTTGTCGTTTTGCGGTCGTGTTTTCAGTGTTTGCAGGAAATTCGGGCGATTCAAGATGATGAAATTGTGTTGGAAGAGTCCAAGTTCCAAGTGAACACGTTTCAACTTGCTTTATTTATTTTTTCTTATTCTTATTTATTCTTATTTTTCGTGATTAATATTTGTTTTCGTCTTGCTCTTGAATTTAATGGAGGACCTACGGACCAAGCTCGCATGTCATTCATCCAACTCACAAATCAGGGGAGTTTGTTACATTCGTTTTTTTAATATTATTTTTCATTTGCATTTTTTATTTTTCTTTTTATCGTTCGTGTACTTTTATTTTTAGTTTTTTTCTTTTCTTTTTATTCTAATCTCACATTGGGGACAATGTGTCGTTTAAGTGTGGGAATTAGAAGTCTTGCATCTTATTTTTCTTTTTAACGTCTTAGTTTTTATTTCGATGTATTTTTGTCTTTAAAAAAATCAAAAAAAATTGAAAAATTCAAAAAAATGTTCTTGATTTATGTTGCAATTAAATGGAAAATGATAGTACAACTGGGGTTTAATTGTCTAATTAAATGTGGTTAATTGTAATATATAATAATTAATTAGTTGATCTTAGATAGTTTCGATATATTCGTAGGCCCAACTGACTAAATAGGCTTAAAAATCCTTGTGCATCATAAGAAAATTAAATCAATAAAATGTGCTTAATTGATATGTAAATCATAAAAATTTAGTGGGTTCCCTTCTTAGGTTGATTGAGGATTCCGAAACTGTTATAAAAAAAATTGCATCTTTAATATTTTCATATGTGTATATCTTTTTAGTAATTTAGGCACACATTTATCTTTTTGCGAAAGTAAATTCAGTAAATAGTGGCGCCTCCGCAAGTCCATTCCACTTGTTTGAGCTAGAAAAAAAACTATAGAATATAATACTAAAGCCTATGTGTTTCCCTTCGGGATAGCGACTTGAACGATACGTCTCTAGGTTAGGTAATGGGCTAAATACCCTATGTGTTACCCATCGGGCTCGCTACTCTGTTGATGCTCCTCTAGGTGAAGTCCAAAAGAAAAAAAAAGAGAAACAAAAGTAGCTCAAATAAAAAAATTCATCCACTCATTCATGAAATTCCACTATTAAAAAGATATATATGTACATAAATGTTAAGATGCATTAAAACAGAAATATAAAATGGAATTAAGATTAATTGAAAGGCTTAAGTGTGGGACCCATTAGTCGATTGAGTTGCTAAAGAAAACTAATTTGATGCATTTGGGGCTGAACGGTTGGTGGTTGGGTTTAATCGGATCGAAATACCCGTAATCGAGCTAGGCTAATGCTAAAAGTTTATTGAAATCTGCAATTGAATAATTTGTAAGTTAGAAATTGGATGCCTGGTTATGATTCCATTTGCAGTATTTTTCGGGGACGAAAAAAGAGTAAGTGTGCGGATGTTTGATGTGTTGCAAACACATCATGTTTTCCCGTGTAAATTGTATAATATTCGAGTCAGTTTTGAGTCATTTTTATTTAGTTTTTATCTAAGTTATAGTATTTAAGTCTTAATGTGGTATTGAGTCATCTTTATAGATTTTGGTGTGAGTTTAAATAATTATTTGAGTCTCGTATTTAGTTATGTCAATGTGCTCAAGATTGTTCAAACATATTTGGTTGTAGGTTGACATAAGAGTCAAAGGGGATGGTATGAAAATACATTAAAGTTAGATGGCAAAAAGAGTTAAATACAAAGTTAAGGGGGCTGAATTCTAATTGTATAAAAGATTCATTTTTTTTAGAATTCGATAAGGGACGTGAGTTTTAAGATAAAGCAACAAGAATAAATAAATAAATAAAAAAGAGATAGGTCATCAACAATTTAAAAGGAGAATACAATCTGACACAACTTAGAGGGGACTTGCACGTGAAAGAAAACCCACAGATATATAGAAGGCTTCGATGGAAAAAAAAAGAAAGAGCAGAACCCTACGGGGAAATAGATTCGAACGGCAATTTTTAAGGGAGTTCGACACAAAAAAAAGAAAAAAAAACCGACGGCAGGGAACTCGAGAGAAGAAGGATAATCAAGAAGGAAGCGCTCCGGTTAATCATTCGATTTTGAATTGGTGATTCGGGTTCTTTTCTATTTTAGATTTCTACTCTGTAATTAACTTAGCACTATGTTTTTCTGTCAAGATTCTTAATTTATGTTTGATTTTGCTTTGAACATGGTCCTAGGCTAAGCACATAGTGCCGTCTAGGCCAATTTATGACTATTTCACGTTTTTGATTTCTTTCGGTTTATGACAAGTATGTATGGATTTGATATTCTTTAAAGTTTACTAATTTTTTGGAATTAATGCGGTTGACTACATGATTTAGGTTTATGATTAGTGATTGATTCTTGCTCTGCTTGTGGATGACTACATGATTTAGGTTTATGACCGTGTGTTTACGATTTGACATGTTTGCTATTTTGTAATCATAGAATCAGTTATTAGTTATTTGCTTGAATTTTGTGGGTTGCTATCATTAGACAAGCCGGAAGGTGATAAGGGTATCGATTAGTCGGGTTGGTTAACTAATTAGGATCAAATTGTCCCCAAAATGAAATTCCCTAGGTTAGTTAATTAATTTGCTAATTGTGTTAGTTGTTGAACTTTAGTGAGGCTTCATCTATCTTAAGGTGCCCTAGAGTCTGTCGAAGGTGGTTAGGATAGGTGGGTTGGGACGAACTTAAAAGGTGAACCAATCATTCAAGCACTACAATAATTAGTTAGGGACAAGCCGGGAGGTGACCTAACCAATCAGTGAGCGTATTCGAATTTTAGGATTTCCTATTGCGTCACACCCGGTAAATGGTCTGGGGTCCACTAGGGTGTTCTTAGAGTTGTTATTAAGATCCTGATTCCACCATCTTTGTCATAGCCGTTAGAAGTCAATAGCATGATTTAGGAGTCTAGCCCTAGGTGGTACTGTTTCTCTCATTTGGTTTTCTCTTAGGTTTTCTCTGCTTCCTTAATTGGTTAATTAGTTAGTTTAGTTAATTTAATTCCTAAATTCAAAAACCCAAATTTTACTCAGTATTTCCTTTCTTAGCTTGTAGGTTGAATCTTGTTTATAGAGTGTCCTAGATTCGATATCCCGGTCTTCCTTAGCTTTACTATAATCCGATAGGTACACTTGCCTTTAGGGTTCGGTTAGTTAGGATTTTCGGTAAAATTAGGTGTGTTTAGGTCTAGGATTAGGTCTAGGATATTTTTATTATTTTTAGGTGTAGTTCCGAACACATCAGATTCCTACTGAAATGGTGATGCCGACTGCTAGAACAAGTTGCCAGGATCCCGAGGCTAACTATCAGAAGCTCCTTGAAGATCTTGAAACAGTTGATGAAATCAGAGATCTTGCAAAGTTCAGAATGGCGGTATACTAGCAAAGGATGGCCAAGTCTTACAACAAGAATCTCAGGATCAGTAGGTGTAAAACAATGGAAAGGATCTTACTACTGCATGATTCGGTTAATCGATGAACAAGGATGTAAATAAAGCTTTGCATTATTGATTCACTTAGAGAGTACAATGTAGAGAGAGAAACACCTTGGAAACACACAGTTAAGAGATATGAAATGACAGAACTTCTTAACTCTCTCTAACACGAACTATTTATAGTGCACAACATAACACTGGCAGACCACCCAGTGGACCATTTGGTACGGGCGTACCAATTGGTACGGCGGACCAAGTGGTAGGACCAAGTGGTACGGCGGACAAAGTGGTACGGCGGGTTGCAGTTTTACCATTCCTGATAAATCAACAAATAATTCTCGTCCTGCTTAATCAACTGAAAATCTAGCTGCTTTGTTATCCGCTTTCATACCATCTTCGTCTGGATCCATATTTAGTCAAATTGGTAATTCTGGTTTGGTTATGGATGATCTAAAACAGATAGATGATGATCAGCTACATAAATAAGATTTGGATTGGCAGTTTTCCATGCTTGTTGAAAGAGGACGAAGGTTTATGGATAAAAATGGCAATAATTCTATTATTCAAGGAGGCAAACTAGGCTTAGATAAGTCTAAACTGAAATTTTACAAATGTTCCAAATTAGGACATTTTGCTCGATAATGCAAGCAATCTTCTTCTAAACCAAGTACTTCGGATAATCATGACCATAATAAAGATGCAAAAGCACTGGTGGCCCAGGAAGGATATGATGGGCTAAGGATTTTCCAGATGAATCTGCATTTTTGGTTCATTATCCAGAAAATTATGCATTGATGGCTACTATGCAAGTTGAATCAAGTGATTCTGAATCACAAACAAGTGAGTCTGAAACAAGTGATTCTAAAGTTAATGGTTATGAGTCAACATGTGAATTTTATGCTAAAAAAGATAGAAAGATTCGGGAATTGATTCAAGAAAAAGAAGGGTTGGTTGTTTGTATGAAGACAAAGGAAGAAGAATTAGAAAGTCTCAAGAAGAAGTTTGAAGATTCTGACGAGATTCTCAAGATAAATGAGAAATTAGTCAAGGAAAAGAATGTTATGATGGAAGAGTTTGTTGAGCTTCAGACAAAATTGGATGAGTTGGTTAGGGCAGATAAAGAACAGATTTTAAAGTTGCAAACTGAGAATGAAGAATTGATTAAAAGTGTTGAGAAGTGGGAGAATGAAGCAAATGATGTCATTGGTGATTTTGATGCCTTGTTTCAGAAATCAACTACAAGAGTAGAATCACTGAAGAAATCTTATGACGAACTCAAGAAAGAGTTTGATGAAGTTACTGCTGCAGAAAACCAACATCGATTGGTTCATTCTGAACTACAAGACAAAGTTATCAGTTTGAAAGAAGAAAATCAATTGCTGAAAAGAAATATTGAGATTCATGAGGGCAGGGTGAAGAAAATTACCCAAGAAGTGTATGATGCCCATGATCAGATGCGACAAGAGAAGTTGTTGTCTAATAGAGATTCGAAGCAATTGATTGATTCAAAAAAAGCATTGTGTGAAGCTCAAAGGAAAATCTCTGACCTGAATGTTGAAGTTTTGGATCTGAAGCGACAATTGAATAATTTGAACAATTCACATTCTTTCACAAGTTACTTGTGCAAAGATGAGAATTTCAAGAAGGTTTTTGGAAGCGAAGAGCATAATCAAATTCCACATCCAGTTATTCAATCTGATGCTCTAGTTGATATTCATTCTTTTGAAATAACTGGATATTATTCTGAACTTGTGTCTAAGAATTCTGAAAAGAAGAAACCAAAGCCTTCAAACACGAAAGTGGACTCTTCAATATCCGGTGCACCTACATTTGTTAAATCTGTTTCTGGTGGAGTTGGTGTCAATGCTCAAGACATTTCTGATGATAGGTTGGTGGAGAAAGATGAAAAGATGGGGTCTGAGGAAGAATTGGCTACTGAGTTGGTAACATCTAACAACTTGAAGGGTATTAAAGCTAAATTTACTCAATTTGCTCAAGCTGGATCTTTAAAATCTCAAGTTGAATTGTAAAGATTACCAGGTTACATACGTTCCGGTTTGGGTAATACAATCAGAGGTTTGAGAAGAATGCCAAGAACAACATGCCAAAGAAAGCTCCAAAAGAAAAGAAAGACACTAGTTTAGAACAAATTTATCATTTGGCCCAGGTATTCATTTCAACCATGGAGAAGGGATTTGGGGGAAAGCAAAAGAAGAAGGATTCGTCTGCAAGTTCTCCGAAAGAATCTTCTTCATTTGGTTTAAATGCTACTCCTCAAAGTCCTACATCTAAATGTGTGCATTCTAACCTATTTCAAATTTTTGATGATATTTCTGATGATTATGAGTCTATTGAAAGGTGTCATTCATTTCAGGGCAAACCACAATCTAAACGATCATATCGTTTGTGCTATCAATGTCGCCAAAAGGTACATATGGCATTGGATTGTCCTGAAATTGCCAAAAGAACATTTTCAAACAAATCTGCCAAATTTATTGATGAATCAGACAAAATTATTACTGAGTCTACACCTTCCAAATCAAAATCTAAAATGAACCAATTTTTCAAGTTTGATTCTAGTGTTGGTGGGTCATCACAGGATGATGAAGACCATTTTTTTGCCAGCGTACCAAAACCTCTCAACGTACCAAAATCTTCGACGTACCAATCTACATACCAGACCAAATCAGCGGACCAAACCAACTCAGCGTACCAGTAGCGGACCAAAATAAGCTACGTACCAATTTGGTACGGCGTAAATGCCAGCGTACCAGAAAGTAACTGTCGCGTACCAACGATAAAGATTGCCTAGCGTACCAACAACCAGCGAACCAGAAATCTATGAAGATTGCCTAGCGTACCAAATAAACATGTGTTCATCCAGCGTACCATCATCATCATCAGGCGTACCAGCAGTGTACCAAACAGAAATCGACAGATTTTTCGTATTTTTGACTTTTGGGACAGGAATTTGGATCAGTAAGGTGCGAAAACACTGTAGGAACAGCCAGAAATAATTTTTGACCTCGGAATCACTCAGAATTGAGAAAAATTGATGAAAAATGAAGAGAAACCCAACTTTTTCTCTCTAAAAATTCGAAAATGACCAAATCAAGGCAGTAGAGCAACCTGAATTTCTCTGATACCACTTGTAAAACCACGGAAAGGATCTTACTACTGCATGATTCGGTTAATCGATGAATACGGGTGTAAATAAAGCTTTGCTTTATTGATTCACTTAGAGAGTACAATGTAGAGATAGAAACACCTTGGAAACACACAGTTAAGAGATATGAAATGACAAAACTTCTTAACTCTCTCTAACACGAACTATTTATAGTGCACAACATAACACTGGCGGACCACCCAGCGGACCATTTGGTACGGGCGTACCAATTGGTACGGCGGACCAAGTGGTACGGCCACCTTGGTATGTTGCCACTAAGACTCACACAAACGCTCTAGTCTAGATACAATACACGAGACACATCGTAGCATAGGAATATGCTCTAACAGAAGGTTTCAAGTAGGATACTTGGTGCTTAGAAAGGCTTTTTAGAATACTACCAATCCAGTTGATGGGAAGCTTGCACCTAAGTGGGAGGGTCCTTACTTAGTTGATTCAGAAGCTGGAAAGGGGGCATATAGATTGGCTACTATGGAAGGTGAGCTGCTCCCAAGAGCCTGGAACGCGATTCATCTAAAGTCATATTTTATGTAAATGCCCTAAGGATCCTCTGAGCTTCCTAAAGAATCCTCGTTTAAGCTTCAAAATCTTCAGGTATGTCTTTGATTCTTATTTCAATTTCATATTATTATCTTTATGAAGTGGTTATTGACTTAGGAATCGGAGGGGTGTTAGCCAAGCTAACACCCACCCCTCACCAAGCCTTGAGTGTTTTATAGAAGTTCCGAGCATCCTGTCAGAAGCTAGAGGTTGGTCACCTCTTCTAAGTCTAAAGCATTCTAAATGCAGTCAAAGGTTTAGGAGGTTTTCACCTTCTCGTTCACTAATGGGAATCGCCTGGAGCACATGACCCTCGCCAGGAGCGCACGATGGTGGCCTATGGTTCAAGGTGGTGCGACCAGTCCATCTAAGGGTGGCTGATAATTTCATCATTGTTGGCCATAGAGTGCATCTCAAAAATGGGTGGCAGACGTGCCATCCCAAAAAGGTCCTAAGGTTTTTGGCATTTTCATGTCAACAAAGGTTTAGGAACTTTCGTGTCTCTCAAGTTTTATGGGCTCGACCCCAGTTGGATTAGTCCCAAGTATTATTGAGCTTGACCTCAGTTTAAAAAAGGCTCGGACATATTCATGTCTCAAAAGTTTAAGGGCTTGACCCCAGTTAGCTTAGACCCAAGAATTATAAGGCACTTTATGCCTCAAAAGATTAAGATGAGCTTGACCCCTGTTTGACTCTTTCCTAAATACTCAAGACTCATTTTTAGTTTTATCAGGATTTCATCAAGTCTATCTTAAGGATTCGTGAGGATCCTCAAGGATCTTGACTATTTCAACAGTTGGAAGACTCTCGAACAGGTGACATTGGTAATGCAGATATGATACATTTTTATCACTAACTGAATGTTAGGTATCCCCCACCATTTGGTGGAGTAGATATACCCTTGCCTTCCAATATGGAGGTCAATGGTTCAAATCCCACCAGAAACTAAAATAAAATGATGAATTAAAAATTATAGAAGTGGGTCAGAGGTTTTACCACAGTGGGCCTAAGGGCGGTGGGTTTCCTCTGGGATGGATGTGCAACATAGAGGGTCTTGGTTACTCGCACGACCTGTGGTTGCAGCGTGTCGTGGGTAGCATCGTTTGCCATGATGAGACCCAGAGTAACCGAGTATTTGCCGTTCAAAAAAAAAAACTGAATGTTGGGTGACATCATGGTTTGTTGATTTTAGCAAGTTTTGTAAAATTTAAGTATTTAAATTAGGTAAAGTTACTGAGCATCTTGTAGGATCATTACTGAACTGTTTTTTAGAATTTGCTACATAATCAAAATACAAACGACGCACCATGATAGTCAAAATGCTACTAGATTATATTCGTCATGCAGGAAAATAAAGAAGTTGACCCCAGGCTTCGTCTTGGAACCCAAGATCCCTCCACCTGAGGCCAACTATAGCAAAATATTGTTCGAGAAGCTTGGACTTCGCCTTGAAACTCAAGGTCCCTCCATCCAAGCTTTTATGAGTTAACCTACCATTGTCTTAGTTTCACCACATCATTGTTTAGAAACCACCAACCAACAGATAAAAAAAATGGGCTCTGACCTAGTCAAGATTGCCTTCATCGCCCACCTTCTCCACAGCAGCTTCCACCTCCTTACCCTTACTCTTGTCCTTCCTAGCACCAGCATCTTTATCCACCACCATGATCTCCGGCTCAACCCCCTCAATAGACTTCTCAGCAACCTCGTGCCTTTCAGCCTTCAACCTTTCGAAGCTCTCCTTCTAATCCTGAACCGGCCAGCTCTCTGGATTAAAACCTTCATCCTGTGCACTAGTGGCCATCTCGATCATGCACTTGAGTACACTGATGGCGGCTGAAGACTTTGCATTCTTATCGGCCAGCTTCAAGGCTTGAGCAACTGTAGCCTCCTTCTCCTTGAGCAGCTTCTCATGATAGCGGTTCTTGCTAGCGGCAATTTCACCCATCTGCTCAATGCGGAGCTGGGCTTCATCACGTTTAAGTTCAAAAGCTTCAAGCTTCTGCTCGGCTTCTTCCAGCTTGCCTTCTAGTTCGATTACCTCGTGGCTCAGTTTATCAATACCCTGCGTCAAGTCAATCGGATCAGAATCATCAAGGGAACTATTCTATCTCAAATTTTAACATACTTCTCTATTATTAATGTACACTTACAATGTTCACAACAGCCTGCAGAGAAAGCAGCTTGTTGGCTGCTGCAATAGGAGGGAGGCCATCAAAACTGTCCACATTGATGGTGGCATCAGAGACTTTGCGCTTCTTAGCAGAAGATGTTTTAGATCGAGTGCTGGGGGGCGGAATTTGGGAGCTGAGACATCCTGAGGTGCCTTGCTACTGGTTTCTTCGGTTTTCTCCTTCTTAGCAATTAGGGACTTGAGGTCTTGGAAAGAGAAATTGGAGGCCGAACCTGGAGCTTCATCAAAGACAAATAAGAATTAATTTCACGAAACTATAAAATGCAGCTTAAAACAAGATAAAAGCAAATGCCCTCAAATACCTGCAGACATGGTCTTAGATGGGCTTTGAGATTGTTAAGAGGTAGTCCGAGCACTTGCTGCACCTTCAGGAATGTAGCTTCTTTCAGAAATCGGGATGCTGTAGAGTTCTTGGAGCTTCTTGGAAGAATCTCGGGCAGGTTTGATCAATGCTTCAAATTTAGGAGCTGCAAGTACAAGAATCTAGCGAATCAGTAAAAGAAGTAAAGAATTTATAAAATTGAAGTAGCTCAGGAAACTCTTCCTACCCCTGATGACCCATTTGGGTAGGAAGGTTCTTGCAACCGGTTAAACTTTTTCTTTTGACAAAGAAAAATTGGCATCTCCAGTCATGATCATTGTGAGAAGCCCTAGGAACCATTTGGGCTTCTCCGGTTCTGGTTTTCAGAACAAACCTATTGTTCCCATGGGTACCAAGCCGGTACACTTTGCAAATTTCAGAAACCCCATCCAACCCACGAGTATGATTGAGATGGTGAAGTGAGAAGAGGATTTGCCAAATCATTGGCATGACTTGGGAATAAGCTAAGTTAGTGACCGAAAAGATCTCGTTAACCAAAGGAGGAAACGGAAAGGTCATGCCGATGAGGAAGGGATAGTACAGAAAACAGACCCAATCGGAAGAAATGTGGTCCGCTTTCAGACGAGGGTCATAAGGGTGGAATTCGGCTCTGGCAGGAAAACATAAGGATCGCCGTAACATCTCAATCTTGCGATCGTCGAAGTTGTAGGTTTCTTCCTAAGTCGCCGAAAGTAAACCCTGATCAGTGAACCCGGCGTCCACATTGTCGGGGATGATGGCGCTAGAACGGAGTATCTTCTTGCCCATCGTAAAAGAACTGAAGAAGAATAAGAAGAGAAAAGAACTGACCTGTGGAAATCGGAGAAGCTCTAGGATTTCCGAAAGAGATATGAAGATTATGAAGGAAGGATAAAGCTTTTAAAGCAAAAGATGCCAACGGGAACTTCACTAAGAAGTTGGGTCGAATTAATTTCTCTTTGATCATGATTACGTTGGTGATAAGACTAGAAAATTCAAATTCTTGACAGTTGGCTCCCATGCACCATCCGCCAAAAATTTGGGGGCAATTGTTGGTACCAGATTTCAGGATATCTCGAGCAGCTCGCAGAGGCACACAAGCACTTCACTGTAAGAAACCTGAATTTTATTTTCGGCTAAGGATTGCTTTCCCTTTTGTTTATTTTTTGCAGATGATCCTCGATATGACACACGTGCCCTAAAGACTCGGTCAACTATCGGAAAACGTGGACCAAGTGGACTCTAACGGCTAGCTAGGTGACGTGGGATTAGTTTCTAATTCTTAGGGAGCTAGTTATTATGTAATCTTTTATATATATAGAGCTCTAGGTCTACACACAACACAGAACATTTGTTCTCAGAACTCATTGTAACACTTAATATACGAGCTCACTTCATTTGTACTTGAACAATTTCCGTTATATAAAAGTTTGAGGCAGCAGGCACTTTAAGCTGGCTCCCGAGGTTTTTTGCTAGGATCCTTGAAGGTACTCAGGGATTCCTGGATTTCTCCCTCGTTACATCCTTGTGTCAATGTCTAAACTTACATTTTTATTGTCAAATTCATCAAACACACTACCTCACTTACAAAGTTTGACCAACTAATTGCTTAGGCAGTTTTTGACCAAAACAATAAGTAAATATATATCGAACGAGAGATGGAATGTTAATACGATAAATAAATGTATACCTAACATGAGACAACATGTTAGCATGAATAGTGAATGTATACCTAACATGAGACAACATGTTAGTATGATAGGTAGATGTGTGTCTAACATGAGACAACATGTTAGTATGATGGCCCTGTATGCAAATAACACTCGTAGAGCGGGCTATAGTCCAGGTTTTCTACATGATGCAACCTAGTTCACTATAACCACAGCTCTGATACCAAACTATCAGACCCTGAACTTTCGGTAACGGAGACGTGTGACGTCATGGGATCATAGTGTTGGATACGTTAGAAAAACCAAGTATGTCATCAAAGTTGCAGTGGAAATATGTTAAGACGACATTGTTTTACAATACTGAAATATGATGTGTTCCAGAAATGTTAAGATAGGATGTATGATAAAATAGTTACTCGTCATTGCATTGATCTACCTGCACCTTGATTTCAGACACTAACAGATTTACCCACCTATGTTGTCTTCCTTAAGAAATACCAATGGCATAGAATAACTGACATGTACCCCGTGACTGTTACTGGTGAGTCGGAACTGGAGCGTCCAGCTAGGGCAGGGTTGTCAACCGAAATTGATCTATTCACTAGTTATCGTTTCATTACAGGAACTAAATGAAATCAATTGATGGTGGGATATATAGCAATATGTTGTATAACAAATTACTATGAAAGGGGTATGAAAGAACAGATAATCAATAAGGCGTAACAGTTGTACCATAATATCAAGTAAAAGAATTTGTTTGATCAGATTTCTCCCCCATAGTATTTAAATAGTTTTAAAAAAAGGGGCCGTGAAACTCACTTGATCAAAGTGATGATGAAAGTTGTATTGCGTTGAATGTAGCAAGTAAAACAGTGTCCTAATAATAAATAATAAGACAGTTTTAAGGTACTGTTTCAGTGAGACAACGTTCAGTTACCCAAACGATCCTGGTCGAGTCTTGATGTTTGGAAAACCCGTTTGAAATATTTATCGTTCAAATAAATATTTAGGTTAATGAATATATTTATAGTCGAATAAATATATAACTTGTAGAAATAATTATAAATCAAATAATTATTTAAAGTTTATGAAAATTATATATATTCAGATAAAGTTTTGAACATCGAGACAAATAATAAAGTATTTTATTATTTGAAGTTCACGTTATATATCTTAAGCTTGAGTTCATAATTATAGACAATGATTATATATAAGTCATAGAAATATTTATGCAAATAAATATATATAACTTATAGAAATGATATATGTTTCAATATTCTCAAGATTTTAGAAAAAATATAAATCTTTATATCTTTAGAAATTTATGGCTTTGCCGCTATAAGATACAAATATTTTTCAATCGGGTCTATGGAGATATTCTCGCATTTTTCGGTTGTAATAACTTTAAATAGACATTTCAAGTTATTTAAAAAAATTAGATCTAAAATATTATGAGCACTTAGTTATTAATTATGAGTCCAAGCGCTCGGTATTTAAGAATATATATGTTTTATAATAAAAATAAACCTATTTTTTATAACACATGGTCAAAATATATTCCTTAGTCCAAAATATATTCGTTTATATTGTGACACAAGTACTTAAATATTAACGTTAGTTTAATATATATATATTGTGACACAAGTACTTGGCCTATAATCTTTTTAGTCCTCATAACGATTGTCAAATATATATTGTGACACAAGTACTTAGATATTAACGTTAGTTTAATATTTAGGACGGCTTGTTCATTTATATATATTTAGTGGGTGGAGTGTCAAGACTCGTTTTAGGTGATTATAAATATAAAAAATGAACAACGAAAATTAATTCAGAAGTTTAGACTTTTACCTCTAGCATAGGTTAGGTGATGAACCGAAAGAGGCGAGAATATCTCCATAGACCCGATTGAAAAATATCAAGTTTAAAAGTTTGACCCGAAAGGCAAAATGTAAAGTGGCCTTTTGCGGGCTGTTTTTGGTGGTTTACGGTGATCGTTAGGGGAAAACGTTAAGGCCGTTTGGGAGGTGGCTGGGTGGACTAGTCATTAGTGGAGAAAGGGTGGTGCTGTGGTTGTCCGATGGTGGTGTAATGATGGTGCAAATGTGGCTCTTAGGGCTGTTTTGCACCAAAATAAAACAAAAAGGAAAATGCGTCGATTTTGAAATGGGTGGGACTGGGACTACTTTGCTTTTTTTTCTATCGTTCATTATATATATATATATATATATGTGTGTGTGTGTGTGTGTGTGTGTGTGTTTTGTTCGACCAGAAAGAAAAAGTGAGTCGGGAGTGATCGATGATGATGATCGCGATGGTGAAGGTCACGGTGGTGGTGGCGGCTGTGGGGTTCAACCGGTGGCGGGACTGTGGTGGTGGTCGATGTTGATGGTGATGGAGATGATCGTGATGGTGGTGGTGGTTGATGATGATGATGACGAAGGTGGTGGTGTAGGCTGATGGTGGTGATGGCGTCGAAGTTGGGGTGATGATGGTAGTTCATGGTTGTGGGTAGCGTTGGGTGATGATGGCGGTGGAGTTCGATTGGTGGTGGTGGCGGATTCCGGTTGCGACGGGGAAGAGGGGAGTCGTGGGCTTCGGTTGCAGAGGTGGGAGGTCACCGGTTTCGCCGAGGGTTGCGGTGGGTGGTGTCGGCCGAGAGAGGGAGGGAAAAGGATGGTGGTGTGAGTGTTTGTGTTATGATGATGGGTTTTTAAAGGTGAAGTGGGGATGAGAGGTTGAGTGTTTGTTTGGAGATGGGTGGATGGGTGTGCAGAGATCGAGTGAAGGCGTATTTTAACATGTGCTCATATTGTTTAACCCTAGTTAGGTTAGTTCTCAACCTTAGTTTAGGAATTTAGATGGTGTGGTTAGGAGGTTTAGACGGTGTTAATTTTTATAAAAGTTAACAATTTTCCTAATTATTTTATAAAATCTACCAATATAAATTATAAAATAATTAATTCAAAGTCGATGGAGACTCTAAATGGGGTGAAATGTGGAGAACGGGTGTCGGGCCGGTACTATTCATGTCAGCTCGGTATACGAGGCTTACTCCGATTTTCACGCGGTCCGTTTCGTTATTAAGTAAAATTAGTCAGGAATATTATCTTTGAGCTTAAAAGTGTCGGGGGACCCGTTGGGCTCGATTCGTTTATTTCGCGGTGTTGGGCAGGACGGGGCCTAATTCGTCATACGGACGAATCACACCAAATCGTTCTGGCGTTCTGATCGAGTTGGGTTTCTAAATTATTTACGAGACTTATATATTGATAAACAATTATTATTTTAGTCGTGAATTTAATTATTTTGAAGTCTCTTCTTTTATTTATTTTATTTGCTCGTGTACTGCATACAGAAAATAAATTATTTGTTTAATATGCTTTAAGTTCTAATATCTAACGTAGTCAAAACTAACTAAATTTTTAATTCAAATATTCACTTAAAGTGTTTGTCGGGTGTCGATATGATGTCTTACGACACCGTTTCAAGAAAAAAATATAAAAAGTCATTATATATTTTTATTTTTCTTATTATTAAGATTCCACCAATCACATGGTTGAATTTCCTGTTTATTACGGGTATGATTTTCCAATACGAACGTGGGATTGTCAAGGTTGGACGTTTTCGTGCATAGTGTTCACTAATAATACTATTAAGTCAAGTCATGCACATGTATATACATATATATACGGTCAAAGACCTTGGATTTTTGACGGGTTGTCACACATTCATTAGGTCTTTTTGGAAACTAAAAAATGGAGCTTATGGTTTTGTAATCGAGGTAAAGACCAGTCAACTAGTTGGTATGACCGGCCCTCTTTTTCTATGTAATCATTGTCTTTGTTGGGGCCTCTAGCATCTTGCTAGGGGTTCCTCGTCTTAATATATTCGCCGTTAAAAAAGAACTTTTTTTTATTAAAGTTCTCGTCTTTCATAATTATATAATAGTAGTTATACCAACACGTGTATTACATAAGATGTCTTAAATGATAATATAATTAATAACTTTGTATATGATTATTACTAGTTTTTATTCCTATGTGTTACACGTTTGAGGTTTTTTTTCTAATAAAAGTTATTAATACAATCATAATCTACAATGGTAAATTTTATTAAAATATGTAAATTAAATAAAATTATAAGAATTAAAAATTATACGACATTTATTTATTTCTAGTCATGAATAAAAATTTGTTAGTGAACTGTAATTATAAGAATAAGTAGTTATCTACTCATGAAATAAGGATTTTGTTTATTAAATTGAAATAATTGGTACATTTGAAATATAAACTCAATGAAAGTATAAAAAAAAGTAAATAAAATTAAATAAAATTAAATAAAATAAAATATTATTTTGTATATATGTAATATTAAATTATTTTTTAAATAAAGTATTATAAGCATAATACTATATTGTTTTGAATAATATATTATATATGCAATAATACTATATATGTAATATCCAATAAAATATAATATATATGTAATATAAAATAAAATATAATATTATAAGCATAATACTATATATGTAATATCCAATAAAATATAATATATATGCAATAAAATATATTACATTGAATAAAATATATTATTTTGAATAATATATTAAAATTAATATATTAATATATTAAAGTATATATAATAAAATATATTATTTTTAATAAAATATGATATATATGCAATAAAATATATTATTTTAAATTTAAAGATGTATTAAAAGATATATTTCAAATTAATTTAAAAATAATAAATCTAGGAGGCATGTGGTGATGACATGTGACATGAATGTTTTTGTTTATTATAGATTATAGAATTATAGATTATAGATATAGATTATAGATTATAGACAATAGACTATAGATTATAGATTAAAGATATAGATTATAGATAGATATAGACTAAAGACATAGATATAGACTATAGATAGATTATAGATTACAGATTATATTTTTAAACATAACTTTAAACATAAACATATAAGAAAATAATGGAACAATTTTTAACCAAACACTTGTAAAAAACGAAATAATGAATGTTAAAAAAAATATAAATAACAAATAATAAAGATTTAAGAGTTAGAAAATTATATTTCAAAATAAGATATAATTGAAATCTTATTATAATTTATTAAGTTTATAAAATTATTAGAAAATAAGAAGATTTATATTTTTATGTTTAATTATAAAATTTAATTATTTAAAATCATTAGTATTTAATAGGAGAGATAGTTGGTATTTAATAGGAGAGATAATCAGAGATTTTTTGATGAGGGTGAATGTGATGATGACACGTGACATTGAGGATTTTTGTTACTATATAAATAAAAATTATACCAACATGTGTATTACACGAGACATCTTAATAATATAATATAATTAATAGAGTTAAATTCTATTTTCGTCCCTGTGGTTTGCCGCTTTTGCCATATTCTTAAAAATCGTCATTTTTGTCCCTACGGTTTATGATTTTTACCATTTCACTCCAAGTGACTAACTCCATCAATTTTCTTCTTTAGTTGGTGGGTATTTTAATTAATTTTTAAAGAGAGACTAGATATGGAAGTTCCTAAGTTGATAGACTATTTTTGTGATTCTATTAAAAAAACCAAACCTAAATATATGGGTTCTTATCTACATCTCTCAACGGTAGCCATCTATCGTATCCTAACCCACCACCACCATTTTCTTCACTTCCTCACCACCGTCTGCTACCATCTCCTACCGCCACCACCATCTGCCACAAATGACTACTCACCACCACCATCTGCCACCTCCACCATCTCTTACTTTCTATCTAGGGTTTCGACTCCAGAGTCATCTGCTCCACTCTTCATCCCGATCTTTGTCGCCGCTCGCTTTTTCGGTTGTCACATGTGATTTCATCATCGTTTGCTTACTCATATTGAATCGTCGACGCACCACCACTCTTCGTTTTGACTCCATCGTTAACATCGGCAGTCGATTCTGCAGTTACTGTCGTTCGCCGCTTTCGTGTTCGTTACGAGCTTCAACTTCATCCTCCGACCATCCTACATCTTTAGGTCCCTATTTTATCTCTATTTTGAAACTACATCTATATGAAATTAGTATTTCAGTCTGGTACTTGTATTTGTAAACGTATTGTCAACGTATGTTGATTTTCTTTTCATTGATAGTCGGCTGTTGAAGAAGGGTCTCTGGTTGGATTTTTGCGAGGTTTTAAAGAGAAGGTATTTGGGTTTTGAGTTTCGATAGTGATAATTGAGGAATTTGGTTTGACACTTTTCATTTTGATTGTGAGATTTTGATCAAATCTACAACTGGAGAAGAAAGTGGGTTCGAAGGTGTATAGATGAGGTCATCGGAATTTCAGGATGTCGGTTGGCCGGAATGTCATGGGTTGTAGGGTAGGAGAAGGTAGCTTAGTGTCACAGAGTTATCCTTCTTGACTCACGTGCGACACTTAGACTTGATCTAAATTCAGCCTTTGACCCAAACTAGTAACGATTCAAAGCGACTATAACGGACGTTGCAAGCTTTCCTTACAAAGATAACTTTGTATTAATATGAAGAGAAGATTACAAGAGTTTTTCACAAGTGTCTGTACACGAACTGTAAGAGTGTTTGAGTGGTTACTAATGTGTCATCCATCACCTATTTATACTAGTTGGATGGAATCTAGATATAATTCTAGAATATTTTCTTAGATTTTTTTATAAAAATATCTAGGATATTCCCATGGCTTTAAAGATTGTTCTAGAACCTTCCATTGCAACTACTTATGTAGCGCGTTCTAGAGACTTCTGAAGCCTTGATTATTCAATTCTTGGATATAAAATTCTAGTTCTCGGTGATTACGATTCAGATTTAGGTGGGACGTGACATCCTCCTCTACCTAATTCCACGACGTCCTCGCCGTGCTTCTTGTGCTAACAAAATTAACTTCCAACATATCCAAACATTGGCAAGTATCACCGCTTTGATATTCTCCCAAAGCATTCAATTGTTGCAGGCACATGTCAACTTGAGTCTCAATTCCGACAGTAGTTGTCACCATATCAGCAAATCGCTTTTCCAAGGTTTTATCCTTGGACATCACTTGATCTTTCTTTGATCCTTGTCAAGTTTCATCTCAATCATGTTTCTCTTCGATGGCTACAATGTTGCTTGCTTTGGTCTCCATCCCCAATGAATTGTTGGCTCTGATACTACTTGTCATGGAGTTATCCTTCGTGACTCATGTGCGGCACTTAGACTTGATCTAAATTCAGTCTTTGACCCAAACTGGTAACGATTCAAAGTAACTATAGGGGAAGTTGCAAGCATTCGTTACAAAGATAACTTTGTATTACTATGAAGAGAAGATTACAAGAGTGTTTAACAAGTGTGTGTATACGACTTGTAAGAGTGTCTGGGTGGTTACAAATGTGTCATCCATCACCTATTTATACTAGTTGGATTGAATCTAGCTATAATTCTTCTATAATATCTTAGATTTTTCTATAAAAATATCTAGGATTTTCCCATGGTTTAAAGATTGTTCTAGAACCTTCCATTGCAACTACTTATGTAGCGCGTTATAGAGACTTCCGAATCCTTGATTATTCAATTCTTAGATATAAAACTTCTAGTTCTCGGTGATTGTGATTCAGATTTAGGCAGGACGTGACATTAGTATTAGTAACAGGGATAGCTTAACAATGTTAGGCTCTAAAGCGAATTAGAAAATTAAGGCCCTCTCACATAGCTTTATTAATAATCTTGAAAATGAATCTACTATTTCAAGATATTGTATTCAAATGTGCAAGTATAAACACTTTAAATGAATTCTAAAAGAGGGATAACTACCTCTTTTATAAGAGGTTGAAGATCTTTCTGTCATAAATCCACATAATAGCCACTATAGATAATTTAAAATAGATGAATCAATATGAAAACCAACATTTTTGAATGACGAAATGTATAGGTGATCATTTATACGATATTATCATTACATACAAAATATCACCTAAACACACCTCTTAATCAGTTTGTACAACATGTAAAATTCTTTATTAACAAAAAGTTTTTAAAGGCTTCTTCTGTTGGATATTATATGTCCAGACCCGACAACATCAAGAACCCGACCCGATTAAGACCCGTAAGAGTCACACTAAGGGCAACGAGCTTAAAATCCGCTTACTTGATTAACCGGAAAATCACGGAAATTAGTAACTAATTATTATATATTCTTGATGAATAAACATTTAATTAATTATCACGCTTATCTTAACGATAAATGTGCGGAATGCAACATTACTATTTAACGTTTACGAAAAAATAAAGAAATCAAATAAAAGATTATTTCAGTTCGTCGATTCTCGGTTTTACGACTAATAAATTAATAAACTCATTTTATTAACTAAATCATAATTTGTGGTTCGTAATAATAAAAGGGATACGTCGAGGGACTTAAATGTAATTACTCGTCTCATTAAATAGATGACAAGTGATTAAGAAAACCCTAATCACCCTTTGCGCCTCTCCCTCCCTCGCGATCTCTCTCCCTCTCGCTGGTTCTCACGACGCAGCCGTCGCCGGCCGCCATTACCCTTTTGGCGGTTCACAAACCACCGCCACTCGAGCCACGATCGCCGCAACCAGTAGCCACGATCGCCAGCACCCTATTTAATGTAATTACTCGTCTCATTAAATAGACGACAAGTGATTAAGAAAACCCTAATCACCCTTTGTGCCTCTCCCTCCCTCGCGATCTCTCTCCCTCTCGCCGGTTCTCACGACGCAGCTGCCGCTGGGCGCCATCACCCTTTTGGCAGTTCACAAACCACTGCCACCCGAGCCACGATCGCCGCAACCAGTAGCCACAACCCAAGCAGCAACCACAGCCCAAGCTGTAGCTGAATCCGTAGCCGCAGCCGAGCCGCAACCGCAGGTGGTTCAACCGCAGCCACAAGCGACTGCCGCTTCCACGTCACCCCATCGTCGTTGCCATGAACCACTGCAGCCGTGTCGCTGTCCATGTTCCGTCTATGTCTGGCGCTAGTCGTAACTACCATAATTCGAGTCCTCTGACATCGCAATGAATCGATCGGATAAGTTTTGCGATCCGCAAAACGATCGGGTCCGAACGGTCGGATCAACCTTTTCGTGAAACCCTAGCGACTTGCTCGTTGTTCCTCGGTGTCTTTAACATGTGTTAGAAAACCGCTCACGTATATCTAAACTCGCTTTAGATTTAGTTATTTATTTATTTCGATTGTATTATCGTTGATTACGACCGCGTTCCGTTTTAACGCGATCCAAGTGTTTGTGTGATTTGTTGATCGTGATCCTGTTGACACAATTATGACACTTAGGGTTTATGTGTCTTTGTTAGTACAAGTCGTTTTATTCCGTTGCATAAATGAATTACTTGTTAATTCGATTAAACTCTAATTTACTAACGCTCGGTCGGTAATGATTAATTAAAACGTAAACGGATAATTTTTTTTGTCACCAGACACCTGTATACCACTGTCATAACCCAACAGTGGTATCAGAGCCTTGATGACCACATACGCCTGACCGGTCGATTTTAAACGGTGGAATTCGCGAACTAGGTTTAAAACCTGAAAGTCACGAAAGTTGTAGAGGCTAGATTATGAGGCTTGTAATATTAAATAAGTTGGGCTGGACTTAGAGGGTTTAATTAGATTAGTAGGCTAGTTTATGGTTGGGCTTGGGTTTACTATTGGGTTTATGATCCAGAAGGGGCCCAATAGTAAACCCAATAGGGGACTATATATACCCCAAGAGTTCACCATTTCTAAGGGAGCTTGGGTTTACGATTTTAGAGAGAGAAGAGTGTTTACGATTCCTTGTATTTGTACCCGACAAGTTTTCTTGTGTGCAAAGATCAAGTTTTCAACGTTTAATCATCGTATTCTTCGTGTTTCTTCTCTTCTCTATTCTTGAATCAATCATAAACGAGGATTCCGCACTCGTTTGTGATATCAATATCGTGTTTTGGTAGATTTTCTGGACCTACAATTGGTATCAGAGCCAAGAATCACTTATTCGAGGCTCTCACGGTATTGGATTTAAGCTTTTTCCAAAAAAAAAAAAAATTGAAGATTTGAAGATTTGAAGATTTGAAGATTTGAAGATTTGAAGGTTTGATGGTTTGAAGGTTTGAAGGTTTGAAGGTTTGAAGGTTTGAAGGTTTGAAGGTTTGAAGGTTTGAAGGTTTGAAGGTTTGAAGGTTTGAAGGTTTGAAGGTTTGACGGTTTGAAGGTTTGAAGGTTTGAAGGTTTACTATCGGAGTTTACTATCGGAGTTTACTATCAGAGTTTACTATCGGAGTTTACTATCGGAGTTTACTATCGGAGTTTACTATCGGGGTTTACTATCGAAGTTTACTATTGGAGTCTATGACCCGGAGCGTGTTTGCGATTCCCACTGTGTTTACGATTGGGTTTACGACTCGGGGGGTGTTTACGATCGGAAACAGCGTTTACGATTGGAAACTAGTTTGCGACAAAAAGTCACTATTTCACACTTTCACGAAAACGGACATAACTTTTGACTCGTTTGGAGTTAGAGGCTCAAATTTTAACACGACGTTCGTGACACCAAGCCCCAGAATTACCCCAGACTAACGTCCATGGGAGCTCGTTTGGACCCCCAAATTCCACTCCGAAGGCCTCCATTTTCGCGTTTTAAGTTTTTGACACTATTCTTTGAATAGTACTTTTGCCGATTTTGCCGTTTTTGCCGATTTTTCTAAATTTTCAGAAGCTGCATATCTAATTAAGAAAATGAGTTCAGTGGTTGAAGAAAATAATTTGGTTGAGAACAAGGATGATTTCGCAGTTGAAGTTGACAATACTGAGATATGCCCCAATCCTACTTGTGCTCATATAATTCCTGGACTTAGACAAATTTGTAAAAATTATCAGTTAGAATTGTTTGAGATAAAATGCGAGAGGAGTTCCTTTAAGGGTAGATGACAAAAGAATGAGGAGAAGGTACAAAATTAGAAACTAGACATAGTGAAATATCAAAAACTGGCAACTGAGAAAGCTCTTCTGTATGACAACGCTAAGTTAGAAATAGCTGAGCTTAGTAAGCAGATAGATGAACTTAAGCATAAAAACAATGAGTTGCAAGTAAAACTAGATATGAATCAAATGAGAAGCAAAAGAATGCTCGATGCTGGAAAGGAATTGTCACATGCTGTTGTAACTAGCCAAGTTGGGAAAGACACATCTGGGTTTGGGTCAGAGAAAACTGATAAATCTTTGGCAATGAACAACATTATTCCTCCACCAGTTCCCAGAGACATTATAGGAATACTTCTTAGTGAGGATCAAGTTGAACGAACCGAGTCTGATTATAAAGAAGCTGCTCCTCCTATTGATAGTGTCTTGGTTGGAACTACACCATTGACACAAGAAGAAATTGATAATGAAGCAAATATGACTTATGGTGAAGGGAGGGTAAAGGATATATCAGACAATGATGCTGAGTGCCAAAAATATGACAGGTGTCACAACTCTAAGTCTGATGATGCTGGGATAAATTTGAAACCATACCCTAAAATTGAAACCCCATGCTTCAAAGTAATTGACGAAGTCAAAAGGGAAAAGGTGATTTTGACGACGCGGCCTGAGGGGAAGATCTTTATGACATCCGGATCAATGTTTGACCAAGAACCAGATGTTGGATATGAATTACCATCCTACTCATCCAAGTTCAAGGGAATAACTGATGGAGTGATAAGTGGACCTAAAGTTGAGAGGCCAAAGATCACCATCAAGCATCCGAGTATGAAGCCAACAGCTGGAGTGAAGAATGAAAAACTCAAGGGAGTAGCTGTGTCTCCCATTTCTTCAGTTGCTTCATGCAGTTGTAAGTGCAGTTGCAAGAATGGTGCTTCTTCATCAGGAAATCCAGAGAGCACAAAGACGATGAGGACAGGTTCTACTCAGGCTTCAAGGAACCAGCAGAAAGTCAAATCTGGAGCTGTAGACAAGGCAAGGAAGCAGACACAAGGCAAACCAGCTCCATATCAGCCACCAAAGTCAAATGGGTACATGTCTGACTTCTATCTAAAGAAGCAGACTTGTTTTAATTGTGGCATCGCTGGTCATATTGCTAGAAACTGTCTTTATCGCCCCTATGAACCCTATTTTCCAAAAAGTCAAAGGGTTTCATCTCAGGAGTCTGTAAAGTCTAAGCCAATGATGGTGCAAACACCTAAGGCAAGGAAGACTGTTGCTCCTAAGGTTAAACCCTCTGATCAACATTGGGGCGCTGCCAAAGCTGAAAGAAAATCTTTAAATCAAAACAACAGCTTTCCAAGTTACCAAAATTTCCAAAAACAGGTGAAGAAACAGTTTTCAGAACAACCAAAGTCTGAAAAACCAATAGTTACCCCTCTTAAGGTAACTAAAATTGTTTTGAAAAATGATTCTAAAATAAAGAAGGTTGAAATACCTAAAGTCACAACTCCAAAAGTGACTAAAACAAATATTAAATCACCTGGAATTTGGAAACCAAAAATCAAGGCAGCTCCATCCCAACTTCCTGATTTCTCAAAGGGGATGTTCTTACAAGAAGTATCCTTTATTGATTCCTCAGGTGTACCCAGAAAAACAATGGCCTGGGTACCAATGGCTAACTAATCTCTCACTCTGTGCAGGAATGATCAAGGAGGATTATCACTAACGTTTTTATTACTAATTTGTTTGTTGATAAGTGATTGTTCCAGGCACAGTTTAGGAGATGTATCTTCATGTCATGTCAAGTAATCTATAAATGGAAGGTATGTCTCATTGAGAGGTAAAATGTCAAAATCAGCATGAAAGGTACTGTTCTTAACTTGGTTGTTTGAATGATGAGGCAGCAAAGGGTCTTTTGAGTCAAACCTATTTCATTAAAGTTTCAATTAAACTGTTGATTGATTATGTGTTTGACTTCAAATGCAATGAAGTGTGCATGTCATGAAACCCAATTTTCTAAAATTTTCAAAATCAATAATTTTGTGTTTTGTTCTTTTAAGTGTGTTTGTGTGTTTTATTTTTATTGTTAAAAAAAATTTGAAAAATGATGTTCACAAGATTGTGACATTAAAAATCAAAAAGCAAGGGGAAGAAATGTAAAGATGAAGAAAAAGTTGACCCCTCAAAAATAGGGTGTTTTTCAATTTTTAATTGTTTGTGTCTGTTTCTAAGAAGTTTAGGGGAAGTAAAATGAAAGCCCGGGTTGGAGATGGCTGACACGCGTAAGGCGGAAGTGAAAGGCAAGCTCCACGGTGATATGCTCGGTAGGCTCGACCTAAACTTATGACCTCCAATGAAAGTGCAGTGAACTTAAAAGACATATATGTTTAGTTTCCCATCTTAGTTTGCATGGTTCAAAAAACTGAGTCCCAGTAAAAACGGGTTGAGAGTGGTAATTATGCCTAGTATTCACTCTCTCACACGTCATGTTTCTGCTATTATGACTACACCACATAATAAAAAAAAAATGAAAAAGGAATTAAAAAAAATAAATATGAAAAATGAAAAAGAAAAGAGAATAAATAATCACTCAGTTGGTCTTCTTTGCGTGCTTAGCGGTCGACCTGATCACCAACTGATGGTTTATGAAATAAGTGGTAGTCATAACGGTGTTGCATGGTTCCTCAAGCTGGGGGTTTGTGAATCCTCAATAAACTCTGAGGTTGGGTAGGTTTTGCTGTGTACGCTTGGGTGTGGGGACAATTAAACATGACGGTAATATTGTACTATATTAAGCATGACGCATTCGGTTGGGATTAAACGGGTTTGAGTTTAAAGCGGACAAACATACCGGCAATCACCTAGACTAGTTGAGTAACTGAAGCTGAAAAGGGTTCCTCAGTCAGATTCATACGTTTGATCCCTTGTGAACTTTCTTATGTTTGGTTTGGTAAGTATTTGTTTAGTTTATATCTTTCGTGTGTGAGTCGTTAAGTTCTTTTTGGTGTGTTTTCGTCTTGGCCAGGTTGATTTGAGAAGTCAAAATGTGTTTTTCATGAGTTTTAATGCATGATAATATGCCCCCGACAGATCTTGACAAATTTTTAGGGGAAGGAGTATGGGATAATAAGTATTATCCGAAGGGAACACGAGGATGATACTTATTATCTAATGGAAAAGACTTCCTCCGTCAGATCTTGACAAATTTTTAGGGGAAGGAGGGAGGATAATAAGTATTATCCGAAGGGAACTCGAGGATGATACTTATTATCTAATGAAAAGACTTCCATAATACATAGTATCTGAAGGGAACTCAAAGATAATATGTATTATCTCAGGGGAAGTCCTTAGCTGAGGGGAAGTTATCAGCTAAGGGGAAGTCTTTAGAGGTCTTGGGTTCAGGGGAAGTTTTATAGAAAACCCGTAATCTATATTAGGGTTTTTGGGTTAAAACAATGTTAACTTGAATCAACTGAACAGATGATAATTACCTTCTAACCCAAAGACCAGTCATCAAATGTCTGGTGGAGTATATTTTTTGAAATGTGTATCAGACAGGTTGATGATAGAAAGATGTTGCTACTGCTCAAGTTAAAGAACCAGCCGGACAAGACTTCCATCTGAATAAGCAACTGTTCAGGGGAAGTTGTTGGTGTCTTTACAAGTTTTTTAAAAGCTTCAAAAGTTTTTCAAAGAAAATGCTCACAAGTTTAGGGGAAGCTGAAGATTTCAAGTCAAATCTTTGAAAAAGAAAATGATACAGAGAGCAGTCAGAGATCATGAAGTTTGAAGATCAACAATCAAGTTCTCCAAAGTTAGGAGGTTTTCAAAATTTACCCTCTAATTTTTGGAGGTTCAAGACAGTTACCGAAGATTCAGCAAGAACCAGTTCTTTCAAAAGAAGCAAGTCAATGAGAATCCTCCATCTCATTAACTTGTTCATTTCCAGAAGTTCTAGCTGATGCTGATCTAGAGGAAGTCCCAAGTGCCCGTCATGAAACCCAATGAAGATTTCTACGGAAAGAATCTTCATCAACGTCTTTGCCAGCCAGTCAAGAAGAAGATTTTCAAAGATCGAAGATATTTAATATCACAAGCCTAGGGGAAGATTGTAGAGGCTAGATTATGAGGCTTGTAATATTAAATAAGTTGGGCTGGACTTAGAGGGTTTAATTAGATTAGTAGGCTAGTTTATGGTTGGGCTTGGGTTTACTATTGGGTTTATGATCCAGAAGAGGCCCAATAGTAAACCCAATAGGGGACTATATATACCCCAAGAGTTCATGTCACACCCCCAAATAACCACTAACGGAGTTTATACCGTTAAGGGGTGCGAGCAAACTAGGACCACAACCATTAGTTACAAATACTAAACGAATCAGAGTAAAGTCCAAACATTTATAATTAAAACAGTTTAAAGTACGCAGCGGAATAAAACATCAGTCACTTAGCACTAACCACGTGCCTTACAAAATCATTGTTTAGAAATCCCAGTTTAGTTTTAAATGAAAGAAGAACATCTTCATGTGCCATGCCAACCCCCGGTGGATACTCCTCAGTGATCTGCAAAAGTGAAAACCACACAAGTGTCAACCTAACGGTTGGTGAGTTCACGGTGGGCATGACATGCATTGGCCCGGTCTCATAATCGTATTCATCAACATATAAATAAGTAATAGATTTGCAAAACATTGCCAAGTGTTGAATTACCGAATATGCACTAGTTAAGTAAAAGTTAAAGCGGTCAACCGATATCGCGGGTAGCTAATCCGGTTTCCATGCACTAAGGAAGTCGTACTAGGGCTGAAAGCTGACGTAACAGAGTTCGGCATTTGCCGATGGTTGGTGCCTCCAGTTGTGTCCCTTTCGGGAGGCCCACAACTAAAACAGGCTGATATTGAACTCCGTTCGGCCTCCAACCGGTTGGTTACACATTTGTGTACCGCGGAGCAGGGTTTGTCAAACCCTCAGTAGATCTACCCAACATCCCCTCGCTTCTTAGATCAACAGTACTAAATTGAGGACTTTTAAGTTTTTAAGGCATCCTTAGAAATCATGTGATATCATTTGGTTTAGACTTTAACCTACACTAGTCATATTAAAAATGTTTATTCTGGATTTCATTTGAAATAGTTTAAGTGTCAAAATGGTCGTTTCCGGATTTCAATTGAAACCCCAAGGATGGACAGTTGCAAGTGCTCCCCATAAAACACTCCAACATCCATAACAGGTATCTCATTTGGTAATACCTCAAAATGTCAGCGTTGTTTTTCGTTAAGTTCATTCGTTGTGTCCCAAACGGGCTCACAATTAAAGGGTTAGTGAAACTCACCTTAGGTTGCTCAGCTACACTTGCTAATTAATCCAAATATAGCTTAACGAAGACCTATGAACACGTTTAGGTCTTAAGTATTAGTTTTGTGTCTAATTATTAACTTATCGTCACTATGGCCCATAACATATCACGTTGAAACTACGACACGACATAACGACACACGACACCGATGGTTGATCATAAACAAGGGTTCACATATTACAGAAATCATAGCATGTTTCATCATAGCATAATCATGTAAGTCATAGCATAACATTCAAATAAGTTGCACAAGTTTGGGTTTAGGTCTGGTCACAGTTTCGCTAGCAGTTTCGCTAGGCAGTTTCGCTGTGTGCACGGGCAACACTTTCGCTAGGCAATACCCGATGACACAGTTTCGCTAGGCTAGTTTCGCTCGAAACTGTTGGCACAGTTTCGCTAGCCTAGTTTCGCCCGAAACTGGTTTGAACTTTCGTTCAGGGAATTTCGCTCGGTAGTTTCGTTCGGACAAGTCTGGTTGGTTTACCCGGCGACACTACAGTTTCGCTCCATAGTGTCGCTGGATGAAGATGTACATAATTTCGCTAAGTAATTTCGCCCAGAGAACAGTACAGTTTCGCTGGTCGCGAAAAACTCACAAATCAGCCTAAAAATCAACCTAACAGCTTCCATACTTCATGTGATTCAATATTTAGCATGTATGATCATTTACCAACATAAGACAGTAAGCTTTAACACCTTAAACATGGGTTTTCATCATCAAATCACCAAAAACACATTTTAAACCTAAAATGACTAAAATGGCATAAATCTTCATTATGGATGGATTTCAAACGTAAAGTTGCAGACTTTATAACAGATCTAGCATCCCTAAACATTATCTCAGAAGCATACACGATTTCATGAAGGTTTGGTCATGCTTTAAAGTAAAACACATAGAAAACACATAGAAATGGTTTATGGGACTCACGGTTTGATCAAGGATCGATGGATGATCTTCACCAACAGAAGTGATGGCTGATCTTGGTGTGTCTTGGGGCTGGTCCAGAGATTTCAGGAGAGTGTGGGTGTTTTTGGAGAAAAGGTGCAGAAATGGGGCTTCTAGGGTTTTATGTCCTTATATAACAGGAGCTAGTTTCGCTGGCAGTTTCGCTGGCCAAGCGAAACTGGCTCTGTAAGTCCATGGTTTGGCTACCGGGTGACACTATAGTTTCGCCCGTAGTTTCGCTGGAAACCAAAAGTGACCAATTTACATTTTTAAGCAAGATAAGCACGGTTCATGAATTGTCATGCTATTCATAATACTAAATCATGTATTTAAATCACATTGCACATAATAACTATAAATAAATGAACACATAACACATATGGGCGGGTTCGGTGATCAACCAAAGGTCGTGGACGTATTCGGCCTAGTTAAGCATTAGTTACTAAGTTAACACTTAAAACGTAACTAACGGAATTGTCTAACGGAAGTTAACCTTGAAATTCTCGGATGTCACAGTTCACCATTTCTAAGGGAGCTTGGGTTTACGATTTTAGAGAGAGAAGAGTGTTTACGATTCCTTGTATTTGTACCCGACAAGTTTTCTTGTGTGCAAAGATCAAGTTTTCAACGTTTAATCATTGTATTCTTCGTGTTTCTTCTCTTCTCTATTCTTGAATCAATCATAAACGAGGATTCCGCACTCGTTTGTGATATCAATATCGTGTTTTGGTAGATTTTCTGGACCTACAAAAGTTATATGAATCGCTTTAATAATATATTTGGTTGATTTAATTCCACCAAATATTATTCGATTTGATACGTTGATTGAATACATACGCATATTCGGCTCGACCCATATTTTGGTTGTGATTGATAATCGTTTCGTGTATTGGCCCATTAGTTTTATGGTTTTGGATTGGCCCACATTTTGGGTTCATAGTTGTATCAAAATTAGATATAGATTTATTTTTTTTATTTTCTTGTAATTGTGGACCTTCACTCTAGACGAACGTGACAAGCCTTGATGCGACTACCCCAACATGGTAAGTGTTCTTATCCAAGAACACTTCCTAGCATGGAAAGTAACCAAGCCCAATGGACCGACGGATATCAATCAACGTAAAGGAGATGTTGAAGCCAGTGGGCACATTAGAGTCGGCCGGATGCATATTTCATCCTTGTGGTTGATTTTACCTTTTACGTCCCAAACCTTCTTCGACATTGTCAATAAGGCTCTGACAATGTCGAAACCTCTTTAAAGCCGAATATGTGTTATGTTTGCCTTTTGTTTTGGTTGCATGTATTAACTAGTTTAACGGGCCAACTAAAACTCCAAACTAAGTTTTAAACGGTTAAAACCTTTTTCAATAAATTGAGAATTAGTCCTAAATTATTTACGACTTATAACAATAACCAATTTCATTTGACTAAGATCTCGAATTTTTCGATCCGTAAAATCGCACGATAAAATTAATTGGTTATCACCTCGCGACGCCTAGTCATTAATAATGAGGTTATTTAATTGACTGTCCAGAGTGAGATAGGGTTTATATATTAATCGTCAAATCATTTAATTACTTAAAATTTGACCTAATAATCCTATCTGGTAAGCCTTAAAACCGGTAGATTTTGCCATCCTAGTCAAGTCTAACTTGGAACATATTTACCGATACATTAGTGTTGGAGTAAAGTTCAACACCGCACTTGATGTTGAGGGTATCTTCCAAGGTGTTTGTATTGGAGTAATGTTCATCACCGTGCGCACACACTAACCACTGAGGACATCTATCATTTTCTTTGCGAGTACTTGATGTATTGGAGTAAAGTTCAGCACCGTAGATCTAGTCACTCGTAGAAAAAATGGAACATATGAGACTAAAAGTATTTCGCAAATTAATAGGCGAAAGCGTCATAAACGGGATTTGTGACTGGTATTCACAAAAACAATTGTTTTCCATCCAATTAATTAATTGACTGGTGATTGCACTTAACGCTGCCTTTGTTGGTCAACTACTAATTGGGTTCCCACTTTCATATTCAAGATTTTCTTCCCATCTTTGAATACGAATATAAACATCGAAACACTAAAACCAATTGCCTATTGTTTCATATGGCTAATCCTCCTACAACTAACGAGGTTTTCCAGCTCAAGTCTCTCCTTGAGAAAGAGAAACTTGATGACACTAACTTTTTAGACCGGCATCGAAATCTAAAAATCTTCCTGCAAATGGCAAACAAACAACATGTGTTGGAAGCGGAAGTGCCCGCGACACCTGTGAATACCTTGGCGGTTGCTCGCGCTGCACATGAGGAACTAAGGAAAGATTCCAACTCGGTGATGTGTCTCATGCTGGCCACCATGTCTACTGAGATTTAGAAGAGCATGGTAGACAATATTCCTATTTAGACGATCGAAGAACTTAAGGGCATGTTCGAAACCCACGCCCGACAGGAACGTCATGAAACGATTGTCAGATTGATCACCTGTCGCATGACTGAAGGCACTCCTGTTAGCGCCCATATCCTTAAGATGAAAGGGTTAATCGATCACCTTGCGAAGCTCGATTACGTCATTCCTCAAGAAATGCCGACAAAATTGATCCTTCACTTTCTTTCTAGTGCATTTACTCCTTTCAGGATTAATTTCAATATGAAAAATCTGGTTAAGACAGTGACCGATCTTCACGGCATGTTGAAAACTACTGAAGTTAACTTTCTTAACAACGGTAGCAACAACAATAAAAAACAAGGCGAACGTTGTGCTCGCATTCGATCGGCTGGTGTCAAGAAACCTGAGGTTGGCAAGAAGATAGCGGGGCATAAGAGGAAGGGCAAGAACGCTGCCGCTAGGAACTCTAATGGCACCAGTAAGGGGAAGTCTAAAGCATTGAAAGCACTGCCACCAGACCAGTGCTAATGCTACGAATACAACAAGATGGGGCACTGGAGGCGAAACTTCCCGGAGTATCTTGCCAAGGTGAAGGGAAAGAAGGCCGATATAGGCACTTCTGGAGGTATATATATATATATATATATATATATATATATATATATATATATAGGGTTAGGTTCAAATGAGAATTTTCTATTTTGAGAACTAAATCTCAACCACTAATTCTAGGTGGGGACCACTATAATTCATGGGGGGGGGGGGGGGTTTCCATATATATAAACTAGTGGTTGAGATTAGTTCTTTTTAGTTCTCAAACCCAATTGGTTCTGATCAAATGATCCTCTCCTTATATATATATATATATATATATATATATATATATATATAAATATATATAAAACCTCATGTTGTTAACTACTTCATCCGATCCTTCAAAATATATGCCTGACATAGTCTACATTTTGTAGGAACATGAATTCGAAGTAAGCAAAGATCCAAGATGACATGAACCCCTTTGCATGATTGCAAACTATGAATAAATTTCATGTCAAACTTTTAAACAATCTTGGTGGTATCTTTTAAACAACTTGTTTGTTTGGTTTTTCCCTGTCGTTGTCAAGGATGGATACATTTTGCTTTGGTTTGAATCTTGACATGCACGTGGTTTATGTTTTAAACTTGTTTAGTATGCATGGATTTTCTACGTTTGAAAACGGTTTCACTTTTTTGTTAGAATTAGATTCAAACATAAATAACATGACTTTATACCCGCTATGATTGATTTGATGAACGCGAGATTAGCCTAATGCAAATATGAGGATACTTGTTCTCGCAAATACCATTAAGGCCATGATATCTTCAAAAGCCTGTTGTACTTGCTACGACGAGAATAATGACCCATTATGATTCATAAAATCTTATGGTTCAGAATCACTTAGCTCAATTAATCATCAAATCAAAATTTGAACACTTCAAGGAATCGCATTTCTCGATTTCGAAAAATTTAAACATTAAGCCTTTGCTAAATTCAGATGCTTGTTTATAAAAGGGTTCAAATTACCAACTATAGTTCATACATATTATGATTACCTGCATGATCATGGTTTAAGCGCACAGACACTTACGCATATGACCAGGGGCGGAACTAGAATTTTTTTAAGGGGTAGCACAATTTTTTATTTCAAGGGGTAAAAAATCCTAGTGATAATAATCCTAGCTAAGGTTACAAGCTCAAAACTTGTTCTTCAAGTTGATTTACTTAAATATTGTTTTAAAACTTCATTTAAAAAAAAACTGATGTCAACAGGTCTTGAACCTGGGTCTCACGGGTTCTGTGCTCCACAAACCATAGCATAATGTGCTCTCCGTCTGATCTAGGTGATTGTTTTGTCAAAGTCTTAAACATAATTCTATTTATCAACATAATTACATAAGAAATTATTGAAAATTTCGGGCCTTTTAATTTTTTTTCCACTTCGCATACGAATTTAAGGGGTGCACGGGCTACCCCAGGACCTTTGTAATGGTCATAAACATATATATACACGCATACAACACCTTGAAAGTCGGTTACTACAATGATATTGTACCCATGTGTGTCAAAACCCTTCCACGCACCTGTTGCTTATAAATCAAGGGATAGGTCTCAAGTTAGAAGCCAATAATACACAAGACTTATGACATGCCAACGATCAACGCTCACACCTCATACCCATAAACCATTCTCTTCTAATCACTTGCATACTCAAAGCCAGCTCCAAGATGAAATCTTGCGGTAGACTGACTTGAGAAATGAATATCCACCATCAGATCAATAGACATCTGAATTACCTTTATGCAACTCGTCTTTCATAAGAAATTGATGGATAACATAAGTTAACTCTTGAAAACATTCAAGACTAATTAGACGAACATCCTTTTATCAACAAAAGGTTGTTTCTATAATGAAAACATGCTGGCATTCCAAATGACTATCAACTCCCATTGAAATTTAATGTCGATTTCAATTGTTCTGAAATCTTCCATCATTGATTAGTTATTCGATTGTACTATCAATCACAAATCGGACTTTACATTCTGATATGGTAATCACCATTGGGTCAAATACCAAATCACATTCAAACATAAAGATGATCGTATTAATAATACCACCAAACTCAAGTAGTTTGATTTAATCTTACTATCACATGGACAAAACATGACATTTAGATGTTGATCAATTTATATTTGTATTGAGTTTATGAAACTAAATGATCTCATTTTTGGAAATGAAATTTACATTTGCTGAACGATTTCTTTAGCAGATTTATATCTGTGTAGTTTGAAAGAAAAGGTGATTACAAGGATGCATGGTCTACATAAAGCAAGTGGGAGCATCACCACTAATCTTTATCTGGAAAACGATTAAGTGTTAATCCGACATTCATATAAGTTTACTAGATAAACTCAAAATGAAACCTCAAAATATCTCCAAAGTTTCAAGATAACTTATAATTGAAATAATCTACGGAAGAGCATCCACATATTTATACCAATTTCTTGAAATAAGATGTATCAAAATAGATACAAAACAAAAGGAATCCAATTTATGGATATTGCATTGATGTCATTGTAAAAGGTTACACAAAAACATAAGCTGCAAACCACTTCATCACGACTTGATCTTGATGATATTAAAATTGTCCAAAACGAGCATGGCATCATACTCACTGAACAATAAAGCCACCTTAAGATGAATTTGAATCATGATTGTAACGGTACACTCAAGAAAGTTAAATGGATTCCTTAAATCAATCCATTAACGTGCTCATGTGATAACACAGTAATCTACATGCACGCCAAGGGCACAAGTTTTATCACACATTCAAATTCACTTAAGTAGTTCCACTGTTCATGATAAACACTGAAACTAATGAAACATTCTATCCAGGCAATACCAAAACACAAGTCAAGAACATAGTATGGAATTCACCGTCATATTGATCAAGTTAGATCATTAATAATACTTCATAGTGGTTGAATTATACATTACTACAATGTTCTATTTTAGTATTGGGATGTCGAACTTTAACGTCTGCACAAAATTATTCGACCTGATCTAAACGGTTTAATGCAGAGTCCGAATTCTGCACAACGTGTTCGAATTTTATACGTTTTAAAATACCCATGAATATTCTAAAATATTCTAAACTGTCTGTAGTCGACCAGAATTGTGAGAACAATTCTGAATGAAGACTATTTTGACTCTGGACTCAAACGATTGACTATGCTGACTCACAGACCTCATTGCGGAATGACGTTGTGACGTAACTCGCATCAAATTTTCTTCATGGGTTTTAATCATAAGACATATTTGATTGAATGGTATACTCAATAGTATCCTTCGACCTGAGATACATATGTTACCCCCTGTTTGCCAAAGACTATTATTTGATTGTAGCTTAACGCTGTCACGTAACTGCTAGTCATAACGGCTATTTTGAGAATGGTACCCAAGCTTAGTGGGAGCTATATGTAGTCAATAAGGGATTCTGTACTCTTGCACTAATCATGCAACAGTTAGATGTCATGGGCCCTCTCGTGAGTTCCAAGTGTTAAGTGTAAGGCCTTACCCAAACTTACTGTGTCTTTGCTTGGATCACTTCGAACTGATAACACGAGAAATACAATGGTTGAACCTTAAAGAGAATGATAACATCCATGTCTCTTATTCAATTGATGTCTTAAACAGAAAGGAACTTATGACTTTGAATTACCATAAGTCTAAAACTATAACGCGAGCTTATAGATATACATTGGTGACTGACTTGAAGTGTCATAACTAGTTAGGACAGTCATGTGTAGGAAGAGTACCTCTGTCTGTTTCTTCAAATGTTGTCGACATCTGTTCAAGTGGGAGTTTGTTGGATATTATATGTCTAGAACTGACAACATCAAGAACTCGACCCGATTAAGACCCGTAAGAGTTACACTGAGGGCAACGAGCTTAAAATCCGCTTACTTGATTAACCGGCAAATCATGGAAATTAGTAATTAGTTATTTTTTATTCTTGATAAATAAACATTTAATTATTTATGACGTTTATCTTAACGATAAATGTGCGGAACGCAACGTTACTATTTAACGTTTACAGCAAATAATAAATCAAATAAAAGATTATTTGAGTTCGTCGATGCTCGGTTTTATGACTAATAAATTAATAAACTCGTTTTATTAATTAAATCGTAATTGGTGGTTCGTAATAAAAAAAGGGATACGTCGAGGGACTAAAATGTAATTACTCGTCTCATTAAATAGACGACAAGTGATTAAGAAAACCCTAATCACCCTTTGCGCCTCTCCCTCCCTCGTGATCTCTCTCCCTCTCGCCTGTTCTCACGACACAGCCGCCGCCGGCCGCCACCACCCTTTTTGTTGAAGAAAAGACTACTCGGATAAAGGGCAGAATTAAGGCAGATCAAACTAAAGATATTAAGCATAACAGACATTTTTTTTCGTCGAGATAATTGCATTTTGATTGAGTTATTGATGTAAGGAAAAATGAAGAAGGTAAGGTAGACAAAAAAATCCTTCTTTTTCCACTCAATCAAAAATCCTCCAATTCTCAAAGGAGAATAGAAGAAATCATACTTTCATACAATATCTTACTTGAATTATATGTAATGATCAATAAATTCAGTTGAACTCTAGATATACACATGTCAAAATCCTAGCAACGAATCTATAATAAATTCTATCAATAGGAAAGATTTTCTATAGATAGTTGGACTGGAATTGACAAACACTTAATACCAATATTATTCTTTATTAGTATTAGTGTCCAATAAAAATAGAAATGGAGCGTAGCCAAGCGGTAAGGCAACGGGTTTTGGTCCCGCTATTCGGAGGTTCGAATCCTTACGTCCCAGAGCATATCCCTTAGTATCCGAATACTTCTTTTTTTTTCAACAAGGTTCTGTTTCAAGGTCTAATATTAGATAGAATATTATTCCTATTTCTTTTTTTTTATTTTGAATGGTCCTTTTCGGAATCATATCTCAATTTTCACAAACTGAACTAAATCGAGTTCAAATGACATGCAAAAAGAACTAAACCCTTTTATGATCCAGATAAAGATAAGATGGGACATAGAAAGATTACATAACCTCAGGTTAAACAAAATATGAAAATACAAATAATAGACTAAGTGCTTAGCCTATAGGTATGTATTGTTATACTATTCAGTGACAAAAAGTATTTTTATTTTAGTGAAAAATACTTTGCATCCTAAAATACGAAAAATTAAAATATTTAACAATGATATTTCTTTTTATTGTTCGATCTATTTATTTTATTTGCTTTACATCATTGACAATTTCATTTGAAAAGAAAAAGAAAATGATCTTTCTTATGATAATAAAATGTAGTCTTTACTGTAAAACTTGACTCAAATAATGATGTAGAAATCAGAAACTTTTTAAAGTATCAATATTTGTAATGATTCTTTATGGATTGAATCTTTGGGAAGTTTTGGGAAGTTGAAATGGGTCAGTCTATCTTATTGAGTCACTTGAAGAGACAGAGTCAAATAGAATTTATTTATTCGTGTGATTTCTGTTAGTTATGTTATTTCTATATTTAGATTTCTGGATTTATGTTAGACATTTTTTTGAGATAGAGATTTATAGAAAAAGTTCCATTCATACAAAAAGCCGGGGTCTTGCTAATATTTCTGCTAATATTTATTCAGAAAAATATTTCTTATCTATGTAGATAAGAAAAAAGAGAAATTACTATGTCTCTGTACCGACTGAACCAATGACTATTCATGATTCCATAATTGAATCAATTCCATACTGGTTCCAAATTAGAGGAATGTTATGGTAAAACTTCGTTTAAAACGATGTGGTAGAAAGCAACGTGCGACTTGTAGGACACGATCCGGTGTGGATTCTTATTCTTACATCCACCATTTTATATAGGAATGAAGGTGCTCTTGGCTCGACGTCGTTTTTCTATTCTACTAGAACCCTTCTTTTTTTTATTGGGTTGTAATGTAAATAGTTCGTGATGGAGCTCGAGTAGAAAGTATTGATTAATTTCTCAGGGGCAACGATCTAGGGTTAATGCCAATCAATAAATTGGAACACCTTCGTAAGTATAACTTCGATATAGAAATTGAAAGGATCCGATTCGAGCAAATTTTCAATTCAATAAATTTGTTGGAACGGCGAAAACTTTTTCGATCCACAGTGTATCACGCACGAATCAACCATCGGTACGATTCTTTGATAGAAAGAAATCACAAAAGGGGTATGTTGCTACCATTTTGAAAGGATTAAAAAGCGCCGAAGTAATGTCTAAACCCAATGATTTATAACCAAGATAAAGGATCCCAGAACAAGGAAACACCACTTCAACTGTCTCACGTATCCAAATAAAGAATTCAAATCTATTTTAAACGAGACGAAAAAGGGGGGTTAAAGACCACTCAAAAAAATAAAAAATTTAATTTATTTAAGATATTTGAGAATTGTTGAACTTGAGTTATGAGTACAAATGATTTTTTTTCAGGAAGGAATTTAAATAAAAATGACTATGAGTCAAATTATAGACTCCGTTTTTTTACGAATTCCTTTACTATTTATTCTAATTTTATCCATAGACAAAACTTCGAATCATTTTTGATCGAGCCGTACGAGGATAAAACTTCTTATACGGTTCTAGGGGGGAGTTCTTTTTCATCTACATCTATCCCGATGAGCCGTCTATCGAATCGTTGCAATTGATGTTCGATCTCGAAGAGAAGGAAGAGATCTTCGGAAAGTGGGTTTTTATAGCGCATGCTTAACTAGCCAAGCAGACAAATTACCCTGCATCTTTTCTACCTCTCTTGCATTTTTTTGTATAAGTATTTCAGATTTACGATGAAATTTCTGAAGATTGAGCCACGACTTTTTATTCTGTGCAAAGGAATCCTGTCTAATTTACTAATTCGTGGCAAGATACTGAACTTTTGTATTTGAAAAATGTTTTAGGAGGAATCTCTGAGGTAGATGGCGGTTGATAAAGGAGTCCTTGATCATAATTTCCAGTAAGAATACTATGTCCAACCTGAAACTTGTGATTGGTAGTAAAACACCGATTCTCTCGCTGAGACATCATTCTATCTGGATAGATTTCTCGAGAGACTTTCTTACGAAGTTTTGTTATAGCATCTATAATAGCTTCTGGTTTAGGTGGACAGCCCGGCAAATAGACATCCACAGGAATGAGCTTATCGACTCCACGAACAGTACTATAAGAATCGGTACTAAACATCCCCCCTGTAATTGTACATGCTCCCATAGCAATAACATATTTTGGTTCAGGCATTTGCTCGTATAATCTCACTAAGGAAGGGGCCATTTTCATTGTTACTGTTCCGGCCGTTAAAATAAGGTCCGCTTGTCTAGGACTCGATCTTGGTACTAGTCCATAACGATCAAAGTCGAATGGTGAGCCTATTAGTGAAGCAAATTCAATGAAGCAACAACTGGTACCATAGAGAAGAGGCCATAAACTAGAGAGTCTTGACCAATTTGAAAGATCATTTAATGTAGTTGAAAAAAACTGAATTTTGGGTTGTTCGATGAAATAAGGGAAACACAATGGAATTCATAACTATCTCAATTTTTTCCGTTTTTCTTTTTATTGTCTGAATATTCGGGAGCTAAGCGATCGATGCAACCACCAGCCACAGCCGAGCCGCAACCGCAGGTGGTGCAACCGCAGCCATAAGCGACCGCCGCTGCCACGTCACCCCATCGCCGTTACCGTGAACCACCATAGCCGTGTCGCCGTCCACGTTCCATCTACGTCCGGCGCTAGTCATAACCGCCATCATTCGAGTCATCGCGCATCGTGAAAAATTGATCGGAGAATTTTCACGACCCGCCAAACGATCGGATCTGAACGGTCGGATCAGCCTTTCTGTGAAACCCTAGCAACTTGCTCATTGTTCCTTGGTATCTTTAATGTGTGTTAGAACACCGCTCAGGTATATCTAAACTCGTTTTAGATTTAGTTATTTATTTATTTCGATTGTATTATTGTCGATTACGATCACGTTCTGTTTTAACGCGATCTAGGTGTTCGTGTGATTTGGTGATCGTGATCCTGTTGACACGATTATGACACTTAGGGTTTACGCGTCTTTGTTAGTACAAGTCGTTTTATTCCGCTGCATAAATGAATTATTTGTTAATTCGATTAAACTCTGATTTACTAACGCTCGATCGGTAATGAATAATTAAAACGTAAACAAATAATTTCTTTTTGTTACCGGGCACCCGTATACCACTGTTATAACCCAACATCTTCTCCTTATTATTCTCTAGTGTATCATACCCTTAAAAAAATCACCAATTTGTAGGTGTTAAACCACAAATATGAAATGTTTGGCATTCAGCCTGAGATCTAAACATCCATCAAAATATGCATGGAACATAGTAATAAATTGATTAGGGTAGAAGTAGGAAAAATCTGATTTGGTGAAGACATGATTTAGGGTAGAAAGTAGAAACAAGTTGAGTAATTCTTCAAGGAGAAACAAATCCTGTTCTATCTACCGATTACATGTTTTTTGAGATTTGAGCATTGAATCTCGATGAAAGCAACGATTCATTATTCATGGACACTTCGATTTCTGTGGAACTTTTGTATGCGCTACCAGATTTCTATTAATCTTTCAAGTCATTATCCATGGACCTTTGCTTGCAGGTTTAGGAATGATTTTTGGGCCCTTAACAAGTGGAGGCCCAAAGCTAGGGCTTCACTTGATTCACCTTTAGGCCGTCCTTACTTAGTGACGTCCATATCTATTACCGCTTTAAAAATTAACCAAAATACCCTTCAATTTAACGAAGAAAATGGATGAAATTAGTCATTTGGAGTGAAATGGTAAAAATCAGAAACCACAAGGATGAAATCACAGTTTTTTTTAAGAATATGGAGGAAAGTGGCAAAAGTGACAAACCACAAGGACGAAAATGACATTTAATTCTAATTAATAACTTCGTATACGATTATTATTATATTTTTAAGCATAAGTTTCAACATAAACGTATAAGAATATAAAATAACTCTTTTAAGCATACACCCGTGAAATAAGAAATGATAATATTTAGAAAAATAATATAATAATTAGAAAATTTAGGAGTTAGAAGATGTATTTTAAAATATAATATAATTGAAATAATTTATTAGGTTTAAAAATTTATTAAAATTTAAGAAGAATTATTATTTTTATTTAATTATTTAAAATTATTAGTATTTAATAGAAGAGATAGATGATATTAACATGAGAGAAGGAAAGAAAATTTTGATAAAGTGAATGTGATTATGACATGCAATTGAGAATTTTTGTTATTGAAAAGTTGAGTTAATACCAAAAGAGTGTAGTAGGAAAAAATATTTATCAAATAGGTATAGTTTAAATGGTATTTATCAAAATAAGTATTTTTTATCCAATAGTTTATTTATCTTCGTTGGAACACCTCATCGGACCCATGCACACCCGCCGCCAATTTCCACGGCGTCTCATGCATGCACAACCGAGTCACCAAACTCGTCCTCGAAGGACTCAACCTACACGGCCCCATTCCTGATTTATCCAATTTTATTTCCTTAAAACTTTTCTTTCTTTCGTACAACCAGTTCCTGAGGCGAGTTCTTTTCGGCGTTACCCTCGTTGTTACGTCTCGATCTCTCGTATAACAACATCCCCGGTGAAGTTCCGGTCACGCTTAATCGGTTGACTCGATTGTTGACTTTACGATTAGACGGTCGTGTCATCATCTCCGATGTCACTGTCGAGAACGACGGTAGTTCATGGTAAATAACGCAGGAAGAAAATTTTCGGTGGGAGAATTAGTACGCTCACAATTATCGTTGCTTCTGGACTGCTATTTGGCAGGAGGATTGGTCGACGAGAAGTACGACGTTTGAACCTAACCCTAATTTAATTCCATCTAAACAACTAATTATCCAAAAATCAATATTTTTGCATGTAAATCATCCACACATAATTTGTTTATGACAAGCAATGCTCGATGATCCTAAATCAATAAACTGTCATCATCAAGACATAAACATTTAATAAATCTAAACATGCATTCACAAAATATATATATTTATTTTTCATAGAAAAATCAGCAAAATAACATCCTTTATGAACAAAACCCTAGATCTATCAAAAAACCGTCAAGATTATAAAAAAAACCCATAAAAATCTATACTTTAAACATTTAATCGCAAGATCTAGCATTTATGAACACGTTTGATCAAGATCTAGGCTAGAATAGTCATAAAAAACTGAGCTTTATCATGAGCTAACAATGATATAAGAAGGTAGGAGTTTAGTTTACAAAAACATACCGATTAGAGTGAAACCGTCACAAAACTACACTTGAAAAACACCCAAAAAGCTCTTAATCTTCAAGAAAATGATGGGGAATGAAAATCTAGGGTTTGTGGCAGCTGGAGGGCGTTTAGGGTTGAGAAAAATGGGAAGAAAACGAGGTAAGGATGGTTAAATACGAGAAAAACCGAAATAAATGAATCTGCTCGACACGGAATCCAGTGCATATCACGACAGGATCCGGAGTGTTCTCCGAGATACGCGGCGAGGGAGAAGGGACCAGAAAGTTGACTTTCGTTGACTTTTTCTATAAAATGATGTTTTGGTCAAGCAAATTAGGGTTTTTGGTTCCCGATTCATCACCATTGGATTCATTTAATTGTTTCCACTAAGAACAAGTACCAATGTGATATATAAACCTTTACATTTGATAATTAAATTAAATAAATGCATTTTGTAAGGAATAACGTATTTGATATTCCGGTTGAAGTCTAATTTTGTAGCAGTTCTGGCTGAACGAGGTTCAAGCGAAAATCTCAGTTCAAGCGGAGAGGACCAATCAACCGGAAGAAGCAATTTTGTCCAGATGCGAATATTCTGGGTTAACTCTATTATCCACCAGACAACGAGTTCAACCGGACTTTTCCTGCGCAGTCTTTTCAACAGTCGCTCTGCTAATAAAGTATGTTGCTGATCACACGCCATCAATGGTCTAGATGATCGTATGGAAATCAATGGCTATCATTGACTTCCCTTAGCACTATATATAGCATAGATGGTTCTCAATATTTGTATGCATGCTTGTGTGCAAAACACTATGTAATATTATTGAGTTACTACAAATAGTACCGAGTATGTTCTACTTCGTGTGTTATTATCTTATGTAACCAACTATTATTTACAAGTGTTAACTGGTTATATTAGAGTGGAGAATAACTTAATTCCGCAAGGTTAATCTTACAAGTAAATCTTGAAATCTAACGAAGTGTTAAATATTTCGATCCTACAGGTGGTATCAGAGCTTTGGCTCTCACTTTGAAGACTCTAAGTGCTTCAAAGTTGATATTTACTTGTTTACTCTACTGATTTTAAGCTTTTCTTTTTCAGAAAACTTTCAAAATGAATGATCTCAGTCTAGTTTCTTCAAACTGTAGCACAAACAAACCACCCATGTTCACACCTGATGATTTTGACACGTGGAAGCTCCATATGGAGGGGTTTGTTCGAAGTTTAGACCACCGTATTTGGAAGTCACTAACTGTAGGTCCGGCCATTGTAACTGTCACATTTGTTGATGATGAAGATGTTCAAATTCCAAAACCACTTGATAAATTCATTGACATTGACCACAAGTTGCTTGAGCCAGACTTCAAGGCCTATTGAACCTTGCAAGCAACGCTACCCAACTCCATACTTGTTGGATTTAAGGGGTACAAAACAACTTTTGACTTGTGGAATGCTCTCGATGAGATGTATGAAGGAACAAGTGAGGTTAAAGAGAACAAAAGGACATTTAAAAAAAAATATATGAAAATTTCAGTTACAAATCTGGTGAAACCATGACAAACCAGTATCTTCGCTTTGTTTCTCTACTTGATAAGCTTCAAAGGGCAGATGTAACTCTTGAACAAGCTGGTGTTTACAGGAAGTTTCTAAGGTCACTACCTTCATTCAATGTGGACGGTTTATACAGTAAGCATAAGAGAGTGTAAAAATCTTAAGAAAATGAAACTGAGTGAGCTTTATGGTATCTTATGTGTCTATGAAATAGAGATAAATCTCAAACAAAACTCAACTCCCGAATCAACTCAGCCACTGTCAACTGCTCTTGTCACTGCTGACTTCCAAAGCCAAAGAAATGTGACTTCAAACGTTTCAAATCAGTCACCTTTGGCAAATTTTTCTGAAAATACCTCCCATAACTTTGTGATGCCCACTCCCAGGCTTTGCTCTAGGATGGGTCACGCATCGGATTTACTCATGAACACAAGGTATCAACATAGATAACTAAGCAGCGGAAATTTTAAAGTTTTATTTATAAGCCAAGTACTACAAGTAAGTGAGATAATTTACATAATGAAATACTAATTGTCACTACGTTTATTACTATATCTATGCCAGCTCACCAAAATGCCTCCCCTGATAGCTTAGCCGTCTAATCCCTTATCATAGGGGCCTTCTCGTTCCTACCTGAAGTCTCACCTTGACCTAACATACATACATTTTTGGAAAAGGTCAGCTTACGCCGGTGAGTTCTATATTTTAAAAACTTTACCTCGTTGTGAGGTTAAAACCCACGGACCTGCAAGACCCCTTTTTCACAAACATTTATAACACATAATAGAAGCATACAAACCAGAATAGTCATTTATAACACATTTTTCAGTAGAAGGTATCTACCCCATTATACTAACCTTTCGATTGCTTCTCGGTCTATATATTTACTTCCATATGCTATTTTATAAGCAGAGACTAAGCTATACTCTCCTTACTAACTTTCATCCGCCGTTATATCAGTAGATACCTATCTTCCATCCGCTATTTTATAAGCAGAGATCTACCTTCCATCCGCTATAAGCAGAGATCTATCTTTCATCCGCTATAAGCAAAGATCTATCTTCCATCTCCTATTTTATAAGCAGATACTATGTTCTATAACAATTTCAACTCCCCTAGTACTACTATCCGCCCCTAGTTAAATACCCAAGTGACTTAGGGTTATTAGTAGACAATGACAAGGCATTCATATACTGCAACAAGTGGACATCCCCCAATATACCATTGGTGTATGCATACAGGATGTACCAGCGGCGTATCCTCCACACTTCTGATATACCTGGTAACTAACATTATTATGTATATATATATAGGAAGTACCAACGGCACATCCATCATATAATAATAAAGCAATTGCATCACCTGTTCTCATATAATCATACATATTCACTATAATGTTTACTAATAATTCCTTTATCACTTGACTATTTAAGTTCAAAGCAAACATAGCACATACCATATAACAGTCATCATAATTGTGTAATAACACGCATAAATGATTTAAACTCGTTTTCATATCATATATATATATATATATATATATATATATATATATATATATATATATATATATATGAGAGAACTTTTGAGAACCATTTTAAGCCACTAGTTATATTTACATATACCCCCCTCCCATGAATTGTAGTGGTCCCCAACTGAAATTAGTGGTGGAGATTTAGTTCTTAAAAGTTCTTAAAGCAAAAAGTTCTCATTTGAACCTAACCCTATATATATATATATATATATATATATATATAAGCCCAAAAGCCTTTTAACCAATTATCAATTTAAGACATTTCACGTATATTCATTTTAATGCATTTCCATAACAGTTCACGTATATATATATATATATATATATATATATATATATATATATATATATATACTAGCCGTGTGCCCGCGCGTTGCGGCGGCGACAGTGTATAGCGTGTTATTCGTCTTATGTTCGCGCGTTGTAGCGGCACAACAAACTACAACGCGGTATTTGTTTATTTGTTCGCTTGTTATGGCGACACGACAATTTACATCGAGGTATTCGTTTTTTGATTAGCTTGTGAGAGACCGACCAATAGCTTTTTTTATATATTAGGTCGTGACATAGGGTGCAACCTGTGTTCCAAAGGATCCTAGGTTTTGGAAAACCGTTTTTTACTGGTCGGAAGTCGCTCTTTAACTGGTTTCATCCGGTTACACATTTTTAAGCCAATAACCTGTCTCTAATCAAACTTGTGCGTGGGCGGATAATTAAGTTGGTCTGTAATCAAGAAATTAACCTGTGTTTTGAAGAAACCCGCGTGTTGGGGCAACGATGACAATTAACCAACGCAACACTTATTTTATGTTAGTTGTCAGTCCTCTAGTGATATATGGTATTGAACTTAACTTGTTTTTCTTAAAAAAACACAACAGAAGTATTTGCCAAATAATAATAAATAAACTACATTATTCCATTGATCCTCGCCAGAATGTCGCCTGCTGCTAGCAGAAAACCTTCAAAAGTTCTACTTTAACCGCTAGTCCTTTGACTCTTTGGTAACTTTTTTAAATAAATACAACATTGTATGGCAAAGTTTTAATCTTTCTATTTTAATGTTTAAATAGGATGGTAACAAACAAAAAAAACTCCAAAGCTAAGTTGTGACACCCGAGAATTTCAAGGTTAACTTCCGTTAGACAAATCCGTTAGTTACGATTATAAGTGTTAACTTAGTAACTAATGCTTAACTAGGCCGAATACGTCCACGACCTTTGGTTGATCACCGAACCCGTCCATATGTGTTATGTGTTCATCATTGATTGTCTTTATGTGCAATGTGATTTAAATACATGACTTATTATTGTGAATAGCATGATTAATTGTAAATACTTGATTATGTGAAAATTGACCTGTTTTGGTATCCAGCGAAACTAACGGGCGAAACTATAGTGTCGCCCGGTAGCCAGCTAAGCTACCCGTTAACTCGTGACCAGAGCTAGTTTCGCCTGGCCAGCGAAACTGCCAGCGAAACTAGCCTCTGATATAAATAAACTTAATGAACCCTAGTAGCCTCATTTGCCTCATTTCACAACCAACACACACACACACTTCTCTGGAATCTGGTCAGCCGAGGATACCATCAAGGGACCGAGATCTTAGCCTCTAGACCATCATCTCATCTCATCTATCGATTCTTGAACCAAACGTGAGTCCCAAAAACCTTTATTTATGTGTTTTCTTTGTGTTTTCTTATAAAGTATGCTCAAACCCTCATGAAAACTTGTATGCTTCTGAGATAGTGCTTAGGGATGCTAGATCTACCATAAAGTCAGCAACTTTACGTTTAAAAACAAACCATGATGATGATTTATTCAATTTTGGCCATTTTAGGGTTTAGAAGTGTTTTTAGAGATTTGATGACTAGAATGCATGTTAAACGTGTTAAAGCTGCTTGATTTATGTTGGTAAATGCCTATGGATGCTAGATAATGAATTGCATGTATGATCAGAAGCTGTTAGGTTGATTTTTAGGCAAATCCGTATGATTTTCGCGACCAGCGAAACTGCGTGTTCTCTGGGCGAAACTAAGTAGCGAAATTATATCTCCTTCCAGCGACACTGACCAGCGAAACTATAGTGTCGCCGGGAACCTGACCAGACCAGCTCGAGCGAAACTATCGAGCGAAATACCTGAACGAAAGTTCAAACCAGTTTCCCTGCGAAACTAGGCTAGCGAAACTGCGTCAGCAGTTTCGGGCGAAACTAGCCTAGCGAAACTGTGTCACCGGGCATTGCCTAGCGAAAGTGCTGCCCGTGCACCTAGCGAAACTGCCTAGCGAAACTATGCTAGCGAAACTAAGACCTGACCTAAAAACCAAACTTGTGAAATTTGCTTAAGTGTTATGCCATGACTTACATGATTATGCCATGATGAAACATGTTTGATATCTGATTCATATGAACCCTTGTTTATGATCAACCATTGGTGTCGTGTGTCGGTATGTCGAGTCATAGTTGCAACGTGCTATGTTATGGGCCATAGTGACGTTAAGTAAAGATTAGACACGAAACTAATACTTAAGACCTAAACGTGTTCTAGGTCTTCGTTAAACAACTATATTTGGATCACTTGAAGTGTAGCAGTGCAACCAAAGGTGAGTGTCACTAACCCGCTTACTGTGAGTCCGTTTGGGCCACACCGAATAACTTAACGAAAACAATGCTGATAAACTCTAGAGTGCTAGGCACCTACTGATGAACATGAGAACACGAGATGCTTGGCACCCACTTGATGAACTGAAGTGTTTTATGGGAAACACTTGTGAACTCTGAACAAACTATTTTTGAAACAAAACTGAAAACGTTTTAATATGACTAGTGTAGGTTAAAGTCTAAACCACATGATATCACATGTTTTCTAAGGATGCCTTATAACTTTAAAGTCCTCAACTTAATTGTGCCATTAATTTGTGAAAGCGAGGGGATGTTGGGTAGATCTACTGGAGTTTGACAAACTCCGCCCCGTGGCACGGGAAGTGCACGGAGGAACAATATCAGCCTATTTGACCGTGGTCCCGAGAGGACACGGGGGAGGCAAAAACCGCGATGACGTAGGTCCGCACCGTACGGGATGGCTCGGCCCCCACAAAATAAGTCAGCTTTGGTACAAACTTCCTTAGAGCATGGAACAACGGATTAGCTACCCGCGATATCGGTTGAGTCCTTTAACTTTACGGAACTAGTACATACCCGATGACGTAGGTCACGGACAAACCATTTATAAACTGAGAATTGATTTCGAGCATTGTTTTTCACAAATAAATAACTTGTAAGTATACTTTGACACGATTTATGATTATGAGACCGGGCCAATGCATGACAAGCCCACTGTGAACTCACCAACCGTTAGGTTGACACTTGCGTGGTTTAAACTTTTGCAGATCGCTAAGGAGTATCCACCGGAGGTTGGCACGGCACGTGAAGACTCTTGTTTTTGATTTAACTTAAATTGGGGATTTATAAAACAATGAATTTGTAAGGCACGTGGTTAGTGCCAGGATAATTAATTTTTCCGCTGCGTATGTAATTTAAGACTTTGATTTATAACTTGTGCTTGAACTAACCCTGATTCGTTTAGTATTTGTAACTATGGTTGTGGATCCTGGTCTAGTCGCGCCCCTTAACGGTATAAACTCCGTTAGTGGTATTTTGGGGGTGTGACAGAGAACTGGAATCATTTTTTGAAAACGATTTGGAAACTGCAACTTGAAAACCTTGGTTACAAAACGAACAAACAAATTCCCAAAGACAAAATTCTTACGTGCCAACCTGGGATACTCGCTCTGCTGTGTAAGTAAAGGCTTAATACGTATGTATATATATATATATAAATATATATGTATAGACCGTGTCTAAGTAGTCTAACGGAAGACCTTAGGAAATTTTCACACGAATACGAAATGCGACCGCGAATACGCACACTACTCTGGGGAAAGCGACAACGAAACGACGCTACACGCTACGTCCTGATTTCTACTACGACGACTACACCGACGGTGACTTTATGGGAAGCCGACCTTCGACGGTAGCACTTACGACGTTCTCCGACGACGCCTCGATCATGCACAAAATTTTTTTTTTCTGGACTAATAAGTGGGATAACGGGAACTGGCTAATATACATATTATGGGATATGTATAATATATAACTGTGACTGAACACTGGCTACTTTAACTGTTCAGTAAGATGTCTGGAAGAGGAAACGGAAGAGGCGGCATAAACATGACGCCTGCACAGCTGCAAGCAATGATTACTGAACATGTGCAAGCCGCGGTGGCAGCCGTCCAAGCTGCATATGCCGCACAGGGTAACTATTATGCCGGTTAAGGCACAAAGCAATTATATCATGACCTGTTTAATTTTAAAGTCCGAACTATTTATGCATCAGGAAACCAACACCACTGCACGTTCAAGTCCTTCATGGACTGTAAGCCGATGACATTTTCCGGCGAAGAAGGAGCTGTAGGACTCCTTAGGTGGATTGAGAAGTCCGAAAAGGTTTTCTCCATGTGTAACTGCCCAGCTGAAAGCAAGGTGAAGTTTGCTACTGGTACCTTCGAAGGAGCCGCACTCTCCTGGTGGAACGCTGAAATTCAGATGGTTGGGCTAGACGCGGCTAATAACATGCAGTGGGCAGCGTTTAAGGAGCTGATCATGGAAGAATACTGTCCACGTGACCAAGTCAAGAAGCTTGAGGGTGAATTCCTGAATTTGAAGATGTCTGGGTCTGAAGTCGAACAGTACACTGCACGATATCATGAATATGAGGTCCTATGTCCCACAATGGTCGATGCTGAGTTCAAACGCATTGAGCGTTATCTGGAAGGCCTCGCGCCTCAAATCAAAGGATTGGTGACTGCCAGCAACCCCGCGACCGTACAACAAGCCATCCGTTTGGCTCACAAGCTCACTGATCAAGAGGTCGAGAAGGGTACTCTACCTGCGAAAGCCACTGAGAAGACTGCCTTGAGTGGCAAGAGAAAGGCTGATGATGAAGCTCCTGAGAACTCAATGAATGTTCAGAGTGTGGGTAACAGCACTGGGAGGTCTTTCAACTCCCAAGGCCAAAGCAAGAGGTCCGGGAATAACAGTGGTAACTACCGCCAGGGCGGAAATGGTCAGAGCAACTACAAGGGTAACCTGCCCTTGTGCAACAGGTGTGAAAAGCATCATGCTGGTAATTGTAGGAAGAATATGAGCTGCGAAAGGTGTGGTAAGGGAGGCCACGAAGCAAAGGACTGTTGGGCAACTTTGCCCGAGCAACAAAACCGCCCCCGAAGAAACAACAACTATGGGAACAATCGGGGCAATGGAAACAATGGTCAGAACCGCAACAATGAAGCTCCCAGGGGAAATGGTAACGGAAATTGTTATGAATGTGGTGCTCCAGGCCACATTAAAAGAGACTGCCCTCAGCTAAGAAGACAAGGGAACGGAAATCAGGGAAATAACGGTGGGAATGGTAACGGTGGAGGTAATGGTAATGGGAATGGCAATGGTAATGGTGGAAACGGAAATGGTGGAAATGGTAGAGGTCGAGCTTTCGTCATGGGCCAGGGTGAAGCTCGCAATGACGCCAACGTGATCAATGGTAAATTTATTTTGAACGGTTTCTTTGCTACTGTTTTATTTGATTCTGGTGCTGAAAGAAGCTTTATTTCCACTAAATTTGCTAGAATAATAAATGCTAAACCGATCGACTTAGATGCTAAATATGTGGTAGAACTAGCAAATGGTAAACTTCATGATACGACTCAGATAATTAAGGGCTGTAAGTTAGAACTAGCTGGCCATACCCTAGGAATTGACCTTATGCCTTTCCCGATTGGTAGTTTCGACGTTATAGTAGGAATGGATTGGTTATCTGAGAATCGGGCTGAAATCTTATGTAAAGAAAAAGTGGTTCGTATCCCACTCGAAGACGGTAAAGTATTAACGGTTCAAGGTGAGAAAGGTGGAACAGTCACCGGCATTATTTCATTCCTTAAAGCTCAGAAATGCCTCCGTAAGGGTCACTTCGCGATTCTTGCGAACGTCACTGACACGACACATCCCGAGCGCAAAATTGACGATTACCCGATAGTTCGCGACTTCCAAGATGTATTTCCTGAAGATCTGCCTGGCTTGCCTCCATTTCGACAAGTTGAGTTTGGGATTGATTTGGCTCCAGGTGCCGCTCCAATTGCACGCGCTCCGTATCGTTTGGCTGTAAGCGAGCTCAACGAACTCTCCGCGCAACTACAAGAACTACTCGACAAGGGGTTTATTCGTCCAAGTTCGTCTCCATGGGGAGCTCCGGTACTGTTTGTTAAGAAGAAGGATGGAACGTTCCGCATGTGCATTGACTACCGAGAGCTTAACAAAGTTACGATCAAGAATCGGTATCCACTTCCTCGAATCGACGATCTCTTCGATCAACTACAGGGTTCAAGCTACTTTTCAAAGATTGACCTACGGTCTGGTTATCACCAGCTTCGCGTTCGTGATGAGGATGTACCCAAGACAGCTTTCAGAACTCGGTATGGACACTACGAGTTCCTGGTTATGCCGTTTGGGCTAACCAATGCACCTGCCGTATTTATGGATCTGATGAATCGAGTGTGCAAGCCGTACCTCGATAAGTTTGTGATAGTTTTCATCGACGATATTTTGATCTACTCTAAGACCAAGGAAGAACACGAGGAACATCTGCGTCTTATTTTGGAATTGCTCCGCAAGGAACAGCTCTACGCCAAGTTTTCAAAATGCGACTTTTGGATCCGCGAAGTCCAGTTTCTTGGACACATTGTTAATGAGGAAGGAATTCATGTCGATCCAGCCAAGGTGGAAGCAATAAAGAACTGGTCTACCCCAAGAGCGCCAACAGAAATCCGACAATTTTTAGGACTTGCCGGATATTATCGAAGGTTTATTAAGGGTTTCTCTCAATTGGCTCAACCCTTAACAGCCTTAACGCACAAAGGAGTGCAATACAGATGGGGTGAAAAAGAAGAGCGCGCGTTCCAAACGCTTAAAGATATGTTATGTTCGGCTCCAATTCTTGCGTTACCCGATGGAGTTGACGACTTTGTGGTTTATTGCGATGCATCAATCCAAGGACTCGGTTGCGTGTTGATGCAACGAGATAAAGTGATTGCCTACGGGTCCAGGCAACTAAAGGATACTGAAAAGAATTATACAACGCATGATTTGGAAATGGGAGCCGTTGTTCATGCACTCAAGATTTGGAGACATTACCTATATGGAACAAAGTGCACGATATTCACAGATCATAAAAGTTTACAGCACATCTTTGATCAGAAAGACCTCAACATGCGGCAAAGAAGGTGGGTTGAGTTACTAAATGATTATGATTTGGCAATTAAGTATCATCCTGGAAAAGCCAACGTTGTGGCTGATGCTTTAAGTCGGAAAGAGTACGAGAAGCCTCGTCGGGTACGAGCGCTTCAACTTACAATACATTCAGGATTACCGGATCGGATCCGTGACTGCCAACGAGAAGCTTTGAAAGCAGAAAACTTCGCAGCTGAAGCACTGCGTGGTGTAGATGGCCATTCTGAAGTTAAGTCCGATGGACTCACGTACTATAATGACAGAATCTGGGTTCCACTGTTTGGAAATCTCCGTGAGCTCGTGATGGACGAGGCTCACAAGTCAAGATACTCGGTACACCCCGGATCAGATAAAATGTATCAGGACTTGAAAAATCTTTATTGGTGGCCGAATATGAAAGCCGACATTGCTAGATATGTGGCTAAATGCTTAACTTGCTCAAGAGTCAAGATTGAATACCAAAAGCCTTCTGGTTTGCTACAACAACCAAAGATCCCAGAATGGAAATGGGAGGACATCTCCATGGATTTTGTGACGGGATTACCTCATCGATCAAATCAACCGGATGCGATTTGGGTTGTCATCGATCGATTAACCAAATCTGCACATTTCATTCCGATGAAGGAAAGTAATAATATGGATAAATTGACAAAGCTGTACATCGACAAAATTGTAAAGCTTCACGGTGTGCCTAAGACTATCATTTCTGATCGAGATCCTCGATTTACTTCCCGGTTATGGCAATCAATGCAGGAAGCATTGGGAACCCGACTAGACATGAGTACAACCTATCACCCACAAACAGATGGTCAATCGGAACGAACGATTCAAACCTTAGAAGATATGCTCCGAGCTTGCGTCCTTGACTTTGGGAAAGATTGGGAGACTCACCTTCCACTGGTGGAGTTCTCTTACAACAATAGTTATCATTCAAGTATAGGTGCTGCACCTTTTGAAGCACTTTATGGCAGAAAATGTAGATCACCCGTGTGTTGGGCCGAAACGGGTGAGAAAGGACTTACTGGACCGGAAGTCATCCATGATATGACCGAGCGAATTATTCAAATCAGGCAACGGCTAGCTGCAGCACGTGATCGACAAAAGAGTTATGCCGACAAACGCCGAAAACCTCTAAAGTTTGAGGTGGGTGACAAAGTATTGTTGAAGGTATCTCCTTGGAAGGGAGTGATACGCTTCGGGAAGCGTGGAAAGTTAAATCCTCGCTACATCGGTCCGTTTGAAATTATTGGGGAAGTAGGCCCGGTGGCCTATCGATTGCAACTCCCTGCTGAACTCGATGGAGTTCACAACGTGTTTCACGTTTCCAATCTAAAGAAATGTCTGGCTGAAGACATCGAAATAATTCCCTTGGAGGAATTGGAAATCGACGAACATCTGAGATTTATTGAGCAACCAGTAGAAATCATGGGACGCGAGGAGAAGGCCCTCAAACGTAGCAAGATTCCGATCGTCAAGGTGCGATGGAACTCAAGGCGTGGACCTGAATATACTTGGGAACGTGAGGATCAGATGAAGAAAAAGTATCCTCACTTGTTCGAGCAAACATCCACGGAAACTCATGGTATGATTTAATTTTGGGGACCAAAATTCCTTAACGGGAGGAGGATGTGACAACCCTAAAACTTTTTGCTTTCTTTCCCCAGCGACGATAGCAACGACGATAGCTGATGCTGCGAACGCTACGACACAAGAATAATTTTCGGGACGAAAATTCCAATTTCAGGGGAATGATGTGACACCCGAGAATTTCAAGGTTAACTTCCGTTAGACAAATCCGTTAGTTACGATTATAAGTGTTAACTTAGTAACTAATGCTTAACTAGGCCGAATACGTCCACGACCTTTGGTTGATCACCGAACCCGTCCATATGTGTTATGTGTTCATCATTGATTGTCTTTATGTGCAATGTGATTTAAATACATGACTTATTATTGTGAATAGCATGATTAATTGTAAATACTTGATTATGTGAAAATTGACCTGTTTTGGTATCCAGCGAAACTAACGGGCGAAACTATAGTGTCGCCCGGTAGCCAGCTAAGCTACCCGTTAACTCGTGACCAGAGCTAGTTTCGCCTGGCCAGCGAAACTGCCAGCGAAACTAGCCTCTGATATAAATAAACTTAATGAACCCTAGTAGCCTCATTTGCCTCATTTCACAACCAACACACACACACACTTCTCTGGAATCTGGTCAGCCGAGGATACCATCAAGGGACCGAGATCTTAGCCTCTAGACCATCATCTCATCTCATCTATCGATTCTTGAACCAAACGTGAGTCCCAAAAACCTTTATTTATGTGTTTTCTTTGTGTTTTCTTATAAAGTATGCTCAAACCCTCATGAAAACTTGTATGCTTCTGAGATAGTGCTTAGGGATGCTAGATCTACCATAAAGTCAGCAACTTTACGTTTAAAAACAAACCATGATGATGATTTATGCAATTTTGGCCATTTTAGGGTTTAGAAGTGTTTTTAGAGATTTGATGACTAGAATGCATGTTAAACGTGTTAAAGCTGCTTGATTTATGTTGGTAAATGCCTATGGATGCTAGATAATGAATTGCATGTATGATCAGAAGCTGTTAGGTTGATTTTTAGGCAAATCCGTATGATTTTCGCGACCAGCGAAACTGCGTGTTCTCTGGGCGAAACTAAGTAGCGAAATTATATCTCCTTCCAGCGACACTGACCAGCGAAACTATAGTGTCGCCGGGAACCTGACAAGACCAGCTCGAGCGAAACTATCGAGCGAAATACCTGAACGAAAGTTCAAACCAGTTTCCCTGCGAAACTAGGCTAGCGAAACTACGTCAGCAGTTTCGGGCGAAACTAGCCTAGCGAAACTGTGTCACCGGGCATTGCCTAGCGAAAGTGCTGCCCGTGCACCTAGCGAAACTGCCTAGCGAAACTATGCTAGCGAAACTAAGACCTGACCTAAAAACCAAACTTGTGAAATTTGCTTAAGTGTTATGCCATGACTTACATGATTATGCCATGATGAAACATGTTTGATATCTGATTCATATGAACCCTTGTTTATGATCAACCATTGGTGTCGTGTGTCGGTATGTCGAGTCATAGTTGCAACGTGCTATGTTATGGGCCATAGTGACGTTAAGTAAAGATTAGACACGAAACTAATACTTAAGACCTAAACGTGTTCTAGGTCTTCGTTAAACAACTATATTTGGATCACTTGAAGTGTAGCAGTGCAACCAAAGGTGAGTGTCACTAACCCGCTTACTGTGAGTCCGTTTGGGCCACACCGAATAACTTAACGAAAACAATGCTGATAAACTCTAGAGTGCTAGGCACCTACTGATGAACATGAGAACACGGGATGCTTGGCACCCACTTGATGAACTGAAGTGTTTTATGGGAAACACTTGTGAACTCTGAACAAACTATTTTTGAAACAAAACTGAAAACGTTTTAATATGACTAGTGTAGGTTAAAGTCTAAATCACATGATATCACATGTTTTCTAAGGATGCCTTATAACTTTAAAGTCCTCAACTTAATTGTGCCATTAATTTGTGAAAGCGAGGGGATGTTGGGTAGATCTACTGGAGTTTGACAAACTCCGCCCCGTGGCACGGGAAGTGCACGGAGGAACAATATCAGCCTATTTGACCGTGGTCCCGAGAGGACACGGGGGAGGCAAAAACCGCGATGACGTAGGTCCGCACCATACGGGATGGCTCGGCCCCCACAAAATAAGTCAGCTTTGGTACAAACTTCCTTAGAGCATGGAACAACGGATTAGCTACCCGCGATATCGGTTGAGTCCTTTAACTTTACGGAACTAGTACATACCCGATGACGTAGGTCACGGACAAACCATTTATAAACTGAGAATTGATTTCGAGCATTGTTTTTCACAAATAAATAACTTGTAAGTATACTTTGACACGATTTATGATTATGAGACCGGGCCAATGCATGACAAGCCCACTGTGAACTCACCAACCGTTAGGTTGACACTTGCGTGGTTTAAACTTTTGCAGATCGCTAAGGAGTATCCACCGGAGGTTGGCACGGCACGTGAAGACTCTTGTTTTTGATTTAACTTAAATTGGGGATTTATAAAACAATGAATTTGTAAGGCACGTGGTTAGTGCCAGGATAATTAATTTTTCCGCTGCGTATGTAATTTAAGACTTTGATTTATAACTTGTGCTTGAACTAACCCTGATTCGTTTAGTATTTGTAACTATGGTTGTGGATCCTGGTCTAGTCGTGCCCCTTAACGGTATAAACTCCGTTAGTGGTATTTTGGGGGTGTGACATAAGTGATCAAATCGTTAATTTTCTAGACCATCAAGTGGATTTACGTTGGTCCCATCCAATACAGTTCGATCTTTACTACTCAATCGAACTTTTTACCTAAAGGATGAAACTATTGGATTGAGGAATTTACAAAGAAAAATGATTTACATCACTGCAACATCATGTTACAATCTGTTTTTATTGTTTTACAATACTAAATTTATCAACACTCTTTTTTCTTTTCTTTCAAAACTAACCTGAGAAAGAGCATATGCCCTATTTAGAATCTAAACAATATTTATAACACCTACAATCTTGCAAGTTGTTTATTAAAATACTTAGAATCAATTACACTTAGACGGTAAAAATTTAAGAGGAATTAGAAATGAAGAAAAGTATGTATAGGTCAACCCAACTTGAGATAGCCTACAACTCTTTTTAGTGTATGCAGCTTGTACACCTCCTCCTCTTGGCCTTATGTAAACATCAAAGAATGAAAACAACATATTTGTTAAATGTCTAAAAGAATAAAAACAATAAATCTAAAAAATCAACCATTAGAATTTGCGAAAATCAATTGAGAATTATTACGTCCACCTTAAAAAATAAGCATAATGAGCATGTAAGTCACAACTAACTGATTTGTTCTATGAGCATTACTACTTTCACCATACAAAAAAAAGAAAAAAAAACTTTAGAAGTTCTGGAAAAGGTCACCTTTGATCAAACAGAAGGCCAAATCTTGATAACTCCTAGATTGTAACCAGTCAGCACCAACCATCCACGCCAAAAATCTACCAGACAATTTTCTGACCCTTCTTGACATAATTATACATCGATCCATGAATCCTTCACCTGAAAGCAAAAAAATAAAAAACAAAACAGAAGAAAAATGAGGAAAGATGATGTCAGTTTATGTGGTTAACAAGCAAGCCAGATGCAAAGTTCTGATTCAGACCTCCTCGAAGGTCCACAAATAATCCACCAACCACGTTTGAAACGGTTCGAATACAGCACACAACTACACATTTAAAACCATACCCTAACATTTAAAACATACATGTAAAACACACATTAGAAAAAAGAAACAATTTGGTTCTAATGACTCTAGATAAAGCCTAATCTTCTTCCATATCTCTTATTTTGCTGAATGATAAAATATTTTTGCACCTGCCATCAAAACAATTAGCAAAAGTTAATTGACTCCATATATTTATTCAGTTCATATAGTTTACATAGTCAACTGGTTCAATCTTGAAAGCATAATACATGACGGATATTTACAAAGACAAATATTTACGAAACAAATACCTCAAGATTCCTTGACCAAGTTCATCACATTTGAACCGCCCACAGATCAACGGCTCAATGGTGGTGGATGCATGCTTTCTTCCATTTTGCACAATTCCGGTGTAGCTGTCTAAAGCCACACGCACGAACTCAGCTCCATATGTCACATGATGAAAGCTTCAATATTTATGATCCTTGGATCATATCCCTTCAACCTGCAAAGAATGAGACACCATTATTTTAAGTGTGAATCCCTTTCAACCATTATGTGATGATCATTACAGGCTAACATCATAAACTGGCTGATTTCAATTCTCAAGTACCTCATTTAATTCAAAAATTACATGAACAGCAGGTTTTCTTAATCATAGATGTTTACCGACGTAGAATATGAACTCAAAAGGATTTGTCCTAATTTCCTCCCATTGCCGACAACAACGATAACAGAAGTTCTGATTTGGGTTATACCTTTTTTAATTCCAGCAGCAGGCAACATACTAAAAAAACTTGTATCCCCAAGTAACAGTTTTACCCACAACTTCCTGAAAAAAACTTGCATCCCCAAGTAATAAACAATAAATAGTATTATATCAACAAAAGAAATTAAGTCAATATACCTGAATAAACATGGGTTCTTTGGAGACAATAGCAACAGTTAGATGTGCATGCATCTCGTCAAGAACATTTAACGCCATCCGGAGTTGCATACCAGTAAACCATTTTGAGTCAGCATTTGCTTCATGATTTCAATTTGAATACCGTTTACATCCCAGACATATTGAAAGCAACGGAATGCAACGTTCTTTAACCAAAATATGTGCGGCAAACAACAAAAGCAATGACGCATACCTCATGATAAAAAGTATCTTTGGCTCAGGATTCTCATAAAATCCACCTCTCAACCTCGCCTCATGTTTCAACTGAATCAAGCACCGACTTCCTGCACACTTACTCAGAATTCAGATCAAAAGAACCAATTTCTTGGGAAAAAAAAGTTAAAAATATTGTTGCCCTTGTCCTTCCAGTTCACCACAATGTGTAATAACTAATCAGTTTCTTAAAAAACTCACCAAACATGAGTACAATCTTATATCTTCCCATGCTGCAAAAAAAAGTACAGATACATGGCTGCAAACTGGTATGATCCATTCTTCTCTTAAAAGACCTTTATACCTAGAGCATTTAGTAGTAATGGCTTACCAAGTGGGTTTAATGTTAAGGATTTCTGCTGTAGGATTTCCTCAAACCTCCTGCAATCTTCTAGAAAGTAAAGAAATTGTTCCTCAAATCAGAAAGAAATTTGACGTGTTTATTAGTATTATAAATAAAGATAGTTAGAGAAGTGATGAATAAAAAGGAACATGACACTAATATACCAGGTCATACCTAAATGAAGCCTAAAATTAGAAACATACCTTAACGAAGCTCAAGGAACGATCCCTTCATGGACTTAAAACTTACCACCAACAAAAGGATCCATGATCATATTTAGAATCAATCCATAGCGTGCAACCTTCTCATGTTCAGCTTACTATAAAACTCTTGTAAAGGGCATCATAGAAATCACGCTCGGCCTCTGATTGTTCACATTCAATAATTTGGATGTCAATTGGCCGGGATCATGTAAGAAACTTAGTATTAAATTACATATTTATATTTTAAACATTTGACAGCTTAATGAAGATTGCATACACACCTTTCTTCTTTATACTCAACATCAAGATGAGTGGCGTTAGGATGCCTATTGCAAGCCTTAGACCATGCATATTCCACCTAAAGATCAAAAGATAAACTATAATCACAAAGAAAGCATTACAGTTCAATAAATTTGTAAGAAAACCATAATATACACAATCAGTCCCCAAGAAACCTCATAAATTGTTGCTGGTTGTGCATAGAGTTCAATAAAAGTGATAATACTCTAGTTCATTATTATACAACCAATACTTCATATGCAAAGTTATACATACGAACACACAAATCCAAAAAATAATCAAATGTAGTCACAAAACTTTAGAGTTCAGAAAAGAAATTACCTAGATTCATCTTGGACCACCAACTCTTTGCATAAAACGTTAAGCAGATCTGTGGATAGAAATCACAACGACGATGAAGAATAGCAAATAAAGTGAAGAAGGGAAACTAACCTGTCAATTTGTTCATGTTTTCCGTCAATTTGAAGCAAACCACAAATATAGAGAGATAAAGACACAGAGTGAAACCCCTAAAGTTCATGGATGCTCCGTCAAAATCACGAAGTGAAACCCCTGAAGTTCATGGATGTTTTAGGTTTTGGATTCGTAAAGGCCACGGTTCATGAGTGATTCGCTCCGTCAAAATCCACATCTGGTTCTGCCTAAAACGAAAGGACGTGGAGAGAGAAGGACGGCGAGGGATGATGAATCGGTAGGGCTTCAGAGATCGATGGTTGTGTAGATCGGATGGTGGTGTAGATCGGAAATAAGAGAGACGGCGAGCTAGGGCTTTTGAGATCGATGGTGGTGTAGATCGGATTCGAAGGAGACAAAAAAAGGACAGAGTTAGAGTTCTCATAGAGAAAGGGTTTCTTGAAAAAGTGTAGGCTGTCAGGATCTTTTTCCAATGATAATAAAGCTGGTACAAATTTTTCAAAATTCAAATTGAATCTACCGCTTAAAATTTAGATGATAAGAAGTTGTGCATTAGTTACTTGTACACAATGCATTATAGTTTGTATATGTCTTAAAATTCAACAAGTCTTAAAATTTTCAACACTTCTCACTTTCTCTCTCTTATATCTATAATAAGATATTATAGATATGGGATTTTCTAACATGTGCCCTAAGGGCACATGTAAGAAGTAATTAATGCCTTGAATATTCTTCTTGAGACTACCATTATACAATAATTACATTAACTTTATTTCTTATACCAAATTTGCCCTTCTAATATTCCATTCTAAATATCTAAACCAAAATGTTCTGTTGCAAATTTTAAAAAATACATATTTTATTAAGGATATTTGTTTGAACGGCATTTCATAAATTTGAACGACATATTTTGAATGGCGTATTTTTTAAAGAATGGTACTAAAGTATTAAACTAATATTTTGTTAGTTTAATATATTTTACTTATACTAAGAAAAACAGCAACAAAAAAAGCCGTAATGCATCCATTGATCTTCATTAAAAAATAATAATAATAATAGCAAAATAACATATTCATTTAATCATAACTAAACGGGAGATTACTCAACATTTATAATGAAGTATGGGGTTATAATCTACTTGTTGAGCATTGTTAGCATCAACGACAGGCTCTCTCTCTGGACATGTGCTGAAGTTGTGTTTTGAAGAGCTACACAATCTGCAACGCCTTACTTGTTTTGATAACTCCTTTCCATTTTTCAATAGCTTTTGCTTAGGTCAGCCCTTTGTTTTTGACATAACAGGGCATTGGGCCATTTCAATTGCATTTGTTATAGGCTCACTATTGTTTGCACAAGATGACGAAACATCCAAAGTTCCTTCTTGGTGTAACTGAGATACTTCATTAACCCCCACTTCTTCTCGACTCCACCGTGATAGCCAATAACTAGAAGGAATTTCAAAGCAGCCCGTATGGAGAAGAACACACAATACATGACGACAAAGTATCCCGATAAATTCAAAGTTTTTGCAAGTACATTTAGCCATCTTACCTCCCTTTTCGAACGGAAAACCCATTTTTTCTTGCGTAGTTTTGATAAAAAACAAGAGCCTCTTCTTCACTTAGAAAGCATTGATCAACGAATGGTTCATTATCTTCGGCAACATCTAATTCGTGTTGAGAATTTACCAAGTTTTCTTCAGCGGGAAGCTCGTTGAGATCGATTAAAATGTGTTCACTCATCTCAAATGTTTGGTGGTAAAGATGTGGTAATTTGACAACATAGAACTTACATATATATACTGGCTGCAAAAGTAATTGGAAGGACATTAGGAGGAAAAGAATATATGTGAACGAAATTAATAAAATGTGGTAATATATGTGAACAGAAACTATGTAGATTGAAAACTTAATCCATTAAATATGAATTCATATTTGTGATAGTATAGGAATATAAAAAGTTGATTCATGTATTTACTTGAGTACATACGTGAAATATTGAAAAAGTATTATGTACAAGTAAACAATATCAAACAAAAAGTCTTTACTGGAAGTACTACTAAAAAAGTTTACGATCAAATACCAATGTTATGTAAATGGATTGTGAACAAATATTAAAAAGAAAAATTATGATGAAATATTAGAAGGGCAAATTTGGTATAGGAAATAAAGTTAATGTAATTATTGTATAATGGTAGTCTCAAGAAGAATATTCAAGGCATTAATTACTTCTTACATGTGCCCTTAGGGCACATGTTAGAAAATCCCTATAGATATTAATCCAACAACAATTTAACAGTTTAATATATCCATTTAACAATTAGCAGTTTAGTAGTCTGATATATATTCACTCAAAGGCTGTTTAACAGTTTAACACTTTAATAGTTCAAATAGGCAACATATCAGTTATAAACCATTTGAATGCATTTTATAACATTTGTATGTATATCAGCCCGAAAACATTTAAAACATTTAAGAGTGGGCTCATAGAACTCACCTTATCTCTTTAACCCGTTTACTTGGACAGAACTCCCGCTACAATTCCCGATTTAACCTAATTTGCGTATCGTATGGCGTTAAAGCAAGGTTTTATACAATAAAAATTTCCTATGTTTATTTCTATCTTTTATTATCTTAATATCATTCATTTATTAAGATTATCCTTTTCATAGGTCAAAATGACCAAAATGCCCTTATAGGCAAAACAACCATTTTTACAGATAATATGAAGACGCGCATTCCTATAAGTAAACGCACACCCCGGGATTGACCAGTAAGGTATGCTAGGTCTCAGTTGGGATTTATGCGACACCCTCGCTTTGCCAGAAACCCCAGTGTACAGGCGATTACCCTTCCAGTCCGTACGAACATCTAAATATCCGATTTAATTCGGTATCTTTAATACTTTGTTATTTATCCATTTTGAACTCATATATGTTTAATATATATATATGTATATATATATATATATATATATATATATACATATAAACATGTTACCATACCAAAACTCAAGTTCCCATACCTTCCGAATTATTTTATATTAAATAATTATACTTCATAATCCTAATTTACCGTTTTTCTCGTTTCTTTATCAAAACTCATTTCTTTTCAAACCAAATTAGATTATTATCTATTATCATATTTTATAATATACTTTAAAATATCAAACCTTAATTCAATACCGTTTACTCAATTTTGGCAGAACAACGTTACGAAAACCCTAATTTTGACCCGTTTACAAAACCTTTACCAAACCTTTTCTAAATCTGAAATAAACTTAGGGCTCTCTTAAAATACATTATTTTAGGATTACCTACAAAAATTCAGACCCTAATTCCCACCCGATCACCCAATTTTAGCAAAACAAGCTCAAGAACCCTAATTTTTGCCCCATCACCTAATTTTAGCAAAACAAGCTCAAGAACCCTAATTTTTACACATTTTTAGAAACCATACATAGAGACAATATTATCAAAAACTGAAAGAGGTTATTTTAGACCATACCTAATAGTGCTCAACTGCAGAAATTCAGCTTCAAATACTTCACCGTGTGTGATATTCTCTCAGAAGAAGACCTCGACCAGAATAGGGTTTTTAGGAGTGAATTTTCGTGAATTGGTGATTTTTAGGGATGGATTGAGGCCATATTTATACTCCTCAGATGCGTCCTGAGGTCCTAACACGTATGTGGGTGATTAATCAAGCTATTTCGACGCGTAGATGGAGAATTCGTGCTCACCAAGGTTGAAAACGTGGCCATTTTGTGACCTGTTCAAGAAGCTGTTGTAGACACCCCCTTCGCGTATCGCGCAGATCATAGGGTTGTGGTGCGCGATACGCGACCACCCGCTTTTCCGGCTAGCTTTTCCAATTTTACATAGTTAGCCCTTAACTTCTATTTAATCGCACTTTTCACCCCTTGACTTTTACCTTTTTATTATTTTATGCTCTAAAAATATTATAGGGCATATTTCTCACATTTTCTAAGGTTCGGGATTCATTCGATAACGTATATGTACACACGTATATATTTATATATTTATTTATATTTTCCACCAATTTGCACTTTAGGCCCTTTAACTTTCACATACTTATTATTTCATGTTATGAATCACGTTAGGATATAATTATAATACTTTTTAAGCCTCGGGATTCATATAATAACTATAAATACGTATAATACTCGTATACGTTACGTATTATTTATTTTTAACAATTCAAGTTAAATAAGCCCTCACCTTCAAACAGATCAGCAATCAGCGATCTAGAATATACAAAAAAAAAAACAAAAAAACAAATTAATCTTGAATCAAACCCCATAAACCATATATAATCCAAATATCTCCAGCTCGAAAAGTGAGTAACAAGCACATGTGTTAGATAGCAATCCTTTTAACGTAGGATACGTTCTTATCTATTTTTCACATGTTTAACTATTTAAACACGTATTTCCACGTATGTATTCATCAAGTGATTATATCACATGCATTTATACTATTCAAACATACATTTACACATGTATTCAATATAATGTAATCACGTAAAGACATTTTCCCCTAATTATCATTTATTTCTATCCTATTAACGTTTAACTACGTTTTCATGCTAACATCATATATATCAATTATCTTTGATATAAAACATGTATCTATCATATTTCCTTATCTCATCGAGTAACCAATACATATGATACCACCTTTTATTAGTTTATTACCTGGTAACAGGTAAACATGCATTTTCTATCTGTTTTATCACGTTTAGCTATCTATCACATATATTATATGCTTTTATCATATCAATCACGTTTTTCTCAAATTTTAGGATGTTACAAACTTTGAGAAGAGTCACCATGCCTTTGTAGTCACTGACTCACACTCTAACTTCACACGTGAAGATTTAGAATGTATTGGTGCAGATGATATAGAGGAGATGGACATTCTTACACAACTTTCCATGGTCTCAGTAAGAACCCAACGTTTCAATAAACGTACTAGGAGGACTTACAAAGGAGCCAAAAATGCCCCAGTGTTACAACTGTCACCAACTGGGACACTTTGCAAGAGAATGCCCAAGTTCAAGAAAAGAAAATCAGTTTCATAACCAAGTTCAAGCAAAATCACAGGGAAGCCATCATCAAAACAACAACACCACAAGAACAACAAAACTCATGGTTCTTCAAACTCACAACCAACACCACCAAAACCAAGCGGAAGTGGAAGCGACAACAACAACAACAGCAACAACTCAAAAATAGTCGTAGCTAACCAAACAGAATATGTCGACTAGGAGGAAGTTATCATAGAGTTTGAGCCTATCAACCATGTTCTCATGGTAAAGGAAGAATCACCATCTGCTCATGTAAACTCTATCCCTGAGAAAGTAGCACACCTATGCTCTCCTGCTTGTGTTAAACAAGTGAAAAGATACAGGAATCACAACTCTGAGTTAATTGAAGAAGTCTCAAATTTAAAAGAGTTAAAGGATTGTTTTAGAAAAACAAAAAGCTCATATATTTAAAAATTCATTGTTTTAAATGAAGAAGTTGAGCAACTAAAACAATCTAACTCAAATTTGGAAACTCAAATTAATGATTTAATCTCCAAGATGAATGCTTCAAGAAACGAAACCCAACATGCCAAGGCAGATGTGGGTGCACTGGAAGTAAAGCTAACTAAAGCTCAATTCACCTGTGATAAATTTCAGAAAGCAAATGAGAAGGCTGAACAACTTTGGAAAGGTGCTATGTATGGTAAAACAAGAATTGGTTATATATCTGTGAAACCACCCAGTGATCACTTACCAGTAATTGAACCAATTTCAGCTTTACAAACTGAAAGGGCAGTTAGTTTAACTGTTGCTGACTCTGCTCCAGTAAGTGTTGTTGAAAAGAAGTGTGAATCTGTTGAAGCTGACCATCACTGCTACAAGCACCTCTGCAGCAGTTGATCAATAAAAAATTTTGAAACCAACATTTGCTATGCTTCCACCCACTTTCTATGAAGCTAAAGATTCAAAAGTTGGAGGAAAACATGTTGAAAATGACAAAACTAGCAAAAGTCAAATTTTTGGTAAAACAATTTTCAGTCAAGAAACAAGTGAAAAATCCCCTAGATACACTCAATCTTATGACTCTTCTAGAGTTCCTGAGTGTATAGTTTGTGGTAAATTTGGTCATTTGGCAGCTGATTGTTACTATAATCCTCTGAACAGAACTCAATCTTCAAAGACTAAAACTATGAAAAACCAAAATGTGGGAAAGAAACTAACATGAAGAGTCTCACATGTTAAGAGTCATACAGTAAAGTATTTTGAGTCTGATTCAAACAAGGTCTTAATTGGAAATGAAAGAAATGGCAATTTTTTCTGTTTTTAAGCAAAACAAGTTTCCGGCTGAACTTCAAGCGAAACAATTTTCCTCTCGAACTCAGGTTCAACCGGAACACAAGAAAAATTTCAGGTCAATAACTGCTTTAAAACAAAGACCATCTGTGAAATTCAGTGAGAATTATGAAGTGTTTGAAAGTCAAGGAAGAAGAAATCCTTCAATAGGAAAAGTCAACCCTCGTAACTTTTTTCAAACTGAAAGAAATTCTGGTCAAAATGAGTTTTTAACTAATTCTAGCAGAAGTTCATCTTTTCCGCTTCAAGGTGAAAAATATGTCAAAATAGTTTTGCATCACAAAAGTATGCTACTTCACCAGAAAGAACTAGAATTTCAAGTCAAAACTTAGTCTAAACCAGCAACTTTGCAAAACCTGAGTCTAACAAAATGAGAAAGTTCAGGGAGTTCAGAGAGAGAAAGGCATTAGAAAGAAAGTCAAAAATAGGAAGTGAGAAATTTCATCAACAAGGTCAAGATTTGGACTTTGAGAATGACGACTTGCTCACTGAGCAACCTATTCTGAATACTCTAGTATTAAAAAAGTACAAGTATAACGATGCTTTGGGAAGACCCAAGTCCATAAAGGCTTGGGTCCCTTACAAAAGCTGGTCAATTTCTGATGTGTGCAGGTGCAAAATAAAAGTCAAGATCGACTGTGGATTGTTGACAGTGGATGCACTAGACACATGACAGGGAATAAAAACATCTTAGAAAATACAAAAATACACAATGGAGGATCTGTTGCTTTTGGAAGAAAAAAGGGGTACATCTCAGCACAAGGAAATGTTACTAATGGTTCGGTAAGCTTTGATAGAGTCAATCTTGTTGGTACTTTAAATTTTAACTTACTTAGTGTCTCACAAATGTGTGACAAGCAACTAAATGTTTTGTTTAATGAGAGAGAGGCAATCATACTGAAATTTGAAATCAAAATTCCTGAGGAAATGATTCTACTTAGAGCACCCAGGAAAGAAGGTTTGTATGTATTGGATATGTCAGTTGCTGCACCCACCAGTGACATTGCTTGTTTTATATCCAAAGCCTCAGTTGATGAGTCTGATCTTTGGCATAGAAGGCTAGGACATGTAAATAACAAGAACATGAACATAATTGTCAATCTTGGTTTAGTCAAGGGTCTTCCTGTTAAAAAATTTACCTGTTCTGAGCACTGTGTGCCTTGCCTCAGGGTAAGCAATACAAGTCATCCTTCACGCCAAAAGCTGAAAGTTCTATCTCACAACCCTTAGAATTGATACACATGGACCTTTTGGGGCCAACAAGGGTAATGAGTTTGGGAACAAGGTCATACTGTTTTTTAATAGTTGATGATTTTACCAGATATACTTGGGTTTTCTTCTTAAAAACAAAAAATGAAACAGCTGAATTATTGATAACTCTTGTGATCAAATTGGAAAATTAGTCAAAATTCAAAGTCAAAACAATTAGGTGTGACAATGGCACAAAATTCAAAGATCATGTCTTAAATTCTTTTTCTGAAGAAAAAGGGATAACAAGGCAGTTCAGTGCTCCCAGAACTCCACAACATAATGGAGTTGCTGAAAGGAGAAATAGAACATTGATTGAAGCTGCAAGGGCAATGTTGGCTGATTGTATACTTCTTGTGATATTTTGGGCAGAAGCAGTGAACACTGCCTGCTATGTCCAAAACAGGATCTTAATTGTTAAAGGAAAAAACAAAACACCATATGAGCTTCGAAGAAATAGAAAACCAAACATTTATTTCTTTAAATATTTTGGGTGTCCTGTTACCATTCTTATAACCAATGAGTTATTGCCAAAATTTGCTAAAAAAGCAGATGGTGGATATTTTGTTGGGTATTCTGGTGTGTCAAAAGCATACAGGATATACAACAAGAGAACTAAAGTTGTTGAAGAACTCTTAATGTTTTCTTCAATGAAAAATCCAAAAACAACTTTATTTCTCAGTCCACTTGGTTATATGAGATTGATTCACTAACCACCGCTTTCAACATAACTGTTGAGAAGCCTGTGAGTAATTCAGTGCAGGTACAAAACACCAACTCTCCAGCTGATGAACATTGGAGGATGAATACAAAGAATTTCTCAATTGACCCTTCATTCTTCTCTTCACTCAGCACCAAGCCTTTGAAGCCAAATGTTGTAAACAACTCTACTGAAGTCATCTTAGATGAAGTGAATGTTGTTCCAGTTCAAAATCAAGCGGAAGCATCTCCGGTTCAAGTTCAAACGGAAACTACTTCAATTGAATCTCCGGCTCATGTTCAATCGAAAAATGGCATTTCAGATTCTTTGGAGAATTTTGACTCTGGCTTCACTGAACCCTCAAATTCAAATGATCTTATATCAAATGAACTCAGTTTTGAACATGAATCCTATGGGTTAATGCCTAGTTTTCAAGAGTTAAACATAACACACGATACAAGACCACGAGAGTGAAACGGACGGCCTACTGTACCATCTGATGGATATTCCCGAAGTATCCATAGGAATGGATACCGAAGGTGATAAAACACCTGAGCAAGATTGTTTTCGAGATTTCTGTTCCCCGGCAACGGCACCAAAAACTCTTTGATGCACGTGAGTCGTGTATATATTTATAGGGACTTTTGGCACGCAGAAGTTTTAAATTTATAAACCTAATAATAACTAAGGAATCAATCACATGCAAACAGGTAAGTGTACCTATCGTAGCTTGTAGTATAAATCCTAATAGCTAGAATTGGGTGTCGAACACAAGGAACACGATTTCTAATAGCAATCTTATTACGCAGGAAAATTTCACCAAATGAACAATAATATGAAATAGGAATTCAGATATAATTAAAAGCATCATCTTGATATTGAATCATCTTATAATCCAACAACTATCATGAATAACAATCTATGCAACTCTTTCTAAAGATAGCTAGGCATCTCGCTAGATTAAACCTAACTTCAGTTAAACCAACTATGGAAATGAAACGCATGACATACTCCCGATAGAGAACATATGGTACGGCCCCTAATGGTATGTTGCCATTAAGACTCACACAAACGCTCTAGTCTAGATACAAACTCCCCCTTAACGTGTAGTGTATCTAGCTATCTATCAATCTAACAAAAATTTAGTCTTCAATCTTCAGCATCGTTGCGTTCGATCTTCAACTTGAACTCTTGTCAGAAATAGAGCTTGCATAGCTGGATCAATCTTGAACAATCTTTGAACTTTAAGATCCACTTGTGGAAGATATTACATACTCCCCATTTCACCATGCTTGAGTCTTGTCACACAGAACCTGCAATTTCAGAAGACAGTAACGCGACTTTCTTTTATTTTGAAAAAATAATTTAATCTTGGCGCAAAACTTCTCTTCGAGAATCCAAGATATAGTTTTGAAATCAGAATTTTGTATCTTGTATCGATATGTCGAAAACAAATAAGAAACAAAATCTTTTTGGCTTTTTGAAACTTTATATCAAAACACACCGAAAATCTTTTTGATTTTTATAAGTTTATGCTAAAACACACCTAAAATCTTTTTGCAATTTTCAGATATAAAACATAAATGCAATACTGAACCAGACACTATTTTTGTTTTTTGCGAGAAAGATCACAATTTGGGATCATATTGGTCATGACATGCTGAACTACACTTCAATTTCAAATACTTCAACACACAAGTCATGCCGATTACTGGTATAATTTGTCCATCTTAAACTCAGGCACAATCATACTCATAACATCTGGATATGTTATTGTATTGATTAGGTTTGCTTTGACCAGTGTACCTCACACTATCAGACATACTCAGATATGTATCTGCTTATAACACTTTGTGACTTTACTTGTGATTTAACACATAGTGATTGAATTCATGATATTGTCAACTGTGTTCCATGCAAAAATAAATAAGAACGTTAAATCGTCTACCTTAAGGTCGATCTTTCGATACGCAGATAAGGCCTCGGATTTATCAAAATAAGAAAATAAAAACAAGTTGAAATTGTATAACTCAAAAACAATCAGGTCGGTACTCCCGTACACGTAGAGAAATTCCGATGAGTTATACAAAACACCGAAGAAAATAAAGCAGAACGTCAAACGAACAACAATCAGGTCGGTCTTGTGGACACGCAGAGAAAGTCCGATCGTTTGACAAAATAAAGAAAATCAAACAAGTTTAAATCTTTGCAAAATGAACACATGTATACACAGTGACTTCTCATTTTCCTTTTTCACATATCTTTTTCTTGATATCATGAGATATGCATCAAGATGTTGTCCATTTGGTCAAGCATCATTAGTACTTAATGTATATCACATTTGAATACTTTCTGATTTAATGCCAAGCCTACCAAGCACATCGAGCAATGATATTATGGCTTTTTCATCTATTTTATCCATGAGCCAGACACGTAAGCCAATGTACCATTATTTCCCAATTATGTCGGATACAATTTCTCATTTTTTAATGTTTTTGTATTTTTCAATGTTTTTGTATTTTTCCTTTTTCTCCCCCTTAAAATGAAAACTCTATTTTTGGATTTTCAGTTTAATAAAAACACAAAGACACTATTTTTAATTTTTTCAATCCCCCCCCCCCTAAACTACAAACAAAATGCATTAAAGAAAGAAAATTGACCAATCGATACTGATACCTTTCAGGTTGTAGCTTTTAGAAAATCTTCCAGTTGTGAAATATGAAACATTCAGTTTAAGTTAAGCAGGAGACTCCACTATCAGTAACTGCTTGAAGCTTGAACTTCACAATCACCGACAGGTCTTCTTGAAGAAACCTGCACACTGGATTTAAAGATTAGTATTCAAATGACCCGAATCACACAGCTTTTGTTCGACCAGTGTCTTCAACAAAATCATTTGCAGCTTTGCTGACCAACTTAGGTAACCACTGCCTTTTAACTTTCTCAGTTTTTACTGAAACGTCATCCTACGATGATTCACCAACACTAGAATCAAATTTGAAAAATTATTTTGGTTTAGATTTTGATTTGGAAGGTGTAGATTCAGTAAAAATGTTGCCTGATTCATCAATCAATGTGGCAGATTTGTTTGAAAATGATTGTTTTGCAATTTCAGGACAATCCTGTGCCATGTGTCCCTTTCGGTGACATTGATAGCATAAACGATATGATCATTTAGATTGTGGTTTGCCCTGAAATTGATCACATCTTTCATCAGATTCATAACTATCAGAACAATCATCAAAAAACTTGAAATCTATTCTCATGTACCCATCTGGAAGTAGGACTTCGAGGTGAGGAATTTGATCCAGATGATGAAGTATCATTGATCTTTTGAGCATCTCTTGAAGAACTCTCAGATGAAGCCTTATTTTTCTTTTTACCACCAAATCCTTTTTCCATTGTAGACATAAAAATCTGGGCCAGATGATAGATTTGATCCAAACTAGTATTCTTTTTCTCCTTCGGAACCTTCTTGGGCACAGACTTCTTGCTTTTCCGTTGAAATTGCTTCCCAGCACTACCCAAACCTGAACACTTGTAGCCTGGTAGCTTTGAAAAATCAATCTGAGAATTTGAAGAACCAGCTTTAGCAGTTTAAGTGAATAAATCTTTAATATCTTTCAACTTATTAGCTTCAACAAGCTTGGCAGCAACATTTTCTTCATTCACCCGCTTTTCATCTTTTTCAACCTGTTTATATTAGAACCAACTCCCTTTCCTGAAATGAAACCACCAGAAACAAACTTTGTAGTGGATTTATCAACCAAATTCTCCTCTTTTTCTACTTTCTCCTTTGACTTCCTTGATTTTTTCAACTCAGTCTTCTCAGCAGTGAATTCAGAATAATCACCAGTTACTTCAGAAGGATTTACATCAGCTAATGGATCAGTTCGAATAACTGGATGTGGAATCCGATTAAATTCTTCCCCACCAAACACTTTCTTGAAATTTTCATCCTTACACAAGTAGCTTGCAAAAGAATGAGAATTCTTCAAATTGTTTAACTGACGATTCAAATCCTGAATTTGAACATTTAAATCTGAAATCTTCCTTCTGAGCTTCACACAGTGCTTTTTCTGATTCAATCAACTGTTCTGACACTCTGTTCGACAAAGACTTTTCTCTTCGCATTCTATCATGAGCATCATACACTTCCTGTGTGACTTTATCCACTTGTCCTTTATAGATCTCTACGTTTCTTGTCAACAATTTGTTTTCTTGTGACAACTTTGTGACTTTATCTTGTAGTTGGGACTGTTTGAATTGATAATCATTATTCAAAACAGTGAGTTCATGATAAGCTTTCTGAATTTCAGCATTGGACAACTGAAGTTGTAAGGGAATAATTTGTGGTTTGTGTATAAAATTATCCTTTGGCGGATTATTTTGAAGGCCTGTGTGTTAGAATAGGTGAAAATTAGTTGGGTTATGGGTATATTGGGTCATTGGGCCATTTTATACATGTTTGGGCCCAATTAGAAAGAGTTTAGATAGAGTTTAGTGGGCCTGTTTAGTCAAATCCGAAAATTAGGTTTAGGAGTTGTTTATCTATATAAACAAATCCTAATACTCATATTAGGGGTTGACCATTTGAAGGAGTCAAGGGGAGACAAAGAGATTTCGATTTTCTCCAGTGTTCGGGTGTACCAGACGGTTGTACTAATCAAAATCGTGTTCACTCTTTGAGGTTTTATCGCATTTATCTTTGTGTGTTTTTCATATCTTTATTTTACCCTTGTTCTTGAATCTAGTCTATAGTTGGATTCCGCACTTCTATAGATTAAATGATATCATGTTAGGACCGTTTTCGGGACTTACAATTGGATTCCGCATGTGTCGTGGCTCGCACGATATCGATTCAAGAAGTTTTAACGATTTCTGTGGAGTTGTGTTCAAGTTTTTCAGTGTTTTCGACTATGTGACTAGCTTTTCGATCGACAAAATTGTTTGGAAAAGTGTATCAGTTAATAAATTCAATTTTGACAGCCTTAATGTGCAAGTTTCGCTCCAAGATAAACGATTTTGATCGAGTCGAACATCTCGATTGGTTAAATCTTTTTGGCCAAGGATCTCGACTGAAATAAGTCACGTAAATCTTAAAGTTTCAATATTACGAGAATGCCATTGCAATTAATTAGAATATGTGACCCATGTTGACCGAATTTTGAAGCGATAAAGGGCCACTCATTTTAAGTTGGTGTAAAATAATTTTGACGGGGAATTGGTCGTTGAATTTTTCTACACCTTGTGGTGGAATTCGTTTTTTTTTAATTTTCATATTTTTTTCCCAAGTGTTTCAAGGTGTTATTAACGGTTTTGTTTGTGAGTTTCTTGTGATTGTTTTTGCAGGTTTCACACAGGACAGAAGCAGGTTGCTAGGATTTCATAAGCCCCTCGATCGAAATCTGTGGCTTTGACCCTTATTTCGATCGAGATTTTTGGCTTTTCGATCCTGTTGGACACTTTTCGATCGATTTCTCGATCGAAGAATACTTCCTGGTTCCCTCCTTTTCGATCGGAAAGTCCCTTCGTGACTTTCTATCAGCTTCTTTTCGATCGGAAAGTCCCTTCGTGACTTTTCGATCAGCTCCGTTTCGATCGGGAAAGTCCCTTCGTGACTTTTCGATCAGCGTCGCCTTTCGATCGGAAAGTCCCTTCGTGACTTTTCGATCAGCTTACACTCTTCGATCGAGCCGAAACTTTGCCCGATCGAAAAGCTAACTTTCCGATCCAGTTGAGATTTTTTTGATCCACCCTTTTCAATCTGATCGAGTCATTCCGGTCCAATTTCCCATAGTCGTTCAATCAAAGAAGATCATGGTACCCATTCTACCAGCTACCACTGCATCTACTAACGACGATGAGGTATGCTTAAACCCTAAGTGTCAGGATATCTTGACAGAATGTAAAGACTGGGAACGTAAGTTCACCAATGAAACCCTAAATCATGAATCAACCGCTAGAGATCTTAGGGAGTATAAAAACAAGGCCAGAATATTCAGGGAGAAATTAGAAGCTGCAAAGCTAGATATTAAGAATCTTCAAACTCAGGTGAGTGATAAAAGTGCATATCTTAGGATTGTTAATTCTAAAGTTGAAGAGTTAACCAAAGAGGTAGAGGAATTAAGAACCAAACTTGACACTTCCCAATCTGCCCTTGAGAAACATTAAGTTTTCAAAAGAAAATGATGGACTCTCATCATGCTTTATTCAATTCAGAAGAGCGACTCGAGCAGGTAAAAGAAACATCTGGGCTCGGAGATGGAAATTTTCTTCCCCCATTACAACATGAATACATCAAAGTGCCCCAAATTGCAGATGAATTGTTGAAAGAGTCCCAGTATGAAGCCACCATGGTATATGGGCCTCAACCAGTTAATAAAGATGAAAAGACAGCCACAGAAGCAACTCAGTCAAATTGTCTAAATAACACTAATGGCATTACTGAGTGTGCAGGTTCAAGCTCTAGTGAAGTGAAGAGAGCTGATGAAGAAAAGTTGGTTCCTTAACCAAAGATCGAGACTCCTTATTCTAAAGTTGTGGATGAGGTAAAGCGAGAACTAGTGGTGATGACTACAAGGCCCAATGGTAAGATATTCATGACAACAGGGTCTATGTTTATTCTGATTGAAGGAGAAGAGCAACCCTTATTCACTGCTAAGTTCAAAGGCTTGGGTCATGATGGTGGTTTATCATCTGACATTAAGAGTATAAGGCCCAAGATCACCATCAAGCCTCCAACTTCTATTCCTATCAGGATTGAAAGGCCCAAAACTACAATCAAGTATCCAAACTCATCAGTGGGCTCATGCAGTTGCAACACAACTTTCTCTAAATAGTCAGAGGGCCCAAAAGTTCAAATGCCCTGTTCTGCTCTGTTTTTAACAAACCAGCAAAGATTCAACAGAAATGCATCAAGGTCTGAAAGATCTGAGAACTGGAGACTTGGAGTCTTTCCAGACATGCAACCGAATCACAATGCCTTTCCATCAAAGATGCAAACACAAGTAAATGGTGCTCCACCTCAGCAGCTAAAGACAAACGGTTACACGTCTGACCTCTATCTCAAGAAGCAGACTTGTTTTAATTGTGGCAGTCCTGGTCACATTGCCCGAAATTGTCTCTATCGCCCCTATAAGCCATATTATCCGCAAAGTCAAAGTGTTTCATCTCAGGAATCAGTTAAGTCTAAGCCGATGAAGGTGCAACCACCAAAGGCAATGAAGACTGTTAATACCAAGGTTAAAAACCTTCTGATGGAAATTGGAGAGCTGCCAAAGAGCACAAAAAGCTCTTAAATCAAAAATATGTTTTTCCAAATTATGAACATTTTCACAAAAAGGTGAAGAAACCGATTTCAAAACAACACAATGTTGAAAAACCTAAAGTTACCCCTCCAAAGGTAACTAAAACTGTTTTGAAAAGGAAACTTGAAATGAAAAGGGTTGAAAAACCTAAAGTCACTACTCTAAAAGTGACTGAAACAACTCATAAATCACCTCAAATTTGGAAACCTAAATCAATGGCAGCCACAACTCCAATTCCTGATATCACAAAGGGGATGTTCTTAAAAGAAATTTCTTTCACTGACTCTTCAGGTATACCTGGAACCATAATGGCCTGGGTTTTAATGGCTAACTAATCTCTCACAGTGTGCATGAACAGTCAAGGAGGACTCCCATTAACTTATTTATTTTTGAAAGTGATTGTTCCAGGCACATGATAGAAGTCATCTCTCAACTACATGATATGCAGATTCTCAATAGTAGGGATGTTCTTTTGATGAGAGGTAACTCTAACAAATCAGCAAGGTACTGTCTGAATTGATTGTTTCTTGGCTAATTTGATGTGAAGTATGGTTGTGCATGAAAAAAAAACCCATTTCTGAAAATTTTCAAATGATAATCTTTGAAGGTTAGCATGGCCAGTTTAGTAGATATTTAGTGATGTAAGTGTGTTCATAAAAAAATTATAAAAAAAAAACCCTACAAAAATAGAGTTTTAGTTTTAGTTGGTGTGTGTTGTTATTAAAAATAAAAAAAGCAAGGGGAAGAATAGAAAAGATGAAATAGTTGACCCCTCAAAAAAATTGTGCGTTTTAATTTTTAATCCTTTGTTTGTGTGTTTGAGAAGGTGGGAAGTGAAATCAATTTCCGTTTTGGAGACGGCTGACACGCGTAAGGCAGATGTGAAAGACATGATCCGTGGTGATATGTTGGTAGGCTCAGCTCTTTAATCTAAAAAGGTATGCGTTACCCATTTAAAGATAACGTATGGCAGTTTGTTAGGTAACAACACTTAGGTTAATTGCATTTCTATTTGATTGCATGTTCAAGTTCCCGATACACACACTTTTCTCCAAGAGTGTGAGATTGAGCTCAAAAAGTTGGTGTCCCCTCTGTTTTGCTAAACAAAGACCTGGGGATGCTTCGCGTGATGTAAGGCTCTCCTCTGCTTTGCGTGAGCAATGACCTGGAGTTTTCCATACATACGTGCTTCTAGATCACCAAAAATAATAATTATAAAAAATGCATGTATACACCCAAAAGATGCCAATGTGTGTTGGTTTATATAACTATTTATCAGATTATTCACGAGTACGCAGCGGATCGATCCTATGATTTAACCTAACTAACCAGATAGAACATGTTTACCTTATGAGCTCGGATTGACTTGATCTCTTGGAGGATTTAATGCAAATCCCTCTACGATCGCACACACGACACACCAATGTTATGTGCTAGCACTTGATCACGGACCTTCTTCTTCAAGCTTTGGTCAAACCACAATTTCGAACTCAAGGGAATTAGAAACCCTAGCCGAAATTTAGAAGAGGAGAGGAGGAGGAGAGAATTAGGGTTTTGGATTTCTCTAATTACTTGGATTGAATGGTCTAGAAAACCCTTCACCAAGGGGTTCTATTTATAGGGTTTAGATAACTTAGGGAACAAGATTAGGGCAACACAATGAGCCCTATGAGGCTTACGAATTTCTAGAATTCATACAAGGCCTTTGGGCCTCCACCAACTTGTTCCTTAATTAATCTAGTCCAATTCCCTTCTCTTTAATTAATAACTAATGGCTTGTTAACAATTAACTATTAGTTTTTAATTAATTCCTTTTTAATAATTCGTGATAAATATTAATTAACTATTAATTAATATTAATACATTTGGTGTCGAGACGCGTGACCCCGTAGGCTTAAATAATTTCCGGACATACGCTTACTATTACATGATCATATCCCTACAGCTCCCACTTGAGCTTGCAATAGTAAAGGTAATAACATTGGTTAGCGTCTAGCAACACGCCAATGCTCCCAGAAATATTTAAGTACAGCTTCTCAAAGTGTATTTAAATGCTTTAGTCATTTATTATCCCTTTGTTACCGACACCGTGTTAAATATGGATATGGATCAAAGTCATTCCACACTTTAACGATTGTGTTTCTCATTCTCACAACTAACTTAAGATTACCAAATTGCAAATCGAGACATCTCTAGATTTCATTTGGGCACGGCCATGCAAACATCTTAATTAGTCCAATGAGGGGCCCAGTGGTATCTGCTTCAGCACAAAACTGAAGGAACAAATCCTCTTAACTACACGTGTCAAGTCACATACTTCACTACACTTACTGAAAATAGCCATTTTGTACTACCTTATTCAGGATAGTTAGACCTATATCAAGTAGGTGCAATCCATACATGCATGACCTGCTTGTATCTCAAGTCTAAGGATAAATAAAGCAACCATTTATGAATTTCACTTAATGACGCCGATCCATAAAGTGACAATTCGTTAGTGGGTCAGTCCAGTATGCATCCAATGAATACCATATGAGTTTGGTGGGACCATCCTAACCAATCACTCAGATTTTGTCTTAGTTTAACTATATTCCCATATAGTTAATTGACAATGGACAATTTAGAATACTTGACAAGTACTCAAGGATTAAACATTCAAATATAGGACACAATTTACTATTAAATGAAATCAAACATATCAAGTACTTTATTTCATTATATAAATAGAAATTGTTTAACATCCCTTATCCAAATACTGACACATCAGACATACATGATTTAACTAGCTAATCTAAGTCCCATGCCCTCGGCATGCCTTTCAAGTTTTGGTCTCGATAGAGCTTTCGTGAAAGGATCAGCTAAGTTAATATCCGTGTGAACTTTGAGTAATTTTATTTCACCAAGTTCATCTGCTCACGAACATAGTGATATCTCCTGGCATAGTGTCTGGCGCCCTTCTGAACTCCGGGTTCTTTGGCGATGATTAATGCACCCGAGTTATCGCAGTACATGTCGATAGGCAAGTTACTTGTGGGGACAATGTCAAGCCCACTAATAAACTTCCTTATCCAGACAGCCTCCATTGCAGCCTCTGACGCAACAATGTACTCAGACTCTGTTGCAGACATAGCAACTGTGGTTTGCTTCTTGCTCTTCCAATCCACAGCGCCTCCATTTACAACGAAGACGTACCCAGACTGAGACTTCGTGTCATCTCTATCAGTCTGAAATCCAGCATCACAGTATCCGGTCACTCTGAGCTCTTGATCTGGATTTCCCCCATACACCAAAAACAAATCTCTAGTAGCCCGTAGGTACTTGAGAATGGTCTTAACAGCACTCCAGTGACTTTCACCAGGATTCTGTTGAAATCGGCTAACGATATTTTGCGCAAATGCTATGTCAGGTCTAGTGCATCTCAACGCATACATTATAGAGCCTACAGCCGAAGCATAAGGAACTCTTTGCATACGCTTCACCTCATCAGGTGTAGAAGCACCTTGTTTGACCGATAGACCAAGTCCTTCCTGCATAGGTACTATACCACGCTTGGAATTCTCCATCTTGAATCGCTTTAAGATCTTATCAATGTAAGCACTTTGACTTAGTCCAATAAACCGCTTAGTTCTATCTCTATAGATCTTGATTCCAAGAATGAATGCTGCTTCTCCCAAGTCTTTCATGGCAAAACACTTTCCAAGATGGTTTTTGACATCTTGCAACATTGGAATGTGTTTTCCTATGATCAATATGTCATCCACATACAAGACCAGGAAAGTAACATTACTCCCACTAGCTTTGGGATATACACATGGCTCATCGGGATTTTGAACGAAACCAAACTTTTTGATTTGTTCATCAAACCGTTTATTCCAACTTCTCGATGCTTGCTTTAGTCCATAATTGGACCTTTGAAGCTTGCATACTTTGTTGGGATGTTTTGGATCCACAAACCCCTCGCGTTGATCCATATAGACTTCTTCGTCCAAGTAACCATTTAAGAAGGCAGTCTTAACATCCATTTGCCATATCTCAAAGTCATAGTATGCTGCTATGGCTAAGAGAATCCTAATAGCTCTAATATCAGCAACTGGTGAAAAGGTCTCATCATAATCAACGCCAAAACGTTGAGTATATCCTTTCGCCACGAGACAAGCTTTATAGGTGTGTACATTTCCACCCATGTCGGTCTTCTTCTTGAAGAGCCATTTACTTCCAACGGTTCTTGCGTTAGGAGGAAGATCAACCAGGGTCCAAACGTGGTTATCTTGCATGGATTTCATTTCCACATTCGCAGCTTCAAGCCATTTGTCAGATTCTGGATCTGATAATGCAGCTTTGAAATTTGGAGGCTCATCGAGATCTCCTGCTATGTTTTCCTCGGATTCGACTAGACCAATCCATCTATCCGGTTGACGTATGACCCTTTCGGATCTATGAAGTGGAATCGCATCATCATCATCGACTTGAGGTTCATCACTTTGAACATCCCCCCCCCTAAGTTGATGATTGCTAGTTATTTCAGAAGGTGAAACATCTTCCAATAGTTCTACAATTCTCCCACTGTTCTCTTGAGCTATAAAATTATTCTCAAAGAATTTAGCGTATCGAGCAACACGAACAGTGTTTTCTGAAGGATTATAGAAGTAGTAACCCATTGTTTCCTTTGGGTATCCTACGAAGATGCACTTAGTCGTCCTGGGTTGTAATTTGTCAGGCGTATCGCGCTTCACAAGTGCCTCACATCCCCAGACTCGTAAGTAAGACAACACAGGGACTTCTCCATGCCATAATTGATATGGTGTCTTTTCAACCTTCTTGGTTGGAACCATATTTAGAACACGTACATCGGTTTCTAGAGCAAAATCCCAAAATGATAATGGGAGAGTTGTAAGGTTCATCATCGACCTCACCATCTCTAGTAAGGTACGATTCCTCCTCTCAGATACTCCATTATGCTGAGGTGTATAAGGAGGAGTAAGCTGTTGGACAATTCCACACGCTTTTAGATAATCCTTAAACTCTTGGCTTAAGTATTCACCACCACGATCCGATTGAAGGATCTTGATGGTCTTACCGAATTGATTTTCAACTTCGTTCTTAAACTCTTTGAATGTTTCAAATACCTCATGTTTATGTTTAAGCAAGTAAACATAACCATAACGACTAAAATCATCTGTGAAAGTCACGAAGTAGCTAGCACCTTGTCTTGACACATGTCTAAATGGGCCACATACATCGGTATGGATGAGTCCAAGTAGCTCTTTTGCCCTTTGCGGCTTGTTCGGAAAGGGTTTTATAGTCATCTTTCCTGATATACAGGAAACGCATTTGTCAAATGATTCATCATTTGATTTTAAGATCCCTTCACGTTGAAGTCTTTCAATGCGGTTTTTGCCAACATGGGCAAGACGACAGTGCCATAGATAGGTAGAGTCCAAATTAGTTTTGGCTCATTTGCAAACATGATACAATGAATTATTATTGTTGCAACCACGCATATCACTTTCATAAATGCCGTTACAAGGGATCGCATCAAAATAATGAACATTATTCTTAGAAACTGAAATACTGATATTATTAAAACCATTAATATATCCTTGGTTTTTCAACAATGAAACTGAAATAACACCTCTAGTAATAGAAGGTGCATAATGACAATTGTCTAAAACAATAATTAACCCAGAAGGAAGAACTAAATGAAATTCTCCTATAGCTTCCACAGCTGCTGGCAAACAATTTCCCACGAACAGCTACAAAGCTCCAGGCTTCAGTTTCCTCCTGTTTCTAAGACCCTGCAACGTATTACAGATATGAGTTCCACAGCCGGTGTCATACACCCATGAATGACACTTAGAAAAGGAAAATAATTCAATTGTGAAGATAGCTGAAGTACTAGCCCCGCTAGTATTCTTTCTCTTCTTCATTAACTCAGCTAGATAGGTAGGACAGTTCCTCTTCCAGTGTCCAACTTCACCACAATGGTGACAGATCTGGTTATTAGCCGGATGCTCTTTTGCGGCCGAAGGGGTTTGCTTGGTTTTAGGAACAAGCGCAACTGCCTTGCCTTTTCCTTTACCATCATTCTTGCCCTTCGCCTTTTGCGGTCGTTTAGCCTTTTGGATCTTTCCCCCCTTGATCATAAGAACTTGGGGTGTTTCAGTGGCCTTCTTAGGAATCGTTTTTTCATACTCGACAAGCATAGCATGAAGCTCAGGTATATTCTTAATCATGCTATGCATGTTGTAGTTGCGCACAAAACCCTCAAAATCCTTCGTAAGAGATTTGAGGATCATGCCAACTGCCACAGCCTGATTATACCCATAATTGAGCGATTCCAATTTGTCAAAGTAGCTCTTCATCTTGAGCACATGACTACTGACCGATTTACCAGTTTCAAGCTTCAAGTCGTGGAGTTCCACAACTAGGTCAAACAATTCAACACCAGCTTGTTTTTCATACATCTTCTTTAGCTCTTTGATCATATCACAAGGTGTATGAAATTCGTATTGCTTCTGAAGATCGAGAGTCATACTCGAGATCATCATGCAAGCAACCTCATCGTATCTGCTATACTCTGCATTGTAGAACACTTTCTCTTGATCAGAAGCATTAGCAGCTGGCTCGGCCGGCCAATGATTCTCAAGGACATCGGTCCTCCGTTCAACTCTAAGGACAATCCTCAGTTGACGGTACCAGTCATTGAAGTTAGATCCATTCAGCTTTTCTCTTTCAAACATTTGACGAAAAGCATGACCAACATTGTTTTGAGGAGGGTTTGTTGCCATCTACAAAACAGATTAAGTTCAAAAATCAGTATTTTCGATAATTAAGTCCTTAATAATTTAATTACCCAATGTTTAAATAACTTTAAACAATTAAGCTTATTAAGGCTAGGATCCTAATGACATGCCCTCATTTCATCAGTTGATCTGCTAGAAATGATGCATTCAAAAGGTAAGTGACGATCAATAATTGTATTCCAAATACAATTCCTAGATTTTATGGGACCTACAACTTGCACCAAGTGATTTGTAGTCATGTTTCATGTCATCTTTTGCCACGGGCTTAGGGTTTCACCGCCTAGCTCGCTTTAAGTCGTCCAACCAAGAACGCACAAATTGTCCACCATTGTGTACCAATGAGTGGGAATTTGTCTTGCAGATGCTAATCTACCACTGTGTACCAATGAGTAGAGTAACACCCACAAGTGTCCTTTACGAGTTGGGTGGCAAAGACTTAAGTTTGATTGGGTCAAAACAATTTGATGTGATCAAAAGGTTATGTGTGAAGATTCATGCACATCTTCACCACATAATGTGTTTATAAAATGCTTAGTTTGTCTTCCAAGTCAAAAGAGCTCGGTAGCTCCATTCGCAACACACAAAGAAGCGTAGGGGTGAGGTTTGCACATTGCAATTAAAAACCTACCCCTTTAGGGAAGCAGAGCGACCCGACTTATACCTCTCTTAGAGTATGTTCGAATGGGTGAGCCGGTGTTTCTTTTGAACTTGTAGGACACAAATTTTATTTTATAAACAAATCATATTTCGATAGTTAGTAAGCAAATTTCAATTTTCATAAAACAATTTGCGATTTAAAACCTTTTTATTATGTCTCACTTATCACATAACACCACATAATCTTAGGGTTTCTAATTATCTTACATAATTTTAATTTCTTAATTCTCTCGTTTTGAGTAATAACCATGATCGTTTTGCATGAAACTTAATGGTTTTTACTTCGTTTTAACTCATTAAAAATAAAAGGTACAACATGTTGGTTTCTAGTTATCTAATAACACATAAAAAAACTTGGATTAATATTTTGGATCTTTCAAGAAACTAATTTTGTTCCAAATTAGGGTTTCCCGATTCGGCTAGAGGTTTTGATCCAATTAGGGTTTTCAATTTGGGCTGAAAACTAGGGTTTTCTATTTGGGCCAAATTAGGGTTTCCAATTTTTTCGAAATTATGGTTTAAGATTTTCGAAAATCAGGGTTTATAATTTTCGAAAATTAGGGTTTCCTAATTTTCTGTTTTTACCAATTCGCAAAACAATTTTCTAATTGTAAAAACCTGATTTCTAATGGATCAAAAGCTAGAATCTTTATGGGGAAACATATCCCTAATTCTAAATTAGGGTTACCCCCCTTCCAAGTTTTTATACCCGGTAATTAATTAATTTCATAGGTTGCTCGTGATACCACTGTTGGTTTATATAACTATTTATCAGATTATTCACGAGTACGCAGCGGATCGATCCTATGATTTAACCTAACTAACCGGATAGAACATGTTTACCTTATGAGCTCGGATTGACTTGATCTCTTGGAGGATTTAATGCAAATCCCTCTACGATTGCACACACGACACACCAATGTTATGTGCTAGCACTTGATCGCGGACCTTCTTCTTCAAGCTTTGGTCAAACCACAATTTCGAACTCAAGGGAATTAGAAACCCTAGCCGAAATTTAGAAGAGGAGAGGAGGAGGAGAGAATTAGGGTTTTGGATTTCTCTAATTACTTGGATTGAATGGTCTAGAAAACCCTTAACCAAGGGGTTCTATTTATAGGGTTTAGATAACTTAGGGAACAAGATTAGGGCAACACAATGAGCCCTATGAGGCTTACGAATTTCTAGAATTCGTACAAGGCCTTTGGGCCTCCACCAACTTGTTCCTTAATTAATCTAGTCCAATTCCCTTCTCTTTAATTAATAACTAATGGCCTGTTAACAATTAACTATTAGTTTTTAATTAATTCCTCTTTAATAATTCGTGATAAATATTAATTAATGATTAATTAATATTGATACATTTGGTGTCGAGACGTGTGACCCCGTAGGCTTAAATAATTTCCGGACATACGCTTACTATTACATGATCATATCCCTACAATGTGCACAAGAAAAGAGACCCTCAAGAGTCCAAAACCCTCAGCCTTTGTCACTGATGAGAGCATTATTAAAAATGTTTCAAAAATTCAGCTGACTTGTACATTATTCCCAAAAATCTATGTGATCTATTATTTCTCTTCTCAATCAAGTCTCGATCTCAGTTTCAAACTTCTGGTTCAGGTTGTGAAAATATGTGGTAGGGAATTTATATGCTTGATAGGGTGCGATTAAATGTACCTAGGATTTGTTGAAACCCACTTGCTGTTCATAATTAATACATAATAAAAGATAATAAAGTGACAAACAACCTGATAAAGAAAAGGGTTTGAGTTTAAAGTGGATCAGTATATTAGCAATCACCGGGACATGTTCGAGTAACAGAAGCTGAAAAGGGTTCCTCGGTCAAATTCATACAGTTTGATCCCACAGAAACCTTCTCGTTTAGTAATTTGGTATGTTTGTTTTTTTAATTTTCTTTTGTGTTATCTAAAGCTTTTATTGTTTATTTTCAACCATGGCCAGGTTGATTTGAGAAGTTTAAATAAGTTTTTATAGGTTTTTATGCAATCTGGGGGAGATAATGTGAAGAGTCCTCGGGTTCAGGGGAAGTATTTATGGGAAACTCATAACCTATGTTAGGGTTTTTGGTTAAATAATGCTAACCTGATAACCAGTCATCATTGTCTGGTTAGTGTCTGTTCCATGTTGTGCTTGACAGGTTAAGTCTATAAAAAGACAACTCATGCACATGAAAGTTAAGGACTCAGTTAACCAAAGCACTGATGCTGCACTGTTCGTGTTGAAGAACCAGCCGGAAAAGGACTTACTCTATGCTTAAGGGAAGTTTGTTAGTTGTTCAAGTTAAGCTTCCAAGTGCTAGACACTGTTCACATGTTGAGGGGAAGCTAAATGTCGTCAGTTCAAGATCTAAAATCAAGAATGCCAAGATAGAGGTTTTCAAAATTTATCCTCTGAAGTCACAGTTCAAGCTGATGCTGATATGAGAGAACACTTTCAGTGTTGCCCAAAGAAGATTCTTAAAGAAAAGTATCTTCGTCAACCCATGCTTAAGCCAAGGAGAAGATTGCAAGTCTGAAGATTGAAAGCAGAAGACATTTAATATCACAAGCCAAGGGGAAGATTGTAAGGTAATAATTTGTGGCCTGTGTATTAAATTATCCTTTGGCGGATTATTTTGAAGGCCTATGTGTTAGAATAGGTGAAAATTAGTTAGGTAATGGGTATATTGGGTCATTGGGCCATTTTAGACATGTTTGGGCCCAATTAAAGAGAGTTTAGTGGGCCTGTTTAGTCAAATCCAAAAATTACGTTTAAGTGTTGTTTATCTATATAAACAAATCCGAATACTCATATTAGAGGTTGCCCATTTGAAGGAGTCAAGGGGAGACAAAGAGATTTCGATTTTCTCCAGTGTTCGGGTGTACCGGACGGTTGTACTAATCAAAATTATGTGCACTCTTTGAGGTTTTATCGCATTTATCTTTGTGTGTTTTTCATATCTTTATTTCACCCTTGTTCTTGAATCTAGTCTATAGTTGGATTCCGCACTTCTATAGATTAAACGATATCGTGTTTGGATCGTTTTGGGACTTACAGAAGTGATTCCACTCTTGCTTTTGATTTCTTAAACAATGTATTGAAATCGCCTATAGCATCTTTTGCATCGAACTCCCACTTTTCAACCTTTGTAACTACCTCAGCATTCTCATTTTGTAGCTTCAAGATTTATTCTTTATTGACACTGACCATCTCATCCATTCTTGTCTTTAACTCTACAATTTCTCCCAACAGCACACTCTTCTCTTGAACTAACTTGTCATTCATCTTGAAGATTTCATCAGAAACTTCACACTTTTGTTTGTAAGTTTCTATTTCTTCCTCGTGCTTCTTCATGCCAACAAGAAACTCTTCTTTTTCTTCAATCAATGCCCGAATCTTACTATCTTTCTGAGCACAAAATTCACATGTTGACTCATAACCATTTATTTCAAAATCACTTGTTTCATATTTACTGGTCTCAGATGCATACCCCTTGAATCAACCTCAATATTTTCCATCAATCCATAGTTTTCTGGAGAGTGAACTAAAAATGCAGATTCATCCGGAAAACCTACAGCCCAATCATAACCTTCATCGGTCACCAGTGCTTTTGCATCTTTATTATGATCATGACTATCTGAAGTACTTGGTTTAGAAGAAGATTGCTTACATTCTCGAGCAAAATGTCCTAAATTGGAATATTTGTAACATTTCAGTTTATACTTATCTAAACCCAGTTTGCCTCCTTGAATTATAGAATTCTTACCATGTTTATTCATAAACCTTCTTCCTCTTTCAACAAGCATAGCAAACTACCAATCCAAATCTAATTTATGCAGCTGATCATCATACATTTGTTTTAGATCCTTCGAAACCAAACCAGAATTACCAATTTGACTAAATATGGATCCATATGAAGATGATATGAAAGTACATAACAAAGCAGCTAGATCTTCAGTAGCATGAGCAGAATTAGAAAGATTTGTTGATTTACCAAGAGTAGAAAAACTGCATCCTACAGAATAACCAGAATACTCATATTTTCCTGCTAGAAAAGCTGTTGTTGGCGGAGTAATACTTGAACTGGGATGTGATTTTGCTTTAGCATGCATGGTAGCTAAATTTTCTCCAAAATATACTTCAGGATTCTGAACGGACGGAGTTGCCGACTTTTTCACAAGTAGTTCCATTTCACGACCTTGTAATTTGCTTATCAATTGATTGAATGTCTCACTTGAATAATTTGGATCATTAGTCAACATCATAACAAAATTCTCCCACTTTTCAGGTAGAGCTTCGAGAAACTTCTCCTTCAATTCATCACTTTCTTTCTTGACACCTACAATGTCAAGTTCATTGATCAAATGTGGAAACCTTGCAATCAAATCTGTGATTTTCTCATTCTCACAAAGCCCAAAATTATCAAACTCCTTCTTCAAAACTTTCTTTCGAGTGTTTTTATATTGGTCATCACCCTCGCATCTTTCTCTAATAGCATCCCACAATTGTTTAGAAGTTGGGAAATTCTTAAATTGAAGCAGCGAATCTTTATGTAATGCCATTGTGAGCAAACTATAAGTCTTTTTTTCTCTTACATACTCCTTCTTGTCATCAGCTTCAAAATCACTTAACGGTTTTGGCAAAGTATTAGCAATCATTGGATACTCATATGCTTCTGAATTGGTATCCAACTATCAACATCTTGTGAAAACATATAAGATTCAAATCGACTCTTCCAACTGTGATAATCTTCCAATCGTAACAACCTAGGAACCTTCTGAGTTGTTCCGATCTCGTTGTCATAATTCATCATCGCTTGCATCGATGTTTGAACAGCTAAAAATGCGTGAAAATCGCTCATTTTGTAACTACGATGACAAACGTAAAAATTTTGATCTAAAAACGAAGGTCTTCCAAGCGGATTTTGGGAGTCAAACCGGAGAGTACTGGCCGTTAGGCTAGGCTAGTAAAAGTATAGATCTCGTTGAGACGAACGTTTTGGCTAGTAAAAAGTATAGATCTCCAGTGCTTTTGAATCTTTATTATGATCATGACTATCTGAAGTACTTGGTTTAGAAGAAGATTGCTTACATTCTCGAGGAAAATGTCATAATTTGGAACATTTGTAACATTTCAGTTTAGACTTATCTAAACCCAGTTTGTCTCCTTGAATTATAGAATTCTTGCCATGTTTATCCATAAACCTTCTTCCTCTTTCAACAAGCATAGCAAACTGCCAATCCAAATCTAATTTATGCAGCTGATCATTATCCATTTGTTTTAGATCCTCCGAAACCAAACCATATCTACCAATTTAACTAAATATGGATCCAAATGAAGATGATATGAAAGCAGATAACAAAGCAGCTAGATCTTCAATAGCATGAGCAGAACCAGAAAGATTTGTTGATTTACCAGGAGTAGAAAAACTGCAACCTACAGATTTACCAGAATACTCAGATTTTCCTGCTAGAAAAGCTGTTGATGGCGGAGTAATACTTGAACTGGGATGTGATTTTGCTTTAGCATACATGATAGCTAAATTTTCTCTAAAATATACTTCAGGATTCTGAACGGACGGAGTTGCCGACTTTTTCACAAGTAGTTCCATTTCACGAGCTTGTAATTTGCTTATCAATTGATTGAATGTCCAACTTGAATAATTTGGATCATTAGTCAACATCATAACAAAATTCTCCCACTTTTCGGGTAGAGCATCCAGAAACTTCTCCTTCAATTCATCACTTTCTTTCTTGACACCTACAATGTCAAGTTCATTGATCAAATGTGAAAATCTTGCAATCAAATATGCGATTTTCTCATTCTCACAAAGCCTGAATATATCAAACTCCTTCTTCAAAACTTTCTTTCGAGTGTTTTTATACTGGTCATTACCCTGGCATCTTTCTTTGATAGCATCCCACAATTGTTTAGAAGTTGGGAAATTCTTAAATTGATGCAGGAAATCTTTAGGTAATTCCATTGTGAGCAAACTATAAGACTTCTTTTCTCTTGTATACTCCTTCTTTTCATCAGCTTCAAAATCACTTAACAGTTTTGGCAAAGTTTAGCAATCATTGGATACTCATATTGCTTCTGAATTGGAATCCAGCTATCAACATCTTGTGAAAACATATAAGATTCAAATCGACTCTTCCAATCGTAACAACCTAGGAACCTTCTGAGTTGTTCCGATCTCGTTATCATAATTCATCATCGCTTGCGTCGATGTTTGAATAGCTGAAAATGCGTGAAAATCGCTCATTTTGTAACTACGATGACAAATGTAAAAACTTCGATCTTAAAAACGAAGGTCTCCCAAGCGGATTTTGTGGGTGAAACCAGAGGGTACTGGCCATTAGGATAGGCTAGTAAAAGTATAGATCTCGTTGAGATGAACGTTTTGGCTGGTATTAGCTCCTGTAACTCTTAACGGTTCTCAAGTTACGTCAGTTTTAGTGAAGACCACTTTTCTGCCAACGTACCAAAACTAGTCTCAGCTTATCAATCTGTTAACCAGCGTACCAGAAATCTTCAACGTACCACCCACGTACCACCGACTCAGCATAACAAGATACAGACCAGAAAAACTCAGTGTTTCAAACCACTCGGCATACCAATTTGGTACGACGTAACTGCCAGCGGACCAGTTTATAACCGTCACGTACCAACTTTGCAGATTGCCTTGTATACCAAACTTCGGCGTACCATTAAGGCTATGAATATTTCCTTCCATACCAGAAATGTACCAAACTGTTCTTCGAGCGTAACATTGGCGTACTAAACTGAGATCGACTGATTTTTCGAATTTTCGACTTTTGGAACTGGAAATTGGATCAGTGAGGTGCGAAAACACTCTAGGAACACTCAGAAATCATCTTTGACCTCATAATCACTTAGAATTGAGAAAAATATATGAAAAATGACTCAAACCCAAACTTTCTCTCTCTAAAATTTCGAAATGGACCAAATGAAAGCAGTAGAGCAACCTGGATTGCTCTGATACCACTTGTAAATGCCTAGATAGATCTTACTACCGCATGATTTAGTCAAAAAAGTAACACGAGAAGTAAAAAACTTTTGCTTTATTGATTTCACAAAGAGAGGTTACAAGATCTAGAGAGAGAGAGAAAGACACTCTATTTACAGAAACTTAAGAGATAGGAATGACAGAGCTCTTGAATTCTCTCTAACATGAACTATTTATAGTAGTCACTAAAATCAGCGTACCACGTTACGTACCAGTTGGTACATCCGTACCAACTGGTACGGTGGACCATATGGTACGACCCCTAATGTTTATGTTGCCACTAAGACTCACACAAACGCTCTAGTCTAGATACAATACACGAGACACAAGGTAGCATAGGAACATGTAGGGATTAACCAGTAATTAACCAAAATATGCGTGAAAATGTATATAATAACATGTTACATTTGAAGCACATCACAAGGTAACTGAAGCTTCAAAGGACAAATTTGGGTAGAAGCTATACAGGAAGAACTATTTCAGATCAACAAACAGAAGGTATGGGTATTGGTTGATTTGCCGGAAGGGGCAGAACCAATTGGTACCAAATGGGCGTTTAGGAATAAAAAGCATGACAGAGGTATAGCGGTTAAGAACAAAGCAAGGTTTGTAGTGCAAGGGTATGCTCAAGAGGAAGGTATTGATTACGATAAAAGTGTTTCAAATGGATGTTAAAAGTGCCTTTCTTTATGGGTTACTAGATCAAGAAGTGTATGTATGTCAACCTCCAGGTTTTGAGGACCCACACTATCCCAACAGAGTGTGCAAGCTTATCAAAGCTTTGTAAGGTCTCACATAAGCTCCTAGAACTTGGTATGAAACTCTTTCAAACTATCACTTGGAGAATGGGTACAGGAGAGGAGCAATTGAGAAAACACTCTTCATCAAGAAAGTTGGTAAAGACATGTTGATGGTTCAGATATATGTGGATGACATCGTCTTTGGTTCCTTCAATTCTGCTCTTTGTAAAGAATTTGAAGCTCTCATGCAAGCTAAGTTTGAGATGAGCTCAATGGGAGAACTCAGTTTCTTTTTGGGGCTGCAAGTGAAGCAAACTGCCTTAGGTATTTTCTTGAATCAATCTAAATATATTCAAGATATGCTTAAACGTTTTGATATGTAGTCAGCTTCTAGCACCAAGATTCTCATCTCCACATCCCACAAGCTCACAAGGGACTCAATTGGTGAACCTGTGGATGAGCATATGTACAGAGAAATGATTGGATCACTGATGTATCTCACAGCAAGTAGGCCAGACATTATGTTTAATGTTTGCTTATGTGCAAGATACCAAGCATCACAGAAGGAATCCCACATGTTGGCAGTCAAAAGGATATTCAGATATTTGACGGGGTCAACCTAAATTAGGTTTGTGGTATCCTAAGAATCCTGACTTCCCCTTCAAAGCATTCTCTGACAGTGACTATGGAGGCTGCAACTTGGATAAGAAGTCAACTTCAGGCGGATGTCCGTTTCTGGGGGAGAGACTTGTATCATGGCAATGCAAGAAACAAACTTGTGTCTCTACTTCTACTGCTGAGGCTGAGTATATTGTTGCTTCAAGTTGTTGTTGTCAAGTCCCGTGGATTCAAAATCAAATGTTAGACTATGGAATCACATCATGGAAACTCCCATATTTGCTGACAACAACAATGCCATCTCAATCACCAATAACCATGTGAAGCACTCCAAAACAAAGCACATTGACATCAAGTATCATTTTATTAGAGATTGTGCTGAAAAGAATTTGATCAAACCGCTTATAGTTCACACGGATAACCAATTAGCTGATTTATTCACAAAATCTTTTGATGAGGCAAGATTTTTCTACCTCATTATAGCAATTGGTATGATGAACTTTGATTAAAATGTTTTTAGAAACCTTTAATAAAGAAGACATTTGTGTCAAAGAGTCTGTCTCTTGATACAAAAAGAAAAAGAAAAAGAAAATCTTTGTGTTAATTAAAAATCATTTTCATTCATAGTCAGTAACTTCTGTCAAACTATGAAGATTAACACAAGTCATTTTCAAAAATTCATGTGTTTTGGTTTTTCCGTCTCAAGTTCCGGTTCAACCTTAGAGAAAATAAATTAAAAAAAAAACTCTCCGGGTGAACATCAACCGGAAACAAGCTTTGTTATATATGTGGAAAAGTTTTTGAAAACAATTCTTTCAAGCGGTAAAAGGGCCTCTTGAAGTTCAAACGAAAGAAATTTGGTTTTTAAAATAAAGGAGAAAATGGGTTCCGCTTAAACTTTCGGGTCAATGGTCAAAGATGCTTTACATTTAATTACCAGGAAGGCACCTTTTTATAAGAGGATATACATTTAATTACCCATTAAATTTTTAACCATTAAATATCTGAGGTTCAGTAAATTATCTTTTAGATAAAGACACGCTTTAGGGGGTTGTACCGTATAAACCCCAAAGCACAGGTCAAATCAGTCACTGAACGGTTATTTCAGATTCTCTCTCCTCCATGTCACCCACGTTAAAGTAAAAAGCCATAATTTACAGTCATTTCTCATAATTTCCACACCCAATTTCTCTTAACTTCTCCACAACTTCCAAGCAAATTTTCAAATTCTCTCCGTAAATCCAACAATTCTGAAAGTGCGTGCACGTGCGGATATTCTACTTAGTCATAACGAAATCGAATAGAACACAGAGAGTAAATACAAATCTGAATTGTATTAACCACAGAGAGTTTACACAGAGACACTCTAAAGATATGACATGAACCACTGCTGAATTCTACACAAGACAACATATTTATAGTGCTGAAATACGACCAGCCGAACCTCAGGTTCGGCCACACGTTCGGCCATGTCCGAACTTCAGGTTCGGCCTGAGTTCGGACCTCAGCAATCTTGTGTGAATCCGTCTTGTATTCGATACTTCACATGACGATTAAGAATCATGTATCAACAAACTCCCCCTCGGCATGTGCAGTATCATCTTCTCTATTCAAACTTGTATCATGTATCTTCAATCAAACTCTTCCTCTTCTTTGACGATGAGTTCAATCTTGAATACTTGATATTACATCGTGTGTAATCTCTTTATGAACAAACTTCAGAAGACTTGAAGTTGTGATGTTCTCTTCCCACTTAGAAACCTGCCAACATAAATAATTCTTGGTGCAAAATGTCTCTTCGAGACTCCAAGATATGTTGATTTTGAAAAATGATTTTGTATTTCGTGTTGATCAATCGAAAACAAAACAGAAACAAAATCTTTTTGGCTTTTGGAAACTTTATATCAAAACACACCTAAAATCTTTTTGGTATTTTCTGATAACAGAGGTAAAACAAAACAGAATTAGACACTATTTTTGTCTTTTGTGAGAAAGATCACAACTTGGGATCATATTGGTCATAACATGCTGAACTACATTTCAATTTCGATTATTGCAGCACATAAGCCATGCCGATTGTAGATATAATTTGTCCAACTTTAAACTCTGGCACAATCATACTCATAACATCTGGATATATTAAGGTATTGATTAAATTTGCATTGACCAGTGTACCCCACACTATCAGACATACTCATATATGCTTTTGCTTATCTGTCACACCCCCAAAAATCCCACGCGCGATAACGCGTCGCAGGGAGCGTGACAAACCAGGATCACTGTCCATTAGTTACACCAAACGACTAATAATTAAAGAAGACGTTTCATATTTCATTAAATTATAATTTCAGACTTTACAAATGCGGAAGCGTAAATACAATGAAAACATTATAGTAAAAACAGTGTCACCCAAGGTGACGTGAGTTGACCAAAGACACTAAAAGTGTTTTAAGACTCATGCATGCGTACTCGCGATACTCGATCATCTGCAACCTGAGAATAACATGCTAAAAAGTGTCAACACAAAGGTTGGTGAGCTCACAGGTTTATCAGTTGAAAAATAGTTCAAGTTCAGTTTAAGATCGATTGTTCAACAACAATCAAGTTGAGTTTAAGATTGACTATTCAAAAATAGTCAAGTTGAGTTTAAGATTGACTGTTCAACAACAGTCAAGTTGTAAGAGCATAATCACTAATATATATCAGATAGCTAGCTAGGCTATATACATGAAACTTCGCACGTTGATGGTCACCGAAACTAACAGTTGTTTATAGTTTTCCTTGTTGTGTTTAGGACGAATATAACACCCGTTCGATATCCAATCGTGCCAGAGCGACTGACCCGAGTGGGGTTTGTCAGACCCAGTAGTACTACAATATATTTTCCGCTATCGTCATTAATATTAACGGTACCATAAGAAGGACTTTGTTGTATCAGTGTGCTACAAGTACTTCAAGTGATATATAAAAGTCTAATTATCTCAGTTGTGTAAGTCATGCATGTTAATCTCCCCTAACAGAATTTAAAATATTAAAATGGGGCCGTGAAACTCACCTTCGGGTGCACAGCAATTCCAGATAAATAACACAGCAAGAATAGCAGATAGCTGCTTGATCTACCGAACACCTAACGAGTGTAAACGTATGAGTGTATGTGTTTGACTAAAATGACAAAGTGTAACGTAAACGACAAAAACGGACGATCGTGAAGTCAAGAACAAATCGAGGGTGGATCGTTTGCCAAATCTGAACGATTATCAAGATAACGTGAAAAAATATAATATATATCAAGATTATATACTTTCTAAGTTTAAGGTTTCATTATATATATATATATGTGTGTGTGTGTGTGTGTGTGTGTATAAATGTGAAGTATATATAGACCAATCGTAAATACACTATTTGATACGAAAACGACAATAATGAGTTTTCAACGGAGTGTAAAATATATATTTATTTAATCCTTAATTTATTCTAACGAGTCTAAAATAAACTCAATTTATATAAATATGTTAAACCATGACGACATGAATAATTATTTTGATTTGTTGAGAAAACTATAATTTAGATAAATTTTACATGTCAAAACCGTTTAGTTTATGATTTACATTAAAAACGACACTTTACGAATCTTCTAATTCATTTCACTAGTTCACGGTTTTTATTTTTACCAAGAATTATAAACCCTTTAGTTTATGTTTAGTTCACTAGTAACCCAATGCTTGGAATTGCGAAATCAAAAAAAGAAATAAAAATGTATAGAGGTCGCCCGGGCTCGAACCCGTGACCTTTAGCACCCATACGAATGCACTAACCACCGGGGCAGACAACCAGTTTGTTTAAAGTCTGGAAAAGAATTCTTTTATCGATCAGAAAGGCTGGAAAACGGGCTTCATAGGAAAGAACAGAAAAAAAACAGCGGAGGCCGGGTTTTGAACCCGCGACCTCTCGCTTCAAACACGTCGCTCCTACCAGTGCTCTACATCTTCAATTTGTTTTAAAAACGGAATAGAATTCTTATATTTATTACCCGTCGCAACACTTCTTCTTCCTCACAACTCCGGTGGCCGGAGTTTTATTCCGGTCACCGGAAAACAAGCGATTAACATAGTAAAGTGATTACCTAGAATCAAAGATGGATTTGTGACGTGTTTTGATGACGAAACAAACCCGAACGCGAAAACCGAACAATCCCATACGTGCCTCGCTTGGAATCTGGTTTCTTCCTGGTTGCTCGTGGATGTCACAGGAATGTCGAGAGGTGAGTTTGGTGGCTCAATGGTGACGAAAGTTGTGGTTTTATGACTGAGCAGTGGGGTTCGTGGTGGCTACATCACCGGAAAAAGAACAGGGGACGAGAGGGAGTGTTTGCGAGAGAGAGAGAGTGTGTGTTGTGAGTTGTGTGTTTTGTTATTCACCATTTCATTGTGATCGATCCTAATTGAAACCGATGGACAAAGACGATGATCGGTCGAAACCGAGCCCGTTTCTTATATCCACGTAAATGCTCATTAAATCAGCAATTGGCTATTAACATAATTAGTCCCTCATGATTTACTTAATGAGAATAAAGTTTAAATAATTACACAATATGTCCCTCCATGTTTTGTTTAGTTAAATAATTAATGTTTAGGATTTGGCAAAAGTGACCCTTTCAAAGTTTAAAAATGGTTAACAAGGTTAACGTGGTTAACGGAGAATACTTAAACGATGGATATACGAGTTTATATCAACACATGTTTAACGCGTGCCATTTATAAATATAAACCTTGCTTCATTCACATAAAATCACGAATGATAATTTATAAATATATACTTTGAGTTCATATAAAATTACGAACATGGAATCATAACGATATGTATATAGATTCTCACATAAAATAATAGAAATGTTACGTATAATTACGTGACGCATTGTCACATAAAATCATAGAATAAAATATGAATATTTATATAATTATATCACACAAAATCATAAATTTAGTTGCCACATAAAATGACAAAACGTTCACATAAATCATAACATATGATTTACATAAAATCATAGAATATAAAATGTCTAGACTTAAGTGCATGCTCGTATAGTGATGATTACACAAAACCCTGATTTGCTAAAGTCAACACAGTCAACACATAGATGTTGACACACCATTTAATACGGTTTAAGTTCAGTTAAAGTCAGGAAAGGACCTGAAAATTCGGATTGTCACATTATCACATTTTGTGATCTCATTTGTTATTTGAATCACATAATGATTGTAACCATGATATAGTCAACTGTGTTCCATGCAAAAAGAAATAAGAACGTTAAATCGTCTACCTTAAGGTCGATCTTTCGATACACAGATAAGGCCTCGGATTTAACAAAATAAGAAAATAAAACAAGTTGAAGTTGTATAACTCAACAACAATCAGATCGGTACTCCCGTACACGCAGAGAAAGTCCAATAAGTTATACGAAACACCAAAGAAAATAAAGCAGAACGTCAAACGAACAACAATCAGGTCGGTCTTTCGACACGCAGAGAAAGTCCGATCGTTTGACAAAATAAAGAAAATCAAACAAGTTTAAATCTTTGCAAAATGAACACATGTATACACAGTGACTTCTCATTTTATTTGTCACATATCTTTTTCTTGATATATCATGAGATATGCATCAAGATATTGTCCACTAGGTCAAGCATCAGATTTAGTGTATATCACATTTGTATACTTTCTGATTTGTCGAGCCTACCTTACACATCGATCAAATGGTCTGATGGCCTTTTCACTTACTTTATCCATGAGTCAGACACTGTCAGCCAATGTACCATCATTTCCCAATCATGTCGGATACAATTTCTCATTTTACAATGTTTTTGGCTTTTTGCATTTATCAATGTTTTTGTCTTTTCCAAATTTCTCCCCCTAAAAATGACAACTCTATTTATAGATTTTCATTTTTACGATTTGAAAAACAAAACACTATTTTTGTATTTTTGCAAAAACAAACTCCCCCTCAGAATGAGACGAAGTGAAAAACAAGAAAAAAGTGATCAACCAACACGAATACTAGCAGTTTAGCCTTTTGAAAAACAAAATTGATTTTGAAATTCAATTTAATTAGAACAAATATTTCACAATCAGCAATTTTCCAATCACCGAAAGGTCTTCCTGAAACACCTGCTTGACACCAAATAAAACATTAGTCGCATTGGGATCGACCCGAATCAGAAGTGTCGGGTCGCCCGGTGTCTTCCACAAAGTCCTTCTTGGCCTTGGAAACAATTTTGGTTTCCAAATTTGTAAAAGTTTCAATTTTTGATCAGAACCTGAATCAGATTCAACCGACGTACTTGATTTAGACTAAGACGATTTACGAGTTGACTTAAGCTTTGGGGACCATGGTTCATCAAAAATTTGGCCTTTGTTATCCACATATTTGGTAGTTTTGTGGATATATATGCAGTAGTCGTCGGACATTCAGCAGCTAAATGTCCTGGTTGACGACATACATAACAAAGTCGTTCTCTAAAATTGTTTGAAAATTGTTTTGATTTGTGAGAATCAGATGAATGTTCAGAATGAAAGTTATCAAAGAAACCATCAGAAGAATCATACATAGGAGATGGACTCCTTGAAGATGAAGATCTTCCAGAATAATAAGAAAATTCCTTCTGAGAGGGTGATTTCTTTGTAACTTTAGCTTTAACAACCTTGTCAGCTTTCACTGGTTTCTTTGCAATAGCCGAAACTTCCTTCATAACAAAACCCAAACCTTTGTGCTTGAAACCTGAAACCTTAGAAGAACTTGAAGAGGAACCTGAAGCTTCTCTTGACTTAGCTTTACTAGTGAATTTGGCCTTGATATCCTTCAGCTTGTTCTTTTCAATCAAAACTTTTTCTTCTTCAGTTGCTGATGAAGAACTTGAAGCAACCTGATCAGATACTTTCTCATGTTCCAGCAAAACAGACTTTGAAGTAAATTTTGGAGCATCACCCAATGGCTTTTCCTTCCTTTTAGACTTGGACTTGTTCGTCTTGGATGGAGCGGCAAACTTAGAATAATCATGCAAGACATCTTTTGGATCAATCTGAGTAGCAGTAACTTCAATTAAATCCACTGGTTGAGGTACCGAGTGAACATCATTCTGCTTAGAACTTTCTGAACTCTGATCCTGCTTGTATAAGAAATTAAGCAATGTTGGTGACAAATTGCAATTCTTAACTTGTCTTTTCAATTCCAAAATCTCCAATTTCAAGTCATTAATTATCTGTTGACCTTCAAACACCTCTTGTTGTGACTTGATGAACTTTGCATTGAGATCATCATATTCATACGTCTGTAATTTTCTGATCTCACATTCTGCAAATAGTTCCTAAAGAACATTTTCTCTCTTTTGTCTATAGATCTCAACATCTTTAGTTAAGACTTCATTCTTGTCCCGGTACAAAACATTCTCATCTTGAAGCATAGAAATCTTATTTTGCAGTTTTTCAACAGTAACAGTAGTTGTAGCAATAAGAGCAGTAGCTTCTTCATATTTTTGCTGAACCGGATAACTTTTCTCAAACAGATTTTCAAAATCTTGAGCTGCATCTAAAGCTTCAGCTTTGGCTTTCTCACACTCTTCAGCCAATTGAGCTTTTTCCTTCAACACATCTTCATGAATATGAACCAACTCATAATACTTCTTTTGAAAATCTTCCACCTCTTTCTTGAGAACCACAATTTCTTCAGTTGATAATTGACAATCTTGTTCAAACCTTGCAATTTTCTTGAGCAATTTCTCACAGTTATAACAATTAACTTCATCATCCTTTAAATTCTCAGAAGACTTAGGTAATTCTTCTTGAATCAAAGATATACTTGAAGAAGTATCAGATTCTGTTAAAAAACTTTCATCATCAGCATGTTGAGCGGTTAAAGCAATTGAAATTGGAGTATGATTCTTCTTAACTTCTGAATCTGCATTCTAGGCAAATCCATCTGGATGCATAAATGTATTAGTCCAATCATGAGCAAGAGTAGCAGATTTCTGCTCAACCTTCTCAGCTTTATCGGATGGATGAAAAACTAAATGTGCATGCTGACCAGTCTTCAATTTACTTTCTGCAGAACTTGGACATTCTCGAGCAAAGTGACCATAAACGGAACACTTATAACATTTCACCTTAGATTTGTCCAATCCAATCTTACCTTCCTGATTAAGTCTCTTCTTACCAGTTATATTGAAAAATTTCTTCGTTATACGAACCAACATAGCATATTGCCAATTCAGATCCATTTCCTCCAAATGATCATAATCAATCTGATCATAATCTTCATTTGCTAACTCAGCATTACTCACAGCACCAGTGATAACACCAAAGTATGAAGATACCAATGCAGACATCAACGTATTATAATCATCGACAGTTTGAAAAGACAATGCACTTTGAGCCGAAGAACTAGGAATTGACACAGTACAACCAGCAGATGAATAACTTGGAATGTCAGATTTACCTGCCAGAAATGCTGTAGGGGGTGCAGAAATAAGAATATTAGACTTCCCAGCATTCATTGTAGAATCATTTTCACCATGATACACTCCAGGATTCTGAATTTGTGTAGGAAGTGATTTATTCACCATTAATTCCATATCCCGAGCCTGAATTCTTTGAACCAAATCATTAAAAGACAATCCTGAAAAATCTTTATCATGAGTAATCATCATCACATAATTCTCCCATTTTTCAGGCAATGCTTCCAAGATCTTTTCTTTCATATCAACCTCTTCTTTAGTAAGATTCACCAAACGCATTTCACTCATCAGATGAGCGAATCTTGCAATCAGATTGGGAATCGTTTCATTTTGATAATGTATAAAACTATCAAACTCTTTCTTCAAAACCTTTTGTCGACTTTTCTTGTATTGTTCATTTCCTTCACATCGTTTTTCTAATGCATCCCATAGACTTTTTGATGTGTAGTTACCAGCAAATTGATGAAGTAACTCTTTAGGCAATGCCATCGTTAACGTACCATATGCCTTTTTCTCAGCTTGATAAGCTTTCTTTTGTTCAGAAGACATTTTTCTTTGAAGAATAGGTTCACCAGTTTCATCTTTAGGGTAAACATATTGCTCAGTGAACGCTAACCACATATCAATGTCATTTGTATCGACAAACGCTTCAAACCGTTTAACCCAACTATGATAATCTTCCAATTTTAGCAATTTGGGAACTTTCTGACTTGTTCCGATTTCATTATCATAATTCATCATTGTTTGCATCGTAGCTTGAACCGAATTTTGAATAGCTGCGAACGCTTGAAAATCGGACATTTTCAAAAAACTGAACACTGTTCACTCCGAACTTCGTCCGAACCTACTATACCCTCCGAAGCTGCTCTAAACTTAAAACAAAAAGTCCAAACTCTCAACGAATGTATCACCGAACTCAGAAACTCTGATCTATCTCTGATCCTAGTCCGAACTCCCTCCGAGACAGGATATCCACCGAACTCTCTCCGATTGGACTCCGAACTCTCACCGAATCAGGAAAACTGACCGAGCTTACTCCGAACCTGGTGTTCGGAGCGGTTATGCCGAATCTGAAGTTCGGCCAATCGCGAAAATTCGAAAACTTCGGAAAAACTCACTGAAATTGACACCTCTCGAGCTGTGAACACTCAATCAAAACTCTGGAAATACTGATTTCCGACTAGTAGAGCAAACCTAATGCTCTGATACCACTTGAAAGTGTGTGCATGTGCGGATCTTCTACTTAGTCGTAACGAAATCGAATAGAACACAGAGAGTAAATACAAATCTGACTTGTATTAACCACAGAGAGTTTACACAGAGACACTCAGAAGATATGACAAGAACCACTGCTGAATTCTACACAAGACGACATATTTATAGTGCTGAAATACGACCAGCCGAACCTCAGGTTCGGCCACACATTCGGCCATGTCCGAACTTCAGGTTCGGCCTGAGTTCGGACCTCAACAATCTTGTGTGAATCCGTCTTGTATTCGATACTTCACATAACGATCAAGAATCATGTATCAACAAATTCGATGGCTCCCAAAGCAAGCACATGTAGCAAACGGCCTGTTGGAAATCCCAAGTTCGCCATAGAGCACAATCTGGTGGCATATCTTGAGAATCCTAGTAAGACCTACGAATACTCCGGCATGATAGAATTCTTAAAGAACTCACATCTTCATCATGCGCTTACAGTTGAAGCGGTGATCTACGAATAAATTATGGAAGAATTCTGGTCCAATGCTAAAGTTGTCGAAGACAGTGATGGTGTCGAAAGTATATTTTCAAGGGTGAAGGATATAGATGTGGAAATCGATGAAGCAAAGGTTCGAAATTTTTTGAAACTGAGAGACGAAGATGGGTACATTATGGTTGATGCCAAGTATTATTTGCCATTATTCAGAGCCATAGGCTATGGCGGTTCTACCACTAGTAAGACAATCAAAAAGAGGCAACTGCCACATAAATGGCGTTTCTTGCCCACATTCTCTTGGTGTGTCTAACTCCAAAGAATGGAGGCTTTAATGAACTCGCGGCTGAACAGGCATCAGCATTTCATGCTGTGGTAAAAGGTCAAAACTTCAATTTCTCAAAACTCTTCTTTCATGCCCTAAAAATTGAATGCTCAAACTTTTTCCTTTTTGTTATATCAAAGGTTCTTAACTTGTATTTTAAAGGAGTAATACCCTGTTAGAACTTATTTATGTTGGCAACACAAACTATTTATCCATTTGATGTTTATTTGTAATTTTACTTTGGTTTGTACTTTACTTTGATTATGTACTTTCTCATCTTTGATTATGGTTATGTATGATGTTTTTGACTAAGTGTTAGCGTACTTGTATTTCTCTTTAGCGAACTTCTTGTATATTGAACTTAGCGGACTTGATTAATTCTTAGCGAACTTGTCATTGTACTTAGCGTACTTGTTTGTTAAATGTCCTAGCGAACTTGATTTGTTCCTAGCGAACTTGATTTGTTCCTAGCGAACTTAAACTGTTCCTAGCGTACTTAATCTGTGCTTAGCATACTTGTTAGCGGACTTGTTTGTGCCTAGCAAACTTGTTAGCGAACATGTTAATGCTTAGCATACTTCTTTATAGTCTTAGCGTACTTCATATTCTGTTAGAATATTTTGCTGAATTCTAGGCAATGATTGGTTTGTGTCAAACATTCTATTTGTCCCAGGCTCTCTTGTAGTATAAATACCAAAGTGAAAACCCTAATACGTGTTCCTCCTGGTCATTTCTACAAGAGAGCTTTGTGTGTGTTTTCTTGGTGTATTTAGTGCGTGTTTTCGAGTTTCAGAGATCTATGGGGTGAAATCAACCAAGATTGATCATCACACTTGTTTTCCGCATCTGTGTGATGAATCGAATGAGAACATTGTGCTCAAATCAGGTCCTGACAATTGGTATCAGAGCGGGTACCGATCAGATTCATCTCACCGTGAATCTGGTCACTCGAATCTGTGATTTTGAGCTTGAATGGTGAAGATGAGAAAACTTATTTTTTGAGACTTTTTTCTATTTTTTCTTCATTTTCGGATGGATTCTGATGATATGGATGATCGATTCATGTTTGGGAGTGCATCAAGATGTTATTTAGTGTTCTACATCTTCAGATCTGGTGGAAAAATGAAGATCCGAAGCTATTTTTGGAACTTTGGAGTTTTTCCCGTATTTGAAGATTTTAAAGATTTTTAGCTTTGATTCTTCGTTTTCTGGGCATTTCTTCATCGATTTGGATGATATGAGGTATGATTTTCAGTGGAAAAGGCATTCCGGATCCATTGGAAGCATCCGTTTCGTCTGATTCTCATCAGTTTGGGCAGATCTGGAAAAACACACACTTAGTGCGTGTTTCATGGTGTTCTTCGTGTTCTTGAAGATTTGCAGAATTTTGAAGACTGATTTGATCCAATTAGCTACTGTTTATGGATTGTTGGTGGCCACAACATGATCGTGAATGGTTTAGCTACATATCTCGTGCATCATTATGGGTTTTCCGATTGTTTCTGTGCAGATTTCAAGTTCATGAGTAAGTTTCTTCACTGTTCATCGATTTTCCAGATTTTGTTCATGTGTTTGAAGGTTTGAAGATTGTCCTAGCGGACTTCTCATGGGATTAGCGAACTTCTGTTCATCTTTAGCGGACTTCATGAGTCTTAGCGGACTTGACGTTTGTCTTAGCGAACTTGAATCAGGTTTAGCGAACTTGAAGTTCTGCTTAGCGAACTTCAGTTGGCTTTAGCGAACTTTAGTCCCTAGCGAACTTCTCAAGCCTCTTAGCGAACTTCTGGTAAGCTTAGCGGACTTGAACGGGTTAGCGGACTTGTTATTGGGTTTTCGTTCGAGACTTTTTCAGTGGGTTTTGATCGTTAAGTTTTGTAGAGGATGATCATACGAGTTCGCGAGTATAAAAATCGAAGATTTTCGTCGTGTATTGACCGAGATTCGGCTGTTTTACGCTTTTCCGGTTGTTCTCACGGTTTTCCGGCGGGGTTTCTCACAAATCCGGCGATATTAGGGTTTTAGGGTGACCGGACGATTTTTGAGGATGATGATGACGTGCTCTTTTGTTATTGGCTGCATTAGAATGTTCTCTCTCTTCATTTGTCGGTTTCCCATGAATTCCTAATTTGTTGTCGAAATCTGATTGGATTTTGGAAATGGTTGTGGGCCCAGCTGAAAAGTGAAACAATTGACAGCATTTTGCTGTCTCCTTCTTACTGGTTCTACAGGTCATGGGGCCATCTACACAAGGAGCCGTTGCTCCTCTTTTCGCTGGTGGGTATTGATAGGTTGACAGAATTTTTCGTGGGACCTACCAGATTGAGAAAGAACGTGAAGGCTCCTGCGCTGTAAGCCTCTGATTGGCTGAGAGGCATTTCACGTGGATTTGGAGCTGGTAACCGTAGGATTTATTTGATCTCAGCCGTGGATCTGTTTTTAAAGCTTAAATGTGATTAGTTCTTCATCAAATGACAAGGATCATGGTTTTCTTGATGGAGATTTAATTGTTCT
>JBCNJP010000027.1:65182720-65218060 GCA_039602395.1 Deinandra increscens subsp. villosa
ATAATGCTAAACACTAGATCTACACTTGATATTATCAAACCAACATAGATCAGATCTAAACCTAACATAAAGCATGAATCTTGACAACTTAAACACAAGCAAAAACACAAGAAATCACATACCGAAAGATATTAGATGAAAGAGGATGATATTTGGGCTTGGATTTTGAAGAAAAGCTTTGATCTTGATGAAATATGAGTAGGATATGAGGAGAGCACGAATTCACAGCTGATGAGACGTTTTTGGGTGCACAAATGAGGTAATAGGGGCTGTTAGTGCTTAAATAGGGAGCATTAGGGTTTCTGCTAGAAAATCAGTTCCAAGCGTATCGCTTGGGGACCCTGGATGCTCTAGGCGATACGCCTAGAGCCTCCATCCGGCGACCCTTTTGACTTTTGTTGACTTTTCATGTTTTTCGATGTTTGGTCACGTTTTTCATGGAATTGGCTTTTCTAATGTTTTTCATTATCTTTAATGCATCGAATCTAATAATATCAAGTATCAACTTGACATATAACGATTTACGATCATGCAATTAAATTCACGTATCAATTTTCACATAATTCATAATAATTAGCAGTTTTCAGTTTTTCACCAATGTTTCAAGACTCCAACTTTTGTGTGATACTTGTGAAGTGTTTTAAGGCTACTACACTCTTCTAATACCTTAATTGACATACTACGTCTATATACGCGACTCTTGGTTTTGCCGGTTTCATCAGTTTTATCCGTTTCTGAGGCTCGGGTCCCACCCGGAGGGCCGGATTGTCACATCCTCCCCTTGTTAAGGAATTTTCGTCCCGAAAATTAAGATCGCAACCCCGTTGCTGATAGTATGAGTCTTATAAGTTTCCCCCCATAGTTTAATAGTTGCAACCCCGTTGCCGTTTGCGAGTAATCAAGTTTTAACATATTACCCCAATGATAAAATAATCGTTTGTACGTTTTACTTAATAGTAAAGGTCAGTTTAATAGTTTACTTACTAGTAAGAGAAAAATTTTTAGGTTCTCACGAAAGGTTTCTGTTCTCTCGTATTAGTTTCTACCGATTCGCACTTGAATCGCTTTAAGTTTAGAATCAGTTTTTCTCGATTATCACATGTTTTTTTCTCGATTATCACATCATCCACTCCTTTTAGGAAATTTCGTCCCGAAATTTAACAAGTACACTTAGTTCACAGCACTAACAACTTGAATGAGTAGGTTCTCACACTCCCCCGCGAATTCATTGGAATCTCACTTTGCTTGGGATTTCTAATTCCCGTTTCGTTATCCCTACCGGATACTCTACAAGCTTCATCCTTTGTCAATCCCCAACTTCCCAAGTAGAACTATGAGCAATTCTTTTGGTAGACACCTTCTGAAATAGGCTCAGATGCATGAAATACGTTATGAGTTCAACTCGTGTCTTTCGATAAGCACGTTCCATTGTCGATAAGACCAATACACTCTACGGTTTCGAAGGATTTCTTCGCTTAATGAGTTTAGCTACCCTCGTTCTCCTCAAACGAATGATTCTCTTTTCCAATAATAAATTTATCGTGCTCACGCACACAGGTTTCCGCCATCTTCGGACAATTCTTTCCTGCTCATTGTGAGTTTGCCGCTGCCTACCTCTGTCTCGCATGTCGGTGATTCATAGTTATGGCCACATCGTGCTTCAAATAACGCTGCCTCCTTGTTGTCGTGACAATAGTCGTTTCAGGAATCTCTTCATCCTAAGTGGGTTATATCTCGTAACCCTTGCCGAATCAATTTCACATGTCCTAAAATTGACTCGTAATGCTTTGTACAAGAACACTCTGAGGTTCTGGGTAAATCTCGTTTTCTCAAACCAAAGGAATCGAATAAAAGCATCATGACATGATAACCTCTCTTAAGCGTAGATGAACGAACTATTTTGATCCATCCGTTCTCGTTATAAGCTAAGAATATAGATTTCGCAAACCCGGTTGACAATCTCCTGGACTATACCACGTTGCTACTAAATCTCAGACAATTCTCATTGCGAGGTCTAATTCCTATTACCTCTCTCTTCCACTTTGGAATCACAAGTTGCTTGACCAAACCCGATGGCTTTTAATTCTTGGTTTTCAAATAAGCCAAACGGTCATTTACGCATCGATTTCGTTTCCTTGAAATGAGTCGACCACTCCTAGAAGACGGTGCTCCTCCTCCTAACTTAGTCGTACGGAGTACTTAAACGTATGGGCTTCGTTCGCGGTTAACTACTCTATGATTCCTCACATTTAGACTTTCTCAGTTCGCCAACGAACATCGATTCTAATTCGATCTGCTCTTATGCTGACGGTCTAAGTATCACAAGACCTTAAGTTTCTGTCTCAAGTTTTCTCCTTTCCAGTACCTCGCCTGAACATTCAGGTTCCGACTCGGCAACTTGAAATGACTCGTCTATTGTCAAACATAGACTTTCCTTGGTCTTTCTTAATTAGGGCATTGACTATCACACTTCTCCTTAGATACCGTCTGATGGTACGTTCCCAGTCTACCGAATAGTTCCTCTTGTTGATGGTATCTTACGAATAGCTTTTACCTGGTTAAAGATACGCTGAAGATCCTTGTAATTGGTCTAAATCTCGCATTCGTTACCGTTCAAGGAATATTTCAAGATCTTCAACACAGTGTACTCTATTTTTCGAGGCGTAAGCGACGTCTCTATAGCGCATCTCGACATCCATCCCCCTCCCGAATGGAGTCGTCGCAATCTACCATGAAATCTCAGCATTTTCTTAATGAAAATCGGATGAGCATGATGCAAGGCTTTTACTTTCTAAGCTGAAGACTAGTTCTCCTGTTCCTTGTTCCAGTTCCCGTCATATGGATATGCCGCTCCCTCACTAGTTAAGATGATCAAAGTTTGAGCAATTTGGAGAAAGGAATTCTCTACAATTAACCTATGATTGCATGCTAAACCGACGAGTTGACGTACTCCTGTCAGCATTCCGATACAGGCTAATTTCTTAATTGCCTCACTTGCTTTGACAGCCCGCTTGATGGCTTGTCTTATAAAAGATCCAACTTGAAACTTCCTCACATTACGCAGTATCTCAGTCTTAGAAGTTGTTCTTTTGGCAACTTGAACTGCCCAACAGCATTACTGCATGCCCTCTCGATTTATAAACTCGTGAATACTCACCACACACGGACTGAGTTTTGGAAAACATCGGCGTTCGTCCCTCTTGGACCCCATATCCATGAAGGTTAGTTCTCAAGTCAGTCCCCGACTAGCAGGTCAATCCTTCTTGTTGTTATCAGACCATCATGTCGCAACAGAAGGCACTGATCCCTAGTAATCACGTCTAGGAAATTCCCTCTCAACTGGTGCGCGCTCGAAGAATCTCGCTTTTCTTCTTAGCGAATGAAGGATAAATCTTCTTCCCGATAGTCCTATCGATTAAATCTCACCCTTTCCGAGGCTTACTTTATGCGAGTCGATAGGGCGCTTGAGCATTTGGCGTTGCTCCATGTGCCACATCGAATCCAAATCTCTAACTACAAAATAGAGGGATCCTAACAGACCTCACGGTACAAGCTCAACAGATTTTAAACGACTATGGTTCTTTTCGACAGAACTTTTGAGTAACCATTCCCCACACCGAATCTGACTAGATACGATTCACTATCGTACGATCCTCTTCTATATGCTTTGGCTGTCTGCTTCTGACGACCTTGTCAAAGCTCCATAAAGGTAACAGTAGCAATTTTCAGGCTCACACGATGACCCAACGGTCTTAACGTCGTACCTCCGATGGCATAGCTCACACCACTTGCCTACCACACATGAATTCTATTAGAGCATATCCTATGCTACGTGTGTCTCGTGTATTGTATCTAATATAGAGCGTCTGTGTGAGTCAAGATATTTAACTGGCCGTACCAGTTGGTTAGACGTAGCAGATGGTACATGCGTACCAAATGGTCCGTGGGTGGTACGCCGGTCAGTATGTTAGTGACTATAAATAGTTCGTGTTAGAGAGAGTCTAGTTAGTTCTGTCATTTCTCTATTTCTTACTATGTGTATTGAAGGGGTTTCTCTCTCTAGTTTGTATTCTCTAAGTGAATCAATAAAGAAAAGCTTTATTTACTCATTTGTATTTCTCCGATTACTGAATCATGCAGTAGTAAGATCGTTCAGTGGTTTTACAAGTGGTATCAGAGCATTTGGTTGTTCTACTGCTGCGATTTGGTCAGTTTTCGGATTTTTAGAGAGAGAAAGTTTGGGTTTTCTTCATTTTTCATCAAATTCTTCCAATTCCGAGTGTTTCTGAGGTAAAAAATAATTTCTGAGTGTTCCTAGTGAGTTTTCGCAACTCTCTGAAGCAAATTCCAGTTCAAATGGTCGACATTCACGAAAATCCGTCGATTTCAGCTTGGTACGCTTCTGGTCCGCCTCAAGAACAACTGGTCCGCTAGGCAATCTTCAAATCTGGTCCGTAGTAGTTATTTTGGTCCGCCGTACCAAATATGGTCTGTTGAAATCCGGTTCGCTGAATTGTGGTCCGCTGATTTCTGGCCTGTGATCTGGTACATTGAACAAATTTTGGTCCGCTGGTTGAATTGCTCTGGAGTTGGTACGCTGAGAACAAGTTTGGTACGTTGAGAAGGTTTGGTACGCTGGCAGAATACATGCGTTCACTAAAACTGACGTAACTTGAGAACCGTTAAGAGTTATTGGAGCTAATACCAACCAAAACGTTCGTCTCGACGAGATCTAGACTTTTACTGGCCTAATGGCTGGTAGCCTCCGATTTGACCCCCAAAATCCGCTTGGAAGACCTTCGTTTTTGAGTTCGAAGTTTTGACGGTCAATTTTTAATTTCAAGATGAGTGATTTTCACGCATTTTCAGCTGCTCAAACATCGTTGCGAGCAATGATGAATTATGATAATGAGATAGGAACAACTCAGAAGGTTCCTAAGTTGTTATAATTAGAAGATTATCACAATTGGAAGAAACGATTTGAATCATACATATTTTCTCAAGATGTTGATTCTTGGATCCCGATTGAAAAAGGAATATGAGTAACCGATGATAAGCCCGAGAAAGCCAAAGATGATAAGTGATTTTGATGCTGATGAAAAGAAATTTTTTTCCCGAGAAAAGAAAACGTATAGCTTTCTTACAATGGCTTTACCTAAAGACTTGATGCATCAGTTTAAGAATTGCACGACTTGTAAAGAATTATGGGATGCTATTGCTGAAAGATGTGAGGGTAATGAGCAATACAAGAAGACTCAGAAGAAAGTTTTAAAAAAAGAATTTGATAATTTTGGACATTGTGCTAATGAGAAAATCAAAGATTTGATTACAAGGTTTTCACATTAGATCAATTCTTAAGGTTGTAGTTTTACTATTCTTCAGGTTGTAGTTTTACTATTCCTGATAGATCATCAAGCAAATCTACTTCTAATCAAGCAACCAAAGATCTAGCTGCTTTGTTATGTGCTTTCATATCATCTTCGTCTGGATCCATATTTAGTCAAATTGGTAATTCTGGTTTGGTTCTGGAGGATCAAAAACAGATGGATGAGGATCAGCTTAATAAATTGGATTTGGATTGGCAGTTGGCTATGACTGTTGAAAAAGGAAGACGGTTTATGGGCAAACATGGCAAGAATTCTGTTATGGGAGGAGCCATACTGGGTTTAGATAAGTCCAAACTGAAATGTTACAAATGTTCTAAATTAGGACATTTTGCTCGAGAATGCAAGAAATCTGCTTCTAAACCAAGTAATTCAGATAATCATGATCACAATAAACAGGCAAAGGCTTTAGTGACTGAGGGAGGTTATGATTGGGCTGCAGATTTTCTGGATGAATCAGCATTTGTAGTCCATTCTGCAGAAAGTTATGCATTAATGGCAAATATTGAGGTTGAATCGAGTAGGTATGCATCTGAGACCAATATATCTGAGACAGAAAGATCCGGGAATTGATTTCTGAGAAGGAAAGGTTGGTTGTTGAACATGAGAAGAAAGAAGAAGAGATGGAAGATTACAAAAGAAAGTGTGAGGTTTTTGATAAGTTTGTCAAAGCTAATGTAATGTAGGAAAAAAAAAAGTTGTTGATGGAAGAGTTCGTTGAGCTTCAAACAAAATTGGATGAGATGGTTAATTCGGAAAAAGCACAAATTTTGAAGTTGCAAACTGAGAATGAAGAGTTGGTCAAAAGTGTTGAGAAATGGGAGAGTGAAACAAAAGATGCGATTGGTGATTTTGATAATTTGTTTAAAAAATCAACTGCAAGAGTAGAATCGCTGAAGCAATCTTATAATGATCTCAAGAAAGAGTTTGATGAAGTTACTGCTAAGGAAAATGATCGTCAAATGGAGCATTCAACATTACTCGATAAAGTCACAACTTTGTCACATGACAACAAGCTGTTAAAAAGAAATATTGAGATTCATGAGGGCCGAGTGAAGAAAATTACCCAAGAAGTGTATGATGCTCATGATCAGATGAGACAAGAGAAGTTTTTGTCAAATCGAGCTTCGAAGCAATTGATTGAATCAGAAAAAGCATTGGGTGAAGCTCAAAAGAAGATATCTGATTTAAATGTTGAAGTTTTGGATCTGAAGCGACAATTGAATAATTTGAAGAATTCACATTCTTTCACAAGTTACTTGTGCAAAGATGAAAATTTCAAGAAAGTGTTTGGAAGCGAAGAGTATAATCAAATTCCACATCCAATTATCTCATCTGATGCTCTAGCTGATATTCACTCTTCTGCCATAACTGGAGATTACACTGAATTTGTATCTGAGAAATCTGAGAAAAAGGAACCAAATATTTCAACCAAGAAAGTGGAGAAGGATGAAACTTTGATTGAACAATCTATTAAGTTTGTTTCTGGTGGAACTGGTGTTACTGATAAAGATATTTCTGATGATAAGATGGTGGAGACAGATGAGAAGATAGAATCTGAAGAAAAATTGGCTGCTGAGCTTGTTAAAGCTAACAATTTGAAGGGTATTAAAGCTAAAATTACCGAGGTTGCTCAGGTTGGTTGTTCTAAGTCTCAAATGGAATTGTCAAAGTTACCCGGTTATAAACGTTCTGGTTTGGGTAACAACAATCAGAGTTTTGAGAAGACAGCCAAGAAGAACATGCCAAAGAAGACACCTAAAGAAAAGAAAGACACAAGCTTGGAACAAATTTATCATTTGGCTCAGGTGTTTATGTCTACTATGGAAAAAGGATTAGGAGCAAAGATTCAGAAGAAGGCTTCATCTGCAAGTTCTTCTAGAGATGCTCAAAAAGTTAAGTATTCTTCATCATCTGGATCAAATTCCACACCTCGAAGTCCTACATCGAAATGGGTACATTCTAACCGATTTCAAGTTTTCGATGATGTTTCTGATAGTTTTGAATCCAATGATAGATGTCATCCAGTTCAGGACAGACCACAATCTAAACGATCCTATCATTTGTGTTACCAATGTCGCCGAAAGGGATATATTGCACAGGATTGTCCTGCAACTGCCAAAAGCCCATTTTCAAACAAATCTACCACCATTATTGATGAATCAGGCAGAATTTTTACTGAGTCAACACCATTCAAATCAACATTTAAAACGAAACAATTTTTCAGATTTGATTCGAGTGTTGGTGGTTCATCACGTGATGATGACTCGGTTAAAAATGAAAAAGCTAAAATGCAATGGCGACCTAAGATGGTCAGCAAAGCTGTAAATTATTTTGTGGAAGACACTAGTCGACCAGAAGTTGTGTGCTTCTGATCATTTGAGTATTAATCATTTAAATCAGTGTGCAGGTACTTCTAGAAGACCCTTTGGTGATTGACAACGTTGCTGATGGACAAGTATTCTGCGTTTTTAACTTCAATTTCAAGATATCAAATTGTTAGAGCATATTCCTATGCTAACGTGTGTCTCGTGTATTGTATCTAATCTAGAGCATCTGTGTGAGTCAAGATAATCAACTGGCCGTACCAGTTGGTCAGCCGTACCAGATGGTACATGCATACCAAATGGTCCGTGGGTGGTACGCAGGTCAGTATGTTAGTGACTATAAATAGTTCGTTAGAGAGATAGCTAGTTAGTTCTGTCATTCTACATCTTCTTAACTGTGTGTATTGAGTGTGTTTCTCTCTCTAGCTTGTATCTCTAAGTGAATCAATAAAGCAAAGCTTTATTTACTCATCTTTGTTTCTCCGATTATCGAATCATGCAGTAGTAAGATCGTATAGTGGTTTTACAAGTGGTGGCAGAGCAATTGGTTGCTCTACTGCTGTGATTTTGGTAATTTTTCGATTTCTAGAGAGAGAAAGTGTGGGTTTTTTCTTCGTTTTTCATCAAATTTTCACAATTCCGAGTGTTTTAAAGATGAAAAATGATTTCTGAGTGTTCCTAGTGAGTTTTCGCACCTCTCTGAAGCAAATTCCAGTCCAAATTGTCAAAATTCGCGAAAATCCGTTGATTTCTGTTTGGTACGTTTCTGGTACGCTCGAAGAACAGTCTGGTACGCCGCTGGTCTATTTCTGGTACGCAAGGCAATCTTCAAGTCTGGTCCGTGGCGGTTATTTTTTGGTTCGTTGACAGTTACTCCGTACCATTTGGTTCGCTGTACCAGTTTCTGGTACGTTGACTTTATTTGCTCCACTGCTGGTTCGTGAAGTTTCTGATACATTGAATATTTTTGGTTCGCTGCTGGTACGTGAGTTAAACTGGTACGTTGGAGGTTCATTTGGTCCGCTGATTGATTTGGTTCGGAATTGGTACGTTGAGAAACTTTTGGTACGCTGGCAGAATACATGTGTTCACTAGTCAAAACGTTAAGAGTTACGAGAGCTATTACCAGTCAAAACGTTCGTCTCAACGAGATCTAGACGTTTATTAGCCCCAAAATCTGCTTGGAAGACGTTCGTTTTTCAGATTGAAGTTTTTGCATTTGGTATTGTAATTTCAAGATGAGCAATTTTCAAGCATTTTTAGCTATGCAAACCTCGATGCAAGCCATGATGAACTATGATAATGAAATTGGAACAACACAGAAAGTTCCTAAATTACTTCGTTTGGAAGATTATCATAGCTGGAAGAAAAGATTTGAATCTTACATATACTCACAAGATGTTGATTGTTGGATTCCCATTGAACAATTATATGAGTATCTGTTAATTGCTAATACGTCACCAAAGTCGATAACTGATTTTGAGCCTGAAGAAAAGAAGGTTTTTGCAAGAGAAAAGAAAACTTATAGTTTTCTCACGATGGCATTACCTAAAGATTTGATGCATCAGTTTAAGAATTTCCAACTTCGAAACAATTATGGGATGCTATTAAGGAAAGATGTGAGGGTAATGATCAGTACAAAAATACTCGAAATAATGTTTTGAAGAAAGAGTTTGATAATTTCGGGCTTTGTGAGAATGAGAGGATCACAGATTCGATTGCAATGTTTTCACATTTAATTAATGAACTTGATATTGTAGGTGTGAAGAAGGAAAATGATGAATTGAAGGAGAAATTTCTGAAAGCTCTACCCGAAAAGTGGGAGAATTTTGTGATGATGTTGTCTAATGATCCAAACTACTCAAGTTGGACATTCAATCAGCTGATAAGCAAATTACAAGCTCGAGAAATGGAATTACTTGTGAAAAATTCAGCAACTCCATCTGTTCAGAATCCTGAAATATATTTTGGGGAGAATTCTGCTACTGTTCAAGCTAAAACAAAGTCAAATTCTATTTCAAGTAGTAATCCACCTGTAACAGCTTTTCTTGCTGGAAAGTCTAAAAACACTGGTTATTCTTCGGGTTGCAGTTTTACTATTCCTGATGGATCATCAAGGAAATCTACTTCTAATCAAGCAACCGAAGATCTAGCTACTTTGTTATGTGCGTTCATATCATCTTCGTCTGGATCCATATTTAGTCAAATGATGGCCCAATAAGGTGTGTTTAGGGACAATGAGGGTCAGTTGGGACAAATGAGTCCCAATAAGGTGTGTATATAACCAATAAGTTGTCTTTAGGACCAATGATGGCCCAATAATGTGTTTTTAGGGGCAAAGAGGGTTACTTGGGACCAATGAGTCCCTATAATGTGTGTATATAACCAATACGTTGTGTGCTTGACCAATGATGGCCCAATAAGGTGTGTTTAGGGGCAATGAGGGTTAGTTGGGACCAATGAGTCCCAATAAGGTGTGTATATAAGAAATAAGTTGTGTTTGGGAACAATGATGGCCCAATAAGATGTGTTTCAGTGCAATGAGGGTTACTTAGGACCAATGAGTCCCTATAATGTGTGTATATAACCAATACGTTGTGTTTAGGACCAATGATGGCCCAATAAGGTGTGTTTAGGGGGAATGAGGGTCAGTTGGGACCAATGAGTCCCAATAAGGTGTGTTTATCACAAATAAGTTGTGATTAGGACCATTAATGTCCTAATAAGGTGTGTTTAGTAGGCACTGGGGGTCGGCTGGGACCAATGCGTCCCAATAAGGTGTGAATATAACCAATAAGTTGTGTTTAGGACCAATGATGGCCCAATAAGGGTTGTTTAGGGACAATGAGGGTCAGTTGAGACCAATGAATCCTAACAACATGTGTTTATATACAATAAGTTGTGTTTAGGACCAGTGATGGCCCAATAAGGTGTGTTTAGGCCATGAGGGTTACTTTGGACCAGTGAATCCCTATAATGAGTATATATAACCAATACGTTGTGTTTAGGATTAATAATGGCCGAATAAGGTATGTTGAGTGGCAATGAGGGTCAGTTGGCACCAATGAGTCACAATAAGATGTGTATATAACCAATAAGTTGTGTTTAGAACAATGATGGCCCAAGAAGGTGTGGTTAGGGGAAATGAGGGTTAGTTGGGACCAATGAATCCCAATAAGGTGTGTATATAACCAATAAGTTGTGTTTAGGACCAATGATGGCCCAATAAGGTGTGTTTAGGGGAATGAGGGTTTGTTAGGACCAGTATGTCCCAATAAGGTGTGTATATAACCATTAAGTTGTGTTTAGGACCAATTATGGCCCAATAAGGTGTGTTGAGGGGCAATGAGGTTCAGTTGGGACCAATGAGTCCCAATAAGGTGTCACATCCCCAAAAATGCCACGCGCGACAACGCGCCGCAGGGAGCATGACAAACCAGGATCGAACACATTAGCCATACGAACAGTCTATATGCAATGTAAAAGTAAAACCAAAGTAAATGCGTTTTTAAATGCGGAAGCGTAAACGACAAAAGTTGTAATAATTGTTCAAGCGCCAAAACATGCGCAAACCACAAGTTAATGAGTTTGAAAAATAAATAAGTCTATGATGCATGCATGGCAATAATAATCCTTATGTGGTGCATCCTAGCTCGTGGCAGACAATCTAGTTTAGCGACCTAAGATATAACATGCTAAAGTGTCAACACAAAGGTTGGTGAGTTCACAGGTTTAATCAGTTCATCAGTTTAACAGTTCAGTAAAATCCAGATAATACATCAATAGTTAGCTAGACTATTTTCAAGAAATCAGTGCACGTTCGACTAGTTAAACTAGCTATCCAGTTACTGAAGCTCGACAAGTTCAATTGTGCCTCGTTAAGACTAAGAAGTTTATAACACCCGTTCGATATCCAATCGTGCCAGAGCGACTGACCCGGGTGGGGCTGTCAAACCCAGTAGATCTACTAAATAAGTTCCCGCTGATGTCACATTGACAGTAACTATAAAGTGAGGGCTTTATCATAAGTGTGCCACTATCATTCAGGTGATATATATCTAACAGTTCAAGTGTTTGCATGTTAATCTCCCACAACAGGATTAAAATAAGTAAAATGGGGCCGTGAAACTCACCTTAGGTTGCTCAGCAAAGTTTCCAGATAAAACAGTTAATTCAAGTAGCAAGAACGAGTCTTGTGCAAGCAATCAATCAACTAACGAGCATAAACGTATAAGTGTGTGTTCTATAGGTTATTAAGTCTAACGTAAACGACAAAAACGAATGACCGTGAAGTCCGGAACAAGTCGAGGATGGCACTTGTGCCAAATCCGAGCGATTATCGAAATAATGCGAGAAAATACAATATATATCATTAATATATATTTCTAAGTTCAAGGATTTCAAAAATAAATATATATATATATATATAATATATTTAACTAAATGTGCAAGTGACGTTAATAACGAATTTGCGATGACAATGTATATATATATATATATATATATATATATATATATATATATATATATATATATAGGGGAAGGATCAAATAAAAACAAGATGTTATTGCAAAAACAAGAAAACAAATATTAAAACCTCTATAACTTCCTCATACGATAATATTTTTAAAAAAATTTGCACCAAAAGTCTTAAAATTATGTCACCTTTAATTCTGGGAAAAAAATTAAAAATATAAAATTTCGTGATTTTTTTTAGTATTGCACATGTGCAATAATACGTATTAATTATATTACACATGTGCAATATTAACAAAAAAACGTTAATTTTTTTTTAATTTTTTCCAGAATTAAAGATAACAGAATTATAAGATCTATGGTACAATTTTTTATCAAAAATATTAACGTATGAAAAAGTTATAGAGGTTTTAATATTATTGCACATGTGCAATAATAAATTTTTATTGCACATGTGCAATAATAAAAAAATAAAAATAAAAACGTTGAATTTTTTTTAATTTTCTCCAGAATTAAAGATAACAGAATTATAAGATTTATGGTGCAATTTTTTATAAAAAAATTTAACATATGAAAAAAGTTATAAAGGTTTTAATATTATTGCATATGTGCAATAATAATAATAATAATAATTATTGCACCTGTGCAATAATAATTTTTAAAAAAATTTGATCATTTTTTAAATTTTTTCCCATAACTAAAGATAACATAATTTTAAGGATTTTGGTGCAAAATTTTTATAAAAATATTAACGTATGAAAAAGTTATAGATGTTTTAATATTTGTTTTCGTGTTTTCGCAATAAAAGTTGTTTTCACATGATCCCCAGAATTAAAGGTGACATAATATTAAGACTTTTGGTGCAAATTTTTAAAAAAAATATTAACGTATGAGGAAGTTATAGAGGTTTTAATATTTGTTTTCGTGTTTTCGCAATAATATCTTGTTTTTATTTGATCCTCCCCCTATATATATATATATATGTATATATATATATATATGGTTAGGTTCAAATGAGAACTTTTTGTTTTGAGAACTTTTGAGAACTAAATCTCAACCACAAATTTCAGGGGGGGACCACTACAATTTATGGGAGGGGGGATACATGTAAATAAACTTGTGGCTCAAATTAGTTCTTTTTAGTTCTCAAACCAAATTGGTTCTCAAATGATCCTCTCCCTATATCTATACTATCTTAATATATATATTGGAGAGAGAAATATAATGTGTTGAATTTTTAAGATTTGTACAAGTTAATAAGCATGGTGTACAAGTGCTTTAAGCCCAAAGTCTTAAAATTGATGTTGAAAATCAGCTGGGATCGAACCACTTAGAAGACAACTATTCAGAGCATGAATTCGCTCCTCAGGAATGAACCGCCCAATACCGCCCAAATCCAGAAAATTCCGGTTCCCGCTCCTGAGAATTCACAATTCCGGTAAGGTTCCACCCTTCTTTCTCCCTTTGCTTTTACACAGTACCCTAATCCAGCCATGTTTCCCAGTGATGTTGAAGAAGCACAAATCGAACGGTTCCAGTCAATTGGATCGATAATCCTACGGTTCTTCACATTGCATTCACGCGGATTGATCTCAATTTCTAGGTTTTGACGAGGATTGAGCCTATGATGAAGGGTATATATATTCACGACATCTCTTTCAGAATTCCGTGAGCTATCAATTGGAATCTTATGCTTCTGGTAATTGGAGTTGATTTTTTCTATTTTTGATTTTTGCTACTACTGCTAATCTTATAGAATTGTACTAATGATAATATTGTCTTCATTTGTGTTAAGGGAGACTTTGAAGTTAATCTCAAGTTCATCTCAACTCAAGTTCATCTTTAAATCTTTAAATCGGGAGGTATGTATTATGCTCATTGTATTAGGCTACTTGTATTATGCTGCTGCTTGTATTATGCTGTTTGTGTTTGCTGCTGCTTCATTTTTATATATTGATTTTGAAGTATCCTTCATTGATTTTAGGACTATGTGTTATTTTCCTTTAAATGGTTTTGGTGTTCATATCAAATTGTGAGTTTGTGCTGCTGTTTCTATTCTTATGTATGCCTACATCTGAGATGAACCATCTACTCTAACTGGTTTTGGTGTTCATTTAGTTTTAGAACATACAGTTGAAGCATAAGCAAAAAATAAATTTGGTTTGGCATTCATTTGAGTTATGGTATTTGTGAGTGGAATGGGCATCTATGAATATCTACATGTGGGCTTAAAGATCCCAACTGTGTTCATTTAGTTTTAGAACATCTGATTTTTGGTTTATTACACTTAAGTAAACACAAGAGTGAATTAAAATATTTTTTCCTCACATAGGCTTAAAGATCCAAACTGTGTTTGTTTATGATTGGGTTATGTTTTTCCTCACATGAGCTTTTAAACTTTGTATTTTAATAAGTAGTGTTACTGGTAATTTTTTTGAAAACCATCTACTCTAAGTGGTCATTAAGGTAAAATAATCTAAGTGGTATACTCTAAGTGGGGTATAGTATGAATCTGTTAAAACCATCTACACTAAGTGGTAAAAGAATCTAAGATTTATTTATAAAATAAGTAAACATGAGTTTTTGCTATGCTTGAATCTACATGAATATGCTTGAACCTACTATGTATTCATTAGTGGAATATAGGTTCATATAGTCTTTAATTCATATTTCTTATATAGTGATTACAGCAGGGACACACACATAAAAAGGGAAATAGAGGTGTTGCTGTTGCTGTTTTTATATTTTGTTTAGAACAAGCTATAGAGTCTGCTTCATGTATTTTTTTTTTGTATTTGAAAAACATGGTTTTATCCGTTGTGGTTGTGTCTTCATTCTAGAACTGCCCTTTTTGTGTAAAGATGTTGTCTTGAGGCCTGTTAATAGTTTTTAAGATTTAGTTGGTATGGGTTTGTGTGTTTTTTGATGTTATATTGTTACCTCATAAGGTATGAAAGGACTATTAATATTGGTATGGGTTGGTATGGGTTTGTGTGTTTTTTGTGTAAAGATGTTGTCTAGAACTGCCCTTTAAATAGTTTCATAACTTGAAACATGTAAACATGTACTTGATAAAGTTTCATAAAAAAAAATAGTCCCTTAAAACAGTTTTAAACAGTCCCAACAGGGAGTAATTTTTTGAGTCTTAAGAACAATAGCTTTAAGTAACAACCTCAAAATGATTTAAACTGATTTTAACTTGAGATTAAGTGTGGCACTAAAAGTCATGTTTTATGTTAATCCTGAATGTGTAAAAATGCAGCCCTATTTTATATAAAAACCATGTTTCATAAAATAGAAAGAAGGGGCTGGTCATTTACTGTTGGTTCACTTTAAAAAGAAGCATGAAAGTGGTCTTATTACCTTGGTTCACTTTATTTGTAACTTCAGTTAACAATTTTTATGCTTTGAACAGAATTACAACCATCTAAAATAAGATTATTCAATTGGAAATGGGGATTGAGTCTACAGATTTTTAGGCCCTGCACCATTTAAAATAAGATTATGAGTTTAAATGTATGATGTTTAGATTTTTAAAGAAACAGATTTTTGGTTGAATGTGTTTGGATATAAGCTGCTCATATTTTTAAAGTTGCTCCATGAATATGCTTGAACCTACTCTTCTGATATTAAGTTGACTTTTAGTTTGGAATGATTCCCACTCTCATAAAAGTAGTATTAGGAGTATAATAGATGCATGTGTGAATTTTCCTTCAAAAATTATACATGACAGTTTATAAAACTATAGGTATTTGACATACCTATACTGGTACATAAAACTAGAGAGAATAGATATTTGTATCATAGAAAGAGAGAGACAGCTAAAAGCTGTATAATTTTATTTTCTTGTAAAAGTCTTTTACACAGTCCCACAGTCCTCACTGTTAAAAGTACCTGTTTTTTCTTTTAAGTATACTGTTGCTTTAAAGTATACTATTGGGGTGTCTTTACTGATAGTCATATGTTGACCGAGTGTCTCCATGTTTATGAAGCTACCAAACCCTTAACCTTTATTTTTGTCCCAAGACATAATCACATATTATTCCCCCTGCTGCTATTTTAAAGTGAATATTGATTTTGAAGTATCCTTCATTGATTTTGAACTATTTGACCTCTTACAGATTGTGCATAACTCAAATAAATCATTGATTTTGTCAAAATGACTAAGGCACATAATATCAATGTTTCTTTTGTACCTATTTAAACAAATTTTTAGAGTGCTTAACTTAAAGGATCAATATAATATTAACAGAATGTGATTTGTCCTTATGAACACATACAAAATTAGAACATACAGGTGAAGCATAAGCAAAAAAAAAAATGAGTTTCTGCTGCTATTGTTACTGTTATATGCACACTCCCATCTTTACTTTTTTAATCAAAAGCTGCAAGTTTAATCAATAGTATAAAGTCACTATTTAGTATAAAGTCATACACCAATAAATCTATGTTTTTCTTAGTTTTAGGTCCTCTTGATTTTACCTCTGTCATGTGTGTACTTCTTTTATTTATATTTTGTATTTACCTCTGCTATTTACTGTATGTTAGATAAATTTATATAAGTGAGATGGGTTTGGTTTAATAAACCTCAAATCTATATACATTTGGAAATCAATCAAACAGATTTGAAGTGTATTCAAATAGTATATAAAAACTAATCTTACCAAGTAACTGTAGTGGGCCTTCTTTGTGATAGATGGTTTAGGTTAAAGTATGTGCTTGTGCTATATGATGTTAGTTTAGGTTGTTTTTTCTTTTTTCTTTTTTTGATTGGGAGCTTACTTATTTTATGTGTCTAATTGTAGCTTGGTTGCAGTTAGAGGAACTGCTTTGTTGTTGAGGTAAGTTTGTTGATTTTATATTCCAATCTTTTCTATGTGATGGTATAATGGAGTATTAATTGTTGTTGAGGTAAGTTTGTTGATTTTATATTCCAATCTTCATCATGAGTATTTATGAATGTTTATTTACATCAAGTAAAGTTTTAATTTGTTTACAACAATTGCTATATTATTTTAGGATAAATACATTATAAACTCTGTTTTACTAGATTTATTTAAATGTTAAATACTTTGTTGTGAGGAATACGACATAACCATCAAGATGCCTTCCAAAGGGCTCGGTTGAAAAGAAAAAACCATCAAGATTTCTAATTGAAAACCAAAAGAAGTTTCAATGACAATCCCACAAATCTCTATGTAACAAGAAATGTTTTTACTTTTGTTATATTACTTGGTGAAAAGTTCGATCTGATCTCATACCAGACTGTTTTTAAACCAAATCACGGAGAAAACAACTAATGGTTTGAAAACCAAACTGATCACTCGCGACAAAAAATCGATGACCGGTTGGACCTATTTGATTTTAGCTCGACTGTGAAACACTCCTAGCTCCAATAATCCAATTGAAAAGAAAACAGTTCCCCGTTCGACTTAGCTTTGCCATGACAATCAATAAAGCTCAAGGTCAAACAATTCCGCACGTTGGTGTTTATCTACCGGATTCTGTTTTTTCCTATGGACAACTATACGTGGCATTGTCAAGAGGGATATCACGGGAAAATACAAAGATATTAGTGCATATGGCAAAAGAGTTTAGACGAGATGGGGTATACACCTCAAATGTTGTTTATCAAGAAGTATTACAGGATCAATAAACTTACTTGTTTTTTACGTTGCACGTCCTAAATGATTATTATTACTTCAGCGCCCACACTTTGATTGAACTCACCTCTTTTTTATGTTCCATGTCCGAAATGATTATTATTAACTATATTATAGACCTATGAGATCAATCGGGTTGTACATTATAAACGATAGAATCCATAAATATTTAAATACAACAATACATGACATGGATGTTTAGAACACATAATGCAACTTGTTTTTATGGCAATATAATGCAATATATAAGATGATAGTTGTAAATGGTTCCACCAAACCTGTCTATAATTTTTTTTTGTTGTAACTTTCATGGTTCAAATTAGGTATATCATGGCAGAAATTCCATTACCGCTACTTATATTGGAGGTGGTATCAAGACTTCCAGCAAAATTTGCTTGTCAATGTAAGCTTGTGTGTAGGGACTGGTGCACAATCATTTCAACAGAAGCTTTTGTTGAGGCTCACATCTCCAAATCTCATGAACTAAAAATTTTAGCCACTTTATGCCGAGATAATGCCTTTCAAACGTTAGGTTTCGGAGGGTCGATGTTGGATTCTGATGCCCTTGTTCACTTTCCGTTCAGAATTCAACCATGGGATTTGAGGGTTTTAGGCGTCTTAGATGGGTTGCTTTGTGTTTGCGTTGTAGATACACGTGAGCTTGTGCTGTGGAATCCTCTTACAACTGCCTACAAAAAGTTGTCAAAAAACAAAACCATGTCTTTTTATGATCCTGGTGGCGATATATTAGGGTTTTGTTCCAACTCTTCTCAGGATTATAGGCTTTTACATGTAACACGTTGTCAAGAAAAATTTGTTTCTTATGTTTACTCGGTGTCGTTGGATTCCTGGAGAGAGATACCCTTTTTTGTGGAAATGGAGTATCATTCTCGCAGATTTGGTTTGTCATGTGCGACATTATGCGGAGACGCTCTCTTTTTCTTGGTTAGCGACAGTTGGAGGTCGTATCTTCGAACGGTTCTACGCTTTGACGTAAATTCTGAACAATTTATGAATATATCCGTACCAAAGTTTAGCTACAATGGTGATTATATGATACACATTGTTAATGTCCATAACGACATTCGACTGTTTGTTGTACATGGGCTGCATGAATATGATTATTCCTTTGACGTATGGAAGATGATGGGTGATGAGTGGTCTTTGGTGGTTTCACTATGCAAGGCAATGCCCATTACATCTCCTGAGGAATTCTATGTTAAGTATGTCACGAATGTGAACAAATGGCTTCTTATGACGAATTGTGATGATGCTTATGTGTTAGACTTTAGTATGAATAAGGTCATTTACTTCTATCCTCCCGAGTACTTTAATATACTACAAGGAGCGGCATACAACGAGACACTTCTTTCCCCAAATATTTAGTCGACGTTGCGTGCTTTGAACTACATGTGTAAGTTAATAGATTACTAGATTGTTATGTGTCTTAATATTCATTCATTACAAAATAGTGATACTGACATGTTTGTTTCTTTTTCCTACATTAATTAGAATGTCGCTATACATGGACGAGATCTACGATATTCCAGGTATCAATTTATCATTTAAAATTGTGGTTTGTTTTATCTACCTATACTGAATTTATAACATTCATTATTGTGATAAAACCAATGTAAACCCTTAATGTTGTTTTTCAGTGGCTCATCCGTTAGATGAAATTGAGGTGAAACCTGATACTATGTCTGATGAGGAGTGGTGGGCAAACTTTGGTGATGAGATCATTGAAATGTGCGTGGCGTACGACGCAAATTGACCTCCTCACAATGGAATTCATTGACACCCGGATTTTTAATTTCAAACTACTATGTTATTAATGATATCTAAAACAATGTTGATGACTTCTATCTTAAAACTCTTTTGGTTTTAAATTACTATGTTTGTGACCAATATATATTTAAATTCGGGTGTTTGTTGTTATTTGTCTGAGTTCTACAAGGGTAGAAAACTTAAATAGATGAAAAATATACGACGAGAGTATTGATAAACTAACAAAAAACAAGTATAAGACGTTGTTCTCACCAATGAATGCGCATATACCGCATTATAAGTTGACATCGGAGCGCATCACGCTAAAAAAACGAATACCACGATGTAAATTGTCGCGCCCCCATAAACAAGCGAACAAATGACGAATAACGCCCTATGAACTTTCGCCGCCGCAACGCGCGGGTACCCCCCTAGTATATATAATATATATATATATATATATATATATTAAAGGTTTTCATAAAATATTTGATTATTTCAATAACACTCCAATGATATATGTTTATATATTAATCTACTCAAGATTTATATATATTTTACCTTTTTGTAAAACTAGGATTTTTACATCAATATTTATATATATATAGATGTTGGAAATATATATTTTAATTTAAAACACATTTTACAACTTAAAATATGTTTTACGAGGGTTTACTGGTTCCAAATATGTTTTCACGGGGCTAGGATATGAGAAGGAACAATTTTGGTACAAGATCTAGTAGGCACATGCTCAAATCAACACAAAACAACCAAAAAAAAAAATTATGGAGGTCACCGGGTTCGAACCCGTGACCTCCCGAACAACAGTGAGTTTTAACCACCAAGCCAGCGGCCCAATCTGTTAGATTCTCAAGCGGAATCCATTTTGTGTACAGACAAAGCCCAGAAGATAAGTTCACGAAAATAAGGAATAAAAAAAATGGTGAGGTCGGGACTCGAACTCGCGCCTCCAGCGAACCAAACCAAGGACCGAACCGCTAAGCCAGATTGGCGTCTGGTTAATGTACAGAACATTAAATATATAGGTTATACCCGTCAGTCCTCATCTTCTTCATGAAGAACTCCGGTGATCGGAACCCTAGTTCCGGTCGCCGGAAAATCACGTAACTCAAACAAAACGCATAAAAATGTGCGAAAATCAACGGCAATCGTTTACCTCAAAGTGTGGATGCGAGATTATGGGTTTTAGTCACCGAAACCACATCCCTAAATCAAAGGCAACCATTAAGGTGTGCATATAACCAATAAGTTGTGGATGAGGATCAGCTTAATAAATTGGATTTGGATTGGAAGTTGGCTATGACTGTTGAAAAAGGAAGACGGTTTATGGGCAAACATGGCAAGAATTCTGTTATGGGAGGAGCCATACTGGGTTTAGATAAGTCCAAACTGAAATGTTACAAATGTTCTAAATTAGGACATTTTGCTCGAGAATGCAAGCAATCTGCTTCTAAACTAAGTAATTCGGATAATCATGATCACATTAAAGAGGCAAAGGGTCTAGTGACTGAGGGAGGTTATGATTGGGCTGCAGATTTTCCAGATGAATCTGCATTTGTCGTCCACTCTTCAGCAAATTATGGTTTAATGGCTAATATGGAGGTTGAATCGAGTGGATATGCCTCTGAGACCAATACATCTGAAACTAGTGATTCTGAAGTTAGTGGGTATAAGTCAACATGTTAATTTTGTGCTAAAAAAGACATAAAGATTCGAGAATTGATTTCTGAAAAGGAAAGGTTGGTTGTTGGATATGAGAAGAAAGACGAAGAGATGGAAGATTACAAAAGAAATTGTGACACTTCTGATGAAATTTTCAAAGCTAATGTCATGATGGAAAAAGAAAAGAAGGTGTTGATAGAAGAGGTTTTAGAGCTAAAAGCACGATTGGAAGAGATGGTTAGTGTCAATAACGAACAGATCGTGAAGTTACAACATGAAAATGATGAGTTAGTTACAAAGGTTGAAAAGTGGGAATTCGAAGCAAAGGATGTTGTTGGAGATTTTGATGCATTATATAAGAAATCAAAAGCACGAGTGGAGTCGCTTCTGGTTACTAATTTTGAACTTCAGAAAGGTTATGATGTAGTTATGCTTTCGAATAATGATTATCAAGTCCTCCAGTCAAAATTATAAGACAAAGTCACTGATTTGATAAAAGAAAACAGATTGTTGACAAGAAATGTAGAGATTTATCAAGGAAAGGTGGAAAAGGTCACACAAGAGATGTTTGATGCTCTTGATAAAGTGAGAAGAGAAAAGTCTTTGTCTAACAGAGTTTCAGAGCAATTGATAGAATCAGAAAAGGCTTTGGGTGAAGCTCAGAAAAAGATATCAGATCTAAACGTTCAAGTTCTGGATTTGAATCATCAACTAAATAATTTGAAGAATTCACATTCGTTCACAAGTTATTTGTGCAATGATCAGAATTTCAAAAGAGTGTTTGGCGGTGACGAATTCAATCAGTTACCCCCTCCATTGGTTCAAACTGATCCTCTGGTTGATGTCAAATATTCTAAAGTAACTGGTGATTATTCTGAGTTTGCTACTGCGAAGTCTGCTTTGAAAATATCAAAGAAGTCAAAGGAGAAAGTGGAAAATGAGGAGAGTTTGGCTGATAAATTCACAGCAAAGTTTGTTTCTGGTGGATTGATTTCAGAAGAGGGAGTTGGTTCTGTTGGCAAACAAGTGGAAAAGGATGAAAAATAGGTGCATGAAGAACAAGCTGCTGCTAAGCTGGTGGAAGCTAACAAGTTGAAGGATATTAAAGTGTCATTTAATCAAGCTGCTAATGTCAGGACCATATTTAAGCAACATGTTCTCATATGATTCATCACACAAGTGCGGAAATCATGTGTGATGGTCGATTCTGGATGAATCTGCATCAATGCTCACCCATTGATGATTCCTAAAGCTCAAGAACACACACTAACACCAAGAACACACACACAAATGCTCTCTTGAAGAATAATCTAGGAGTGCCGTCCCTCAATAGGGTTTTTCTCAACTATATATATACTACAAGAGAGCATAGGACAAAAAGAATGTTTGACACACACAATCATTACCTAGAATTCAGCAAAATATTCCATCAGCACAGACAAGTTCGCTAAGCAGTAGACAAGTTCGCTAAGCATAAACAAGTTCGCTAACAAGTCCGCTAAGCACTAACAAGTTCGCTAACAAGTCCGCTAAGTATTAACAAGTTTGCTAACAAGTTTGCTAAGAGCAAAACAAGTTCGCTAAGATTAGGAACAAGTCTGCTAAGTAAACAAGTCCGCTAGGAACAAATCAAGTACGCTAAGACAAACATTGAACAAATATGCTAAGTGTTAAACAAGTCCGCTAAGTTCAATTAAACAGAAGTCCGCTAAGAAGAAAAACAAGTACGCTAGATTCATAATCAAAATGTTTCTAAGTACAAATTCAAAGTCAATTACAAAATAAAGTATCAAATCTCTAAAGGACATCAAAAAGGTCTTCACCAGCAATACTCAACGGTGAATAGTTTGTGTTGCCAACAAAATAGGTTCCAACAGCTAAAACGGGTCCTTCTAGTTTTCAGATTGATTTGTCAAAACTACCGGGTTACATACAGTCAGGTTTAGGTAGTAAAGGTAAGAAGTTTGTGAAGAATGTCCAAAAGAAAAATAGTGTCTTTGTGTTTTTGTTAAAATGAAAATCCAAAAATAGAGTTTTCATTTTAAGGGGGAGAAAATAGAAAAGTACAAAAACATTGAAAAACAGAAAATACAAAAACATTGAAAAATGAGAAATTGTATCCGACATAATTGGGAAATGATGGTACATTGGCTTACGTGCCTGACTCATGGATAAAATAGATGAAAAAGCCATAAGATCATTGTTTGATGTGCTTGGTAGGCTCGGCATTTAATCAGAAAGTATTCAGATGTGATAATTATATTAAATACAAATGCTTGACCAAGTGGACAACATCTTGATGCATATCTCATGATATATCAAGAAAAGATGTGTGAAAAAGAAAAATGAGAAGTCACGGTGTATACATGTGTTCAGTTTGCAAAAATTTAAACTTGTTTGATTTTCTTTATTTCGTCAAACGACCGGACTTTCTCTGCGTGTCCACAAGACCGACCTGATCGTTGTTCGTTTGACGTTCTGCTTTATTTTCTTTGGTGTTTCGTATAACTCATTGGACTTTCTCTGCGTGTACGGGAGTACCGGCCTGATTTTTGTCGGGTTATACAATTTCAACTTGTTTTTATTTTCTTATTTTGTTAAATCCAAGGCCTTATCTGCGTATCGAAAGATCGACCTTAAGGTAGACGATTTAACGTTCTTATTTCTTTTTGCATGGAACACATTTGACTCAATCATGAATACAATCATTATGTGATCAAATCGAAAATGAAATCACAAAGTGTGATATAAAAGAAAATACATATCTGAGAATTTCTGATAGTGTGGGGTACATTGGTCTAAGTAAATCTATCCAACTCAATAACATATCCAGATGTTATGAGTATGATTGTGCCTGAGTTTAAGATGGACAAATTATACCAGTAGTCGGCATGACTTGTGTGCTGAAGTAATTGAAATTGAAGTGTAGTTCAGCATGTCATGACCAATATGATCCCAAGTTGCAATCTTTCTCGCAAAAGACAAAAAAATTGTGTGATTCAGTATTTCATTTCTGTATTGCATTTATGTTTCATATCTGAAAAATTAAAAAAGATTTTAGGTGTGTTTTTATCATAAACTTAGAAAAATAAAAAGATTTTCGGTGTGTTTTGATATAAAGTTTCAAAAAGTCAAAAAGATTTTGTTTCTTATTTGTTTTCGACCGATCGATACTTGATATGAAATCAAATTTTCAAAACTATATCTTGGATTCTCGAAGAGAAGTTTTGCGCCAAGATTAAATTAATTTTCAAAAGAAAAAGAAAGTCGTGTTTCTGTCTTCTGAAATTGTAGGTTATTCTGTGTGACAAGACTCAAGCATGGTGAAAGGGGGAGTATGTTACAACTTTCACAAATGGATCTTGAAGTTCAAAGTATGTTCAAGATTTATCCAGCCATGCAAGCTCTATTTCTGACAAGATTTTAAGTTGAAGATCAGACGTAGTGATGCTGAAGATTGAAGACAGAAGTTTTGTTAGATAGATAGATAACTAGATACACTACACGTTAAGGGGGAGTTTGTTAGAGCATATTCATATGCTAACGTGTGTCTCGTGTATTGTATCTAATCTAGAGCATCTGTGTGAGTCAAGGTAGTCAACTGGCCGTACCAGTTGGTACGTGCGTACCAAATGGTTCGTGGGTGGTACGCATGTCAGTATGTTAGTGACTATAAATAGTTTGTTAGAGAGAGAGCAAGTTAGTTCTGTCATTCTACATCTTCTTAACTGTGTGTATTGAGTGTGTTTCTCTCTCTAGCTTGTATCTCTAAGTGAATCAATAAAGCAAAGCTTTATTTACTCATTTGTGTTTCTCCGATTATCGAATCATGCAGTAGTAAGATCGTACAGTGGTTTTACACAAATTCAAACTGAATTTTTCTGAAAGCTAAAAACTGAAAGGTATCAATATCGATTGGTCAATTTTCTTTCTTTTACATTTCGTATGTAGTTTAGGGGGAGAAAATTGAAAAACCAAAAATAATGTCTTTGTGTTTTTGTTAAAATGAAAATCCAAAAATAGAGTTTTCATTTTAAGGGGGAGAAAATGGAAAAATACAAAAACATTGAAAAATGAGAAATAGATCCGACATATTTGGGAAATGATGGTACATTGGCTTACGTGTCTGACTCGTGAATAAAATAGATGAAAAAACCATAAGATCATTGTTTGATGTGCTTGGTAGGCCCGTCATTAAATCAGAAAGTATTCAAATGTGATATTCATTAAATACTAATGTTTGACCAAGTGGACAACATCTTGATGCATATCTCATGATATATCAAGAAAAGATATGTGGAAAAGAAAATGAGAAGTCACTGTGTAAACATGTGTTCATTTTGCAAAGATTTAAACTTTTTTTATTTTCTTTATTTTGTCAAACGATCGGACTTTCTCTGCGTGTTCACAAGACCGACCTCATCGTTGTTCGTTTGACGTTCTGCTTTATTTTCTTTGGTGTTTCGTATAACTCACTAGACTTTCTCTGCGTGTACGGGAGTACCGACCTGATTTTTGTTGGGTTATACAATTTCAACTTGTTTTATTTTCTTATTTTGTTAAATCTGAGGCCTTATCTGCATATCGAAAGATCGACCTTAAGGTAGACGATTGAACATTCTTATTTCTTTTTGCATGGAACACAGTTGACTGAATCATAAATACAATCATTATGTGGTTAAATCCCAAATGAAATCACAAAGTGTGATATAAAAGAAATTACATATCTGAGTATGTATGATAGTGTGGGGTACACTGGTCAAAGCAATCTAATCAATACAATAACATATCCAGATGTTATGAGTATGATTGTGCCTGAGTTTAAGTTGGACAAATTATACCAGTAATCGACATGACTTGTGTGCTGAAGTAAGTGAAATTGAAGTGTAGTTCAGCATGTCATGACCAATACGATCCCAAGTTGTGATCTTTCTCACAACAGAAAAAAATAGTGTGTTATTCAGTATTTCATTTCTGCATTGTATCAACGTTAAGGGGGAGTTTGTTAGAGCATATCCTATGCTACATGTGTCTCATGTATTGTATCTAATCTAGAGCGTCTGTGTGAGTCAAAATAGTCAACTGGCTGTACCAGTTGGTCAGACGTACCAGATGGTACGTGCGTACCAAATGGTCCGTGGGTGATACGCCCGTCTGTATGTTAGTGACTATAAATAGTTCGTGTTTGAGAGAGTCTAGTTAGTAATGTCATTTCTCTATCTCTTAACTGTGTGTATTGAAGGTGTTTCTCTCTCTAGCTTGTATTCTCTAAGTGAATCAATAAAGCAAAGCTTTATTTACTCGTTTGTATTTCTCCGATTACCGAATCATGCAGTAGTAAGATCGTTCAGTGGTTTTACAAATTCTACAGGATACTCTAGTCCTAACAAACTATTCGTATCTTAATTGACAACATGGTTTAACTCAATTGGCGTTGAATGATAATAGCAAAACAAGACACATATTGAGGAAAAGTACTTACCACTGGTGCTTCGTCCTGCTTCGCGCTTCTTCCACCTTAACCTCGATCAATTCCTTCAAGCTTGTTCCACCATTTCCATCGCCCGTATTGATGCCTTTCTTCAGTCTTGAGCAATCCCTCTTGAGGTGTCCTATTCGGCCACACTTGAAGCATCCCATTTGACTCCCATGATTGCTTTTCGTCCCCTTTATGTTGTTCCTGCAATCTTTTGCTTTATGCACACCTTTTATGCACTTACGGCATGTCACCTCGTCATAGCTTCCCTCGTGATGGAAACCACACTTGCTACATTTGGGTAATGTTCCCTGCTATCCCTTAACTGGAATGTCTGAACCTTGACCCTTTTGACTTTCAACTTTGCAATGCATTGCCATGTGCCCAACGGCTCCACACTTGTTACATGTCACTCGTCCGCATTTACCTCGATGGTTATACTTGCATTTGCGGGATTTCGGGTGTTTTCCTTGGTAACCATCCTTCGAATCTTGACCGAGTCGCCTTTTCTTGGGGGTTTATCAATCTCTGAAAGTTGTTTCTGGTTGTCTTGTTTCACTTGATCTTGAGCTACAAGAGCTGCTGTCACACTTTGAGCGATAACGGCTCCCAAGTCCTTAACTATCATTCGGAAAGTTCCATCCGGTTCTCGATAAATCCTTGCCATTGTCGTCTTTATTCACAATACATCATCAATGATTAATACCCCCGATATTTATCATTCAATCACAAGTAATTATCTAATGGAAAAAGAGAACACATAACAAACTCAACTACCAATTTAAAAAAAAAATTACAACTGTTTCGCAAATTTCATTTAATTCAAATTGTGGTCAAATTTTTATATGTAAAATAGATAGAAATCTACTACACTTCTTACATTGCTTCACGGAGCATCTAAACATAGAACTAAAATACCCACTAACTACACAGAAATACTTATCAAAGTCTCAACTGGAAATAACATAACCCTCACTTTCCGCGCCTCCTGATCCATGGGTTCCGGTGCCAGCTCGGGCTCAGGAACTGCAGGCTCCTCCTGCGGCTCCAACTCCGCCTCAATGGATGCAACTCAAGTAGATAGATGCTGAGTGCAAAGAAGCAACTGCTTAATGAGACTTCCCTGAACGTCCACCATCGCTGCACGAATAGAGAATCTCGCCTGTAGCTCCTCATCACTCTCGGTCAGCCTAGCTAAGCTCTCCTCACTTTGCTGATATCGGGCTACAACCTCCTTCAACTGGCGATCGGTATTGACAGTTCCCAACTACAAGTCCGTGATATCTCCCCCTAGCACGAGTAACATGATCCTAGTGTGCAGAGTAGTCGGCCACCAATGCTGCGATGGCTCGCTCAGTGGTACAATAATATAATTATGTATATGTATATATACATACATATATTTCAGTTACATGTGAATGTTTCATAAAAAACTGAGTTACCAAAACAACAACAATAATGGAAACCTAAAGTGGTTTCAAAGCAAAACCAGGACACTGGTCGACCAGAAGCACTTTGCTTCGGTTCATATTTGAACTGATAAGTTTGAAAAGTGTGCACGTACTTCTAGAAGACCTATCGATAATTGCAAAGTTGTTGATGGAGGAGTATTCTGCTTAACTTAAATTTTATGCTATATCTTTCTAACCTGAAAATTTTCTGAAACTTTAAACTGTAAGGTATCTGTGTTGGTTGATCAGTTTTCTTTCGTTAATTTTCATTTGTAGTTTAGAAGGAAAATTTGATAAAAGCCAAAAATATAGTCTTGTTTTTATAAAATGAAAAATTCAAAAATAGAGTTTTTCATTTTAAGGGTGAGAAATTGGGAAAATGCATGGAATGGGAAGAAGATGAATACATGTTGTCACACCCCGCCCCGACGCCACCCGCGCCAACCGCCACGGGTGCCCAGGACAGGCGCGCAAGCCAAACCAGGATCTGAGTCATCAGACACATCAAACATTCTATATGCTCAACACAAGACCATTTCAGGTTTTCCAAAACAGTTTATCAGAGTTAACTTATTTCTAAAATAGTGCGGAAGCATTTTCAAAAGATTAACATAACGTTTGCGGAAGCGGTAAGCATAAAAATAGTTTAAGTAAATTCTTTCGCCGTGGCGAGAAATGTAATTAAAGTATTTATAACCCATGCAGACCATTACATGATGATCCTAACGTGCGTCCTTAGCTGACCTCCTAAGAACCTGAGAAGAACATACTAAAAAGTGTCAACGCTTATCAGAAAACAATTTAAATAGTAAGTTACCCCTGAAGAGCATAACCTAAGCAGGGACCACCCCGAAAAACAGCAGATATATATACCCGTGGGTAGCAAGCCCAGAAGTCTTTTTATAACCCCATAGGATTCGTGACACCATTACTAACAACAACGCATGCCTTCCAGCCAAACTGTTTGAAAGTTTGACCGCACTAGAGACAATATAACACCTGCCCTGCTCCAAGCAGTCGAGTGGGGGTTGTCAAGCATCTATGATTGAGTTGCGAAAAATTTTGGATAGGTATCCTACATCTGAACCGAATTCTTTCTGGTTAAAGAATCTCTTTCTAGTTGCTCTGAAACAATTAGGAGATTCTCTAGGTGGCAACATGCTATTGGGTGATGGTCCCGCTTATGGGGTCAAATCAATACACTCTAAGAAGAAATATTTGAATATCAATCAAGCTCAGTAGATCTACCTTATAATTCCCCGTTATAAACTATTCATTGTTCACCTTGTGGAAGGAATTAACGCAAATGTTTCCTCCATGGTTTATAAAACAATTTGGTATACAACATCCAATCGAATCGTATAAGTAAAGTTACCGTATGTCTTCTTCCCCCAAAAGCACTAAAACAGTAAAAAGAGGGGTATGAACTCACCTTAGGGTGCAAGTAAGCTATTCCAAACCAACCAACCACCGAGAAGTAGTGAAGACCTCCTAGACTTCACCTATGACATATAATTGTGTGAGTGTTGACTAAGTTTGACCAACCGTCCGACCACGTGCGGACAACCGATAAGTGGACTTGATTACAAATTGGTGATTGAATTTATGTTTTCTACACATAACCTAACATGTTTCACATACACAATACATTGTACCTTGTTAAACATAATGCTCACAATTACTTACGACATTATCCCGCATATATGATGTACTATCAATGGGGAAACCGCACAAAGTCTTGCCATCCCAACCGAGGTAGGAGACTTAGGACTTGTATACATGTATAACTCATAACCAATTTGACTTATCACATGTAAACACATAGCCAAGTAACTTCACGCTAATAATCATGCATTTTCCCAATTTATTTATTTACCGATAAGTATATATTTACTTCCTACGGGTCAATCCCATGATCATACACCATTATCAACTTATGCAAGTCACATAGATTATCACTTAGCATGTTTCAAATCAGGTCAGCTACCTTAACCTAATAGGTCATTTTCACCATATTTTCATGTAAATAATTTTTATGAAGTTAATCGCATGCTATTGATCAGCAAGTTTACAACTTTATATTTCATCATGCATCAAATAACCTAGATTGCATACTCACATGGTGGATCTAACAACAATCACATGTCTTTATTCAAGATATTGTATGCATGGCAACCGAAATCATGTTTTCATCATAGATCTCATGCAAAGTCATCAACTTTATGCATCATCAACCCTAGATCTATCATTATCTAAACATTACAACATAGATCTAGCACAAATCATCAACCTTTATTCACATGCATGCATGATTTTCCATCAAAAACCCTATATCTAGCTCATAACACATCATCATGCATAAAAGTCTCATTTTTTATCAAAAGATGCAATCTTTATCATGCTAAACACTAGATCTACACTTGATATTATCAAACCAACATATATCAGATCTAAACCTAACATTAAGCATGAATCTTGACAACTTAAAAACAAGCGAAAACACAAGAAATCACATACCGAAAGATATTAGATGAAAGAGGATGATATTTGGGCTTTGATCTTGATGAAATATGAGTAGGATATGAGTAGAGCACGAATTCACAGCTGATGAGACGTTTTTTGGTGCACAAATGATGTAATGGGGGATGTTAGTGCTTAAATAGGGAGCATTAGGGTTTCTGCTAGAAAAGCAGTTCCAGGCGTTTCGCTTGAGGACCCTGGATACTCTAGGCGATACGCCTAGAGCCTCCGTCCGGCAGCCCTTTTGACTTTTGTTGACTTTTCACGTTTTTTGATGTTTCATCACATATTTCAAGGAATTGGCTTTTCTAATGTTTTTCATTGTTTTTAATGCATCTAATCCAATAAAATCAAGTATCAACATGCCATATAACAATTTACGATCATGCAATTAAATTCACGTATCAGTTTTCACATAATTCACAATACTTGGCAGTTTTCGGTGTTTCACCAATGTTTCAAGACTCCAACTTGTGTGTGATACTTGTGAAGTGTTTTAAGGCTACTAGACTCTTCTAATACCTTAGTTGACATACTATGTCTATATACACGACTCTCGATTTTGCCAGTTTCATTAGTTTTATCTGTTTCTAAGGATCGGGTCCCACCCGGAGGGCCAGATTGTCACACATGCAAAATATATAGTGAAGGTGAATACATGAAAATATATATATAATTTTGAGAAATTGATCATTGGGAAATGATTTTACATCGACTTACGTATCTGACTCATGGATAGAATAGATAAAAGAGCCATAAGATCATTGTTTGATATGCTTGGTAGGGTCGGCAAATCAGAAAGTATTTAGATGTGATATACACTAAATACTAATGCTTGACCATGTGGATAACATCTTGAAGCGTATTTCATGACAAGAAGAGAAAATAAGTGTGAAAAACAAAATGAGAAGTCACTGTGTATACATGTGTTCATTTGGCAAAGATTTAAACTTGTTTGATTTTCTTTATTTTCTCAAACGATCGGACTTTCTTTGCGTATCGAAAGATCAAACTTAAGGTACACGATTTAACGTTCTTGTTTATTTTTTCATGGAACACAGTTGACGATATCATGAAAAACATTATGCTTTGTGATGATCACAAGTGTAATCACACAAAAGATAAAGGAAAAAGTAAAATGTCTGAATATATCTGATAGTGTGGGATACATTGGTCAAAGCAAATCTAATCAATACTTTAACATATTCAAATGTTATGGGTATGATTGTGCCTGAGTTTAAGATGGACAAATTATACCGGCAATCAACATGACTTATGTGCTTCAGTTAGTTGAAATTGAAGTGTAGTTCAGTGCGTTATGATCAATATGATCCTGTATAGTCATCCTTTTCATACCAAATATAGAGTTTGTTTCTATATTGCAATTTACAAAAAGATCTTTGGTGTGTTTTAGCATAAGTTTGAAAAATCAAAAATATTTTAGGCTTGTTTTAATATAAACTTTCTAAAAGCCAAAAAGATTTTGTTTCAACTTTATTTTCTATCCGATCAACATGTGATACAAATCAAATTGTCAAAATCATATCTTGGAGTCTCGAAGAGACGTTTTGCACTGAGATTATTTAAAATTGTAAGCAGGTTGCTAAAGCTTCAAGTCTTCTAAAGCTGTTGATAGAGACAAGAGACAAATTGTGCGTCATCAAGTATTCAAGATCAAGCTACTATCTAGTTAAGGTGGAGTTTGTTTGAAGACTTTTTAAACGGATTCTACACTTGAGGGGGAGTTTGATTGTAGATTCAGTTTTGATATGTTGAAAAGATAATGCACACGATGAGGGGAAGTTTGTTAATGAATAATTTGTGCGTCGTGTGAAGTATCGAGACAAGATGATGTGAAGTTCAAGAAAACGTTAGTCTGCCTGGCGAACCTCATCCGAACTGGAGTTCGGATCAGGGAAAATTGGCTATTCCCCCTAGGTTCGGCTAGTCGACTATATATAGTTATTTTATCTTCGTATTTTGTAACAGAGTTAGAACTGAGAGTGTGAGATCTGTTATTAAGTGTGTGTTGCTCACAATGTTTCTCTGAGTCTGTTCTTAAGCGTTTACTGATTGTAATTGTTGAATTAATCAATAAAACAATCGATTTAATTATGTTTGGTATCCGATATAGCTAGATCGAGTAGACGATCCGATGCTCATGCATTTTTAGCTTATTGCCTTTAGCGGTGCTTGAAGCTGGGGTAGGTTTAGTGAGCATAAGTGGAGGAGACCTAGCAAACATAGTTTTGTGCCTTTTGAAAATGGCAACAGGGGATTCAGACGATGAAGTGGCAGGAGTGGTGGTGGCCTTTGTAGATGGCTTCCTCAATTTAGATTGGTAAGTTTGAAGGTTAGAGGAAGTTAGGAACTATGTGGTTTATAGCCCTGTCATCTTTAGCAGGTTGCTCAGATGCAGCAACAGTTTCCGTTTGATCCTCAATATTTGAGGCTCCATCCGAAACTACCTTAGTATTGGTAGGGGATGGTCAGTATCCCTTCCGAGAAATGCTGACTTGTTAATAACCAGGTTTGAAAAAGTCTTCTCATTGAAAAGTTTTTTGCTGTAAAACTTTACAACTCAAAGTAATTTGAGGGTATGTTGGAACAAAAATCTATGTGACTGACGCCATCAAATCTGTTTACCGAAGCATTCGACTGAAGAATCCATGTGAATTGATTCAGAGGCGCGGGTTGTGATGCTCGAGGCTTGCAGTTTGGACCGAAGACCGTTTTCTGGAAAGTCAACCGTTTGGGTCAACGGTCAACGTAAAAGTCAATGGAAGATCGGTTCGAGCGAGTCAAGCTTCAGATAAATTAAATCAACTTTGATTTAATTAATATTTATATTATTTGTCTTTCTTGTAATTTTCTGTTATGTTATGTTTTTCTGTTGTTAGTCACCCTCACTATATATAGTGAGGGTGCCCATTACAAGTAAAGGAGTCTCCGAATGGGGAGATGATGAATTTCTTGTAGAGTGTGAGATTTCCATTCTAGAGAGAGAGAGAGTGAGTCATGGATTCTAGAGAGAGAAAGTGTTCTTCATGATTCATTGATTGTAATCTTTCGATTAATGAATTCATTCGATTTGTTCATCTTTCTTTCTTGTTTATGATTATTCATGATTCATCATCATCATCTTCTTAATTTGTTTTGAGTTTTCGAATCCGAACCATGTTCTTGCTCAAGATCGAGATTCTTGTAGTGAAAATCGGTCCTAACAAATGGTATCAGAGCGGGTACCGATCAGATTCATCTCACCGTGAATCTGGTCACTCGAATCTGTGATTTTGAGCTTGAATGATGAAGATGAGAAAACTTAGTTTTTAGAAACTTTTTTCTATTTTTTCTTCATTTCTGGATGGATTCTGATGATATGGATGATAGATTCATGTTTGGGAGTGCATCAGGATGTTATTTAGTGTTCTACATCTTCAGATCTGGTGGAAAAAATGAAGATCCGAAGCTGTTTTTGGAACTTTGAAGTTTTTCCCGTATTTGATGATTTTGAAGATTTTTAACTTGATCCTTCATTTTTCTGGGCATTTCTTCATGGATTTGGATGATATGAGGTATGATTCTCAGTGGAAAACGCATTCCGGATCCATTGGAAGTATCCGTTTCCTCTGATTCTCAACGGTTTGAGCAGATCTGGAAAAACACACACTTAGTGCGTGTTTCATGGTGTTCTTCGTGTTCTTAAAGATTTGCAGATTTTGAAGACTGTTTTTGATCCGATTAGCTACTGTTAATGAAGTTTTGGTGGCCACAATATTGTCATGGATGGTTTAGCTTCTCATATCGTGCATCATTACGGGTTTTTCATTCATTTTTGGGCAGATTCAAGTTCATGAGTAAGTGTTGTAAGTCCCGAAACGGTCCAAACACGATATCGACGATCAATCGAAGGTGCGGAATCCCGACGATTGATTGATTCAAGATGAGAAATAAATGAAACGATGAACACAATAATAAAACTTACAAAACTTGGTTGATGCACACGATTAATAATCGTCTAGTACACCTCAGAGAATCTCGAATTCTCTATCTCTCTGGTCTATCTCTAGAATGGCCAACACTTTACAAGATGCATTACATGTTCCTTATATAGGGGAGGACAAGCTTGGTCAACAAGCCATCCTCAAAACCCTAATTAATCTTAAATTCCCGTATTGGACCATAAGAGCCCACTAAACTCCCCTTAAACTCTTCCTAATTGGGCCCAAACACCTCTAAAATGGCCCAATGACCCAATATACCCATAACCCAACTAATTTTCACCTATTCTATCACATAGGCCTTCAAAATAGTCCGCCAAGTGACGATTTAATACACAAGCCACAAATTATTCCCTTACAATCTTCCCCTTGGCTTGTGCTATTAAATATCTTCTACTTTCAATCTTCAGACTTCAGTCTTCTCCTTGGCATGAACATGGGTTGGTGAAGATTCTTTTCTTGAACGATCTTCATTGGGCAGCAACGGTCGAGATCTGGGAGTTTTCTCTCAATCAGCATCAGCTTGGACTTCAAATGACAAACAAATAATGAGAGGAGGATTCTCAAATACTTGCTTCTTCTTGAAACATGA
>JBCNJP010000027.1:65218560-65251391 GCA_039602395.1 Deinandra increscens subsp. villosa
GGAATTATTATTATCATGTTATGGTTGTGTTGTTTATATTGTTAGTGTAATTACTATGACACGTTATGTTACTTCATTCCTTTCATCTCACGTTTCTTGGTTGTGTTTGTGCGTAAAATGTTTTGGCAATTGATATATGTCGTGGCAGTTGTTCTCGAGCATGTAATAACCCCATTTACATATTATCTAAAGTTTTCTTTATGTTGACAATTGTAACTTAAAGCAAGATCATGCCACCCAGATGCCGAGCCACCAAGAACGTTTCACCTCCTCCGCCCCCTCCTCCCATGACCGCTGAGGAAATCGTGGAGATGATTGCTAATCGCGTCACAGAAACCCAACGTCAGAACAACAATTGGGCACGCGGTAAGAACGAATTAACCAATGTTAGAAAAACACTAGACTACAATTTTCCTAAATTGTATTCAACGTTTCGACCTAACAATTGCAGGCCCCCGTGAATGTTCATACAAAGACTTTATGAACTGCAAACCCTCGAATTTCAAGGGTTCTGAAGGCGCTGTTGGTTTAGTTCGCTGGTTTAAGAAAATGGAGTCCGTCTTCCGCATAAGCAACTGCCCTGAGCAGTACTTGGTCAAGTATTCCACATGTGCACTGACTGATAGCGCTCTGACTTGGTGGAACTCCCATGCTGATGCTATGGGAACTGATTTGGCTTACGCCATGACATGGGACGAACTCAAACAACTGCTCTGCGATGAGTATTGTCCTAGAGAAGAGCTTCAGAAACTCGAAGCTGAGTTCTAGAACCTATCCATGAATGGAGCCGATGTTGCTGGCTATACCAAAAGGTTCCGTGAGCTCGCTCATCATGTCCGACCATGATCACTCCACTGTACAAGAAAATCGAACGGTACATCTGGGGACTTGCACCCCATATCCAGGGGAATGTCCTTTCCTCAAATCCTCAAACTTTTAAGGATACTATGCGCCTAGCACACAACCTTGTTTACCAAGCTAACCGTCAAGGTGTGAGCCTTGGCAAGAAACAGTCTGAGAATAAAACCCCTGATGCGAGTACCACTCCCTCTTCAAGCAAGAAGCCTGACAACAAACGGAAACGAGGATTCTGGAAGAATCGTGATGAGAAGACCCCTGCCAAAGAAACCGAACCAGTAAAAGTTTACGCTGCTACTACCCCTACTCATGTTGTCCGAAAGAACGGATACACCGGTGGAGCACCCTTGTGCAACAAATGCAACCTCCACCACACTCTCGATTGTGGAAACGTCTTTTGCAACATTTGCAAGACGAATGGACATGTAGCACTCGATTGTCCGAAGCGCACCTGTTACGGTTGCGGAGCTACCGGACACTTCAAAAAGAAATGCCCGAAGGCAAGAAACCAGGATGCTAATCAGGCTAGAGGAAGAGCCTTTGTGATCAATGCAGGAGTAGCTCGCCGTGACCCCAACACGGTGACGGGTACGTTTCTATTAAATAATCATTATGATTCCGTTTTATTCGATACTGGTGCCGATAGAAGCTTCGTGTCTATCGAATTTGGCCAATTACTTGAAATTACCCCTGTTGCCTTAAACACTAAGTTCACAGTAGAATTAGCAAACGGAGAATTAATAGAAAATGGTATAATCTATCAAAATTGCTTTCTAGAACTCTCCGACCATTCCTTCAGCATTGATTTGATGCCCGTTGAATTAGGAAGTATTGATGTGATCATTGGCATGGATTGGTTAAAAAAAACCATGCAGAAATTGTGTGCCATGAGAGAATAGTTAGAATGCCACTTGCAGATGGTAACACTCTGAACGTGCAAGGCGAAAAGAGTGGAACCAAACTAAATCTCATATCTTCGTAAAGGATGCCACGCCATTCTAGCACATGTAACTGAGAAGAAACCGAAGGAGAAACGTATGGAAGATGTTCCCGTTGTTCGCGAATACCCGAAGACTTGCTAGGTTTACCCCCAACGCGACAAGTATAATTCCGCATCGACTTAGCACCCAGTGCCGCCCCCGTAGCCAGATCTCCGTACCGTCTGGCACCATCAGAAATGCAAGAGTTATCTAGCCAATTGCAAGAATTGCTAGATAAAGGCTTCATCCGCCCAAGCCACTCTCCGTGGGGAGCACCCGTTTTATTTGTTAAGAAGAAAGATGGAACATTCCGAATGTGCATTGACTACCGGGAATTAAACAAGTTGACCGTGAAGAACCGTTACCCGCTTCCTAGAATTAACGACCTATTTGATCAACTTCAAGGATCAAGCTTCTACTCCAAGATCGATTTGAGATCAGGATACCATCAACTCAGAGTTAGAGATGAAGATGTTTCGAAGATAGTGTTCAGAACACACTATGGTCATTATGAGTTCCTTGTAATGCCATTTGGTTTGACAAACGCACCAGCTGTGTTCATGGATTTAATGAACCGCGTATGCAAACATTATCTGGATAAGTTTGTTATCGTGTTCATTGACGACATCCTTATCTACTCCCGTAGTAAGGAAGAACACGAACAACATCTGAGACTTATCCTAGAATTGTTGAAGAAGGAAAAACTTTACGCGAAATTCTCCAAATGTGACTTTTGGATTCGCGAGGTACACTTTTTGGGTCATGTGATCAACGATCGAGGTATTCACGTGGATCCCACAAAAACTGAAGCAATCAAGGATTGGAGTACGCCAACGACTCCAACCGAGATTCGACAATTCTTAGGTCTCGCAGGCTATTACCGCCGATTCATTGAGAAGTTCTCAAAGATAGCCCTGCCATTGACCACTCTGACCCAAAAAGATAAGAAGTTCACATGGGATTCCAAGACCGAGCAGCATTCCAGATGTTGAAGCAAAAACTATTTGATGCACCAATTCTATCACCGCCCGATGGAATCGAAGACTTCGTTGTATACTGCGATGCATCGCATCAAGGTTTAGGTTGTGTACTAATGCAACGAGAGAAAGTCATCGCCTACGCATCTTGACAATTGAAGATTCACGAGAAGAACTACACGACCCATGATTTGGAACTCGGAGCCGTTGTCTTTGCTCTCAAGATCTGGAGGCATTATCTTTATGGTACTCAGTGCACCATATTCACTGATCACAAAAGCCTCCAACACATTTTCAATCAGAAGGAATTGAATATGAGACAACGCCGATGAGTGGAACTGCTGAATGATTACGAATGCGAGATTCGTTATCACCCGGGCAAGGCTAACGTTGTAGCTGACGCCTTGAGCAGGAAAGAGCGCGTCAAACCACTTCGAGTTAGAGCATTAAGTATGACCATACGCTCGAATCTCACTACACAAGTGCGTGATGCTCATATTGAAGCCCTCAAACCAGAAAACCTAACTGGAGAAGGTTTACATGGAATGGAGAAGCAACTGGATGAGAAACCTGATGGAACCAAGAACTTCATGGACAGATTATGGGTACCTGTCTATGGAGGGTTACGGAAATTAGTATTCGATGAGGCTCATAAGTCAAGATATTCCATTTATCCCGGATCAGACAAGATGTACCACGGTCTGAAGAAACAATTTTGGTGGCCAAACATGAAAGCCGAGATAGCCACCTATGTTGGAAAATGCTTAACATGTTCAAAGGTCAAAGCCGAATACCAGAAACCTTCCGGACTATTGACTCAGCCGTAATCCCGGAATGGAAATGGGAAGAAATATCCATGGATTTTATCACAAAATTGCCTAAGTCTAGATCTGGATATGACGCTATCTGGGTGATAGTAGACCGATTGACGAAATCTGCGCATTTCCTACCAGTTAAAGAGAAGGATAACATGGATAGATGAGCCAAACTTTACATAAAGGAAGTTGTCTCACGACATGGTGTGCCTATATCTATCATATCGGATCGTGATAGCCGTTTCACCGCAAACTTTTGGAGATCTCTACAGAAAGCTTTGGGTACTCGACTCGATATGAAAACTGCCTACCATCCACAGACAGATGGCCAAAGTGAGAGAACGATCCAAACACTTGAAGATATGCTGAGAGCATGTGTGATTGATTTCGGACCCAATTGGGATGAACATCTCCCTCTTGCCGTATTCTCTTATAACAACAATTATCACACCAGCATTCAAGTCGCTCCCTTTGAAGCACTTTATGGAAGAAAGTGTAGATCCTCACTCTGCTGGACTGAGATTGGAGACAGTTAGTTAACTGGTCCCGAGTTAATCTTTGAAACGACTGAGAAAATCTTTCAAGTCCATGACTGTCTGAAAGCTGCCAGAGACAGGCAAAAGAGCTACGCCGACAACCGACGCAAACCCTTGTCTTTCAAAAAGGTTGATCGCGAAATGCTAAAGGTGTCACCTTGGAAAGGTGTCATTAGATTCGGCAAACGAGGAAAGCTCAACCCTCGTTACATTGGTCCCTTCGAGATCACCGAGACCATTGGACCAGTAGCTTACCGTTTACGCCTGCCTGCCGAACTGAGCAGCGTACACAGTGTCATTCACGTTTGTAATCTTAAGAAATTTCTATCCGATGAAACATTCATCATCCCTCTTGATGAAATTCAAGTGGATGAGATCCTGCACTTCATTGAAGAACCTGTTGAGATACTTGACCCAGAAATCAAGAAGTTGAAGCATAGCCGCATTCCCATAGTCAAAGTACGATGGAACTCTAGACGAGGACCGGAGTACACTTGGGAACGCGAGGATCAAATGTGTCGAAAGTATCCACGTCTGATTGAAACATCGCATCAACCAGTAACCAGAACTGAATTTCGGGACGAAATTCTTCTAACTGGGGGAGAATGTGACACCACGTCCAAAACAGGTCAAATCTCTCTCCGTTGACTTTCCGAATTAAATATCAATGCATTTTGATTATGTGACTAACTGAATTAGTATCGATAATTAAATTAATAACTGATTTAATCCCGCGTTTGGATACCCGTAAAATACGAAAGATTTCATATTGTAAATATGGAATTTTAATAACAAGAAATTAAATATAAAAATTGACTTTTTATATTTTATCTAAACTGATATAAACTGTTAAAACATTTTATGAACTTATAATGTGATGAAAAATGTTTCGTTGTCAAGACTTAGCCAAACGAGAAACTCGTTAAACCTATTGGGCTCGGTTAGGCCCAATAAGTCCAAAACAACCCGGATAAACCCGAAACTTCACCCGGCGACCCGACTCGATCAACCGAATCACCAACCCGGCCCGTCCTCCCCTCGCGGCCCAACCGAAAACCCCGCCCACGTCACATTCCCGAGTTTAATTGGGCTTCGGCCCAAACCCCAATTCTTTTATTTGTAATACTTTTGGCCCACGATTTTTTATAAAATTAACCCACTTGATTTTATAAACTTTTGGCCCAAGAAATTATTTAAAACCCACTACCGTTGTAGCTTTATTCCACTAGGAATTAAATTATAAAAGTTGTGATTTTTACCAACCTCTAACCACCTTATATTTTATAAAACACATGGAAGTTTATAAAAGAATTAACCACCTACATTAGAGAAGTTGGGAGCCATGATATCTTGACAACACACCTACTATAGGATGTGATTAGGGGAAATAACCAAAGGTTAATAACCAAAAATTAACCAATAAGAAAACCCACACCCCACAAGCATTCTCCACACCTCTACCACCCAACCATCACTCTCCCTCCTCCCCTCCCTTTACTCTCGGCCAAACAACCCAGCCGACCTCCACTGTCGCCGGTGAACCGCCCCCCCCCCCCCCCCCTCACCCACTGCCACCGTCGGACGCCGCCAAGCCGCCGCTGGACCTCCCTCTTTCTCCACCGATTTCTTTCTCCACTCCTTGTGAGTGCTTATAACCTCCTTTCCCTTACGTTCTTACGTGTTTAACACCAAAAAATGATACCTAAAGTCTTGACAACTAAGTTTTGAATGCTTGCATTTGTTAAACATCTAACAAAAAAAATCTCTTCTCTATCTCTTTCTCTCAAGATCAAACACTCTTTTTGGTGCATTAAAATGCTTAAAGATGGCCAAAGAGTGTGGTGAAACACATTTGTGAAATCAAATGAACGTAACAAGTGTGCACCATGATTCTTGTGTTTATGAAATCTTTGATTTCAAAGTTAGTTGACTAACAAACTCAAGCCTCTTCATAACTTATAAAAAAATCATGAATCTATGACTAACAAATGTTATATAATTATGTGACTAACATGTCCTAACACTAATTGTAGAAACGAGAAACGATCTTACTACTGCATGCTTTGATCAAAGTAACGAACACGAGATGTAAATAAGAGAATTCGTATTGAATCACTTGAGATTACAATGAAGACTCTCTAGTTTCTCTCTCTAGAAACACACACAGAAAGGTGTAGAATGACAGAAGTTCTCACTCGTTACTTGCACATTCTAACACACAGCTATTTATAGTTAGTGACATAGCATCCAGCGTACCAACTGATACGTCGGACCATATAATCCGCCGGACCATATGGTACGCCACCAACCAAATAGACACTACAACTCACTCTAAGACATGCTCACATAGATACAATACACGAGACACTCATGGCATAGGAATATGCTCTAACAAACTCCCCCTTAACGTGTAGTGTACCATAACCAGATGATTTAGACTTTGCATTGATACTTGCAGAATTTTGTCCATGATATAACTCAGGATTTTGTAATTGAGCAGTGGACTTGTTTGAATTCATCATTTCCATTTCTCGAGCATGAAGCTTTCCAGTCAAATCATGAAATGATAATGTGGAATAGTCTTTATCATGAGTAAGCAACAACACATAATTTTCCCATTTCTCTGGTAATGCTTCCATCAATTTCTCTTTCAATTCTTCCTCGGTCTTTTCAATCTTGACTACTTTCATCTCACTAATTAGATGTGAAAATCTTGAAACAAGAGCAGAAATATTTTCTTTGTTGTATTGTTGAAAATTTTCAAATTCTTTGTTCAACACTTTCCTTCGACTCTTCTTATACTGATCATTTCCTTCACATCGAGCAGATAAAGCATCCCATAACTGTTTAGCCTTCTTGCAAGTACTGAATTGATGTAACAACTCAGTAGGTAAAGCCATGGTAAGATAACCATAAACTTTTTGTTCAAGTTCATAACTTCTTCTTTCATCCTTATCAAAATCTTGAATCTCTTTCTATTCTCCATTGTCAGTTGGACGCACATACAGCGTTCGAATCGGAATCCACAAATCAATATCATTTGTGCTGATGTATGCAGAAAAACGTTGCTTCCAATTTTGATAATCTTCCAATTTTAACAACTTGGGAACTTTCTGACTTGTTCCTATTTCATTATCAAAATTGAGCATAGCTTGTATCGTGCTTTCCATAGCCGCAAACGCTTGTAAATCGGACATATTTCACCGAAAATAATACTTCAAAAACTTCGAACTCAAAAATGAAGGTCTTCCAAGCGGATTTTGGGGGTCAAAACTGGACGGTACTGGCTGTAGGTTGGTACAAGTCCTAGATCTCGGAAAGACGAACGTTTTGGCTGGTATTGGGTTCCGTAACTCCAAACGGTTTACAAGTTACGTCAGTTTTAGTGAAGGTCACTTTTCTGCCAGCGGATCAAAACAAAACAACGGACCAGTTCCGGACCAAAACAATCAGGCAGATCAAATTTGTACTAGCGGACCAGATTCCGGATCAGATGTACTAGCAGATCAGAATTATACTAGCGGATCAGTTAGCGGATCAGATGCGGACCAGATATCTTCAGCGGATCAGATTTTGATACGGCGGACCAAATTTTGGTACGGCGGACCAAATGGTACGCTGTAACTGCCGCGGACCAGATTGATGAAGATTGCCTGCGCGGACCAACCGGCGGACCAGCTGATCTATCAGCGGACCAGACGCAGAAAACGCAAAAATCGACTGATTTTCACAAATTTTTACAATTGAAGCTGAAAACTGGATCAATATGATGCGAAAACCCTCCAGGAGCATACAAAATCATTTTTATCCTCGGAATCACTCAGAATTGGAAGAAATTGAAGAAAAACTTACCAAACCCAAGCTTTCTCTGTCTAAAACTCCGGAAATCGATCAAAAACACAGCAGTAGAGCAACCAATAGCTCTTATACCACTTGTAGAAACGAGAAACGATCTTACTACTGCATGCTTTGATCAAAGTAACGAACACGAGATGTAAATAAGAGAATTCGTATTGAATCACTTGAGATTACAATGAAGACTCTCTAGTTTCTCTCTCTAGAAACACACACAGAAAGGTGTAGAATGACAGAAGTTCTCACTCGTTACTTGCACATTCTAACACACAGCTATTTATAGTTAGTGACATAGCATCCAGCGTACCAACTGATACGTCGGACCATATAATCCGCCGGACCATATGGTACGCCACCAACCAAATAGACACTACAACTCACTGTAAGACATGCTCACATAGATACAATACACGAGACACTCATGGCATAGGAATGTGCTCTAACACTAATATGTTAGTAGATTTATATATATGTTTGGTCCTAACATGACAATGTTAGTAGATTCTATATATTTGCCCCAACACGAAAGTGTTAGTGATTGTCATTTAATTTACTTGTCCTAACACTGATGTGTTAGTGATTGTCATTTAAATTACTTGTCTTAACACTAATGTGTTAGTGATTGCATTTATATTCATTTGTCCTAACACAAAATGTGTTAGTAGATTTCATTTTATTTAATTATTGGTCCTAACACAAAGTGTTAGCAGATATGAAGTGAATGAATGGACATGATGAACATGTTAATGGACTTATGTAAACTAAATCAAAGAAATTAAATAAGTATTACACATGTAGGTTATGACTAAAAATGATTAAACAATTTATGATAAGAAAAAGAATACTTCTGTTTTAGTAGAAATATAACACATTAAATGTGTTATAAAAATTCCAAGACAAAAGGAATTTACTAGATTTTCTTACTAAATTGGAAATAATAAAATTTATGTCAAATGATTAGTTTGACATAAATTCTTGGATTTATTACAAGTTTTTAAACAATTAAAAACATGATATAAAAATGAAAGTTTTATATAAAAAAACACTTGTAAAATAAACATGTTTTATAAAAGACTTTTATAAAAATAATCAAGCAATTAATTATTTTATAAACCTTTATTATTACTTTGATGAATCGAAGTAATCGAAATAAGGATACGTTGCGTAGTAATAAAACCGGGACCATATGGCGATATACGCGAAAACGTAAATGTTTAAAATCTCCAAACAATTTCCTATCATGTTTTATTAAAACAATCCAAAAGTTGATGATAAATAAACTTTTACAAACCCAAGCGTCGCCAAGAAATATTTTTAGAGCAATGTTTAAGGAGAAATAAATATTTCATGCAAATGAAATATTATTAGATTTCGAGAAATTAAAATGATTAAACGTTGTGATCTATGATTTAAAAACTTTGAATGATTATTTATTTGACGATTAATTATTTACAAAAGGATTTAAACTATGTTTTATTCACAAAAGTATTGTTAATCATAATTATTCAAAAAAATATTATAACTTGCAAGATTAACTAATGAAACACATAATTATTTACTTAGAAATAATTATACTAACTAATGAAAATAATAATAAACATTATTATTTTAACTCGATGTTCAATACTTGGTTTAGATTAATAAATGATAATTCCTTGTTTATACTTATTGAACATAAATATAAATAATCATGAAAGTATTTATTTAATAAATACAAGCTAACGGGTTTTCAAACAAATGCAAATGGGATTAAAACGTCAAGACTTGACCGGTATCAATTGGGTGACTTATGTTACTCAATTGATCATAGACCTTATGCAAATAACTTATTATTTATTTAGGGCATTACTTGCTACCGCTACTACACCGTTTATTTCCGATTACCTGCTGAATCTGTGAGTTTCACGGCCCCTTTTCCTTTTACCGTTTTATACTTTGGGGGAGAAATCATGAAATCTGATAAATGATTTTACTTAATATTATGGTTTATCTGTTAGCCGTATGACTACTTGTTCTCTTACTGATTGCGCAATTTGGTACATTATCGTTATAAACGTTTGTATAACCATATCCCACCATTAATTGATTTCAATTAGTTCTGTACGAAACGATAGCTAGTGAATAGATCTATTTGGGTTGACAACCCTGCCCTAACTGGTAGCTCCAGTTCTGACTCCGGATTGTCTGGGGGTACACGTCAGTTATTCTGCTCTGTTTAACATCTCTGGGCAAGAGATGCTATGGGTGGGTAAACCGTTAATATTTGAAATCAAGGTTCAGGTGAGCTCATACATCCATGATGGTAAACCAATGTAATATTTAAGTATACCGAAACTGTTTTACCAACTTTAAACATAGAGTCATAAACCTGTGAATCTCACCAACTTTATGTTGAGCTTTTAAATTCATGATTTCTTAGGTAATTGAAGCAAAACTCCGGAGGACATGCAAATGGGGCTTATTCATGCTATTGGACCTGCTCTTGGAGTCATAGTCCCTACCTATCCAACTAAACCGTTTCATGTTTTAACTTTAAATTAGACTTTATGTTTTTAAAATGTAAGACATTATCATTTCCACTATCTTTCCGCTGCAATTGAAATGACGTAATGTTTTATGAAGTTTAAATAATTAGATATTGTTCTATGTATCCTCGACTATGATTCCATTCTCGCTCACACCCGACACCGTTGACTAGGGTGTGACAGATTGGTATCAGAGCCGTGGTTATAGCGAACCAGGATAAACAAACAAAACAAAAACCGAACCTGGACTAGAACCCACTCCGAAGCTACCATTTGCATGAAAGACCTCATCTTCAACATGTTTACTTATGCTAGATTATATGTTACTTATGCATGGATTCCTATATGACGTTACTGACACACGTTTCCTGTGGGAATATTTATCGCAGAGATGGCTTCCAGGGAAGTCATTTGCATTGCCGATTCCGACGGGGAGCAGAGTGTGGAGGACTACACACCATCACCTGAGGACCCAGCACCTAAGGACTACACGCCCTCACCATAGGATCATGTACCCTCCAGCCCCGAGTTAGAGGCAGCTACTGTGGGTACTATCCGCCGACCCACCATAACTTCCAGCTTTCTGAGGCCGCTCAGGCCACTAACCACAGATGATACCCCGGACCACCCTGATCCCACCGCCACTGCTGGCGGTGAGGCCCCCATTGGTGCTACAAGCACCACCGACCCCTTTGCAGGCCGTGATCGGTTTGTAAAGACTAATGTCACCGCACCTGGCAGCGGTAGATGGGGATACACCCCGGGACGGGCGCCTGGCCCATCCCGGAACCGTGAGGTTAGTGCTACCCCCGAGGAGTCTACGCCCAAGAGGCTATATGTATTCGAGCTACCACACTTAGCTTGGATGCTGGGCTAGGTACAGGCCTGGAGGATCGAGGAGGAGATCCCGAGCAGTTATGGACGGGGCGAGTCCTCTCTCCCCGATCCCTCCCGCCGTGTCCCGATGGGCTTCTCACCCTTCACCAGGGAACCCATACCTGACACAGTACCTCTCTTGGTAGCCCGCTTGAGGCGCATCGAGACGGACCTAGGTGAGCTTGATTACAATGAAGACTCTCTAGTTTCTCTCTCTAGAAACACACACAGAAAGGTGTAGAATGACAGAAGTTCTCACTCGTTACTTGCACATTCTAACACACAACTATTTATAGTTAGTGACATAGCATCCAGCGTACCAACTGATACGTCGGACCATATAATCCGCCGGACCATATGGTACGCCACCAACCAAATAGACACTACAACTCACTGTAAGACATGCTCACATAGATACAATACACGAGACACTCATGGCATAGGAATGTGCTCTAACACTAATATGTTAGTAGATTTATATATATGTTTGGTCCTAACATGACAATGTTAGTAGATTCTATATATTTGCCCCAACACGAAAGTGTTAGTGATTGTCATTTAATTTACTTGTCCTAACACTAATGTGTTAGTGATTGTCATTTAAATTACTTGTCTTAACACTAATGTGTTAGTGATTGCATTTATATTCATTTGTCCTAACACAAAATGTGTTAGTAGATTTCATTTTATTTAATTATTGGTCCTAACACAAAGTGTTAGCAGATATGAAGTGAATGAATGGACATGATGAACATGTTAATGGACTTATGTAAACTAAATCAAAGAAATTAAATAAGTATTACACATGTAGGTTATGACTAAAAATGATTAAACAATTTATGATAAGAAAAAGAATACTTCTGTTTTAGTAGAAATATAACACATTAAATGTGTTATAAAAATTCCAAAACAAAAGGAATTTACTAGATTTTCTTACTAAATTGGAAATAATAAAATTTATGTCAAATGATTAGTTTGACATAAATTCTTGGATTTATTACAAGTTTTTAAACAATTAAAAACATGATATAAAAATGAAAGTTTTATATAAAAAAACACTTGTAAAATAAACATGTTTTATAAAAGACTTTTATAAAAATAATCAAGCAATTAATTATTTTATAAACCTTTATTATTAGTTTGTTGAATCGAAGTAATCGAAATAAGGATACGTTGCGTAGTAATAAAACCGGGACCATATGGCGATATACGCGAAAACGTAAATGTTTAAAATCTCCAAACAATTTCCTATCATGTTTTATTAAAACAATCCAAAAGTTGATGATAAATAAACTTTTACAAACCCAAGCGTCGCCAAGAAATATTTTTAGAGCAATGTTTAAGGAGAAATAAATATTTCATGCAAATGAAATATTATTAGATTTCGAGAAATTAAAATGATTAAACGTTGTGATCTATGATTTAAAAACTTTGAATGATTATTTATTTGACGATTAATTATTTACAAAAGGATTTAAACTATGTTTTATTCACAAAAGTATTGTTAATCATAATTATTCAAAAAAATATTATAACTTGCAAGATTAACTAATGAAACACATAATTATTTACTTAGAAATAATTATACTAACTAATGAAAATAATAATAAACATTATTATTTTAACTCGATGTTCAATACTTGGTTTAGATTAATAAATGATAATTCCTTGTTTATACTTATTGAACATAAATATAAATAATCATGAAAGTATTTATTTAATAAATACAAGCTAACGGGTTTTCAAACAAATGCAAATGGGATTAAAACGTCAAGACTTGACCGGTATCAATTGGGTGACTTATGTTACTCAATTGATCATAGACCTTATGCAAATAACTTATTATTTATTTAGGGCATTACTTGCTACCGCTACTACACCGTTTATTTCCGATTACCTGCTGAATCTGTGAGTTTCACGACCCCTTTTCCTTTTACCGTTTTATACTTTGGGGGAGAAATCATGAAATCTGATAAATGATTTTACTTAATATTATGGTTTATCTGTTAGCCGTATGACTACTTGTTCTCTTACTGATTGCGCAATTTGGTACATTATCGTTATAAACGTTTGTATAACCATATCCCACCATTAATTGATTTCAATTAGTTCTGTACGAAACGATAGCTAGTGAATAGATCTATTTGGGTTGACAACCCTGCCCTAACTGGTAGCTCCAGTTCTGACTCCGGATTGTCTGGGGATACACGTCAGTTATTCTGCTCTGTTTAACATCTCTGGGCAAGAGATGCTATGGGTGGGTAAACCGTTAATATTTGAAATCAAGGTTCAGGTGAGCTCATACATCCATGATGGTAAACCAATGTAATATTTAAGTATACCGAAACTGTTTTACCAACTTTAAACATAGAGTCATAAACCTGTGAATCTCACCAACTTTATGTTGAGCTTTTAAATTCATGATTTCTTAGGTAATTGAAGCAAAACTCCGGAGGACATGCAAATGGGGCTTATTCATGCTATTGGACCTGCTCTTGGAGTCATAGTCCCTACCTATCCAACTAAACCGTTTCATGTTTTAACTTTAAATTAGACTTTATGTTTTTAAAATGTAAGACATTATCATTTCCACTATCTTTCCGCTGCAATTGAAATGACGTAATGTTTTATGAAGTTTAAATAATTAGATATTGTTCTATGTATCCTCGACTATGATTCCATTCTCGCTCACACCCGACACCGTTGACTAGGGTGTGACAGATTGGTATCAGAGCCGTGGTTATAGCGAACCAGGATAAACAAACAAAACAAAAACCGAACCTGGACTAGAACCCACTCCGAAGCTACCATTTGCATGAAAGACCTCATCTTCAACATGTTTACTTATGCTAGATTATATGTTACTTATGCATGGATTCCTATATGACGTTACTGACACACGTTTCCTGTGGGAATATTTATCGCAGAGATGGCTTCCAGGGAAGTCATTTGCATTGCCGATTCCGACGGGGAGCAGAGTGTGGAGGACTACACACCATCACCTGAGGACCCAGCACCTAAGGACTACACGCCCTCACCATAGGATCATGTACCCTCCAGCCCCGAGTTAGAGGCAGCTACTGTGGGTACTATCCGCCGACCCACCATAACTTCCAGCTTTCTGAGGCCGCTCAGGCCACTAACCACAGATGATACCCCGGACCACCCTGATCCCACCGCCACTGCTGGCGGTGAGGCCCCCATTGGTGCTACAAGCACCACCGACCCCTTTGCAGGCCGTGATCGGTTTGTAAAGACTAATGTCACAGCACCTGGCAGCGGTAGATGGGGATACACCCCGGGACGGGCGCCTGGCCCATCCCGGAACCGTGAGGTTAGTGCTACCCCCGAGGAGTCTACGCCCAAGAGGCTATATGTATTCGAGCTACCACACTTAGCTTGGATGCTGGGCTAGGTACAAGCCTTGAGGATCGAGGAGGAGATCCCGAGCAGTTATGGACGGGGCGAGTCCTCTCTCCCCGATCCCTCCCGCCGTGTCCCGATGGGCTTCTCACCCTTCACCAGGGAACCCATACCTGACACAGTACCTCTCTTGGTAGCCCGCTTGAGGCGCATCGAGACGGACCTAGGTGAGCTTGATGCTGACGTCGCCCAGCTTCCGACCACCAAGGAGGTTAGGATCCTTAGGGATCGGATATCCATGCTGGTGAGACGCATGTGCGCTACTGATAGCGCCATGGACACCCTTCATGCCCACATGACTGAGGTTAGCATGGCCACTACTGACCTGCTTCTCTCGCACGAGAGTCTGCAGAGGAGAGTCGCCGCACTAGATCTTGTATCTGGACGACTCCTCTCCACCGTCCTTGCCATGACCCAGGTCCCGACCTTCTTTGTCATGCCCCCAGGTCCACCACCACCACCACCTTTCTAGGTAGATTTGACCTAGTCTTTTAATTGCCATTTTATAGATGAAACGTGTTATCTTTTGATTATGATCGGGACTGCGAGCCCATGATGAAAAACTTATTTCTTTTGGATGTGTTTTATCTGTAATATGGTGGAAAAACTATGGATGTATCATGATTATGATTAATGTTATGTTATGGTTATGGAATTATTATTACCATGTTATGGTTGTGTTGTTTATATTGTCATTGTAATTACTATGACACGTTATGTTACTTCATTCCTTTCATCTCACGTTTCTTGGTTGTGTTTGCGCGTAAAATGTTTTGGCAATTGATATATGTCGTGGCAGTTATTCTCGAGCATGTAATAACCCCATTTACATATTATCTAAAGTTTTATTTATGTTGACAATTGTAACTTAAAGCAAAATCATGCCACCGAGACTCCGAGCCACCAGGAACGTTTCACCTCCTCCGCCCCCCTCCTCCCATGACCGCTGAGGAAATCGAGGAGATGATTGCTAATCGCGTCGCAGAAACTGTTGCCGCCGCTGAAACCCAACGTCACAACGACAATGGGGCACGAGGTAAGAATGAATTAACCAATGTTAGAAAAACATTAGACTACAATTTTCCTAAATTGTATTCAACGTTTCGACCTAACAATTGCAGGCCCCAGTGAATTTTTATAAAAAGACTTTATGAACTGCAAACCCTCGAATTTTAAGGGTTCTGAAGGCGCTGTTGGTTTACTTCGCTGGTTTGAGAAAATGGAGTCCGTCTTCCGCATAAGCAACTGCCCTGAGCAGTACATGGTCAAGTATTCCACATGCGCACTGACTGATAGCGCTCTGACTTGGTGGAACTCCCATGCTGATGTTATGGGAACTGATTTGGCTTACGCCATGACATGGGACAAACTCAAACAACTGCTTCACGATGAGTATTTTCCTAGAGAAGAGCTTCAGAAACTCGAAGCTGAGTTCTGGAACCTATCCATGAATGGAGCCAATGTTGCTGGCTATACCAAAAGGTTCCGTGAGCTCGCTCATCTCTGTCCGACCATGATCTCTCAACTGTACAAGAAAATCAAACGGTACATCTGGGGACTTGCACCCCATATCCAGGGGAATGTCCTTTCCTCAAATCCTCATACTTTTCAGGATGCTGTGCGCCTGGCACACAACCTTGTTTACCAAGCTAACCGTCAAGGTGTGAGCCTTGGCAAGAAACCGTTTGAGAATAAAACCCCTTATGCGAGTACCACTCCCTCTTCAAGCAAGAAGCCTCACAACAAACGGAAACGAGGATTCTGGAAGAATCGTGATGAGAAGACCCCTGCCAAAGAAACTGAACCAGTAAAAGTCTACACTGCTACTACCCCTACTCATGTTGTCCGAAAGACCGGATACACCGGTGGAGCACCCTTGTGCAACAAATGCAACCTCCACCACACTCTCAATTGTGGAAACATCTTCTGCAACATTTGCAAGACGAAAGGACATGTAGCACGTGATTGTCCGAAGCGCACCTGTTACGGTTGCGGAGCTATCGGACACTTCAAAAAGGAATGCCCGAAGGCAAGAAACCAGGATGCTAATCAGGCTAGAGGAAGAGCCTTTGTGATCAATGCCCCGAGACGCTCGCCGTGATCCCAACACGGTGACGAGTACGTTTCTACTAAATAATCATTATGCTTCCGTTTTATTCGATACTGGTGCCGATAGAAGCTTCGTGTCTACCGAATTTGCCAATTACTTGAAATTACCCCTGTTACCTTAGACATAAGTTCACAGTAGAATTAGCAAACGGAGAATTAGTAGAAACTGGTATAATCTATCAAAATTGCTCGCTAGAACTCTCCGACCATTCCTTCATCATTGATTTGATGCCCGTTGAATTAGGAAGTTTTGATGTGATCATTGGCATGGATTGGTTATTAAAGAACCATGTAGAAATTGTGTGCCATGAGAAAATAGTTAGAATGCCACTTGCAGATGGCAACACTCTAAACGTGCAAGGCGAAAAGAGTGGAACCAAACTAAAGCTCATATCTAGTATGAAGGCACGAAAATTCCTTCGTAAAGGATGCCACGCCATTCTTGCACATGTAACTGAGAAGAAACCCGAAAGTCTTTCTCGAAGACTTGCTAGGTTTACCCCCAACGTGACAAGTAGAATTCTGCATCGACTTAGCACCCGGTGCCGCCCCCGTAGCCAGATCTCCGTACCGTCTGGCACCATCAGAAATGCAAGAGTTATCTAGCCAATTACAAGAATTGCTAGATAAAGTCTTCATCCGCCCAGGCCACTCTCTATGGGGAGCACCCGTGTTATTTGTTAAGAAGAAATATGGAACATTCCGAATGTGCATTGACTACTGGGAATTAAACAAGTTGACCGTGAAGAACCGTTACCCGCTTCCTAGAATTGACAACCTATTTGATCAACTTCAAGGATCAAGCTTCTACTCCAAGATTGATTTGAGATCAGGATACCATCAACTCAGAGTTAGAGATGAAGATGTTTCGAAGACAGCGTTCAGAACACGCTATGGTTATTATGAGTTCCTTGTAATCCCATTTGGTTTAACAAACGCACCAGCTATGTTCATGGATTTAATGAACCACGTATGCAAACATTATCTGGATAAATTTGTTATCGGTGTTCATTGACGACATCCTTATCTACTCCCGTAGTAAGGAAGAACACGAACAACATCTGAGACTTATCCTGGAATTGTTAAAGAAGGAAGAACTTTACGGGAAATTTTCCAAATGTGACTTTTGGATTCGCGAGGTACACTTTTTGGGTCATGTGACCAACGATCGAGGTATTCACGTGGATCCCACAAAAATTGAAGCAATCAAGGATTGGAGTACGCCAACGACTCCAAACGAGATTCGACAATTCTTAGGTCTCGTAGGCTATTACCGCCGATTCATTGAGAACTTCTCAAAGATAGCCCAGCCACTGACCACTCTGACCCAAAAAGATAAGAAGGTCACATGGGATGCCAAGATCGAAGCAGCATTCCAGATGTTGAAGCAAAAACTATTTGATGCACCAATTCTATCACTGCTCGCTGGAATCGAAGACTTCGTTGTATACTGCGATGCATCGCATCAAGGTTTAGGTTGTGTACTAATGCAACGAGAGAAAGTCATCGCCTACGCATCTTGACAATTGAAGATTCACGAGAAGAACTACACGACCCATGATTTGGAACTCGGAGCCGTTGTCTTTGCTCTTAATATCTGGAGGCATTATCTTTATGGTACTCAGTGCACCATATTCACTGATCACAAAAGCCTCCAACACATTTTCAATCAGAAGGAATTGAATATGAGACAATGCCGATGGGTGGAATTGCTGAATGATTACGAATGCGAGATTCGTTATCACCCGGGCAAGGTTAACGTTGTAGCTGACGCCTTGAGCAGAAAAGAGCGTGTCAAACCACTTCGAGTTAGAACATTAAGTATTACCATACGCTCGAATCTCACTACACAAGTGCGTGATGCTCAGATTGAAGCCCTCAAACCGGAAAACCTAACTGGAGAAGGTTTACGTGGAATGGAGAAGCAACTGGATGAGAAACCTGATGGAACCAAGAACTTCATGGACAGACTATGGGAACCTGTCTATGGAGGGTTAAGGCAATTAGTATTCGATGAGGCTCAAAAGTCAAGATATTCCATTCATCCCGGATCAGACAAGATGTACCACGGTCTGAAGAAACAATTTTGGTGGCCAAACATGAAAGCCAAGATAGCCACCTATGTCGGCAAATGCTTAACATGTTCAAAGGTCAAAGCCGAATACCAGAAACCTTCCGGACTATTGACTCAGTCGTAATCCCGGGATGGAAATGGGAAGAAATATCCATGGATTTTATCACAAAATTGCCTATGTCTAGATCTGGATATGATGCTATCTGGGTGATAGTAGACCGATTGACGAAATCTGCGCATTTCCTACCAGTTAAAGAGAAGGATAACATGGATAGACGAGCCAAACTTTACATAAAGGAAGTCGTCTCACGACATGGTGTGCCTATCTATCATATCGGATCGTGATAGCCGTTTCACCGCAAACTTTTGGAGATCTCTACAGAAAGCTTTGGGTACTCGACTCGATATGAGTACTGCCTACCATCGACAGACAGATGGCCAAAGTGAGAGAACGATCCAAACACTTGAAGATATGCTGAGAGCATGTGTGATTGATTTCGGACCCAATTGGGATGAATATCTCCCTCTTGCCGTATTCTCTTATAACAACAGTTATCACACCAGCATTCAAGCCGCTCCCTTTGAAGCACTTTATGGAAGAAAGTGTAGATCCCCACTCTGCTGGACTGAGATTGGAGACAGTCAGTTCACTGGTCCCGAGTTAATCTTTGAAACGACTGAGAAAATCTTTCAAGTCCGTGACCGTCTGAAAGCTGCCAGAGATAGGCAAAAGAGCTACGCCGATAACCGAAGCAAACCCTTGTCTTTGAAAAAGGGTGATCGCGTAATGCTAAAGGTGTCACCTTGGAAAGGTGTCATTAGATTCGGCAAACGAGGAAAGCTCAACCCTTGTTACATTGGTCCCTTCGAGATCACCGAGACCATTGGACTAGTAGCTTACCATTTACGCCTGCCTGCCGAACTGAGTAGCGTACACGATGTCTTTCACGTTTGTAATATTAAGAAATGTCTATCCGATGAAACACTCATCGTCCCTCTTGATGAAATTCAAGTGGACGAGACCCTGCACTTCATTGAGGAACCTGTTGAGATACTTGACCGAGAAATCCAGAAGCTGAAGCGTAGCTGCATTCCCATAGTCAAAGTACGATGGAACTCTAGACGAGGACCGGAGTACACTTGGGAATGCTAGGATCAAATGCGTCGAAAGTATCCACGTCTGTTTGAAAACATCGCATCAACCAGTAACCAAAACTGAATTTCGGGACGAAATTCTTCTAACTGGGGGAGAATGTGACACCACGTCCAAAACAGGTCAAATCTCTCTCCGTTGACTTTCCGAATTAAATATCAATGCATTTTGATTATGTGACTAACTGAATTAGTATCGATAATTAAATTAATAACTGATTTAATCCCGCGTTTGGATACCCGTAAAATACGAAAGATTTCATATTGTAAATATGGAATTTTAATAACAAGAAATTAAATATAAAAATTGACTTTTTATATTTTATCTAAACTGATATAAACTGTTAAAACATTTTATGAACTTATAATGTGATGAAAAATGTTTCGTTGTCAAGATTTAGCCAAACGAGAAACCCGTTAAACCTATTGGGCTCGGTTAGGCCCAATAAGTCCAAGACAACCCGGATAAACCCGAAACTTCACCCGGCGACCCGACTCGATCAACTGAATCACCAACCCGGCCCGTCCTCCCCTCGTGGCCCAACCGAAACCCCCCCCCCCACGTCACCTTCCCGAGTTTAATTGGGCTTCGGCCCAAACCCCAAACCTTTTATTTGTAATAGTTTTGGCCCACGATTTTTTTATAAAATTAACCCACTTGATGTTATAAAGTTTTGGCCCAAGAAATTATTTAAAACCCACCACCTTTGTAGTTTTATTCCACTAGGAATTAAATTATAAAAGTTGTGATTTTTACCAACCTCTAACCACCTTATATTTTATAAAACCTTCACCATCTTATAAAACACATGGAAGTTTATAAAAGAATTAACCACCTACATTAGAGAAGTTGGGAGCCATGATATCTCGACAACACACCTACTCTAGCATGTGATTAGGGGAAATAACCAAAGGTTAATAACCAAAAATTAACCTATAAGAAAACCCACACCCCACAAGCATTCTCCACACCTCTACCACCCAACCATCACTCTCCCTCCTCCCCTCCCTTTACTCTCAGCCAAACACCCCAGCCGACCGCCACTGCCGCCGGCGAACCGCCGCCCCCTGCCACCCACTGCCACTGTCGGACGCCGCCAAGACGCCGCCAGACCTCCCTCTTTCTCCACCGATTTCTTTCTCCACTCTTTGTGAGTGTTTCTATCCTCTTTTCCCATACGTTCTTACGTGTTTAACACCCAAATATGATACCCAAAGTCTTGACAACTAAGTTTTGAATGCTTGCATTTGTTAAACAACTAACAAAAAAAACTCTCTTCTCTATCTCTTTCTCTCAAGATCAAACACTCTTTTTGGTGCATTAGAATGCTTAAAGATAGCCAAAGAGTGTGGTGAAACACATTTGTAAAATCAAATGAAAGTAACAAGTGTGCACCATTATTCTTGTGTTTATGAAATCTTTGATTTCAAAGTTAGTTGACTAACAAACTCAAGCCTCTTCATAACTTATAAAAAAATCATGAATCTATGACTAACAAATGTTATATATAATTATGTGACTAACATGTCCTAACACTAATGTGTTAGTAGATTTATATATATGTTTGGTCCTAACATGAAAATGTTAGTAGATTTTATATATTTGATCCAACACGAAAGTGTTAGTGATTGTCATTTAATTTACTTGTCCTAACACTAATGTGTTAGTGATTGTCATTTAAATTACTTGTCCTAACACTAATGTGTTAGTGATTGCATTTATATTCATTTGTCCTAACACAAAATGTGTTAGTAGATTTTATTTTATTTAATTATTGGTCCTAACACAAAGTGTTAGTAGATATGAAGTAAATGAATGGATATGATGAACATGTTAATGGACTTATTTAAACTAAATCCAAGAAATTAAATAAGTATTACACATGTAGGTTATGACGAAAAATGATTAACAATTTATGATAAGAAAAAGAATACTTCTATTTTAGTAGAAATATAACTTATTAAATGTGTTATAAAAATTCCAAGAAAAAAGGAATTTACTAGATTTTCTTACTGAAAATGGAAAGAATAAAATTTATGTCAAATGATTAGTTTGACATAAATTCTTGGATTTATTACAAGTTTTTAAACAATTAAAAACATGATATAAAAATGAAAGTTTTCTATAAAAAGACACTTGTTAAATAAACATGTCTTATAAAAGACTTTTATAAAAATAATCAAGCAATTAATTATTTTTATAAACCTTTATTATTACTTTGATGAATCGAAGTAATAGAAATACGGATACGTTGCGTAGTAATAAAACCGGGATCATACGACGATATACGCGAAAATGTAAATGTTTAAAATCTCCAAACAATTTCCTATCATGTTTTATTAAAACAATCCAAAAGTTTATGATAAATAAACTTTTACAAATCCAAGCGTCGCCAAGAAACATTTTTAGAGCAATGTTTAACGAGAAATAAATATTTCATGCAAATTAAATATTAAACGATTTCGAGAAATTAAAATGATTAAACGTTGTGATCTATGATTTAAAAACTTTGAATGATTATTTATTTGACGATTAATTATTTACAAAAGGATTTAAACCATAATTATTTACTTAGAAATAATTATACGAACTCATGAAAATAATAATAAACATTATTATTTTAACTCGATGTTCAATACTTGGTTTTGTTGATACATGGTTCTTGATCGTCATGTGAAGTATCGAATACAAGACGGATTCACACAAGATTGCTGAGGTCCGAACTCAGGCCGAACCTGAAGTTCGGACATGGCCGAACGTGTGGCCGAGCCTGAGGTTCGGCCGGCCGTATTTCAGTCCTATATATATGTGAGTCTTGTATTGTAGGAAGATAACAGTCCAAGCTTCTGTGTTATACATTTACTCTGTGGTCTCTGTGGTTAATACAAAGTTCATTTGTATTTACTCTTTGTGTTTCATCTCATTTATATAGATTTCATTATGACTAAGTAGAAGATCCGCACGCTCACGCACTTTCAAGTGGTATCAGTGCAACTGGTTTGCTCTACTAGTCGGAATTCAGTGTTTCTCGGAGTTTTGAGTTCAAATTCACGCTTTTGCTAAATTGTCAATCATTTTTGAGTTCGTTTGATTGTTTCGAGTGTGCTTTTCATTCAAAATTCATTCCTGAGTTGTTTCTATCATGTTTGCTTGAATTCCTGTCGAAAATTTCAGTCAAAAACGTTGAAAATCGAGATAATGAGGTCGAGTGAAATCTGTCTCGTTTGAGGTTCGGACAAGCTCGGAGTAACCGCTCCGAACTCGAGGTTCGGACAAAGTTCGGTCTTTTTCTAGGTTCGGTGAGAGATCGGTCTAGGTTCGGAGTGCGTTCGGTGGTCTTTCGGAGCTAGTTCGGAGTTGTTGGTTTTTGCTCGTCCGAAGGTCAAGTTCGGAGAGAGTTCGGCGTTGTCAAGATTCGGACTAAGTTCGGAGGCAGCTCGGAGGAAGTTCGGACGAGGTTCGGAGTGAACAGTAACTATGATAATGAAATCGGAACAAGTCAGAAAGTTCCCAAATTGCTAAAATTGAAAGATTATCATAGTTGGGTTAAACGATTTGAAGCATTTGTCGATACAAATGATATTGATATATGGTTAGCGTTCACTGAGCAATATGTTTACCCTAAAGATGAAACAGGTGAACCTATTCTTCAAAGAAAAATGTCTTCTGAACAAAAGAAAGCTTATCAAGCTGAGAAAAAGGCGTATGGTACGTTAACGATGGCATTGCCTAAAGAGTTACTACATCAATTTGCTGGTAACTACACATCAAAAAGTCTATGGGATGCATTGGAAAAATGATGTGAAGGAAATGACCAATACAAGAAAAGTCGACAAAAGGTTTTGAAGAAAGAGTTTGATAGTTTTAAGCATTATCAGAATGAAACGATTCCCAATCTGATTGCAAGATTCGCTTATCTGATGAGTGAAATGCGTTTGGTGAATCTTACTAAAGAAGAGGTTGATATGAAAGAAAAGATATTGGAAGCTTTGCCTGAAAAGTGGGAGAATTATGTGATGATGATTACTCACGATAAGGATTTTTCAGGATTGTCTTTCAATGATTTGGTTCAAAGAATTCAGGCTCGGGATATGGAATTAATGGTGAATAAATCACTTCCTACACAAATTCAGAATCCTGCAGTGTATCATGGTGAAAATGACTCTACAATGAATGCTGGGAAGTCTAATATTCTTATTTCTGCTCCTCCTACAGCATTTCTGGCAGGTAAATCTGAAATTCCAAGTTATTCCTCTACTGGTTGTACTGTGTCAATTCCTAGTTCTTCGACTCAAAGTGCATTGTCTGTTTAAATTGTCGATGATTATAATGCGGTGATGTTTGCATTGGTATCTTCATACTTTGGTATTATCACTGGTGCTGTGAGTAATGCTGAGTTAGCAAATGAAGATTACGATCAGATTGATTATGATCATTTGGAGGAAATGTATCTAAATTGGCAATATGCTATGTTGGTTCGTCGAACAAAGAAGTTTTTCAAAAGAACTGGTAAGAAGAGACTTAATCAGGAAGGAAAGATTGGATTGGACAAATCTAAGGTGAAATGTTATAAGTGTTCAGTTTATGGTCACTTTGCTCGAGAATGTCCAAGTTCTACAGAAAGTAAATTGAAGACTGGTCAGCATGCACATTTAGTTTTTCATCCGTTCGATAAAGCTGCAAAGGTTGATCAGAAATCTGCTACTCTTGTTCATGATTGGACTAATACATTTATGCATCCAGATGGATTTGCCTGGAATGCAGATTCAGAAATTAAAAAGAATAATACTCCAATCTCAATTGCTTTAACCTTTCAACATGCTGATGATGAAAGCTTTTTAACATAATCTGATACTTCTTCAAGTATATCTTTGGTTCAAGAAGACTTACCTAAGTCTTCTGAGAATTCAAAAGATGATGAATTTAACTGTTATAAATGTGAGAAGTTGCTCAAGAAAATTGCAAGTTTTGAACAAGATTGTCAACTTTCAACTGAGGAAATTGTGGTGTTAAAGAAAGAGTTAGAAGACTTTCAAAAGAAATATTATGCGTTAGTTCATATTCATGAAGATGTTTTGAAGGAAAAGGCTCAATTGGCTGAAGAGTGTGAGAAAGCCAAAGCTGAAGCATTAGACGCAGCTCAAGATTTTGAGAATTTGTTTGAGAAGAGTTATCCTGTTCAACAAAAATATGAAGAGGCTACTGCTCTCATTGCAAAAACTGTTGTTACCGTTGAGAAGCTTCAAAACAAGATCTCAATGCTGCAAGATGAAAATGTTCTTTACAGAGACAGGAATGAAGTTTTAACTAAAGATGTTGAGATTTACAAGCAAAAGAGAGAACATGTCCTTGAAGAATTATATGCTGAATGTGAGATCCGGAAATTACAAACTTATGAATATGATGATATCAATGCAAAATTCATCAAGTCACAACAAGAGGTTTTTGAAGGTCAACAGAAGATTAATGATTTAAAATTGGAGATTTTGGAGTTGAAAAGGCAAGTGAAAAACTGCAATTTGTCACCAACATTGCTTAACTTCTTATACAAGCAGGATCAGAGTTCGGAAAGTTCTAAGAAGGATGATGTTCACTTGGTTCCTCAACCAGTGGATTTAATTGAAGTTACTGCTGCTCAGATTGATCCAAAAGATGACTTGCATGATTATTCCAAGTTTGTCACTCCATCCAAGAAGAACAGGTCCAGGTCTAAAAAGATGGAGAAACCTTTGGGTGAAGCTCCAAAGTTTATTTCAAAGTCTGTATTGCTGGAAAATGAGAAAGTGTTTGATACGGTTGTTTCGAGTTCTTCATCTGCAACCGAAGAAGAAAAAGTTTTGATTGAAAAGAACAAGCTGAAGGATATCAAAGCCAAATTCACTAGTGACGCTAAGTCAAGAGAAGTTTCAGGTTCTTCTTCCGGTTCTTCAAAGACTCAAGGATCTAAACATAAAGGGTTAGGTTATAAAGTGTTGGGAGACTCAGTTCAAGCAAAGAAATCTGTGAAGGTTGAAAAGGTTCCTAAAGCAAAAGTTACAAAGAACTCACCATCTCAGAAGGAATTTTCTTATTATTATGAAAGATATTCTTCTTCAAGGAGTCCATCTCCTAGGTGTGATTCTTCTGATGGTTTCTTTGATAATTTTCATTCTGAACATTCATCCGATTCTCAAAAATCAAAACATTTTTCGAACAATTTTAGAGAAAGACTTTGTTATGTATGTCGTCAACCAGGACATCTAGCTGCTGATTGTCCGACGACTGCATATATCCACAAAACTGCAAAATATGTGGATCACAAAGGTCAAATTTTTGATGAACCATGGTCCCCAAAGCTTAAGTCAACTTGTAAATCATCTTGGTCTAAATCAAGTACGTCGGTTGAATCTGATTCAGGTTCTGATAAAAAATTAAAACTTTTACAAATTTAGAAACCAAAAGTTGTATCCAAGGCCACCAAGGACTTTGTGGAAGACACCGGGCGACCCGACGCTGTTGATTCGGGTCGATCCGAACGCGACTAATGTTTTATTTGGTGTCAAGTAGGTGTTTCAAGAAGACCTTTCGGTGATTGGAAAATTGCTGATTGTGAAATATCTGTTCTAATTCAATGCTAAACTGTGAGTATTTGTGTTGGTTGCTCAATTTTTCTTGATTTTTCACTCCGTCTCATTCTGAGGGGGAGTTTGTTTTTTGCAAAATTACAAAAATAGTGTGCTGTTTTTCAAATCGTAAAGATGAAAATCTATAAATAGAGTTGTCATTTTTAGGGGGAGAAATTTGAAAAAGTCAAAAACATTGAAAAATGCAAAAAGCCAAAAATATTGAAAAATGAGAAATTGTATCCGAAATGATTGGGAAATAATGGTACTTTGGCTGACAGTGTCTGACTTATGGATAAAGTAGATGAAAAAGCCATAAGACCATTTGATCGATGTGCAAGGTAGGCTCGGCAAATCAGAAAGTATACAAATGTGATATACACTAAATCTGATGCTTGACCTTGTGGACAACATCTTGATGCATGTCTCAAGATATATCAAGAAAAGACATGTGAAAAATAAAATGAGAAGTCACTGTGTATACATGTGTTTATTTTGCAAAGATTTAAACTTGTTTGATTTTCTTTATTTTTTCAAACGATCGGACTTTCTCTGCGTGTCGAAAGACTGACCTGATCGTTGTTCGTTTGACGTTCTGCTTTATTTTCTTTGGTGTTTCGTATAACTCATCGGACTTTCTCTGCGTGTACGGAAGTACCAACCTGATTGTTGTTGAGTTATACAACTTCAACTTGTTTTATTTTCTTTTTTTGTTAAATCCGAGGCCTTATCTGCGTATCGAAAGATCGACCTTAAGGTCGAAGATTTAACGTTCTTATTTCTTTTTGCGTGGAACATAGTTGACTAAATCATGGTTACAATCATTATGTGATTAAAATCACAAATGAGATCACAAAATGTGATAAGCAAAAGCATATCTGAGTATGACTGATAGTGTGGGGTACACTGGTCAATGCGAATTTAATCAATACTTTAATATATCCAGATGTTATGAGTATGATTGTGCCAGAGTTTAAAGTTGGACAAACTATATCTGCAATCGGCATGGCTTATATGCTTTATTAATTGAAATTGAAATGTAGTTCAGCATGTTATGACTAATATGATCCCAAGTTGTGATCTTTCTCACAAAAGACAAAAATAGTGTCTTATTCAGTATTGTTTTACTTTTCTTATCAGAAAATACTAAAAAGATTTTAGGTGTGTTTTGATATAAAGTTTCCAAAAGCCAAAAAGATTTTGTTTCTGTTTTGTTTTCGATTGATCAACACTAAATACAAAATCATTTTTCGAAATCATAATATCTTGGAGTCTCGAAGAGACATTTTGCACCAAGATTATTTATGTTGGCAGGTTTCTAAGTGGGAAGAAAGCATCACAACTTTAAGTCTTCTGAAGTTTGTTGTTAAGGAGATTACACACGATGCAATATACAGTATTCCAGATTGAACTCATCGTCAAGATCGAGGAAGAGTTTGATTGAAGATACAAGATACAAGTTTGAATGGAGAAGATGATACTGCACATGCCGAGGGGGAGTTTGTTGATACATGGTTCTTGATCGTCATGTGAAGTATCGAATACAAGACGGATTCACACAAGATTGCTGAGGTCCGAACTCAGGCCGAACCTGAAGTTCGGACATGGCCGAACGTGTGGCCGAACCTGAGGTTCGGCGGGCCGTATTTCAGTCCTATATATCTGAGTCTTGTATTGTAGGAAGATAACAGTCCAAGCTTATGTGTTATACATTTACTCTGTGTACTCTGTGGTCTCTGTGGTTAATACAAAGTTCATTTGTATTTACTCTTTGTGTTTCATCTCGTTTATATTGATTTCATTACGACTAAGTAGAAGATCCGCACGCTCACGCACTTTCAGGTTTAGATTAATAAATGATAATTCCTTGTTTATATTTATTGAATATAAATATAAATAATCATGAAAGTATCTATTTAATAAATACAAGCTAACGGGTTTTCAAACGAATGCAAACGGGATAAAAACGTCAAGACTTGACCGGTATCACTTGGGTGTTTTATGTTACTCAATTGATCATAGACCTTATGTAAATGTCTTATTATTTATTTAGGGCATTACTTGCTACCGCTACTACACCGTTTATTTCCAATTACCTGCTGAATCTGTGAGTTTCACGGCCCCTTTTCCTTTAACTGTTTTATACTTTGGGAGAGAAATCATGAAATCTGATAAATGCTTTTACTTAATATTATGGTTTATCTGTTAGCCGTATGACTACTTGTTCTCTTACTGATTGCGTAATTTGGTACATTATCGTTATAAACGTTTGTACAACCGTATCCCACCATTAATTGATTTCAATTAGTTCTGTACGAAACGATAGCTAGTGAATAGAGATCTATTTGGGTTGACAACCCTGCCCTAACTGGTAGCTCCAGTTCTGACTCCGGATTGTCTGAGGGTACACGTCAGTTATTCTGCTCTGTTTAACATCTCTGGGCAAGAGATGCTATGGGTGGGTAAACCGTTAGTATTTGAAATCAAGGTTCAGGTGAGCTCATACATCCACGATGGTTAACCAATGTAATATTTAAGTATACCGAAACTGTTTTACCAACTTTAAACGTAGAGTCATAAACCTGTGAACCACACCAACTTTATGTTGACCTTTTAAATTCATGATTTCTTAGGTAATTGAAGAAAAACTACGAAGGACATGCAAATGGGGCTTATTCATGCTATCGGACCTGCTCTTGGAGTCATAGTCCCTACCTATCCAAATAAACCGTTTCATGTTTTAACTTTAATTTAGACTTTGTGTTTTTAAAATGTAAGGCATTATCATTTCCACTATCTTTCCGCTGCAATTGAAATGACGTAATGTTTTATGATGTTCAAATTATCAGATGTTGTTCTATGTATCCTCGACTATGATTCCATTCTCGCTCACACCCGACACCGTTGACCGGGGTGTGACAGATTACTTCTTCTCCCGCTTCTGGTGAAGTGAGAGATGTCAAGTCAGCCAACGCGATTTTTAGCTTGGTGAAGGCATTGTATGCATCCTCTGTCCATAAGAATTCCTTTATCTCCGTGCATTGTTTGAGAACCTTGAAAAATGGGAGTGCTTTCTCGGCCGACTTAGAGATAAACCTATGTAGGGCTGCTAATCGGCCGTTAAGGCATTGTAGCTCCTGTAGGGTTTGTGGTGCTTTCATTTGAGTGATGGCTCTTATCTTTTCGTGATTTGCCATGATATTCTTATCAGTTATGCAATGCCCGAGGAATTCTTCTGACTTCATTCCGTAGGAGCACTTGGCCGGATTTAGCTTCATGTTCACTGATCGTAGCTGACTGAAGGTTTCTTCGATGTCTTTGATTTTGTCTATCTCTATGTGGCTTTTTATGACTAAGTCATCGACATAAGCCTCCATGTTTCGGCCTATCTGATTGTCGAAGACCTTGTCAATGAGACGCTGATGCGTAGCCCCTGCGTTTTTCAGGCCGAATGGCATTTTCCTGTAGCAGAATATACCCTTGTCTGTGTGGAAGGCCGTTTTGTCTTCATCGGCTTTAGCCATCTTAAATTGGTGATAGCCTTTGTAGGCATCTAGGAAGCATTTGAATGTGAAGCCTGATAGGGCGTCCACTTTTGCATCTATGGATGGTAGTGGGTAACAATCTTTAGTATATGCATCATTTAACTTTATAAAATCAACGCACATTCGCCAGGAGCCGTCTTGTTTCTTTACCATGACTGGGTTTGCGACCCAGTCGTGCCATCAAACTTCTCTGAGTATTCCTTCCTGTACGAGTTTTGCGACTTCTTCGCAGACGGCTTTGCTTCGGTCCCGGCCCATGCTTCGCTTGCCTTGGGCGACTGGTGGATGGGTCGGGTCGACTTTGAGTAGGTGCTCTGTGATTGTACGGGGTACGCCGGTCATGTCGGCCGGTGTCCATGCAAATATGTCCTAACTATTATGGATGAGATTGTATAGCTTTTCCCGCACTTGGTTACCGAGTTCGGGACCGATTGTGATTAGCTGGTCAGGATGGCTGTCGTGCACCTTCCATCTATGCTGTGACACTTCCTCTATTACGTCCGTTGTGAGGTCGCATTCGGTCTGTTATGACCGGATGGTTGCGATCTCGGATGTTGTTGGAAATTTCATTATGCTGTGGGCCGTCGACACTACGCAACCGAACTGGAGTATTGTCGGTCGGCCGAAAAGGATGTTATATTTCGACGGTCGATTAACTACAAGAAAGGTGATTCGTTCCGACCTTTGGTTGTGCCCGTCTGTTAACGTCGCTAAGAGGGTTAGTTCTCCTACAGGAAAGACAGTGTTCCCTCCGAACCCCATCAAGGTTGTTCGTGTAGGCCTGATTGTGGCTCTTATATCTTTTGGCAGCTTGGAGAAACATTCTCCATGCATGATGTCGGAGGCGCTACCTCCGTCAACATAAGTGCGATAGATGTGGCACCCGGCTGCAACCTGTGTGATAATAATTGGGCTTAAAGATGAGACAGCCTGGTCCAATGGTGGGAAGTGTATGGGTTGTATGGTCCATTCATTTGTGTGGAGTCGGGGTTTCTTTTGTTTAGGGTTGGTCGTCATGCTGATGGTCAACGGATTTGCCTTCCTGTCTTTTTTCTGCTTTTGCTCCTTAATTTGTTTAAGTAAATGTGACAGCTGCCCCGAGTTCACTGCTTGTATGATTTCTTTTTTCAGCTGATGACATTCATCCGTGTCGTGTCCTCTGTTGAGGTGGAACGCGCAATATATATTTGCATGTTTGTTAACTGCGTTGGGTCCCATTGGCCTTGGGTTGTTGAAACTTCTGCTTGCATCCTCCGTTTGGAGTATTTCTTTGGGCGTCTTTGTCAGGCTTGGGTATTCATATTTCCTATCTCCCCGCTGGTTAGAGGGTGTTGGTCGGTCATACGGTGCGAAACCCGTGTGTCGTTTATCTTCTCTGCCCGACCGCTTGTTGCCCGACTGCCATGGGCGTCTCCCGTCTCGTTTATTTGTATGTCGGCCATGGGTCTTCCCTTGCGTCTGTTGTGTTTTGTCACGCAGCTGCGCTGCTTCTTCCCCTCGAATGAATGCCTCTATTCGATCAAAAGCTTCTTGTATTGTTTGTGGTACACGGGCGCTAATTTCTTTGACTAATTTCCTGGTTTGGATCCCGTGAATGAAACCCGGTATCCTTTTTCTTTCATTACCATGGCCGATTGTTAATGACTCCGTCTTGTATCTTTCTAGGAATGCCCGGAGAGACTCCTGATCGCCTTGTCTGATGTTGTGGAGCTCAATCGGGTCTTTCGTGCACTTCCTTTGCTGGCCGAAATGTTGAAGGAAGGACTGTCGGAGCTGTACATAGCTGTCTATGGATTTGTTTGGCAACGCGTTGAACTAGACTCGAGCCGGCCCGAACAAGGTTTGAGCGAACATTTTGCACCAGACGGGCAAAGGCCATTTCAGGATGGACGCTGCTGACTTGAAGTCATGGATGTGATCATCCGGGTCTCCACTTCCATTGTATGTTTTGACTGTTGATGGTAGCTTTGTCTTAGGTGGGCACTCGAAATTCTCAATTCTATCTGCGAATTTGCTCTCCTCCTCTAGCACGTATGGCAGTGCGAGGTCATCTGTGGTGTCGTGTGTACCGAAGACAGGAGTTGTCTGAGATGTGACAGTTGTGGTGCCCGATTGAGAATGTGCCCCGAAACCAAGTGGGCAGTTCAAGGTGTGACTGGCCGGTTGGGATGGTGTGGTGTACGACATTTGAGATCCTTATGGCATATATGGGTAGTATGCTGGGAAGAATTGCTGTTGTGGAAAGCCCTGCTGGTACGACTAGTATCCATACATGTGGGCGAAGTTGCTTGGCTGGGTCATGGTGAAGGATGCTGCTGCAGTAGAGAGTCTCATTTCAGCACCTACACTGGTTGGCCTGCTTGCTTTGACGGTGACACCGTTGGTGTTGCTCCCCGATGTGTTTGCCATGGTTGAAACTCTTGTGCTGTCTGTGACAACAACTCTTGGCCTGTGTTCGTGCGTTGTGCCCGTCAACGCTGGTATCGTGCTGCTGATGTTTGGC
>JBCNJP010000027.1:65251891-65272014 GCA_039602395.1 Deinandra increscens subsp. villosa
CCTATCGCTGATGAATATTTGACTGATTTAATCCCGCGTTTGTATACCCGTAAACTACGAAAGATTTCATATTGTAAATATGGAATTTTAATAACAAGAAATTAAATATAAAAATTGACTTTTTATATTTTATCTAAACTGATATAAACTGTTAAAACATTTTATGAACTTAAAATGTGATGAAAAATGTTTCGTTGTCAAGACTTAGCCAAACGAGAAAACCGTTAAACCTATTGGGCTCGGTTCGGCCCAATAAGTCCAAAACAACCCGGATAAACCTGAAACTTCACCCGGCGACCCGACTCGATCAACCGAATCACCAACCCGGCCCGTCCTCCCCTTGCGGCCCAACCGAAAACGCCGCCCACGTCACCTTCCCGAGTTTAATTGGGCTTCGGCCCAAACCCTAAACCTCATATTTGTAATAGTTTTGGCCCATGATTTTATTATATAAAATTAACCCACTTGATTTTATAAACTTTTGGCCCAAGAAATTATTTAAAACCCACCACCTTTGTAGTTTTATTCCACTAGGAATTAAATTATAAAAGTTGTGATTTTTACCAACCTCTAACCACCTTATATTTTATAAAACCTTCACCATTTTATAAAACACATGGAAGTTCATAAAAGAATTAACCACTTACATTAGAGAAGTTGGGAGCCATGATATCTTGACAACACACCTACTCTAGGATGTGATTAGGGGAAATAACCAAAGGTTAATAACCAAAAATTAACCTATAAGAAAACCCACACCCCGCAAGCATTCTCCACACCTCTACCACCCAACCATCATTCTCCCTCCTCCCCTCCATTTACTCTCGGCCAAACAACCCAGCCGACCTCCACTGCCGCCGGTGAACCGCCCCCCCCCCCCCCACTGCCACCGTCGGTCGCCGCCGCCGGACCTCCCTCTTTCTCCACCGATTTTTTTCTCCACTCCTTGTGAGTGTTTCTAACATCCTTTCCCTTACGTTCTTACGTGTTTAACACCCAAATATGATACCCAATTTATTGACAACTAAGTTTTGAATGCTTGCATTTGTTAAACAACTAACAAAAAAACTCTATTTTCTATCTTTTTCTCTCAAGATCAAACACTCTTTTTGGTGCATTAGAATGCTTAAAGATAGCCAAAGAGTGTGGTGAAACACATTTGTGAAATCAAATGAAAGTAACAAGTGTGCACCATGATTCTTGTGTTTATGAAATCTTTGATTTCAAAGTTAGTTGACTAACAAACTCAAGCCTCTTCATAACTTATACAAAAATCACGAATCTATGACTAACAAATGTTATATTTAAATATGTGACTAACATGTCCTAACACTAATGTGTTAGTAGATTTATATATATGTTTGGTCCTAACATGAAAATGTTAGTAAATTTTATATATTTGCCCTAACACGAAAGTGTTAGTGATTGTCATTTAATTTACTTGTCCTAACACTAATGTGTTAGTGATTGTCATTTAAATTACTTGTCCTATCGCTAATGTGTTAGTGAATGTATTTACATTCATTTGTCCTAACACAAAATGTGTTAGTAGATTTCATTTAATTTAATTATTGGTCCTAACACAAAGTGTTAGTAGATATGAAGTAAATGAATGGATATGATGAACATGTTAATGGACTTATTTAAACTAAATCAAAGAAATTAAATAAGTATTACACATGTAGGTTATGACTAAAAATGATTAAACAATTTATGATAAGAAAAAGAATACTTCTGTTTTAGTAGAAATATAACACATTAAATGTGTTATAAAAATTCCAAGACAAAAGGAATTTACTAGATTTTCTTACTAAAAATGGAAAGAATAAAATTTATGTCAAATGATTATTTAAACAATCCAAAAGTTTATGATAAATAAACTTTTACAAATCCAAGCGTCGCCAAGAAACATTTTTAGAGCAATGTTTAAGGAGAAATAAATATTTCATGCAAATGAAATATTAAACGATTTCGAGAAATTAAAATGATTAAACGTTGTGATCTATGATTTAAAAACTTTGAATGATTATTTATTTGACGATTATTTATTTACAAAAGGATTTAAACTATGTTTTATTCACAAAAGTATTGTTAATCATAATTATTTAAAAAATATTATAACTTGCAAGATTAACTAATGAAAGACATAATTATTTACTTAGAAATAATTATACGAACTCATGAAAATAATAATAAACATTATTATTTTAACTAGATGTTCAATACTTGGTTTAGATTAATAAATGATAATTCCTTGTTTATATTTATTGAACATAAATATAAATAATCATGAAAGTATTTATTTAATAAAGACAAGCTAACGGGTTTTCAAACGAATGCAAACGGGATTAAAACGTCAAGACTTGACCGGTATCACTTGGGTGACTTATGTTACTTAATTGATCATAGACCTTATGCAAATGTCTTATTATTTATTTAGGGCATTACTTGCTACCACTACTACACCGTTTATTTCCGATTACCTGCTGAATCTGTAAGTTTCACGGCCCCTTTTCCTTTAACCGTTTTATACTTTGGGGGAGAAATCATGAAATTTGATAAATGCTTTTACTTAATATTATGGTTTATCTGTTAGCCGTATGACTACTTGTTCTCTTACTGATTGTCCAATTTGGTACATTATCGTTATAAACGTTTGTACAACCGTATCCCACCATTAATTGATTTCAATTAGTTCTGTACGAAACGATAGCTAGTGAATAGATCTATTTGGGTTGACAACCCTGCGCTAACTGGTAGCTCCAGTTCTGACTCCGGATTGTCTAGGGGTACACCTCAGTTATTCTGTTCTGTTTAACATCTCTGGGCAAGCGATGCTATGGGTGGGTAAACCGTTAGTATTTGAAATCAAGGTTCAGGTGAGCTCATACATCCACGACGGTAAACCAATGTAATATTTAAGTATACCGAAACTGTTTTACCAACTTTAAATGTAAAGTCATAAACCTGTGAACCTCACCAACTTTATGTTGACCTTTTAAATTCATGATTTCTTAGGTAATTGAAGCAAAACTCCGGAGGACATGCAAATAGGGCTTATTCATGCTATCGGACCTGCTCTTGGAGTCATAGTCCCTACCTATCCAAATAAACTGTTTCATGTTTTAACTTTAATTTAGACTTTATGTTTTTAAAATGTAAGACATTATCATTTCCACTATCTTTCCGCTGCAATTGAAATGGCGTAATGTTTTATAAAGTTTAAATAATTAGATGTTGTTCTATGTATCCTCGACTATGATTCCATTCTCGCTCACACCCGACACCGTTGACCGGGGTGTGAGAGTTTGGTATCAGAGCCATGGTTATAGCGAACCAGGATAAACAAACAAAACAAAAACCAAACCTGGACTATAACCCACTCCGAAGCTACCATTTGCATGAAAGACCTCATCTTCAACATGTTTACTTATGCATGGATTCCTATATGACGTTACTGACACACGTTTCTTGTGGGAATATTTATCGCAGAGATGGCTTCCAGGGAAGTCATTTGCATTGCCGATTCCGACAGGGAGCAGAGTGTGGAGGACTACACACCATCACCCGAGGACCCAGCACCTAAGGACTACACACCCTCACCAGAGGATCATGTACCCTCCAGCCCCGAGTTAGAGGCGGCTACTGTGGGTACTATCCGCCGACCCACAATACCTTCCAGCTTTCTGAGGCCACTCAGGCCACTGACCTCAGATGATACCCCGGACCACCCTGATCCCACCGCCACTGCTGGCGGTGAGGCCCCCATTGGTGCTACAAGCACCACCGACCCCTTTGCAGGCCGTGATCGGTCTGTAAAGACTTATGTCACCGCACCTGGCGGTGGTAGACGGGGATACACCCGGGGACGGGCGCCTGGCCCATCCCGGAACTGTGAGGTTGGTGCTACCACCGAGGAGCCTACGCCCAAAAGGCTATATGTATTCGAGCTACCACACTTAGCTTGGATGCTGGGCCAGGTACAGGCCTGGAGGATCGAGGAGGAGATCCCGAGCAGTTATGCACGGGGCGAGTCCTCTCTCCCCGATCCCTCCCGTCGTGTCCCGACGGGGATCTCACCCTTCACCAGGGAACCTATACCTGACACAGTACCTCTCTTGGTAGCCCGCCTGAGGCGCATCGAGACGGACCTAGGTGAGCTTGATGCTGACGTCGCCCAGCTTCTGACCACCGAAGAGGTTAGGATCCTTAGGGATCGGATATCCATGCTGGTGAGACGCATGTGCACTACTGATAGCGCCATGGACACCCTTCATGCCCACATGACTGGGGTTAGCATGGCCACTACTGACCTGCTTCTCTCTCATGAGAGTCTGCATAGGAGAGTCGCCGCACTAGAGCTTGTATCTGGACGACTCCTCTCCAACCTCCTTGCCATGACCCATGTTCCGACCTTCTTTGTCATGCCCCCAGGTCTACCACCACTACCATCTGTCTAGGTAGATTTGACCTAGTATTTTGATTGCCATTTTATAGATGAAACATGTTATCTTTTGATTATGATCGGGACAGCGAGCCCATGATGAAAAACTTATTTCTTTTAGATGCGTTTTTGTGACAATTCGCATTTTCAGATCCATTCCTAACTATAACTGAACACTAAACTGTTATAAATGTGGTGTGAACATTTATGTGTTAACTATGTTGACCTTAGCAAATTAGGGTTTTGTATAACCATCACTAAACGAGCATGCACTTAAAGTCTAGACGTTTGATATTCTATGATTTTATACAAACCGTACATTGTGATTTCATGTGAACGTTTCGACAAGTTAACTTATGATTCTATGTGATATACGTATATGTATTCACACAATTTATTTTATAATTTTATGTGACAACGTGTCATGGAATTATACGTATTGTTTTTATCATTTTATGTGAATTAAATCTATGATTTTATGTGAACTTAAAATAAATAATTATGGGTTATTAGATATGATCTTGTGTGGTAATCGAGGTTTATATAGTTTATAAACGTTATACGATTAATATATTTTGGCACTCCTCGTATATTCGTCATTAAGAATATTTTATATTAACTCCGTTAAGAGTTCGTTAACCTATTTTAAACTTAATGGGCTAAAATAGTCAACTCCCAAACTCATTTATAGTAACTAAAGATTTGAGGGGTAACTTTGTAATTGTTTCAAACTTGGTGTCACCTTTTGTAAGTATATGAGGGACTAATGTTGTCAATAACCCATAGTTGAATTGGAAATGGTCGGTTACGTGAATTAGAGAACCGATGATCGGTTTCGACCGATCATCATCACCATCGTCCGTTTCATTTGACCCTTAAAGATCTAAATTCAATGATTAGAGCTGCACAAACTCACAAACACACAACTCATTATCCCTCTCTCGTAACCTCTCTCTCGTTTTCTTGTTTTTCCGGTGAAGCAAACACCATCAGAACCACCATTGTCCGCCACTCTGCACCACCAACCAGCACCACTATCGACCACCAATCGACACCCCTTGGTGATCGTGAACACAGCAGCTGCCGCGGAGCATCACAATTCACCCCGGTGTTCGGGCTCGAGTTCGTTCGGGTTTGGTTTCAGCATCAAAAACACACAAATATTTCATCTCCGATTCAAGGTAAATGAATCTCCGTGTTAATCGCACGTTTTCTGGGTTCGTAGTTGTGTTTTCACAATTTTCCGGCGACCGGAAACAACTCCGACGAGTTTAGGGTTCGGGTGAAAAAGATGACACCCGACCCGTATTACATATGTATGTTACTTCCTGTTTCTAAACTCAGTTGAGATGTTGTCTAGTTGGCTTGGTCGCTGGTGTGGTACGCTATGGGCGTGGGTTCGAAACTCGGCCTATGCATATTTTTTTTCTGTTTTCTTTCCTCTTCTAGTATGGTTCTAGTTCCCTGTATTCTATAAAAGAATTTTCTGTCCAGCATTAAACCAAGCAGAACACCAACCCAAGTGGTTAGTACCTTCGACGGTTGAGCAGAGGTCTCGGGTTCGATCCCGGGCGACCTTGTTTTCCGTTTTTTTATTCTTTCTTTGTGATTTTGGCCATTTTGTTGTGTTACAACTTGCATAAATCGATCCCTTGATAAATTATAAGACCCGTAAAGTATTGAAATGATTTAGATAATTATAAAAATGTCATTTTCTAGTTAAAAGATTAAAGTAAATGGTTTTGGATACGTAAGTTAATATAAATTATAGTTCCCCGTACTATTTAGTCATATCATCGTAATTTAACATGTTTATATACATTTAGTCTATTGAGACTCGTTGGACTGTTTTATGGATTACTTACATATATATATATATATCGCTGAAATCTAGTTATTTACCCCATTTGCACGTTTGGTTTATATATATATATATATATATATATATATATATATATATATATATATAGGGAGAGGATCATTTGAGAACTAATTTGTTGAGAGAACTTTTAAGAACCATGAATTGTAGTGGTCCCCAACTAAAATTAGTGGTGGAGATTTAGTTCTCAAAAGTTCTCAAAACAAAAAGTTCTCATTTGAACCTAACCCTATATATATATATATATATAGATATACTTATTTTGAATCTTGGAACTTAGAAAATATATATTATTGATATATATTATATCCTTCGCGTTATTTTCGTAATCGCTCGGTTTTAACAAACGTGACATCCTCGACTTGTTAGGGATTTCACGAGCGCTCGATTTTGTTATTTACGTTAAACATAGCCGTTTTTCAATGAAACACACACTTATATCATTATGCTCGTTAGGTGTTTGGTAGAACAGCTGCTATTTGTCATATTTGCGGTTATTGATTATCTGGATTTGCTTTGCACCCTAAGCTGAGTTTCACGGCCCCATTTTACTGTTTTAAATCCTGTTGGGGGAGATTAACATGCAAACACTTGAACTGTTAGATAATTATATCACCTAAATGATAGTGGCACACTTATGATAAAGTCCTCACTTTTAGAGTTACTGTCAATGTGACATCAGCGGGAACTTATTTAGTAGATCTACTAGGTTTGACAACCCCACCCGGGTCAGTCGCTCTGGCACGATTGGATATCGAACGGGTGTTATAAACTTCTTAGTCTTAACGAGGCACAATTAAACTTGTCGAGCTTCAGTAACTGGATAGCTAGTTGACCTAGTCAAACGTGCACTGATTTCTTGAAAATAGTCTAGCTAACTATTGATATATTATCTAGATATTACTGAACTGTTAAACTGATGAACTGATTAAACCTGTGAGCTCACCAACCTTTGTGTTGACACTTTTTAGGATGTTATTTCTCAGGTTGCGGATGTTCGGGTATCACTAGTACGCATGCATGAGTATTTGAAAACCCTTTTATTGTCTTTGAACAAGCAACGTCACCTTGGGTTATGGTGTTTTTACATAAATACTTTCATTGCATTTACGCTTCCGCATATGTAAAACTCTGTATTTATATTTTAATGAAAAATACAACTTTTTTTATTAATTACTAGTCGTTTGGTGTAACTAACGGACGGCGATCCTGGTTTGTCATGCTCCCTGCGGCGCGTTATCGCGCGTGGGATATTTGGGGGTGTGACAGATTGGTATCAGAGCCAGGTTTTAGCGAACTAAGATCCGTCTTAGACTGTAACTGTTTTGCATTAGTTGCACTTAAACATTTATTCCTCATGCATCGTGATACTCACTCCTACGCGCACCTGGTTTACGATTTGTTGTTTACATAATCCAATCCCCTTATACTTACGGCGAGAAACCAGTTAGTCCTGAGTCATTTTCCTTAACTTCTCTAAGTTGTGTACCTCTTGGTTCACGTTCATGTACAACTAGACGTTGAATCAGATCGAAGGCTCACGTTTATACTTTTGACGAGATTGCTACTAGGGATTATTCCTGATTGAACAACTGGGCGTAGTGCCCATACTATGGATGTATGCTGCATAAGGAAGGTGGTGTAATATCCCTTCTTGTCCATAAACCACTATCTTAGCTTAGGAGGTTCTTGTTATACTTGCCTTACGTATATCTCAAGACTCATCCATTCAGGTAATGTTATCTCGATGTGCTAGTAGCGCGATTATTTAGCTACACTAGAGTTAGCAGGGTATGAATTCAATGGGCTACCTATGGGGCACTTATATCAACTTTCGTTATCCTGATCGTCTTCACATTTGCTGTGATCTCTTAATATCTTTCCTTTCTCGATTTTATCGCATTGTTCGCTGAAATAATACAACTGGGGTACAATTCTTATAACCCCAATGAAACCTGATGCAGGTCGACTGAAATTTGCTCTTTATGTACCAGATTGCAATCAAATCGGTATGCGTGATAAACCCTATTCAGATCCTATTGAGCTAAATCTCTAGGTGACTCTCTTCGGGTGGGTCATTCCAATCTGAGTGAGCATTCTATTCTCGAAAACTTGTCTCATTAACAAATTCTGGTCGAGATAACCATGGTTTAGTGACCACACCATGCTTGGTAGCTGAAGTAAGAGGAACTAGGGTGATTATATAAAGTAAATCACAGTTACGGGTGCACACGTAGATGTGATTTTCAGTATATGAAAATCCGGGAGACTCCTACTAGGCAAGCCAATGGTCGTATTGGGACCAAATTCCTGACTTTTTATTTTCCTTGTGGTATTGAATGTTGAATATGCTGAACTCAACCGAATGATCGAAGTCATCTATCTTTGTAAACGTTATCGCGATTGGTCTTATCTCTCCTATATATGGATTCTTCTCCCTTCGAGAACTCTTTTGAAACATATTATGAATACTAGTCCCGAAAGGACATCGTTCCACTCATGTATTTTAATGACACGTTTTTTTTCTTGACTACGAGAACTCTTGATGAAATCTATGACTGATTCTTGATTCATCTTGAATCGTAACTCTACTCTCGCGATCTTTTCTACGACATCAACCATTGGGAACTCTTACGATTGTGAGACAGTTAGGTAAACCTCAACTAGACGAATACCCATGCGACATTGGATAAACCAAAGGGATAAAGTGTATACTTCGGGCATGGGAACATATTTTCTTGGCTGGAAAAAAAACTTATGGATTCATACTGCCGATTTTATTGTGCGAATCAAAACTTGTTGCCTACAACATCGTCGCAGTTGTACAACCTGCCTACCACACCGCAAACATATTTATCTCGAATAGGGCTAATGTTAGTGAGAAGCCTTCCTGACTTTCAAACAAATGACCCCCAGTTTTAACGTAAGGACTATTCTGATTAATCTCCTGAGCCTGAACTATTGACTTTTGTTTGCATAATTCAATCTTCTATGATTTAGCAATCGGCAATTTCTGATCCCCGTGCTTGGTAATCCTTTATATCCTGGATAAGCTTCTAAGCTTTGAACCGAAGGGTGTTATACTTTTGGTTAGTTTTTCTACTAGTTAACACCATTGATAATAAGACGACCTTATGCTTCAATCATAGTAACAATACCAAGCCTTGTATGGAAACTCTATCTGCACCCATCGAGCGTGAACTTCTTGTTATCGATAGCTAACTGTGCGATCAAACTATATTTACCCTTTCTTACACATTGAGTACACCAAGTTATCCATACATTTTGTATATTTATTTATGCTCCTCTTATGGCAACTATCGATAAATTTCTGGTATGTGAATCTTCATCGTCAGTTCCAGAAAACTTTCATTGGTGAACCCCCAGCTTGAACTTAAACCTTGTGGCCTGTTTAAATTTTGATCATCTTGGAATGTGAAGCTTTAAGATATTCGCACTGCGCGTGCCAACCTCTCGACGACCTTCACTAGAATAACAAACCTTACGCATTTTTCTGGTATGGTGAATGAAAAATCTAACACCTTTTGCTTGCATAACGTATTGAGGTTTTAATCTCTCACTCCTTTTCATTCAAGCGTGTGGGAAAAAAACTTGATGTCCTCTATTTCCGATAAAAATATCCAATGTGGTTTGACTAATATCTAGTAATGGTGGGTAGCTGGTACGCCTTCAAGGTGCTGGCAGTGTGGTGGGTTAGCTGCGGTACACCCTATATATAAGCATTGGTGGCACGTTGAATGTGGGACCAGTACCAGACCAAGGATTGACTTTAGAGTCATACACAAGAACCTCATCTTGAGAGACTTCATATAACGGGACTATATCCCCGACAAAACTGCGCAATGCTACCTTTTCCGAGATCACAGATACCCCTTACGTATTCCTACCAGAAGAGACATACCCGGAATATTCAGACTCCATTCTTTCAATTGTCCGACTCTAGAAGAAAACTCTCCTAAAGCGAATTTCCTGCCACGATTCAGACTTGAGTTCTGACTCAGATGAACATCTACGCTTTGAAAACCAAATATTTTCCCTTATGAATGATAAACCGCCAAGTCGAATGATCAACTCCAACTTTTAGAAGCATGTGTTAAGAAGTGGATCGACTATTGCTTAAAGGACACTACTTTTGGGTCGACTTCCTTGTTTCTATGACCTCTCTAGCATTCATAAGGTGATAGCCCTGATCCTTTTCTATGGAACACCTGATTTGATGTTTTGTTCCGCGATAAACCTGCACTGAACCCTAGCAAAACGCATATGTACAGTCACCCCAAGCCGAGCCACTTTCGAACATCCTGATGTTTTGTGTTTCGCAAACACCCTTTTATAACCGTTTCGTACTTTATCTTACTCTTGAAGACCGTTTGAACCGATGTTTTGACAAGAAATGAAGCATGACGCATGAAGCGCAAGAACACCAAGGAGATTGGGCACACTGGTGTGTTTAAACAATGAAAATTTCTCTAACGAGACATTTACTCTATTGGATTGATAATCCTTGACACGATCATTTCAATATCTATTTACGCGAATTCCTTGCTAAATCTTGTCAAGCACGTTATATATATTTCTATGAATTTTATACTACCCGTTATGTTATTTGCATCCTTCCTGCTGGTATTTTCTCCAGTGCTAGTTTAAACTCACATGTCATTCTTGGAAGGTGTAGTTGCGACTATCATAAGCTTACTGTCCTATCGCTTACTTGAATTCATGAATTAAGTCGTTGGCGCTTTTCCTCTATTTTTTATTCTCATGCTTAAAGCCATGTGTATTCCTGCAGATTACTTTTCGATATTCGGTACCTCATAGTTACATTTATTTTGTTGGATCTACACTCTAAATTTTTGGATTCTTTAGCAAGGTAATGAGCATGATGATATGCTGTATGACACTGAACTCCAACTTGAATTTGAACTGAATTGTCTATGTGATTTTTGGAATAATTCTTAACAGAATTGAGTAATTCTTTTCTAAAACAAACCGCTACATGTTACCTTTTAAATGGCAATGGGTTTTATTGGATTTCTCTTTAGACCTTGGTCCTTTATCACAAAATCACTGTGTTACCGGTTCTATTTTAGTATGCGAGCAAACGTTGAACCATTTCAACCATGATAAATAGTTTGTTTGCTTCTGATCTTCTCATGAGAAACGTTTATAAAACGTATGTGTTTATGCATGCTAAATTGAGAATCTAATCCTATGCTTTGGTATAGAAACTGATTAATTATTGATGTGTTGGTTTAAAAATAAGTTACGTAAAATTGCATGATTAGTTATGTATATGAAACGTGTTAGGAACCAGAAAATGACATGTTGTGAATGTATTAACTTGATTGAGTATGAAAGCCATACACTATACAAGGTCCTAAGTCTCCTACCCCGGTGGGAATGACAAGACTGTGTGAACTTGCCCCGTCAACTTTGCACCGTATTGGTTGTGTTGGTTAGTTTATGAACTTATATGCTAGAGACATGCCATGTTAGGGTTGTATGCTAGTGTATAAGGTGTGGGGACAATTGTATGGGATGTATGGTAAAACCTTCATGATATATTGCATGCTAGTATGATTTGACCACATCAACCATTAATACGAGCCTTCATAGAGGCTTAAATGCTATCTGAACCGTTATTGCATGAAATATGAATTCAATGTTATCTAGAATCATATGAACTTAATTGGCCATAACCCCATAAGGTACTAAATCAATCAATGAGTCCTCATGTTAACTTGATCGGTCTTGTGTAATTCTATGCTATTTGCTAATTGATAGGTAAGATCAGACGTTTACGTTTTCGTTAGACAATGAGTCTATCAAGCAAACATTGATTGACTTGATGCGCACATAGTTTTCTCGTATTCAAATTTCTTTCTCATCGATTCACTTGGGTTATTGGTGAATGCGAATTTCTTTACTAAAAACAAGACACGACATGGGAATCACACTCCTAGCATTGGGTACAATAGCTGAAGTCTACGCAAACATATTATGGTCCTTCTCTGCATTGAATTTTGATTTCAGGTACTTACGTTACCATGCTACCTTGTTCGTCTTATTACTCGACGTGATTCCTGTAATGCGACTGTTCGACTTTTCCTGTAGAAATGCTTGATGAGAAAACAGCTTTCTATACTTTCGATTTGAATTCCTTTTGAAATTCTTTAAACATTTGACATCTTCTCAACATTGGGTACACATTCTTGATCATAACATTCTTGACTCCTTTTGGAGCAGGAAACTTGGATTCCTTCGGTACACTGCCGTATATTCGATTCTTGAATAAGTTATTACCGACTTAAATTTCGGGACGAAATTCTTTCAACAAGGGGATGATGTGACGACTTGATATTTTTTTTCTTTTGTGACCAACTTGTTAACCACGTTATTCAATTTTCGGGATGAAAATTCTTCAACAAGGGGATACTGTGACAATTCGCATTTTCAGATCCATTCCTAACTTTAACTGAACACTAAACTGTTATAAATGTGGTGTGAACATTTATGTGTTGACTATGTTGACCTTAGCAAATTAGGGTTTTGTATAACCATCACTAAACGAGCATGCACTTAAAGTCTAAACGTTTGATATTCTATGATTTTATACAAACCGTACATTGTGATTTCATGTGAACGTTTCGACAAGTTAACTTATGATTCTATGTGATATACGTATATGTATTCACACGATTTATTTTATAATTTTATGTGACAACGTGTCATGAATTATACGTATTGTTTTTATGATTTTATGTGAATTAAATCTATGATTTTATGTGAACTTAAAATAAATAATTATGGGTTATTAGATATGATCTTGTGTGGTAATCGAGGTTTATATAGTTTATAAACGTTATACGATTAATATATTTTGGCACTCCTCGTATATTCGTCATTAAGAATATTTTATGTTAACTCCGTTAAGAGTTCGTTAAACTATTTTAAACTTAATGGGCTAAAATTGTCAACTCCCAAACTCATTTATAGTAACTAAAGATTTGAGGGGTAACTTTGTAATTATTTCAAACTTGGTACCACCTTTTGTAAGTATATGAGGGACTAATATTGTCAATAACCCATAGTTGAACTAGAAATGGTCGGTTACATGAATTAGAGAACCGATGATCAGTTTCGACCGATCATCATCACCCTCGTCCGTTTCATTTGGCCCTTAAAGATCTAAATTCAATGATTAGAGCTACACAAACTCACAAACACACAACTCATTATCCCTCTCTCGTAACCTCTCTCTCGTTTTCTTGTTTTTCCGGCGAAGCAAACACCAATCAGAAACACCACTGTCCGCCACTCTGCACCACCAACCAGCACCACTATCGACCACCAATCGACACCCCTTGGTGATCGTGAACACAGCAGCTGCCGCGGAGCATCACAATTCACCCCGGTATTCGGGTTCGAGTTCGGTCGGGTTTGGTTTCAGCATCAAAAACACACAAATATTTCATCTCCGATTCAAGGTAAATGAATCTCCGTGTTAATCGCACGTTTTCTGGGTTCGTAGTTGTGTTTTCACAATTTTCCGGCGACCGTAAACAACTCCGGCGAGTTTAGGGTTCGGGTGAAAAAGATGACACCCGACCCGTATTACATATGTATGTTGCTTCCCGTTTCTAAACTCAGTTGAGAAGTTGTCCAGTTGGCTTGGTCGCTGGTGTGGTACGCTAAGGGCGTGGGTTCGAAACTCGGCCTATGCATATTTTTTCTGTTTTCTTTCCTCCTCTAGTCTGGTTCTAGTTCCCTGTATTTTGTTAAAGAATTTTCTGTCCAGCATTAAACCAAGCAGAACACCAGCCCAAGCGGTTAGTACCTTCGACGGTTGAGCAGAGGTCTCGGGTTCGATCCCGGGCGACCTTGTTTTCCGTTTTTTTATTCTTTCTTTGTGATTTTGGCCATTTTGTTGTGTTACAACTTGCATAAATCGATCCCTTGATAAATTATAAGACACGTAAACTATTTAAATGATTTAGATAATTAAAAAAATGTCATTTTCTAGTTAAAAGATTAAAGTAAACGGTTTTGGATACGTAAGTTAATATAAATTATAGTTCTCCGTACTAATTAGTCATATCATCGTAATTTAACATGTTTATATACATTTACACTATTGAAACTCGTTGGACTGTTTTATGGATTACTTACTTACATATATATATATATATATATATATATATATATATATATATATATATATATATCGCTGAAATCTAGTTATTTACCCCATTTGCACGTTTGGTTTATATATATATATATATATATATATATATATATATATTATATATAGATATACTTATTTTGAATCTTGGAACTTAGAAAATATATATTATTGATATATATTATATCGTTCGCGTTATTTTCATAATCGCTCAGTTTTGACAAACGTGACATCCTCGACTTGCTAGGGATTTCACGAGCGCTCAATTTTGTTATTTACGTTAAACATAGCCGTTTTTCAATGAAACACACACTTATATCATTATGCTCATTAAGTGTTTGGTAGAACAAGCTGCTATTTGTCATATTTGCTGTTATTGATTATCTGGATTTGCTGTGCACCCTATGGTGAGTTTCACGGCCCCATTTTACTGTTTTAAATCCTGTTGGGGGAGATTAACATGAAAACACTTGAACTGTTAGATAATTATATCACCTGAATGATAGTGGCACACTTATGATAAAATCCTCACTTTTAGAGTTACTGTCAATGTGACATCAGCGGGAACTTATTTAGTAGATCTACTGGGTTTGACAGCCCCACCCGGGCCAGTCGCTCTGGCACGATTGGATATCTAACGGGTGTTATAAACTTCTTAGTCTTAACGAGGCACAATTAAACTTGTCGAGCTTCAGTAACTGGATAGCTAGTTGATCTAGTCAAACGTGCACTGATTTCTTGAAAATAGTCTAGCTAACTATTGATATATTATCTGGATATTACTGAACTGTTAAACTGATGAACTGATTAAACCTGTGAACTCACCAACCTTTGTGTTGACACTTTTTAGCATGTTATTTCTCAGGTTGCGGATGTTCGGGTATCACGAGTACGCATGCATGAGTATTTAAAAACCCTTTTATTGTCTTTGAACAAGCCACGTCACCTTGGGTGATGGTGTTTTTACATAAATACTTTCATTGTATTTACGCTTCCGCATTTGTAAAACTCTGTATTTATATTTTAATGAGATATACAACTTTTTTTTATTAATTACTAGTCGTTTGGTGTAACTAATGGACGGCGATCCTGGTTTGTCACACTCCCTACGGCGCGTTATCGCGCGTGGGATTTTTGGGGGTGTGACAGTTTTATCTGTAATATGGTGGAAAAACTATGGATGTATCATGATTATGATTAATGTTATCTTATGGTTATGGAATTGTTGGAACCTGGAGGTTGGTGATAACACAAACCCAAGAACAAGATCACAGGTGAAGCTGCAGAACCAAAATGTATTTTGCTACTTATGTACTTGAACATTTCGGTTTGTAATAACTTAGGTAATGTTGAACTTTGAATATTTACTTTGAATGTTATCTGATGTTGGTTCAGCTTGATTTACTATTGTATTGATCCTTTGTTTGTGTGTTTGGTTGATTGGTTAACACTTAGAATAATTTTGCTCTTGAGTTGTGCTTAACGATCAGGCTAATCTAACCCTTAACAATCTGACCATGATTGCACTTAACGATCTGGTTGCATTTTGGTCTTAACGACTTGAGTTGAAACTTCCTTAACGATCTGCATGCTCATTCTAAGGTTAACGATCTGCCTCAGTCTTCTTAACGATCTGCATCTTCTAACGACCTGCCTCACATGTCTTAATGACTTGACCTGGTCGTTTGAACTTAACGACCTGACTTGTCTGATGTTGGCTAACGATCTACCTACTTGGTTAACGATCTGGCTAAGCTAGCTAATGATCTGCCTACTTGGTTAACGATCTGTGTCACACCCCCAATTTCCACTAACGGAGTATAACCGTGTGGGGTGTGATCCAGACCAGGATCCAAGTCTTTAGTCACAACCAAACCATAGTTTAAAGGGTAAACTAGTCATGTATTACATTTAATAAATCAGAGTTTACATTTCACAAAATCAGCGGAAGCATTAAGAGTTTACAAGGTGGTTGTTTAGTAAAAGTGATTACTAAATCATCTGAAATACAATTTCCAATGGGTTTTACAAAAGGTAAGTATTGCCAACGCCCGTGTCATCCATGATCCTCCAAGCAACCTGAAAAGCATTCAACAATCAAGTGTCAGCCAAGGCTGGTGAGTTCACTAAAGCGGTCTACACGTCACATGTAAACCCAATGTATGAATAGAGAAAGGTAAAACACAATCATTAATCATAGGACCAGTAAAATTCCATATCGTAGGTAGCTAGCCTATAGTTATGTCCACCTGAATTGTTCGCAACCGAAGCTGACAACGTTTTGATAGGGGATACCTATGAATCTTGCCTTCCCGTGTCTATCCGGATCACGGTGGTTAGGCTAACATTGATCTCAGTCCGACCGCCAGTCGGGAGGGTGCATCTCGTGCACCGCTGAGCGGGGGTGTCAATCCCCAGTAGTACTACTCAACATTACCTCGCTATTGTATATTAACGGCCCGAATGTAAGGACTTTTTATAAATAAAGCAATTCAGTGCAACATATGATATTTTGTCGGAAAATTACTCAAGTAAAGAAATACCTTTACCGTTGGGTTGCCATCCTTTACCGGATGCAACTATCTGTGCGTTATCATCCTAAAACTGGATATAACAATAATAGTAAGTGAACTCACCTTAGGGTGCACTAGTACTCAGCAGTTGGTTCAACAGGTTGGTCAAAGTCAACCTATTCGGATAAATATGGTCTAATCAAATTAGAAGGTGTCGCTAGGACGAAATTAGCACATAAGCACCTAAACATGTTTCGTGCAACCATACAAGTCGCTCAATGCACATACAAGTCCCAAATTGGGAGAAAATCAAGAAATTGCAATTTGAGTCAAAGTTGACACAGAAAGTCAAATTTCAAACACCTAACTAGTGGCATAGCTAAAACCCACAATACTTGGAATTAGCTTCTTAAATTTTACAGGAATATACTACACATCAATTAGGACTTGTTGCAAAAAGAATCAAGTAAAAAGGTTAAGGTATGAGAAAGTTATGCACGCCCGAAGTTGGCCAAAAATCACCTTTGTCAAACATTAACACACGATTTGGTGACATAGCTAAATTGCTCATTTCTTGGAGTTAACTCCTAAAATTTGGTAGGCAATAACTACTCAACATTTAGGGAATGTTTCAAAAAGAATCAACTCAATCGGATAAGTATTGAGAAAGTTATGCGCGTCGGAGGTTGGAAATTTTAGCAATTTGCAAAATAGTCAAAGTAGGTTTAAAATTTGCATAACTTATTCAAAACTTAGAGTTTAGGCACAAAACCTTCCAGATCTTACTTTTAATATATAAACCTCATTTTCATTTAACAAACCCCTCATTATAACGAGGTTATCATGCTCAACCAAAAAGCAAAGTCTACTTTTCACAGAAAAATACAGCTCTGCGCACCTAACTTGCAGCAGTGTTTTGGATGACCAAACGGAGGTTTTAGAACGCGTGCGAGTAGCCCAATCGAAGCTAAGACATAATACTTTACTAGGGAAAAAGAATCAACTGATTTCGATAAAAATTGAGAAAGTTATGACCTCTGCAAAATGGCCTAAAAATCTGGCCGAATCTGTCCAATTTTAGTAGTTTGCAAAAGTCTCGTTTTAAAGATTTTGAGCAACAATTCGGTCATCCAACTTCTACTAACATCATCATAAACACTTTAACATGGATTTTCAGTTTCAAACATAGGCACACCATGTTCATAGCAAAAACCCAACATATAAACTAGCATACAAGCACATATACCCAATTTTCATGTCCAAACACCCAACATACATTCAAAGACACTTATAGCAGATTTTGAACTCAGATTTCCAGCCCCTAAACCCATCCATTTTCAACCCCCAAATCAATATTTAGCATACCTTAACTTAAAACATGAATCATGAGCAGATTGTACGGGTTCGAGAAGTAACCAACATTGCTCTGTTGCGTGAAGCTCTATTTGTAGTGAGGCAATAAGTGTTTAAAATCGTGACGAGGCTACTAGCCAAGAGAGAAGAACTTCAAAAGATTTTCATGCCGAAAGGTTAGTTCCAATGGTTGAGGTGTAATTGTCCATTGAAGAGGTCTGGGTTTCCATCAGATTAGAGTTTATGGAGTTGTTGCACAATTGTGAGGGCTTAAAGAATGGTTATAGCAGTATCATAGGAGTAGAGTTAGAACCGCGACTAAGTTAGAATTAGTTAAGTGTTAAACCACGGATCGCTCGTTGTGAGGGAGAATCTCGTCATCGGATGGTGTGAGTAATACGGTGTCTTACCGGGGTTATCATTTGCACAAGCATTTTTAAAGGATTTCGATAGGTTGGTAACCATATATAGAAGAAATGAGAATAGATGTGATAGCGTAATGAATACGGTCGAAGACCATAAGCTTAAAAATTTGATGTCATGAGAGTTTTGAAATGAAAGGTCGTAGTCCTTACAACTGATGGTTTGCCGAGCAGAATTCCAAGGGCTCCCATACACTGCAAATTACATTTACGTGTGCACCCGTAACGGTAATTTACCTTGTATGGTCACACTGGTTCCTCTTTACTTTAGCTACCAGGTTCGATGGGGTAGTATGTGGTTTCCAAAGGGGTAAGTATCAAGAATGTGGCCATTAAATCAAAGGTAACTGACCGGGATTTTCCAAGGAGACAATTTCTGAGGATAACATCCCATCTAATTTAGAGTTCACCGTAGGTCCGCTTTGGTAAGTAAGTGGTTCAGTAGGAGTATGGGCAGGGCATGCTACAATGCCCCCAACTTAACTTAAAGATATAGAGTAGTTATTGTCTGACTCGATCACGAATCCGTTATATACACATATGTTTATATATACACTGAGAGAGAATATCATATTATTCTTAGTCATCACATGTCTGATTTCATTTATGTTACTAAAGTCACATTCACACTGAATTATCACAAAGCAACTATGTGATTTGAAAGGCAAGGTCTAAACTGACCAAGGAAAAAGGGTGTTGACATTTTAGGGTAACAGACGCGGTCACAAACATCCCATGAGAAATCATCTGATTCTATACAATGTAGCCCTATACGAGGCTAAACAGCGTTCTTTACTAACGCGTTACGATAAAGATACTCTCGGTGTGGTAATGGGTGTCTTAACCGAATAGGATCTACTACGACTCCTATTTATGTTATAAGAGAGTATGATCAGTTAAGCATGAGGATATGTTGGATCATTGTCTTAGAGTCCAGATTACCATGATCTAGGCCTAAAGGTAAACCTACCCAGGTCATTCAAAACAAACAATGATGTTAAGGGTCAAACAAGTCCGCTAAGAAGAAGTTCACTAGGAACAAGTTCGCTAAAACAACTTAAGTTCGCTAAGTACAAGTTCGCTAAGCACCATACAAGTTCGCTAAGAATAGATGAAGTTCGCTAAGGCCTCATCGAGTTCGCTAAGGCCTCCTCAAGTTCGCTAAGAAGTCAACAAGTTCGCTAAAGGCATCAACAAGTTCGCTAAGGCTAACAAGTTCGCTAGGAATTATAATCAAGTCCGCTAGCTGAAAGTTCGCTAAGAGCAGTACAAGTTCACTAAGAACAAAGGTTCAAGTTCGCTAAGAAGA
>JBCNJP010000027.1:65272514-65459532 GCA_039602395.1 Deinandra increscens subsp. villosa
TTGCTTTGGTAAGAAGCCCCAAGTTCCAAATTTTATCAATGACAATCTCAATTTATCAATGTTGGTGATGTTATCGATGATGTCAATTTGTCAATGTTAAGTTAAATATATGTTGTTTGATGTAGAATAGGGTGTTCTCCAAAGATGAACAATACTCTCTTAAAGGTATTAAAGATGTGGTGGGTGAGCTGCGGTACACCCTATATATAAGCATCGGTAGTATCTTTAAGCTGCACTGGGAGTTGATGGAGAATGGTGTTGGTGGATCTCTATGTGGCGTTATCAAATGTGGTAATATATGTGAATCGATATTGGTGCTATCAAGTGTGGTGAATTATGTGAATCTATGTGATGTCAATGTTTGCCTCAATAAATATGTTGCACCCAATACTCACCGTGTCTCTCAAGCTCTCCTTAGGCCTGTTCCTAAAGTAGGGGAGACTGTGTACTTCCTATCTTTGGTTAGTCATTAGGATGGTTCCCAAATCGATTATAGTGTGTCCTCAGAATTAGTGGTCCCTCATTATTGATGTCTCTAGGTAGTTGTGTTGTGTGCCGGCTATCTGTTTGTTTGGTAGGTAGAATAGGATGTTCCCTGAAGGCAAACAATACTCTCTTAAGGGTATTAAAGATGTGGTGGGTTAGCTGGGGTACACCCTATATATAAGCATCGGTAATATCTTTAAGTTGCACTAGGAGTCGGACAGGGAATAGTGTGTGTGTGTGTGGTTATGTATCTGATGATTGGTCCTATCACTTCCCCTTGTTACCGTTCCTGACCTAACCCTTGTAGTCAGGAAAGGAACGGTACCATCGTAACAGATTCAGTAACCAAGAATATATTTTCATTCTTTGTGAAATCAGTTATGTCATATCTATGCTTCGTTTCAGATATCAAAATATAGTGAATAATAATAAAACCATTTCAAACTTCTCTTTTCTTAAAATGAACAGTCTCTCCAAATTTCGGGACGAAATTCCCTAAAGTAGGGGAGATTATAACATTTGCATTTTCCGATTATAAAACCCGACCCATTTTGAAACAGGTGTTTTAGCGATTTACGAGTTATTAAGAACCGGGAGAATTTTCGGGAATTTCTAACCCACATAATGTTTTTAAATAACTTATAATGGTTTTTCTAAATGAAATACTTAATTGAAATCGATTGAATTCAAATTGAATTCCTTGGATCGAAAACAAAGCAAATCTGTGGCTTTTACGCGATTTTGGTACGCGATTTGTTGTTTACCGGGAATGTTGAATTTGTGTACCTATGTTAAATTAGGCTTAATTAGAGGTCCCATGGTTAGTTATTATGTCTCGAGTCATCACACAGTTGATCGGATCACAAATCGTCAGTGAATTGCCCAAAATCGATACGTATGCCAAAATCGACCAAAATATGTAATTTGACCTAATTTGTGCATCGTTATGAGTTATGAGACGCATTTATATTTGTTTTGAGTGGATTGAATGTGGTTAACATGATGGAATGATGAATTGGTGGATTTGAGTGGAAACGGAACTCAAAAACATAAAAAATGGCAAAACGATTACGGGAAACGAGGTTGCGGTAAAGCTTTGGCTCGGGGAAGCCCTAGGCGTATCGCCTAGAGCAACCCCAAGCCCTAGGCGATATGCGTGCTGGCCCTTTTCTAGCAAAACCCTAGTTAGCCTCCTATTTAAGCACATTAAGTCCCATGCTCCTCATTTGCACCTCCCCCTCTCCTCCTACAGCCCCCAAATGGCTGGGAACCCTAGACCCACCATTCTTGAAGCTTTTAATGCTAAAGTTTGAGGCTTTCAGGGCTAGATTTGTGTCGGTGTTCACCCTTTCGGTATGTATTCTTGTAGCTATGTTTCTCTCTTCTCAAATATATGTTTCTCTTTGTCAAGATTTGAACTTTATGCTAAGTTTAGGTTAGAATAATGCCATGCATGATGTATGATGACAAATCCATGGTTTATTTGATCAAAGATTGTAACTTTATGATGTATTAGGACTAGATCTATGACATGCATGTTGATACTTGCTAGATCCATGAGATTCATGATCAAGAGTGCATTTTTATGAAGGATTATTGTTAGATCTATATCAAGCATGTCGAATATTATTAAACTTCCGTATTATATGATCAAGATTGAAACTTTATTATGTTTTGTGATGAGATCTACATACTACATGAAGATTAAGCCTAGATCTATGTGATTCATGTTCAAGATTGCATTTTTATGCTAGATTATGGTTAGATCTATGTCATGCATGTTGGATATTATTAGATCTACGTGATTCATGATCAAGATTGCAACTTTATGCTAGATTAAGGTTAGATCTATGTCATGCATGTTGGACTAAAAATAGTTTTGTTTGATATCAACTCATGATTATCTCGGGATACAAAGATATGATCCATTTACTAGAAGAACAATCTTGACTTTTATAGTTATTATGGTATATATTGATTATATCTCATGAAGAGGTCACCCATTAGTATAATAAATCAAATTTAATATAAGAATGTTAAAGAGTATACTGTGGAAATATACTCATCCATCATATATATATGCTAAAGATTGTCTGATTCTTTGGATACATAAAATGAACGTTTTCAAAGAATGAGAAAATTTTGATGTGATAGTACTACAACTATGTGCATTTGTTGCACTACTATTTCTTGCAAGCCACATCATTCATTTTATTTTATTTGTATGATATTGCCTATGTCCAATGGTGATACGTTAAAATGTGTTAAAAATAATTTGAAGGTATAATGGTATAAGTTATATTTTACTAACCCAACGAAACAAGTTTCATTAGTCATTCAAATGCTGGTAATGTATTACAACATGGTTATACAACACCATTTTGGATCTTGTGGTATTATTTATCATACAAGGCATGAGGCAGTGAACGTTTTCGCGATCTAGTTAAAACTCTATTGAGAAGAATGATAACCAGAGCTGAAAAATGAAGTCCTCTAACATTGGAAATATCATATAAAATTGGCCAACTTAAGTAATTGCACATCAAGGGATCAAGGATGAATCAACCACTTCAAAAGTATTGAGCAATTTTTTTTACAGAAGATTGATGCTACTCACAAAAATACATGTCAAAAATGAGGGGGAAACAATACACGGTGCACTCTTTTTCCCTTAGGTAAGGTTCTGTCCCATTGTGTTTTCCTAGCAAGGTTTTCAATGAGCCAGCATCTTAAAGCGTATAAAGTTAATAACCAGGGGGGGGGGGGTGTTATAAATATTAAATATTATGGTTATCAATTCCATATATAGTTTATCTTGTTCTCCAAGATATTTCTCCTTTCTAAATATTCCCTTTCATCTCATTGTAATAAACACTATTGAATAATAAAATCTCCCCGTTCTTCTTCTATTTGTTTGTTATTAGACTTGTTTCACAATATTATGATTCAATCAACCATTATATATATTTACAAAAAGAATTGATGGTCATAGACTCAAAAGTCACTATTCATATATGGCCAATAGTTTTATGACACGTGGCCATATATGGCCAATAGTTTTATGACACATAATTCACTATTCATATTTAGGCCATTAATTTTATGACACGTGGCCTGAAGCGTGGCCATGTTAGGCCATGTGATGACACGTGGACACGTGTTAGGCCACGTGTCATATGTATGCCAATGCTTTTGCGACACGTGGTCATGTGTTAGGCTACGTATGGCGACACGTGGCCACGTGTCATATCTTGGCTAATGTTTTTGCGACACGTGGTCGCGTGTTAGGCCACGTGTTATGTACAGGTGATATTTTTTTCAGACTTAAGCGCAGGTGGTCAACTTTTAGACCACTTTTAGAGTTTTTTACTTTGGTCACAGCGTTTTGAAAAACGCGTGTTAGACCACATGTCATGTACATGTGGATATTTTTTTCAGGCTTAAACGCAGGTGGTCAACTTATAAATCACTTTTAGATTTTTCGATTTTGGCCGCGACGTTTCGGAAAATTGGTGGCCCGCCGCGAAGCGCGGCCGGGTCACCATCTTGTTTTATTAAAATTTAAAGAATGATAAAAATGTTTCATTTATATAATTATACGTACATATAACTACATATTCTCAAAATAAAAAATATACATAAACAAGTTAAATCGTCGGTTATGTTTTTAATATGATAGGTTTTAACTTTCAAACCGCATATTGGGTTTTGTTAAACACCAAACCGTGAAAGACAATCCGTGAACTAAGCCATATAAACCTCAAACCAGCCAACATGCTTAAGTCTAAACGGTTGTATGGGTTTTACTAGTGATAACCTATATCTAACATCGAACCTATAATTTAACAGCATTTATAATATGTTTCATATCTTTATCCCTAGTGATTAGTTTACTAAATTTATTTTTCATTTTCTAAAACCACACATCTGATTTCCTATATTCCAAATAACTAATATTTTTTTATTCTTTTTTACTTTAGGATCTCTCTTTTTCTACATACAACCACTCGTAAAAAGATGATTTATATAGAAGTCAAATAGATAAAGTTAGTCATTTCCTTCGCGTTAAACTTTTAAATCAGATATAATCTAGTATTTATTAATATAATTTGGTATAAATATATAACACTTGCTTTTTTCTAGAAAAGGATATAAATAATAGTCGGTATAATAGTACAAATTGGATTAAATGGACAACTACAAATTAAAGTCCAAAACCACCTCCATGATATGAGGTGGATCTATGTCAAGTAGTGTTTAGCATGATCTCTTCAATGGACATTCGTACTCGAGAAAGGACATACATATGTCAACAAACAACACCCATGTTCTAGAAATGTTGTCACATGATGTTGGATGAGAGAGACAGAGAGAATATGATATCGAGGAGATGATAATGATTCTCTCTTGTTACTCTGTATTGTCACATTATATCATGAAAGAAACGTACATCATTTTCTAATTTAAAAATCATGAATTTTATCAAAGTTTCAAAATTAAATTAGATGTACAATATTTTATGTCGGCTCGTAGTTAAAGAGTTATTTAAATGTTCACATAGTTTTTTGGTTTGGTGAAGATGTACGTTACATTATAGTTAAATGTACGAGTAAATTACATGAATCGTGGTTTGTTTAAATTTTATTTTTCGTTTATAGGTTTTAAAAATTATGGTTATGGTTCGAAGATTTACACTTTTATAACATCTTTAGCCCATGCCGCTAGCTGTCGTTAGATTATTACGTTAAGTCACTATCGATTAACAATTATACATTCATATCCCTATCTTTTTATTTGAAAAAAATATAAAATAAAAATCCTCTACCACCACTCTGGCACCGATGTCGCCACCATCAGCACCACCAGCACCACCAGCACCACCACCGTTCCCGTTGCAACCTTCCCTGCCGCCTTTGCATTTTTTTTTAAAATAAAAGGTAGGGGTATAGTTGTACTTTGACACTGACCTAACGAAAAATCTAACGACAATTAGCGTCAGAAAACAAAAATGTTACAAAATTGTAAATCTTCAAACTAAAGCTGTAATTTTTAAAATCTAAAAAAAAAGTGAAATTTAGACAAACTAGAATAACGACAATTCCCATAATTTACTCTAAATGTAATAATACTACGGTGTTTCTCTAGATAGGGTTGAAAGTAGTACAAGTCTTGTTGTAGACTTGTAGACAATAGTAGTGTTGATTTAATAGTAGTACTACAAAGATTTTTCTTAGTCTGAATGTTTATTGTTTATTAAATAGGAGCAACAACTAATTTACCTAACACTATGAAAGCTCACATGTTAAGAACCCATGTTTTATTGACACTCAACACAAAATTATGAAAGTTGTGAGGGTACAAGTCCAAATCTTTCCTAAAAACTAATAATTATGACTAGATCATCTGAATCGATTTGTCCCTTCAATTTAAATTTTCCACATAATCTTGATTTTGTTCCCCCAAAATATCTTGAATACCAATTATTATACCCTTATCTCCTTCACTTCTAACATTGGATTACAATCATATTCTTGCGTTCTTTTTCTCTATCCATTGATTGATTGGTCATGTAGGTCGTTATTTTCAGGAGACTCACTCGATCGTGACAACCGCATGTCTATATCTCCAGAATGATATAATCACGATCATAATATTCATAATCATCTTCTTTTCTTGTTGACTCGAATCACAGAGATTAACTCACAATCTGAATTACGCAGGTTCTTTTTGATTGCTATCGCAAAATAATTGGTCTTTTTGCTCTACTTACCTTTACACAGATGGCGTCTTCTCTACACCAGCCTAACGCGACTCTTTTCTCGATTGATCTGTCATAGATGTGATCTTTCGTAACCTTCTTGACATTCCCAATAAATTTCTTCTTTTCTCGATCACCTTCTTAACCTCTTCTTGACATTCCCTGATCTAATGCTACTCATTTGATTGGCTTCTCCCTCGATATTGATCACTTTACACGACCGGATTTCACAACTTCTTCCACAACGTTTGAACCAATCTAAGACATCGATTATCCTTTCACAGACTTAATCTGGCGACTTCATTCTTCTTCATAGCTAGATTGTCCATTTTTCTCCTTGTCTTCACATGCTTGTCTTTACTCGATCGTTTTTCTCGCTCTGATACCGATTGTTGTAAATAATTGGATCAAGCACAAACAAACACAATTTGATTTACATAGCTAATCAAAAGTCAACAAGCTCTAATATTATTATAAACGAAAAGCACACTTTAACAAGCTCTAATATTATTATAAACGAAAACCACACTTTACAAAGGCCTTAAACCCTCTATTTATACTAAACATATAACTTGTTTCCTAAGCTAATTCCATAAGTTATTATCAAGGAAAACCGTACTTTACAAAGACCCTAAACTCAACTTAATTATTTCACCCTTCAGTTAAATCCTAAATGAACATTAACCTTCATTGATGCTTAAGTATATGCGGTTGAACACTCGCCTAGTCGCCTGCTGCTTGGCAGCCAAATCTAGTCGGGCAAAGTCTTGTTGATCACTGACAAATAAATGTCAGACAGGCAAAAAAAAAAAATGACATGTTATTAAAATCTCAAATAGCTTACACGCTAATTGTCATAACTCTCATTTTACATTGAAACCTTACTTAACATTTTGGTCTAAAACTAGTAGTTGTAGTAGAGAAACAATTTAGAATGAATTAAAAACAATAAAAATGATTTATAAAACACAATTAAAAAAATTTAAATATAAGGATCATAACATGTCAATTGTGGTCAAACTATGAGTAGAGGCATGAGTAGAGCAATGTAAAAAAAATAAATTACAAATAAGAAAAAACCAATTTAAAAAAATAAATAAAAACCATAACCTGTCACACGTGACACACCATAATTGAATTGAAAATTATTAGGGGATGAATTTACTTTGTTTAATATATAATTATACAATATAATAATGATTCTTTACGTCTTAAAACCTGACCTCAAATTTCATGAAACATTCGGCCACGTACCCACATGTTATTAAAATCTCAACTTATAAAATTTCTCTTTTTGTGTAAGAGATATGACCCTAATATTAGCAATGGCTACATGGGTTGGAAAGGGGCCCGAGAGAAAACAAACTCCATGAAGTCACCCTCACATTTATATATCTGCATAACCTTCCAACCCTCTGCATATTCTTTATCATAAATTTCTTTCTGCAAACTATATTCAGCACTCATCTCTAATTTCTCTATCTAATCTTTGATGGAGGAAGAAAAACAGAAAGATTACTCAGTCACAATACCTCTATTGCTTAACCACCAAAACGGAACAAAGGCGGAGGAGCAGCCGGTAACCACCACAGCGGTCACCACCGGCAATTCATCTTTCTTCAACACATGTTTCAATGGTCTAAATGCTCTATCAGGTTAGTTTTATTTTATTTCATTTTATTTTTTCTTTCTATTTGTATTCTATTGATTTTGATTGTAAGGGTGTGTGGTATAGCGGTTTGAAAAATACGGTTGTCATGTATGTAGACGTCACATCTTACTCACATGAGTTGCCGGTATTACGAGTGATTGTTAGAATGATTTTCTAAAAATGAATTTAATTAATTGTTGATAATTTTGATTGGTTAGAAATTTTAAGATAAAATATTTGGTTAAACTCACATCTGTCACCACACACTCACGACCACCTCTCATGCTGAACCGAATCGGTGTTTGTGTTTCTGTGAGCGTGTGGTGGCTTGGGTTTTGTGGGTATACCGTACAACCGTAATAGTGGTTGGTAATAGTGGTTAATTGGAAAATTAGACCAAACCTTAATTTATAAGTCATGTGATTTTGATCTAGAGAAGTTCTAGTAGGCTAATTGTAACACTCACCTAACTATCTTTTTTAATCTCATATTTTCTGTTCATCTTAACTTTCAGAATTTACTTTACCTATGTAATACCACTTTATATCACCCTTACTTTTTTGTAATATTTAAATATTAAAATTAGGGAGAGAGAGAGAAAAAAAAAGGAAGAGAAAGACAAAATGATGTGTAGCCACTCTTACCTAATCATCACCGTAGAAGTTAAAATTTTACTTGTAACAAAACAACATGTAAGACAAATTGATAAAGCTGATTTTCTAACATTTCCTTAAAAGTTAAAATCTTACCTCGACAACCAATTTTCGTTTTTGGGAATACAAACTCCTTTCAGAAATTTTGTCCTACAATAGTTCAATATCTTATGTTTGTATTAGACTTTTTTCTTAATCATCACTTGTGATCTTAAAAATATACTTTAAACTGAAAATTATTGATGGTTTTTCTTAGGTGTTGGGATCCTATCAGTTCCGTATGCACTGGCATCAGGAGGGTGGTTAAGCTTGTTACTGCTTTTCTCAATAGCCATCTCAACTTTCTACACAGGGTTACTTATAAAAAGATGTATGGATACTGATACCACAATAAGAAGTTATCCGGACATTGGAGATCGAGCATTTGGGAAAACAGGAAGGGTGATTGTATCAGTCACCATGAACATAGAGCTTTATTTAGTTGCGACAGGTTTCTTGATCCTAGAAGGTGATAATCTAAGCAACCTATTACCAGAAATGGACTTTAATCTTTATGGCATACAAGTAGAAAGCAAGAAAAGCTTTGTTGTTATTGTTGCCGCCATCATACTCCCCACAATTTGGTTGAATAATATGAGCATTCTTTCGTATATATCCGCAAGTGGTGTCCTAGCATCTTTGATCATCTTAGGCTCGATCTTGTGGGTTGGTGAGTTTGATGGTGTGGGGTTTCAGGAAAAAGGTGAAATCGTAAATTGGAAAGGGATGCCTCCGGCTATTAGTTTGTATGCTTTTTGCTATTGTGCTCATCCGGTTTTCCCTACTTTGTATACTTCCATGAGAGACCGGCACCAATTCTCAAAGGTACTAGCGATCACTATTTTCATTTTTTTGTTGTTGTTCACATATGTTACTATTACTATCATCAATAATTATAACTTTCTATTATGGCATGGGTTCTAAAATGCAGGTGTTGCTAGTGTGTTTTGTCTTCTGCACAATTACATATTCATCAATGGCAGTTGTTGGTTACCTCATGTTTGGTTCACACGTAGAGTCACAAATTACATTGAACCTTCCTACTGACAAAATAAGCTCAAGGGTGGCTATATGCACCACAGTGGTGAACCCGATAGCTAAATACGCACTAATGGTGACACCAATTGTCAACTCAATTGAAGAAAGATTTCTATGCAATACTAGAAAGTTTAGCCTCTTGATGAGAACAACATTGGTAATTAGCACAGTAGTTGTAGCCCTCGCACTCCCTTTCTTTGGGTATTTAATGTCACTCGTGGGAGCGTTTTTAAGTGTCACAGCATCGATCGTATTGCCATCGTTGTGTTACTTGAAAATTTCAGGCACTTACAAGAGATTCGGATACGAGGTGGTGCTTATTGGATTCATTGTGGTCATCGGGATTTTGGTTGCAGTTGTAGGTACGTACACATCTTTGGCAGATATAGCGAGGAATATATAAGTGAGGAACTTCTTTGTGCAAGTGGAGAACTATACATACGAATATATATTCAGAATTCAGTTTCTAGTTTATAAGGCATGTGTAATGCGAGGTACCCACAAATTGAAGAGCAAAACAGGAAGTCATCTTCAAATTTGACCAAGTTTTGGATGAAAAATTAATCTTCTAAATCTTTGTAGACAGGAGTTTGGATTGCATTGTATTTGATAGATTCTTATTTTTATAAGATCTAACGTATTAAATGATTGATAAGGGCTACAAGAAAATAAAGTAGTCAGAATTTGTTAATACATGAGTCTCTTCTAGATTAGATTAAAAGAAAGGGATATGTGATTGGTGTGAGGTTCGTGGCTAGTGGTAGCGGTAACACACATACAAAAACGATACATAAAATATAAATGACACAAGATTGAATGGGGTTAAGTTATTGTGGCCTACGTCCACGGACAACAAGTATAGTTTTCTCATTAAGCTTAGAGTGCACTAGATTACGATTACATGAGTAAGGTATATATAACAGAAATTAGGACAACAAACTTAGGGACCAAGGCGGGCCAGCAAATAAAATAATTGGCCCGAAGTCCTTCACACCCAACAATCTCCAGCTTGAAGGCCTTGCAATAAACTCCAGTCGGTCATCCAAGCAAAACACAACCAGTCATCCAATAATGCCAGTAATCTTCATTGATAAAAATCCTTCAAGTCTCCATAACAAGTGGAGATTTGAAATAACATAAGTCCTCTAAGCCTCCATTTTCCAAGAAAAAACTAAGACCCCAAATACCAATCCACCTAGTTGCAGCCGCCCGTCATATCAAGTACCCATAGGGCTAGTTGAAGACCAGGCGGATAGGTTCAAGCGGAATGTGAGTTGAACCGGAAAACAGGTTCAAGCGGAACGGAGTTCAACAGGAAAATGTTCCGATTGAAGTTCAAGCGGAATAGTTGAACCGGAACCAGTTCAGGCGGAACCTGTGTGGTTCAACCGGAAGGTTCAAGCGGACCTGCGTGGCAAACTTCAAGCTTAGAGTTCATCTTGTTCGTCAAGACTTCAAGAATTCGAAGGTAAACTTCAAGCTTAGAGTTATCTCGGCCGTACAATGCGGTTTAGGCGATTGTACCCTGGGAAACAAAACGGATCTTCGGTAGACCCGAAATTTGTTTTAAGGGACCCGGGTTTTGACCCGAAGCCTTCGCCAAGGTTCCTTGGAACCTTTCTCGTTTTTTCTTAAACTAATATCAAACGATTTTTCTCAAATCATTTTCCTTGACTTTCAACTAGTATTTTACCATTCAAAACATTTTCTTGAACTCTCTGTCTTTATTTTTTCTTTCATTCAAATCAATATTATTTCATTTCATTTGTATGTAATTTCATTTCTTTGTAACTTTTATTCATTTCATTGTATTGCAATTTTTTTCTTTTCTTGTAAAGTAATTTATTTCCTTGCAATTGTAATAGGAGTAGATCTAATTTTTTCACTTGTATTGTAATAGAATAGGTTTATTTCTTTGTTGTAATCGTACCTAAATAAAAGTATTTATTTTAATTAAATTTACGAACGGTTCTCCTACAAACTTAAAACAAATTTTTAAAACACCACCGTTCGTTTTTATAAAAACTTCATTGCCTCGAGTCTCAAAGCTGGACTTAGATTTCTCGAGGTGATTTAGTGTTTTAAAAATAAATATTTTTAACTCGTTTTGACTCAAAGTTGGACTTAGAGTTAAACGAGTTGTCGGTTACGACAAAACTTTAACATCCATTTGTTGGACGTTATTTTTTCTTTATAACTTTAACATCCATTAGTTGGACGTTATAAATCTTCATTAAAACCATCTAACCTCCATAAGTTGGAAGTTTAGGCTTAGGTTTAAGGTTTAGGGTTTAGGGTTTAGGGTATAAATTATAAGGATATAGATAAGGAGTGGCTGTGAATGCTCTTAGTAGTTGTTATTTAATATTAATTTTATCATTTTCCAATATTTTATTATGATTTTTATTAATAGTAATGCATTTTTAATTGTTATTAAAAGTTTAATTACTGATGCTGGACTTTAATCTCTTTAAAACGTGTGCGTTTAGAGATTAAAAACTCTCTTCTACTCCTTGAAAACCATCCATTAGTTGGAGGTTTTTTCTTATGTGTTAAACGTGCGCGTTTAAATAATAGTTCTGAATATTAACTTGTGTAGTCTTCTATTTCAGAAAAATGACTATTGAAGTTGTAAAGACGGTCGAAAAGCCTAAGGAAACACCATCGGTTGGTACCTCCACTGGCATAACGGCCAACACCATCGCCAGTCATGCCGAAAAACCTGAGAAGTTCTCGGGTTTGCATTTCAAAAGGTGGCAACAGAAGATGTTGTTCTACTTAACCACCTTAAACCTTGCGAGGTGTCTCACGGAGTCTGCTCCCCAACTCGGTGAAGGGGAAGCCAACGCTGAAACCGTTAGCGCGGTCGAAGCATGAAAACATTCGGACTATTTGTGCCGTAACTATATGTTGAACGGCCTCGTGGACTCATTGTATAATGTCTACTCGGTGTTTAAGACTTCCAAAGAATTATGGGAGTCTTTAGACAAGAAGTATAGAATGGAGGATGCTGGCACAAAGAAATTCGTGGTAGCCCGTTTCTTGAACTACAAAATGGTTGATAATAAAACTGTGATGAGTCAAGTCCAAGAACTTCAAATTATACTACATGAGGTCCACGCAGAGGGTATGTCCCTTTGTGAGACGTTTCAAGTGGCGGCTATGATTGAAAAGCTTCCGCCTTCGTGGCTTGAGTTTAAGAACTATCTTAAACACAAAAGAAAGGCGATGACCATTGAGGATCTCATTGTCTGTCTTCGTATCGAGGAGGACAATAAGACTGCTCAAAAAGCCACCACCATGCAACCTTCGGCTAAGGTGAATATGGTGGAGGTTGGTCAGTCTTCCAAAGGAAGCAAGCGAAAAGGTGGGGCCAATGCCAAAGGCAAAGGCAAAGCGGTGGAGCACTTGGCACCGAAGAAAGGGGTTGTGAAAAAGAAGCCTCTAAAGTTTTTTGGAAAGTGCTACAACTGTGGGGGGCATGGTCATCGGGCGGATCAGTGCCCGAAGCCACAACGTGAGCGTGCTCACATGGTGGAGGATGACATGCCACTGGTGGCCATGATCACGGAGGCGTCTGCCTTCATTTCTGAAGTCAACATTGTGGGGGAGAACCCTGGCTGGTATGTTGACACCGGTGCCACCCGCCATGTGTGTGGAGATAAGTCCCTCTTTAGTACGTTTAAAGAGGTGAAGGGTACCGAGAAGCTTTATATGGGGAATAAAGCTACTGCCGACATCATGGGTGAAGGCAACGTGGTCTTGAAGTTCACTTCTGAGAAGGAACTTACGTTGAGCAACGTTCTATACGTGCCAGAAATCAGGAAGAATCTTGTTTCTGGATGGCTGCTCAACAAGTTTGGATTTCGCATAGTAATCGAGTCTGATAAGGTCGTGTTGACCAAAAACGACATATTTGTAGGCAAGGGCTATGCCCAAAACTCTATGTTTAAATTGTCTACTATGGTGATTAATAAAATGGCGAAAGCCTCCTCTTCTACTTATATGATTGAGTTTTACGATTCAAATATGTGGCATGGTAGATTAGGACACGTCAATTTTAATTCAATACGCCGTTTGATGAATTTAAAATGTTTGCCAAATTTTAAAATAGACTTGAAATCAAAATGCGAAACGTGTGTCGAATCCAAACTTACAAGACAACCATTTAAATCGGTTGAACGAATAACCGAACCCCTAGACTTAATTCACACTGATGTGTGTGACTTGAAAGGTGTCCCCACGCGTGGTGGAAACAAGTACTTCATCACGTTTATTGATGACAGTACAAGATATTGCTATGTATACTTACTTAAAAGTAAGGATGAAACAATAAACAAGTTTGTCTTGTTTAAGAACTTGGTTGAGAATAAATTCACCAAGAAAATCAAGGTTTTGCGGAGTGATAGAGGAGGTGAATATGTTTCACCGTTTGCGGACTTATGTGCACAAAGTGGAATTGTTCATGAGACCACCGCACCTTATTCTCCACAATCCAATGGCATTGCGGAATGAAAGAACCGTACATTGAAAGAGATGATGAATGTCATGTTGAATAGTTTTGGGATGAGCCTAGACATGTGGGGGGAAGCCATTTTGACGGCTAACTGTCGTTTAAATAAGATACCCCGTAAAGATAAGGATAAGACTCCTTATGAATTTTGGACGGGCAAAATGCCATCCTAACAAATACCTGAAAGTGTGGGGGTGCCTAGCTAAGGTATTAGCTCATTTGCCAAAAGTGCAAAGGTTAGGACCCAAAACTGTGGACTGTGTATTCATTGGATACGCAGAAAACAGTAGTGCATATCGGTTTCTTGTCCATGACTCGAAAAATCCTGATATACACGAAGGCACTATCATGGAATCAAGGAATGCTTCATTCTTTGAAAATGTATTCCCGTGTCTGTCACGAGAACACGCGAGCTCATCGACACCATCAGTTGGTGACGAGACTCATGAAGATCCATTTGTTGGTGACGAAGTTCATGAACAACCATGTGTTGGTAACGATGTTCATAAACGGCCTGCATCTAATGAGGGTGAGCTTAGACGAAGTAAGCGAAAAGGGTTGGAAAATCCTTTGGACCTGACTTCACGGATTACATGGTTGAAAGTGATCCCAACACCTATTGCGAGGCGGTAACCTCTTCAGATGGGCCTCAATGGAAAGAAGCCATCAAGTGTGAGATAGAGTCTATCTTGCAGAACCACACTTGGGAGCTTGTCGATCTTCCTAATGGTTGCAAACCACTTGGATATCGGTGGATATTCAAGAAGAAGTTGAAAGCCGATGGCTCCATTGACAAGTATAAGGCGAGGCTAGTGATCAAAGGATACAGACAAAAGGAAGGTCTGGATTACTTTGATACTTACTCACTTGTTACTCGCATAACCTCGATAAGGTTGGTGCTTGCTATAGCGGCTTTACGAAATTTGGAGGTTCACCAAATGGATGTAAAAACTGCGTTTCTAAATGGTGATTTAGATGAAGAGATCTACATGGAACAACCTGAGGGTTTTACCGCTCCTGGCCAAGAAGGCAAGGTGTGTAGACTTGTCAAGTCTTTGTATGGCTTGAAGCAAGCTCCGAAACAATGGCACCAGAAGTTTGACCATGTCATGCTTGACAACGGATTCAAAATAAATGAGTGCGACAAGTGTGTCTATGCGAAGGACACACCTAGAGGTTATGTGATTCTATGTCTCTATGTAGATGACATGCTTATCGTTAGGAGTGATGATAAGATGGTCAAAGCTACTAAAGACATGTTGAAAGCGAGATTTGACATGAAAGACATGGGGCTCGCAGATGTGATACTCGGTGTAAAAATCATCAGAACCCCAAATGGTATTGTCTTGAGTCAATCTCACTATGTGGACAAAATCCTTGAGAAGTTCAATGCAGGAGATAAGAGTGTGTCTCAAACTCCGTTTGATACTACCCTTCATCTTACTAAGAATAGAGGAAAAGGGGTTCCTCAGTTGGAGTACTCAAGGGTGATTGGGAGTCTCATGTATCTTATGACATGTACCAGACCGGATTTAGCTTATGCTGTGAGTAGACTAAGCCGGTACACGAGTAATCCGTGCGCGGTACATTGGAAAGCAATGACTCGTTTACTAAGGTACTTAAGATACACGAGAGACTATGGACTGCATTATACTCGAGATCCAACAGTTATCGAAGGATACTGCGATGCGAATTGGATTTCGGATATAAAGGATTCCAAATCAACAAGCGAGTATGTGTTCACGCTTGGTGGCACGGCTATAGCTTGGAAATCGGCTAAGCAAACAGTTATAGCGCGGTCCACAATGGAATCTGAGTTCATCGCCTTGGATAAATCTGGTGAAGAGGCGGAATGGCTACGTCAATTTGTGGAAGAAATTCCAAGGTGGCCTATGCCAATGACGGCTATTTACATACATTGTGACAGTAAATCGGCAATTGGGCGCGCCCAATCCATGATGTACAATGGCAAATCAAGGCACATTAGACGTAGACATAATACGGTACGACAACTAATCTCTACCGGAGTTATCTCAATTGACTATGTGAAGTCAAAGGATAACACTGCGGATCCGTTTACAAAAGGCATAAGCAAAGAGTTAGTTTTGAAGTCGTCAAGGGGAATGGGACTAAAGCCCATTGGGTTGAAACCTGATGCGAAGGAAAACCTAACCTATGAAAATGGAGATCCCAGGCTCTAGGTTCAATAGGACAACCTAATCGCATTGGCTAAGGTCACTGTGGGGGAGTACCCTAAAATCTTAAAAGGGAGTTGTGTACTTCCTAGTCCATTCCTATCACCAAACAGTGAAATGTGTGAGGTTAAGCATACGATGGTCAATGAATTTGTGTAAGTCATAGATGATTTTGAGTAAATCATAATACTAATGCTTTTAATGATTGTGGTAATCACCTATGCAAGAGAGAAGTGCGGTCGCTTCGAATGGATTTGTTGGGCACAAATCCTAGAGCTCTAGCAGAACCAGGCAAGTGTTCCAGGACCATGATTGGACACGAAAATGAGGGCTAACCAAGTTAGGGAAAGTGTTGTGTGGGTATAATAACGGTTACACAAACGGTCAGTTGGTTCAAAGACATCGCGTCTACCAAACACCAGTAACCCAAGTATACTTCACAAAGGAAGGTTCAAAGGGGACACCTACCTATCCTGCAATACTGGACTGCCGAAATTGCCTTTGATTCTTGAAGAATAGATCGATACCCATTCATGTGGGGGATTGTTGGAATTTTGAGAGAAAAACTAGTGAAAAAAATGGGTTTTTTCACTAAGTGTGAAAATGAGTTTTTCACCAACTTTGGACTAAAATAAAATACAGATAACATAGGTTGTTGCCTCTGTATTTAATGGTTTTGTGTAGTATGTTGTGAGAGCTTTCCAAAGCATCAAACCACCTCCAAATCCGAGCTCGTATGATTGAGATATCGAAGCTCAAAGTTGAGGTCTCGCAACTTGTGAAGCTGCGAAAATTAGAGAGGAAAATGCTAAGTATAGCATGTTAACTCATCCCACATTGGTTGGGGAATGAAACCAAAAGTGGTTTATAAGGTGGGAACCTTACCAACTATTGTTTCCTTTAGTAGGATACATCCCTTGGACCCTGAGGGGTGCGAAGCACCCCTAACTCGCAGTCGCACTCGCACACGCTCACACGCGCGCGGGTGGCGTGGGCGTATGAGGCGCAATGTGGCGCTTTGATGGCGCACTTCGCACGCTCGAATCGCCGCGAGCCGTTTGAGATCCGCCTTATTGTTTTTAAGTTCAACCGGAAGTTGGTCCGGTTAAAGACCAGGCGGATAGGTTCAAGCGGAATGTGAGTTGAACCGGAAAACAGGTTCAAGCGGAATTGAGTTCAACCGGAAAATGTTTCGGTTGAAGTTCAAGCGGAATAGTTGAACCGGAACCAGTTCAGGCGGAACCTGTGTGGTTCAGCCGGAAGGTTCAAGCGGACCCAATGTTTTAAAAACCGGTTCAACCGCCAACCGGTCATCATACCGGTTTTTTAATCCCCGGTTTTTTGGACATAACCGGACCGTTTTGAACCGGGCGGTTTCCCGGTTTTTTCCGGTTCAACCGGTCCGGTTCAACCGGTTTTCTGACAATTTTAAAAAAAATATATTTTTTTTAATTTATTGTTATTTTTTATTATTTTTTAAAGTTTAAAACTTATATATTCTTATGAAATACCTATTTGGTATTATTTTTTACTGGATTATCATTGTATTTTAACTATTTTCGTTGTGGTGTACACATTTATTAACATTTTTATAAAAATATATATATAAATCCCCTAACCAGTTCAACCGGCCGGTCTAACCGGTCCAACCGGTCGAACCGGTCCCGAAAAGTTTTCCGGTTCAACTAAAAAACCGGTTTTTAAAACATTGAGCGGACCTGCGTGGCACCGCTGTTCGGGCAGAACGCGTGTTCCTCCGGATTGTCAGCTGGAAACGCGTTTTTGAGCTAATTAAGATAATTCCGTGTTAATTAGAAATTAATTTGCATTAAAGACGTTTAATGCAAAGTTTGACTACGAATAAACTCTTGAGTGCTCAACAAGAATTCCGACCACTATAAATATAACCTCATTAGTTGAGGCAAAACACACCAGGATTCACAGAAATCTTATTCTCTCTTTCTTCCTCTTCTCTTACTCTCTCAATCTTCATCTTGTTCGTCAAGACTTCAAGAATTCGAAGGTAAACTTCAAACTTAGAGTTATCCCGGCCGTATAATACGGTTTAGGCGATTGTACCCTGGGAAACAAAAAGGATCTTCGGTAGACCCGAAATTTGTTTTAAGGGACCCGGGTTTTGACCCGAAGCCTTCGCCAAGGTTCCTTGGAACCTTTCTCGTTTTTTCTTAAACTAATATCAAACGATTTTTCTCAAATCATTTTCCTTGACGTTCAACTAGTATTTTACCATTCAAAACATTTTCTTGAACTCTCTGTCTTTATTTTTTCTTTCATTTAAATCAATATTATTTCATTTCATTTGTATGTAATTTCATTTCTTTGTAACTTTTATTCATTTCATTGTATTGCAATTCTTTTCTTTTCTTGTAACGTAATTTAATTCTTTGCAATTGTAATAGGAGTAGATCTAATTTCTTTCACTTGTATTGTAATAGAATATGTTTATTTCTTTGTTGTAATCGTACCTAAATAAAAGTACTTATTTTAATTAAATTTACGAACGGTTCTTCTACACTAAAACCCACCATTCTCTTCTAAGATTTGCCCTTCTTAGGTGTATTTTTTACTAGAGATATTTGTACATGTTTCTCTTTTAGACAACCTTCTAAATATGCTATTTGCTTACTTATTATGTTTGATATATTTGTTTTGGTAATGATCGATCCTGCTATTTATCATAAGCCTATATTCTTCTTATAACTACTGCTCCCTAAAATTATTTTCACTTAAAATTGAAATAACAACTACCTTTGTGTTTGTTATGTTTGTCATTTTTGTGTGCACCCACAAATCTCCTAACTCTAAATATGTTTTCAATAATGATTATCTATCTTTATGTCAACACTACCTCATTCACCTTTTTCCCTTCCAACATTATGTGCACTTACTTTATTGATGCTTGCTAAATATAATTTGTTAACTTTGTAGTTCAAAATTCTTGCAGATACATCTGGCTCAGCTACTAATATCTGACGTCAAGTTGCTTGATATACTCGGCCCTTCTGCAAGTCTGCAACCCATGGCTCATATTTTCTGTCCCACCTACTTTATGTACTTGACAACCCTTAGGTCAATGGTTTCTTTTATGAGTTTTCCTGAAAAATAATTGTTATCTATTATGCTTCTAAACTTTTATATCTTCTATCTTTGTAAATATTTTCTGGATTTCCATACCAGTTCTAACCTTTTGCCTCTTTCTTAATTAACTTGTATGACCTCCATGTTGTTATGTGTACGTATTAGTGTCAAAACAATTAGCAGACCTTTGCACTAAGATTTTGTGTTTCCTTTCAAGTCTACAAGTTCACCTCACCTTTAAAACCATTTTCACCCAAAAGTTTGAATTTTCCAATTTTTTTCTGAACATTTAAAAAAACTTTTTCTTTGTACGTTTTAGAATGAATAGATACATACTTTTCGTGTCGCAGATTTATTAGTTAGTATAGGTGAAATGCACAGGGAGTGTGAGTATGTTGGGAATGTTCAGTTTGGCTGAAATTCTCTAAGTCGGAATTCTGAAGGAAGTTCCTCCGGAACTTTTGGTTCTCTAAGTAGTTCATCCGGAACTCTCCCTATGTTACTCCGGAAGTTTGACTTCTCTCTCGGTTTAAGTTCCAATGCAGAAAAGCTGACAGAGAATAGTTTACTTTGCCACGCTTTACACTGTTCACCGATAGAGTTGCTCAACTGTTCACTGCACCCATGCGTGGTAGTACAACAATTTTTGGAGTAGATATGATTAGTTATTTAGCCTAGTAGCTAAATGGAAATAAAAAATATCTTTTATTTCCTCCTTGCACTATATATATTACTTGTATTTCTCTTGTTTATCGTTGATAAGTGTAGAGGCTAGATTATGAGGTTTGTAATATTAAATATGTTGGGCTGGGCTTAGAAGGTTTCATTAGAATCGTAGGCTAGTTAGTCTTATATGTTTGGACTAGTTTACTATTAGATATGAGCTTGGGCTTGAGTTTAAGATCCACAAGGGGGCCTATAGTAAACCCAATGGGGGACTATATATACCTCACTAGACCTCCTCATTTGGTAACCCTTGAGATTACGATTTTAGAGAGAAAGAGCAAGGGAGTTTAAGATAGCAATCTTAAACTAGAGAGAGAGATCAGTTTACGATTTCAAGATTTGTACCCGACAAGTTCATCTTGTGTGCAAGATCAGGTTTTTATCGTTTATTAATCGTTTTCTTGGTATTCTTCTCATCTCTTATCTTGAATCAATCAATCACTTGGATTCCGCACTCGTGATTGATAGAATAACGTGAACGGTTGTTGATATCGGACCAACAATTGGTATCAGAGCCAAGAAACGAGAGTTTCGTGGTTCTCACGATATTGATTCAAGAAGATCTAACAATTTTTGTGAGTTTTTCTTGAGTTTTTCAGGTCTGAGATCGAAATTCTGGGCTGTTCTTGGTGTTTACGAGATCTGCTGGTGTTTACGATCAGTGTTCTTCATCAGTTTGGTGTTTACGACCTGGAAATTGGAGATTACGACTTCAAGATTCGAACTTTGAGCGTTTACGATTAAGAAAATAGAGTTTACAACTTCAAGATTGAATTTTTAGGTGTTTACGACTACGTTTGCGATCCGGAGGCATTTACGACCAAGTTCACGATCGGAATTGGGTTTATGATCGTGTTTACGACTCGGAGTAGTTCACGACTGTGTTTACGATCGGAATCGTGTTCACGATTGGGTTTACGAACTCGGGGTGTTTACGATCACTGTTTACGATCGGAAATAGGGTTTATGATCGGAAACTAGTTTGCGGCAAAAAGTCACTATTTCACACTTTCACGGAAACGGACATAACTTTTGACCCGTTTGGAGTTAGAAGCTCAAATTTTAACACGACGTTCGTGACAACGAGCCCCAGAATTACCCCCGACTAACGTCTAGGGGAGCTCGTTTGGACCCCCAAATTCCACTCCGAAGGCCTCCGTTTTCGCGTTTTAAGTTTTTGACACTATTCCTTGAATAGTACTTTTGCCGATTTTGCCGATTTCACCAGATTTTCAGAAGCTGCATATCTAAAGAAAGAAAATGAGTTCAGTGGTTGAAGAAAAGAATATGGTTGAGAACAAGGATGCTTTCGCAGCTGAAGTTGACAAAACTAAGATATGCCCCAATCCTACTTGTGCTCGATTAATTCCTGCCTTAAGACAACTTTGGAAAAATGCTGAAATCGAACTTTTTGATATGCAATGTTCTAGGAGTTCATTTAAAGGTAGGTGGGAAAAGAGTGAAGAGAAGGTAAAAGCCCAAAAACTAGACATTGAGAAATATCAAAAGCTAGCAACGGAGAAGACTATTTTACATGATCGGGCTAGGATTGAGATATCTGAGCTGACATAGAAATTAACTGAACTGCAGCAAAAGTGTGATGAGCTGCAGGTCAAGTATGATTGCAATCAGGAAAGAAATCAGCGAATGCTCGATGCAGGAAAGGCTTTGTCACATGCTGTTGTGACCGGTCAAGTTGGGAAAGACACATCTGGATTTGGGTCAGAGAAAACTGATAGGTCCTTGGCTGCAAATAGCATTATTCCTCCACCAGTTCCTAGAGACATTATAGGAACACTTCTTAGTGAGGATCAAGTTGAACGAACCAAGTCTGATTATAAAGAAGCTGCTCCTCCTATTGATAGTGTCTTGGTTGGAACTACACCATTGACTCAAGAAGAAATTGATAATGAGGCAAACATGACTTATGGTGAAGGGAGAGTAGAGGATGTATCAGACAATGATGCTGAGTGCCAGAAATACAACAGGTGTCATAAAACTAAGTCTGATGATGTTGGGATAGAGTTGAAACCATACCCTAAAATTGAAACCCCATACTTCAAAGTAATTGACAAAGTCAAAAGGGAAAAGGTGATCTTGACAACACGGCCTGAGGGGAAGATCTTTATGACATCTGGATCAATGTTTGACCAAGAACCAGATGTTGGATATGACTTACCATCCTTCTCCTCCAAGTTCAAGGGAATAGCTGATGGAGTAATCAGTGAAGCTGAAGTTAAGAGGCCAAAGATCACCATCAGGCATCCGAGTATGAAACCAACAGCTGGAGTGAAGAATGAAAAACTAAAGGGAGTGACTGTGTCTCCCATTTCTTCAGTTGGATCATGCAATTGTCGCTGTAATTGCAAGAATGGTGCTTCAACGTCAAAGAATCAAGGAAGCACAAAGACAGTAAAGACAGGTTCAACACAAAATTCGAGGAACCAGCAGAAAGTCAAATCTGAAGCTGCAGACAAAGCAAAGAAGCAGACACAAGGCAAACCTGCTCCATATCAACCACCAAAGACAAATGGGTACACGTCTGACTTCTATCTAAAGAAGCAGACTTGCTTTAATTGTGGCAATGCTGGTCATATTGCTAGAAACTGTCTTTATCGCTCCTATGAACCCTATTATCCAAAAAGTCAAAGGGTTTCATCTCAGGGGTCTATAAAGTCTAAGCCGATGATGGTGCAAACACCTAAGGCAAGGAAGACTGTTACTCCTAAGGTTAAACCCTCTGATCAACATTGGGGCACTGCCAAAGCTGAAAGAAAGTTTATAAATCAAAACAACAACTTTCCAAGTTACAAAAATTTCCAAAAACAGGTGAAGAAACCGTTTTCAAAACAACCAAAGTCTGAAAAACCCAAAGTTACCCCTCCCAAGGTAACTACAACTGTTTTGAAAAATGATTCTAAAATGAAGAAGGTTGAAATACCTAAAGTCACAACTCTAAAGGTGACTAAAACAAAAACTGTTTTGAAAAATGAATCTAAAATGAAGAATGTTGAAATACCTAAAGTCACAACTCCAAAAGTGACTAAAACAAATGTTAAATTACCTGGAACTTGGAAACCAAAAATCAAGGCAGCTCCATCCCAACTTCCTGATTTCTCAAAGGGGATATTCTTACAAGAAGTATATTTTATTGATTCCTCAAGTGTACCAAAAAAAACAATGGCCTGGGTACCATTGGCTAACTAATCTCTCACTATGTGCAGGAACAGTCAAGAAGGATTATCACTAACATTTTTATTATTAATTTGTTTGTTGATAAGTGATTGTTCCAGGAACAGTTTAGGAGACGTATCTTCATGTCATGGAAAGCAATTTTTTTATGGAGGATATGTTTCCTTGAGAGGTAAAAGGTCAAATTCAGCATAAAAGGTACTGTTCTTAACTTGGTTGTTTGTTTGATGAAGCGGTAAAGGATGTTTGCGTCAAACCAAATTCCTTAAAATTTTTGGTTGGTGCTTGGTTGTTCTATTTTTTTTAAAAACCAATGAGGTATGCATGCTATAAAACCCATTTTTCTAAAAAAAAAATTCAAATCCATACTTTGAAGGTTAGCTTGGCCATATGTGTGTGAAGTTATTTGCTTTGCTTATGTGTTCGTGTTTAAAAAAAATGATGTTCACAAAAGTTGTGACATTAAAAATCAAAAAGCAAGGGGAAGAAATATAAAGGTGAAGAAAAAGTTGACCCCTCAAAAATAGTGTGCTTTTCAATTTTTAATAGGATTGGAGATGACTGACACGTGTAAAGCAGAAGTGAAAAACAAGCTCCACGGTGATATGCTTGGTAGGCTCGATCCAATCTTATGACCACCAATGTAAGTGCAATGAACTCAAAATATATATATGTTTAGTTTCCCATCCTAGTTTGCATGGTTTAAAAAACTGAGTCCCAACAAAAACGGGTTGAGAGTGGTAATTACACCTAGTATTCATTCTCTCACACGCCATGTTTCTGCTATTATGATTACACCACATAATAAAAAGAAAAGAAAAAGAAAAGAAAAAGAAATAAAAAAGAAATGAAAAAGAAAAGAAAATGAAAAATAATCATTCAGTTTGGTCTTCTTTGCGTGCTTATGCGGCCGACCTGATCACCGACTGATGATTAATGAAATAAGTGGTAGTCATAACGGTGTTGCATGGTTCCTCAAGTTGAGGGTTTGTGAATCCACAATAAACTCTGAGGTTGGGTAGGTTTTGCTATGTACAATTGGGTGTGGGGATGATTAAACATGCTGGTAATTAGTAATCTATTTAGCATGATGCATTTGGTTGGGTTCAAAGGGGTCTGAGTTTAAAGCGGACAAACATACCGGCAATCACCTGGACTAGTCGAGTAACTGAAGCTGAAAATGGTTCCTCAGTCAGATTCATACGGATTGATCCCTTGTAAACTTTCTCATGCTTGATATTGGTAAGTATTTGTTTATTTTTATCTTACGTGTTCGAGTCTTTAAGTTCTTTTTGGTTGTGTTTACGTCTTGGCCAGGTTAATTTGAGAAGTCAAAATGTGTTTTCATGGGTTTTGATGCATATATGACAGTATGCCCCTTACAGATCTTGACAAATTTTTAGCGGAAGGAGAGGGGATAATAAGTATTATCCGAAGGAAACTCGAGGATGATACTTATTATCTAATGAAAATACTTCCTTAATACATAGTATCTGAAGGGAACTCGAAGATAATTTGTATTATCTCAGGGGAAGTCCTTAGCTGAGGGGAAGTAATCAGCTAAGGGGAAGTCTTTGAGAGAGGATAATAAGTATTATCCGAAGGGAACTCGAGGATGATACTTATTATCTAATGAAAAGCCTTCCATAATACATAGTATCTGAAGGGAACTCGGAGATAATATGTATTATCTCAGGGGAAGTCCTTAGCTGAGGGGAAATTATCAGCTAAGGGGAAGTCTTTAGAGGTCTTGGGTTCAGGGGAAGTTTTATAGAAAACCCGTAATCTATATTAGGGTTTTTGGTTAAAATAATATTAATTTGAATCAACTGAACAGATGATAATTACCTTCTAACCCAAAGACCGGTCATCAAATGTCTGGTGGAATGTATTTTTTTGGAGATTCAAGACTAGTTTACTATTAGATAAGGGCTTGGGTTTAAGATCCACAAGGGGCCCTATAGTAAACCCAATGGGGGACTATATATACCCCACTAGACCTCCTCATTTGGTAACCCTTGAGATTACGATTTTAGAGAGAAAGAGCAAGGGAGTTTAAGATCGCAATCTTAAACTAGAGTGAGAGATCAGTTTACGATTTCAAGATTTGTACCCGACAAGTTCATCGTGTGTGCAAGATCAGGTTTTTATCGTTTATTAATCGTTTTCTTGGTATTCTTCTCATCTTTTATCTTAAATCAATCAATCACTTGGATTCCGCACTCGTGATTGATAGAATATCGTGAACGGTTGTTGATATCGGACCAACAATAAGTTCTTTCAAGTTCATCAGCTCTAACTCTTTGTAATTCATTTTCAATATATTTTAATGTATTAGATAAATTTATTTATAGTTATCTTTTTTTAAAATTTCATATTCATCTTTGTATATATTATGTCAAAAGTATTCTTTTTTACTTATCAACAAGTGGGACTATTAGCGCGTTGCGGCTAGAAGCACGTGTCTTCAGACGGTGATATCCAACACGTAATAACCTCAATCTTAGTTGAAGGTCGGACACACATTTTCTATAAAAAATACCAATCACAAAAAAAAAAACATAGAACAAATTCCAAAGGAAATCATTGCATTTAAAGATATAAAATCAAACTTAGAACCAATATTCTCCACAGGCAAACAAATAAAACAATTTCAAAAGGGCCATGATTACAAAAGCTAATCCAAAACGCTGACCAATATGGATTAAAAATTTTGACCGGCTGTAATTCTTCTAGTCCGAATCTGGATTTTATAAATCTCCCTAGATAATAATTAAAAAAACTGACCTGTTTTGTCTCTTACATAACCAAGATTTTAATCAGCAGTACCTTAACCTCAAATCTTCAGCCAATAACAATTCTCATGTAGGAGTCAATCTCCTTGGACTTGCTTGAATCGGATACTGCACAATAAACCCAACACAAAATTATATTAACCGTAGTGCATCTATGCTCGAGGGAACAATATGGTTATTTCATTTAGGAAAATGATTATAGAAGGGTGTTGTGTCCACTTTTTCTAAATGCAAATAATCAAAGATCAAGAATTCGTTTACCTGCATGACATAAAGGGAGCTTTGCGCCATGAAACTAACAAATTCCTGCTTCTTAACTTCAAAAGTGTACTTGACATGTGTTAAGAATGCCTCTTCTCTCTGTAGTTCTCCCACCATTTTTTCCTTTTTCCATTTCAATTCCTTCGTTTTCTTTTCTATATCAACTAAATTATCATGTAGAAAAGAGGTTGTTGCAATTCTAACTTTCATCGCATCCCTAAATCACATGAATGAATGATAAACTTTAACAACAATATATCATTATAAACATCCAAGTTTGGAAAAGAGATGGACATTTACAACCATAAAGTCCTTCCACAGAAGTAGTCTAATGATTTGTCGCTAAACCTGGTCTCCAAGGTCTTGCAAATATCAATTGAAACCAAGCAACTAACCTGCACCTGCGAATTTGTATAATGAAACAAACAAAACTGTCAAAAAGGAACTAATAAAATAGTATTCTAACTTTACATACATCTCATTTATTTCCAAATTGCTTTATTCTCATACTTCAACCTCAGGACACACTATACGTATCCAATATTTGCCAAATGATGTGCTCGGAACGTATCTAAAAATGCTATTAAACCTAGACCTAGACAAACCTAATTTTAACGAAATAACCTAAACCGAACCAAACCCTAAGGCAGTGAACCTGTCGGATTATAGTAAAGCTAAGGTAAGACCGGAATATCGAACCTAGGACACTCTAAAGACAAAACTAACCTAGGACCTAAGAAATGGAAATACTGAGTAATTTGGGTTTTTGAGTTGAGATTTGATTTAACTGGAATTAACTAAACTAACACTAACGAATGACAGCAAAGCAGACCTTGAGGAAACTACCAAAATGAGAGAAGACACCACCTAGACCTCAAATCCCAATTAACATCTATGACCAAACCTGACCTTGACAATTCTGATGGATCCTAGTTCACCTTTTAAGTTCTTCCTAGTAATTGCTTCTAACGTTCGGACAGGAGTTCACCTTATGGGTACATCCAACCTCAACTAGACCTAACCACCCTCGAAATAATCTTAGGCACCTTAAGCTAGCAGGAACTACCACTAATCAACACAACTAACACGGAATAGCAAGCTAACTAATTTCCTAGGGCATCCCTCTCCCGATGGCGATGTGATCCTAATCCACTAGTGAACCCAACTACCCGACCTAGTTATCACCTCCCGGCTTGTCTAACTAGAGCAGCACACAAGACTTAAGGAATTCACTAAAATACTAAACTATGGTAATCAAGACAGATAACCAAATCAATCACAAACACACAGTCACGCAATCGATTACCCAACCCAAACCGAAAGACATTCGCAGATTAGGTAGTTTAGTAAGTTAATTCAAACCCTAATTCTAGTGGTCATATGCATACAATCATGTTAATCAATGGAATTGAATAGAAAGCAAACATCAATCAAATTGCCAAGGTCAAACAAGATCACAAATACCAAAAGTTCATCATACGGTCTAGGTGGTGGTATAGAATTAGCCAACCACCATAATCAAAGTAGAAGAAACCATAAAGACAGAATCTTTAACCCTAAACATGGTTTTAGAACCAATCAAATACAAGAAATCGAATAAAGAAACTAAACCGGATGATTGAATTGAATGTCGAATAATGATTCCGGGTTGATCTCCACTCGATTCCACCTTCTCTGCCTTCAAAAATCGCCTCTTGGTCGTCTCTCAGTCGAACGCCAGTGCAGCCTCCCGAATTGAAACCCTAAAATCGATTTTATATTGCGAAACCTCTTTTTGCGGGTTTTGGACCTCCAAGCGTATCGCTTGGAGGTATGTCCTTCCTAGGCGATACGCCTACAGCTCATGTCGCGACAATTTAGTCGGTCAAACCGACTTAAGCCCCGCGTTGACTCTTTCCTTTCCGCGCGTATCGCTTACAAAGCATGAGGTTCCAGGCGATACGCCTGGAACAGCTTGTTCAGCACTTCTTCAACCTTTCTTCTTAACTTCTATCGTGGCCTCGGGAATTCATCTAACAACCTACAAAACTTGTAAAAACATAAATAAAAGACTCCAAGACACAACTTAACTAAAAACAATTAAAACAAACACAAACCGACTCAATTTGACTCAAATACATTATAAAAGACATATGAAAACAGGATGTGTTTGCAACACATCAAATATCCCCACACTGACTGTTTTTTCGTCCTCGAAAAATACTGCAATGGAATCATAACCAGGAAATTGACTCCTAAACATTTAACCTTTAAATTTCACAGTCCACCAAAACAATTCCACAATCCATAACGTAATAACACCCTAGCTACGATTGCCGATATTTCGATCCGATTAAACCCAACCACCAACCTTTTCTTTCGCCCCCATGTGTTTATGAATTTACCAGATATAAGTTCAGCTGCCTATGGATCCCACTAAAGAAAGCTCTAGTTCAACCTACTACCGAATCATATTCAGTCAAAGCAAAGGGTATTAATGATTTAAATTTATATATTTTCTCCAACCCCCCTTAAACCAGATACTAAGATGTCCAAAGAATAACTATTTATTTATATGCAAATGTTTGAGCATTTATTCACTAAACTATCATTTTTTTTTTCATTTTTTCTTTTTCTCATTTTTTTTCAATTTTTTTTTCTTCTTTTTTATATATATATTTTTGGTCACTTTTACCTAAAATTACCAACGGACATCACCAGAGGTATTCTTTCACAAGGTCTTACCCCCGAAATCATACATGAGTATTTTGCCCGCGAGATCCGGAACATCATCAGAGGTACTTACCACGGGATACTATCCTTAGTTCGTACATGAGTATTCTGCCCCTTCACTCTAATTCATTAACCAGATTATTAACTACTATGCTCATTTGAAATTCTAAGGACATAAGAGTATCTAGCCTAAAGCGGTCTCTTCCTCCTAATCATCAGATTCAGAATCCCTATCACTCCTAAAATGGGAACCCACTAGCAGACTGATTAGCATATTTATACAACAAATAAACACATAGGCAATTTAAGCTACTCCTAGGTTAGCTGGGCCTACCGACACATCATAGATTAGAAATGCTTTCCATTCACACCATACTTAACCACATTTCCCAAATTTTATGCATTAATTAATCATTTAAGCACACAATTAAACAATCAATTCCCAGTTTCCTATCATTTTCCATTTAATTGCAGCCAGAATCTCTGGACATTTTTGAACAATTTTTCAAATTTTTTCAATTTTCAATTTTTTATGACTCAATAAAAGACCGACTAAGACTGACTCAATACGAAAGTATCCTATCCCCACACTTGAATCACACATTGCCCTCAATGTGGAATGGAACAAAAACAAATCAGAAATAAAATAAATAAAATAAAAGAAGTTGAAACGTGTTCACCTGAAACTCCAGAGACTCAGCACAGCAACCACAAGCGATCCATCGCAAATCCGGTAAACAGAAATAAAATAAAAATTGAAAATTTAGAAGATTTCTGAAATACCTTCTCCAGGCGTATCGCCTACAACCATGCTTCTCCCAGGCGATACGCCTGGAACTGCACAACTCGGCCCGCCAAAGGATGCAAGCGTATCGCCTATAACCTACCAACCTCCAGGCGATACGCTTGGAACGTGATTTCCAGAGAATTTTTGGAATTTGACCCCAAAAATTTTCTATCTCTTTTCCTCCACAGCAGCTCCTATAGTCGAATTTCTCAGTTCAGCAACCTGCACCTTGGACCTGCACAATCCACATTTGCCAATTTCCAAATCTCCGGAATTTCCTGCAAACACCAAAAACACAACACGAAAAGACGCAAAAGGCACAAAAACTAAAAATTGCAGAAAATAAAACACAAATACACAAATATACAACCCGAGTACTAATCAATCAGCACAAATCAGAAAAATAACCTCCCAAACCATCCGGAGGCTTCGATTTCACATCTTTACTCCCAAAACTACCGGGTTGCACCCGATTTCTATCCAAACAACTTCTAACCAACTTCCTACCCCATAAAGCACTGAACTTTACTGCTCTCAACAACCTCTTAACCTTCCAATGCTTATACCTACCCGGAAGAAATCGACATTTTCCTAGAAAACTCATTTCCGGGTCATGGGTAGCAACAATCACATCTAACCTCCCCACACTTGGACTAAGCACAATCCTATCATCAAATTCACCAATGTCACCAAGTGTGGCTCTCCTCAAACTATCCTCAACTACCAAACACTCTACCAACCACTAAATCCTCACCGGGTTCTACTAATGGGTCAACATCCGCATTTCTATCAATTAGCTCATCTAACCCCCCGGGCTCCTCCCCACACTTATCCTCAACCATCAATTCACCTTCCAACCTATTTCCAACGACCAGATCCTCACCGGTGACATAACTAACACAACTATCCACCAAAGATATAAAAGAACCTAGAAAGTACACGGACTCGTTGTTCTTGTCACTCGACTTACCAACCTTGAACTCAACCGATTCATCATCTACCCTCAAAGTAATCGTGCCCGCGAAAACATCAACTAACGCCCGAGCAGTCCTAAGGAAAGGCCTTCCTAAAATCAACGGGCAGCTAGCATCATATGCAGTGTCAACTACCACAAAGTCTATAGGGAACAAAAATTTATCAACTTGAACAAGCACATTTTCCACTATTCCTTTGGGTCTAACCACCGACCTATCTGCTAAAGAGATCGTCATCCTAGTCGGTTCTAACTCACCTAATCCTAGATGCATGAAAACAGAATATGGCATCACATTAATACTAGCACCTAAATCCGCTAAAGCACATGTAACAGACAAATCACCAAAAGAGCATGGAATGGTAAAGGTACCAGGATCAGTCAATTTTTCAGGCAATTTATTTTGAACTACAGCAGAACAATTAGCATCAAGAGTGACATCTGAAAAACTTTCAAGCTTCTTCTTATTCGTTAACATATCTTTCAGAAATTTAGCATACTTAGGCATTTGCTTGAATAGCAATACGTAACTGAACGAAGAACAGGACATGGCCCAACCATGGCCCTTAGAAAAATTATCATTATTATATTTTATTTGTAGAAATCATATGTGACACAAATTTAGTTTATCGGAAAAAGAACAACAAATTTTTATGCCCCAACTAGCACAAAAATTTGTTGTTCTTTTTCCGATAAACTGGGAGCCGTTGTCACATATGATTTCTGCCGGAATCCCAAATCTGGTAATAATGTTTCTGTTGATGAAGGATATCACTTCTTTCTCTCTCAGTTGCACATAGGCTTCTGCTTCAATCCATTTGGAGATATAGTCTGTCACCGCAAGCATAAATACTTTTCCTCCAGGGGCCTTGGGCAGCTTACCTACAATATCCATGCCCCACTTCATGAATGGCCATGGGGACACTATAGGGTGCAGATGCTTGGCTGGTTGATGCAGAATATTGCCATGTCTTTGACAGGCATCACATTTTTGTGAGAAGCTCATGGAGTCCTTCTTCATTGTAGGCCAATAGTAGCCAAATCTGAGAATCTTGGAGGAGAGTGCTCTGCCCCCAGTGTGATTTCCACAATCTCCACTATGAATATCTTCAAGCACTTCAAGAGCTTCTGCCTTCTCTAAGCACCTCAAGTAGACACCTGCAAGAGATTTTCTATATAATACGTTATCTAAGATAAAGTAAGGTATTACCTTGGCACGAAAAGCCCTAGGATTTTCATCCTTAGGAATCTCCCAGTTTTTAAGATATTAATGATTGGATGGGTCCAGGATTCCTGGATATCCTTGGGACTCCCAACATCAGTTTCTTCGTTATCGTCAATAGCGTGAGCTTCCTGTTGAGCTATTACCGGTGTCAGAATATGCGTTATGGGAATCCTGATATCTTCAGGGATCCTGAGAGATAAAGCCAGGTTTGCTAAAGCATCGGCCTCTGAGTTGTCTTCTCTTGGTACCTGTGAGATGTTAAAACTTTCGAAAAACAAAGACAATTTTTTAACAATATCAAGATACTTGACTAGATTCTCTCCTTTCACTGCATAAGAGCCATTAAAGTGGTTAGTTAATAAAAGAGAATCAACAAATACTTGAATGCACCGGATGCCCATATCTTTAGCCAATTGCAACCCAACAATCAAAGCTTCATATTCGGCTTCATTGTTGGTAGCATGGAATTCACAAGATATGGATAACGGTATTATGTCCCCCTGTGGCGATTTTAGCAGGATGCCCAGTCCTGTTCCTCTAACATTTGAGGATCCAGTCTTCTTCGAGCTTCTCAAGCAGCTGGACTTCCTTCTCAACTTCTGGTTCTATGTCCCTGCTGAAATCAGCCACAAAGTCAGCCAAGGCTTAGGATTTGATTGCTGTCCTTGTCTCATATTTGATGTCGTAGGCACTCAGCTTGACTACCCACTTAGCCATACTACCTGACATTTCCGGCTACCTGAGAACTGCCTTAATAGGATAGTAAGATTTCACTATTATAACATGAGTTTCGAAATAATGTCTAAGTTTAGTGGAAGCCATTATAAGAGCTAGAATTAATTTTTCGAGGTTATAATACCTAGACTCCGCGTCTAGCAGAGTTTTACTTACGTAATATACCGGATGCTGCTGACCTTGATGGTCTTTTACCAGGACTGCACTGACTGAGCTTCCGGAAACGGCAAGATATAAATATAGCGGCTCCCCATCCTCTGGTTTCATCAGCAACGGAGCTGCTGACAGGTAGTCTTTCAATCGTCTCAGGGCTTCTTCGTGCTTCTCAGTCCATTCGAACCTCTTATTTTTCCTCAGGATTTCGTAGAAATCCTTACTTTTTTCTGAGGATCTTAAAATGAACCTGTTGAGTGCTGCGATTCTTCCCGTCAACCTTTGTACCTCTTTCACGTTTAATGGGGACTTCAAATTTAGGATTGCTTTAATCTGCTCTGGGCTTGCTTCGATCCCTCTTTCGGTAACCATGTATCCTAAGAATTTTCCAGCTCGCACCCTGAAGTGGCATTTGGAGGGGTTGAGCTTCATGTTATACTGGTCAAGGATGTCAAAGGCAGTTTGGAGATTCCTGACATGATCTTCTGCTTTCTTGGATTTCACCACCATGTCATCTATGTAGACTTCCATTGTGTCCCCCAGTTGCTCTTTAAACATCATATTGATGAGCCTCTGGTAGGTAGCACCTGCATTTCTCAAACCAAAAGGCATAGCAGTATAACAATAGATACCTGTTGGAGTCATAAAAGCTGTATGCTCATGGTCACATGGTTCCATCTGAATTTGTTGGAATCCTGCTAAGGCGTCCATGAATGTAAGCATCTCGTGGCCGGCCGTGGCATCCACCATTGCATCAATATGGGGAAGTGGGAAAGGATCCTTAGGGCAGGCCTTATTTAAGTCCGTGTAATCAACACAAACTCTCTACTTTCCATTCTTTTTCTGAACCACCACCACATTTGCTAGCTGTTAGGGGTCGATTTCAGGATGCTCACAGAAAAGCGACATAAGATCAGGAATATCGCTACAGTTTGGGAATCCCGTCCAGTCAGGTATCCTGAATATTTATTATCGACTAACCTTTATTTTTGCCATGTGTTTTATTTGTTTTCAGGAACGTTAAAGAATTTAACCACCTCCTGAAGACTCGGCCTTAACTAACTTGCACGTGGTAGAGTGGGTCGAACCTCCTTCAACGGTCAAGAGAAGTGGGGAGAAGAGATCCCGAGAATCCCGGATAGTTAGTTAGTAGTTAGTTTATTATATAAACGAGGATTCGATCAATAGGAACACACACAACACTCGACATAGTTCGATTACCACTGCAAACATTGTAACACTTAGCTTTGATCGATCAAACCTCCAACCCCTTGTACCGATTTACTTGAATATCAATAAAATTGACTAGGAGACGGCTATTCGGTCGGCTCCCGAGGTTTTTATCCAGGATTCCCAGAGGCAACTCGAAGGATTCTGGAGTTTTCCTCGCTAAATCCTTGTGTCATCATCCTAACTTGGATTATTTGCTCATTTGATCGTTAAGCACACTACCTCACAATCTAAGTTTGGAATACAGGATTCCTAAGTGAATTTTTGACCAAAACAGTTTGGCGCCCACCGTGGGGCAAGTGGTGCTTAATCTTGTCAAAATCCCATATCTCATTCACTTCATTTGATCTCCAATCTCAAAAATGTCAAACCCGCAAAAAACTGTTTCGGTTTCTGCCTCGTCCTCCATTCCTCCTCTTCCTTCCTTTCCAGGAAGCCAGAAGAAGACTAATGACCGTCAGAAGAAAGTGGACGAGCAGCCGAGAAAAACTGATTATCCTGTCTTCACAGGATCCCAGGTCCAATCTGTTGATCCTGTTATTACTAACAATGATTTGTTTTCCTTGATTAAGCAGGTGAAGAATCAAATGGATCAGCAAGAAAAAACCAATCAAACGGTGATGAAGGAGATTGAAGAGCTTAAGAAGTCTAAGAAACCTATGGAAGAACAAAGTCCTCTATTTCCCAGGCACCTTGACTTTAATGCTTCAGGATCCTCAGATCCGTCTCGCTACAATTACAAATCAGCATCAGGCTTCACCACAGCCCCTACAATAACTTCTCAGGCCGCTGGATATGCTGAAAGTACCGCTGGATTCTCAGAAGCTGTCCCACCAGAATCCTCACAGTCGCGCTACAAGAGTCCTTGGATTCCACCACTGTTGGGAACCTCAGCCTCGCTGTCTCAAGGATATCCTTTTTCTGTTGGGAATCCAAGCCAGAATCCCCAAGGATATCAATACTCTAACCCTTCTGTTTCTGTAGGGATCTTCAAGACTAGCTCCTCAGAAATGCATGATGGTGACGTCATCCCCATGCAAACAGCAGCTACTACAGAGCCGAGCATCCCAGCGGGCTATGGATATAATCCCAGGATCCCAGTCCAGAATCCTGGCCCAGGTAATGTATTCAATTCAATTCCTATCGTTTCTAACCAGGGTGCTCCTTATGATGCAGGTATTCATCCAAGTATCGCCAGGGAGCTCCAGAAGTTGAAAGAAATGATATCAAATGTTCCAGGGATCCTGAAACCTATTCCTGAAGTTCCTTTGGAAAGCCACAAGATCTCTAGATTTACTTGGCCAATATCCCAAGTGGAGATCCCGAAGCGTTTCCAGACTCCGAGCATGAAGCTTTATGATGGAACCACAGATCCTGAGGAACACGTGGCACATTACCGGGAGCGTATGGAGATCAATCCCATTCCGACAGAAATCAAAGAAGCCTGTCTATGCAAAGGCTTTGGATCAACCTTAACAGGACCAGCCATGAAATGGCTACTGAGCATCCCTCCTAACACTATTACATCATTCTCTCATTTAGTTAACTTGTTTAACAATCAATTTTCTTGCAGCAGGACCTTTGAGAAGCTCACAGGTGACCTATACCGAATAATCCAGAAGCCAGATGAGCCTCTCAGGGAATACATTGCCAGATTTGGACGAGAATCTCTTGAGATTCCTAATCTGGATATGGCAGCAGCCGTGGAAGCCTTTAAAATGGGGCTCTCCAAAGATTCACGTTTTTATGATGACCTTGTCATGGCTCCTTGTAGGAACCTTGACGAAGTACGCAGTAGAGCCTTGAGATTTATCCGTTTGGAAGATGACAAGAGGATCCACCAAAGATTGGAGGTTCCTAAATATGATCCCAACAGCAAAAAGGCGGAATCCCCCGGGAAGCCATATAGATCTCGTCCGTATTCCAAACCGGAAAATCACAAAGTCAATGCTGTTGACCAAGACGATGACGATGAGGAGTATCCTAAGGTATCTGAATACAGTTTTTCCGTTGATATTGGTGGTTTGATGAGCAATACGTAACTGAACGAAGCAACAACACACAAAACAAGTTACGTATTGCTACACAAAACAGACTCTGAAGTATTTGACTCTGACTTAACAGAAGGTTCAAGTTTCTCAAAATCAAAGCTTTTATAAAAATCATCATAATGAGACTTCATGGGACTCTTAGGGGACTCCTTGCAATTCACTACCCCTGCTTCTTTATTACCTTTATCTGCACAGCAAGTAGAATTGTCAGTAGTGTTAGAAACAGGAGCAGGATATTTTAATAGGGCATGCAGCAAGTTTTCTGTCAAACTCCGCCTTAACTTCTAGAGGTGGTCTTAGAGATTTCATGATCAGGAATCATCTCATGCATTAAAGGCACTGGGACAGAGTGCATGGATTTTTCATTGTTGTCGTCAGCCCCAAAACCTAGACCATGAGTACCCCTTAACATGCCTGCTATTTCTTAGCGTCAGTATTGTAAAACAGACGAGCTCGCCTTTAACATTTCAGACACAATCTTGTCATTGCGCTCAATTTTGTTTTGAGAGGCTCCTAAGTTGGCTTTAAGCTCCTCTACTTCCTTGGTTAGACTGTCAACCAGATTCTTAGCAATTCTAAGACCTGCTAGTTTTATCACTAAGTTGATTTTGAAGACTTCTAATATCTAACTTAGCTGCTTCGAGTTTGTCTCTGAATAGCCTACTCTTATCTTTATACTCCCTAAGATCTCTAGCAGTAGATTCGTGATTTAGGCTTTCATTAGTGAAATTCTGACGTTCCCAGTCTTTACATTCATTAAGCATAGTTTTGACATTTAAAACACTTTCGTTTATAAATAATGACCTTTTCACTCGCGTCATCATCCACCTCGGACTCAACAACCCGGTTTTGGAATTTGGGTTTAACACCCTTCTTTGTAACATAACGATGTCCAAATTCATCGTTACGTCCTGAATCATATCCAGACACATTCCCTGAAAACTCATCACAAAAACGATGATCTCTAAAATTCTGAGATCTGTTCCTATATCCACCAAACCTTGAATTATATTCACTCTGACCTTCAAAATCAACCCTTTTTGAACTTCTTCTAAAACCAGATTGATTTGGTCCATAACCAAACTCATCATAAAACCCTTCATCATTATAGAATTGGGACCTTTTAACAAATAGACTGGGTTTTCTGAAATTCGATTGTTTTTTATCATAAAAAACTTTCGGTGGTGGTGTTTGAACAATTGGTTTCCATGTTTCCTTGTTTTTCACTCTATTCACCAACCCAGACTCAGACTCAGATTGAAATGTGTCCATTACATTAGCACCACTGCTATTTCCCCTCCTAATGGGCACATTTCGCATTTTGGGATCATATGCTGGATCATATTTACATGAGAAAATTTGATCGATTAAATTCGGGTTCACCATATCCAACGGAAATTCTTTGTCACTATAAATCCTATTGGAACCCTTTAACCGATAAGTCACCCATGGTTCAACCTTACCACAGTCGGTGTCCAAAGTAGGATTGTGAGCCTTGGCATTTGTAGGTTTCAAAGTTTTCTGAGAAAAACCTTTTTCAACAGTTTTAGATTTAGCCGAGGACTCAAATCCGACTCCACCGTACTTAGACTTCTTACCTGCAACAGATTTGATCCGAGCAATCTGCTTCTGTTCGTATGTACTCAGTTTGGAAAGCTCAGATTTAATTGTTGGAAAATCATGTTTGAAAATTAAATTTTTATGATCTGGCTTACCAACTTTAGACTGAGTATGAACCGAACTTTCAACATCAGTCTCCGACACTAAGTCATTGACTTTGTCAAGATCAGAAACATCATAAAAAAGCTCATCAACTGTTGAATCCAAAATGGATTTTTCAGTTGAAACTTTATCTACATTGTTTTGTTCAGCTTGATTCAAAACATCTACCTTATCCTCAGATGAAGGACCCAGTGTGATATTCACCGGAGATGGGACTTTACTAAGCTTGCCAGAAACATCTTCTTTTTCAGTTTTATACAAAAAATTTGTGAAAGAAGATGACATTTGAAAAGAATCCAATTTTTGTTTTAACTCAAAAACCTCGATTTTCAAATCAGCGACAAGTTTGTTACTAGCAGCTAAATCCTTCTGAACAGACACGAGCAATTCAGACTGATTCGAAAAATCAAATTTTTGCAAACGCAATTGCTCATGTACTGACAGTAATTCCTGGGTTATCCCCTCCCATGTTTCCTTGTAAATGTTTTTATCGGCTTTTGCTACTGCCAGAAGATCATTTAATTTTGTCTTCTCGTCTAAGAGCACGCTCTTAGCAGTAACAAAGTCGTCACATGATTTACACATTGAAGGATATGAAACTACCTTTGAAGAGTCGGCCATCAGAGCAACAGTGTCAGTAAGATTGCTCCTTTTCAATGAACCGATTTCCTGTTTCAGACTTGAATTTTCATCACTTGAAAGATCCTGGATACGGATCGGTTTGGACGAATTGATCGAATACAAAACGTAATCAAATGAGAATCAACACACAAAACGTAAATAAAACTCAATCTCTTATTGATAGAGAATCAGAGTTATAGAGAATTACACAGAGACAACTCACAGACAAGTTCGCTCAAACTCTCTCTTTCAGCGGAAGACTCTTCTGATAAAGATTTTCAAAATCATTTGCTGCATCAACTGCTTCGGCTTTCGCTGCATCACATTCTCGAATTAATGCCTCCTTCTCATCAGTCAGAAGTTTAATTTGCTTTTCTAACAAACGAATTGCATCAGATTCGATCTTTTCAGACACATCAGCCATAAATGCAAATTTTTCTTCAATCACATACTTATGATCACCCCTTGAGTTGAATACTTCATTGCCATCATTCAATCCATCAAAAACTTCCTCAGTCTGCTCATCATGCACTTCTTCTTCATTGTCAGTTGATTCAGTCAAAGTTTCTTCATCCTACACATGAGTAACAATTAAAGCAGAAGAATCAGCAAACTGATTTCCCCAATTATATGTTTTATCAACTTGATAAACAAGAGCTTTTGTGGTTTCAGATTTAGAACTAGAAGTACTCCCTGAACTCGATGAAGTGTTAGATCCAGAAACATTTGATTTTGGAGTAAATTTCTGATATTCTTGCTTCTTTGGCTGCTGACATTCACGAGCAAAATGACCAAAGTTGGAACAATTGTAGCATCTGACTTTGGATTTATCAAATCCAATCCTGCCACCAGAATTCAAATCCTTCCTTCCAGTTTTCTTCAAAAATCTTTTTACTCGTCTCGCCAACATAGCAAACTGCCAGTTTAGGTCCATCAACTCCAAATCATCAGGATCCACCTGATCATAGTCTTCTTCAGTCAACTCAGCATTACTGACATTTCCAGTTATCAACCCATAATATGATGACACTAATGCAGAAACAAGAGCAATGTAATCTTCAGTGGTAGATACCGACATAGCCATCTTTCCCGTGTTCACCAGATTACTTGCTGGGATTGACGTACCACTAATTACAGAACTATAATTGTAATTAGCACTTTGTGATCCTGAACCAGTTCCCGAACTTGAAACATATCCCGATAAATTTCCAGCCACAAATGTTGTAGCAGGTGCAGAACTGGTTATCTTAGCTGACTTCTCAGAAATAGTTGCTGCATTTGACCCATAATAGACATCCGGATTCTGAACTGCTGCTGGAGTAGTGTTAACATTTTTCATTTCTAAATCACAAGCTTGCAGTTTACCCAAAAGCTTCACAAAAGTCAAATCGGCATAGTCTTTGTCATTCATGATCATCAAAACATACGACTCCCATGTCGATGGCAAACCTTCCAACAATTTTTCTTTCAGCTCTTCGTCATCTTTCTTAATTTGGACATTATCCATTTCAGAAAATAAATGACAATATCTCGAAATTAGTTCAGGAACGCCCTTGCCATCAAAATGTTTGAAGTTGTCGAATTCTTTGTTAAGCACCTTCTTCTTTCTTTTCTTATATTGTTCATTGCCCTCACACCTCTCTTTCAGAGTTGTCCATAACTCATGAGAGTGTTTGCAACTTTTGAATTGATGTAATAATTCCTTTGGCAAAGCTTGAGTGATTAAACCGTACGCTTTCTGTTCACGAACAAAACCAGCTTTCTGTGTAAGATCCAAATTTCGTTGCATAATGGGAACATTATTAACGCCAACAGGATACACATATGGTGCATCCATAGCAATCCATAGATCTGGATCCGTTGTTCCGATATATGCCTCAAATCGTTTCTTCAAGTTTGCATAGTCTTCAAATTTAAGCAACTTTGGAACTTTCTGCGTTGTTCCAATTTCATTGTCGTAATTGAGTAAAGTTTGCATCTGCGTTTGAATAGCAGCAAACGCGTTATAGTCCGACATGATAGAAATTGAAAAATTTGAATTCTGCTCCGAACTAGCTCCGAACTCGACACACCCTCCGAACTAGCTCTGAACCTTCACCGAACTGAAAGACAAAGTCCGAACTCTCAACGAACGTAACTCCGAACTCGGAAACTCCGATCTTACTCCGATCCTAGTCCGAACTCCCTCCGAGACAAAAAACCTCTGAACTCTCACCGATAGGACTCCGAACTCTCACCGAATCAGGAAACTGACCGAACTTCACTCCGAACTTGGAATTCGGAGCGGTTTCACCGAAAACACTCAGAACTGAACTCTAACACTCAACTGACCACAAGCACTCAGAAACAACGAATTTTGACGCAAAACATAGTGTTTTTCACGTAAAATTCCAGAGAGTAACACGAAAACGAACTTTGATTCAACGTTTAGCAACAATTCGAACCAAACAGCACCAGAAATGCTCTGATACCACTTGAAAGAGCCTAGATACGGATCGGTTTGGACGAATTGATCGAATACAAAACGTAATCAAATGAGAATCAACACACAAAACGTAAATAAAACTCAATCTCTTATTGATAGAGAATCAGAGTTACAGAGAATTACACAGAGACAACTCACAGACAAGTTCGCTCAAACTCTCTCAGAAAACTTACAAAATACAAAGACACAAAACTATTTATAGACCTACGGACGTCCGAACTCCATAGCATGTCCGAACCCCAGGTTCGGTCAAGGATCGGCCAGGGTTCAGCCGGAGTTCGGCCAACAGACCTAAATCAAACCTTTATGTCTTCTATTGATCCAGCTCATTGCCATTTCTTGTATCAACACATTGTCCATGGTATCAAAACCCGGCTGGGAAACCAAGGCAAAAACTGGCTGAACGAACTCCCCAGCGTCCTTTGGGCCATCAGAACGACCGAGAGAACGAGCCACGGGCACACCCCATATAGCTTAACATACGGCTCCAAAGCGGTCATCCCGGCCGAAATAGGAATGCCCAGCTACAAAACCGACAATGTCTCGGAGGTCGAAAATGACTCGGAGCTAATAGTCAACCTCGCATTAACAGAAGAGCGAAAAGACATAGCAGCAATAAACGAGGCCAGATACAAGAAACAAATCGAAGGTTACTACAACCGGCGAGTCAAGGAAGTCATTTACCGGCCGGGAGATTATGTCTTCAGAAACAACGAGGCTAGCCGACAAGAAGACACGGGCAAACTAGGCCCAAACTGGGAGGGCCCGTACCAAATCCTGGAAGCACATGCCAAAGGCTCCTACGAATTGGCAACTCTAGAAGGAAAGTCGGTCCCCCGGCACTGGAATGGAATGCAGCTAAAAATATCCTACATGTAAGCACTTATTAATATGTAGTTCCAAATTTTGTACTACATAATTCAAGCGGTATGACGTTTAAAAGCCGCCATTAATGGAATTACGCGAAATTTTCAGTACATTTTTTCTTTCAAACACACAATAACAAACAAATTAGCCATCGGGCTACTTATGTCACCTGAACATAATACACTAAAACGCACCAAGTGCAAACCATTGCAGCTTCGAGAAGAGGGAAACAGCTGGTCAGCCATGATCGGCAACAAAGACCTGGCCTTCAAGAAATCCCACTTTGCAATTTCGTAAGATAGGTTATCCAAACCGGGCTATATAGAAAGACATCTCATTGTCCATTTCTCACAGCTCTTTAGCGGGTGACCAGCATGGTTCCTCCCTCACCCAGTCGGGCAGTTAACACCCGACACATGGGAAGGTGGGCGAAGTCTAGACCACATAGATCAAAGTTTTTGGTCGAACCTAGGTAAAAAGTCGCGCAAATTATATATATATCCGGATACACAAATTTAATGGATTATGAAGTAATTCAACAAACATATAAAAACATGCTCACAACAACAACACAAGCCAAGCCAATAGTAAAGTCATAGATACTAACATTAAGCCGGCGGACAAGTCCAGCCAGTCAAGCACAAGTGTTCTACAAACATCAGACCAAACATAAATCGGCCCCAACATGAAGGCCGGTCCCATAAACACAACAAACATGTTCAAGCCCGATCGGGCAAAATGCATAGACAAACATTAAGACAGTTTCACAAAATAAGCATGAACACCGGTAAGTAAACAGCTACTTTCCACCACCCTTCTGTGCCTTGCTACTGGAAGCTACAACCTTCGACTACTTACCCGGCTGACTAGCAGCTTTCTTCGCTTCTTCACATTTATCCGGGTCTAAGGCTCGCAATTCTTTCAGCTTCTTGTTGGTACACTTGGAGATAGCTTCCAAATAAGCAAATTTTTTATCGACCAGCGCCCGGCCACCTTCTTGAACCTTCGTCCACGAATCAGGATCATAATAGGAGTGATCCTTCAAAGGCTTACCAGCGAGCGCCCACTTATAGCCTGATGAAACCCCACGGAAACCCCATGGTCACTTACCAAAGTTTCGAAGGCACCTATCGGCTCCCGATAAGACTTGCTAGCGAGCAATCTCTTGACCACATAGCCAAAACCTTCCTCAATCAGCCACTGCCGGTCGTTCCCATATTCCTATGCTCATGCAAGCTCCCCCTGATAAAATTGTTCAATTTTGTCTTTATCGTTTTTCAATTTCGCAATCTTGGCCTCCGCATCAGCTAGCTTCTGGGCACCCGATTGAGCAGCTTCTGACGCCTGGCGGGCTTCCGCCCGAGCTGCCTCTAAGTCGCCATAAGCACCATCCAGATCACCTTTCAACTTGGCATTCTGCCTCTCGCATAAATCTTGATGCTCCTACAGCCGGGCAAGATCATTCTCCATTTTCAAAATTTTGTCCATGTCCACACTTGAAAACGCTGGAGCGTGTGGATCGGTTCAGTTCGACATCAATTACGTGAGTGATAACAAGAACAACGGTGTAAATAAACGACTCAATCTCTCATTAACAACTGTCACAGTTACAAGAGATTCAGAGTACAAAACACACTAGTTCTCACACACAAGCTCTCTCAAAAACTAGTAAATTACAAGACAAAACAACCTATTTATAAGCTGCCAAAACACAACCTCCGAACCTGGTATTCGGCCAGAGTTCGGAGCCACCGAACCTTGGGTTCGGCCAAGGTTCGGCCAACACAAAACTAGGTTGAAACATTTGTCTTCAAAACTCTATCTGATCCAGCCCGTTGCCACATATCATGTACCGACAAACTCCCCCTTGGCAACAGCTGGACCGTTTGTCATCAGCCTTGAACATCAGCAGCAGCCCCATCTCTTTTCCGAATCAATTCATGATTATTTCCTGCATAAATGTTGAAGGCAAAACAGATCCTTATCACCCTTTGAAACTTCAATGCTTGTTCCATGTAGTCAGGATGATACAGAATCGGATTGTCGTACAGCACTTCAATATCATCCTTGGACAGATTAAGCAGCCACATCGGATCATATATCCGAACAACTCTGTTCTCATTCTCCAGCACAATCATAGCTTCTCCAGTTCTCTCATTATAATACCACCAACGCAGATCCTTGATAAAATCAAGTTCCATTGGCATGAGAGGAATCTTCTTCATCACAACTGGTTTCTTCTTGAATACCAAAATAATCAGTTTCTTACCAGTTCTTTCATGGATTCTTGTACGAGATCGACGCCTTTTGGGTTTCTGAGGATTCAAAAACTGAAACCCTTCTCTGCATTCTCTTTCTACTAACTTCTTGAAGTGAAAACCCAAATCATCATTCTCATAGTTGCAGAATGGCTTTCTAGACATCTCTCGAATATCCCACACTGGAAGACTACTGAAATCTCTGGCACACTTAAAATACTGAATTCCATTTTGGCGTTTAATCCCATAACACCTTAACCTTGAAGAATACATCCAACTGATAATATCACCTGAGACTTGACCCTTGAATTTGAAATACGGTCTTTGAATGATTGGCTTTGCAGGAGGAACATAGTTGGCATGGAACTTTTTCATGTATTCATCCATAACCCAACGTTGCTTCTGTTCTTTAAACTCCTTAACCGTTGGATCTTCAGGTTTTTCTGATTCTTTCTTTTTCAGTCTTTCTTCAGCTTCAGTAACTTTCTCTTTAGGAAATACTTCAAAATCATCACCAGACTGATTGTTGTTGACATTTGAATACATTTCAGGGTATTCTTCTTCAGTAATGTCTTCAACTTCAATTTCTTCTTCAAAAATCCCTTCAATATCTTCATCAGACTCTGGATCAGATGATTCATACTTCTTTGGTTCAGCTTCAGAAACTTTTCTCATCTCTTCATCATTCAAATCAAATATCGCTTGAAGCTGTTCAGCTGTTAATTCACCAGCAATCTCTCCTTCTTCTAAATTCTCAATAATATGCTGGAATTCACTCAGACTTGTACCAGCTTGATTGGATGGGATTGAAGAGATCGGCATCGCTTCTCTGGAATCTTTCTCCCCCTGGGATGTAGAAGTCCCAGCACCCGAACTAACATTACCAGTTGGGCCTGATCCTCCACCAACATTCCCTTGATCATCTTGATCGGGATCATCATTCAAATAATCCATAAAGTCTTCACGACATCCAGATCCATCACCAATCTCCCCCTGAGCTTTAAATTTCTCCAGTAAGAATTTTATTTGCTCACTCATGGAAACAAGCATGGCATTCTGAGTCTCACTTGCTAAACTCAAACGTTGAATTTGTTGATCTTTAATCAAATCTTGTGCTGCTTTCCTTTGCCATGTACAAGATCAGCAGACGGATCATAATCTTTATCAGATTCAGATGAGGCTACTGTAGCATATACCCGATCCTGATATCGGTCGTTGCTCTTGTTCACACAGAGACGGTATGCTAGATGAGCATCACTACCCTTCTTCAATTTCACATATTTTGAATTGATCAAGACACGTACAAACGGATCGTTTGTATCAGATATGTCTTCAGAATCAACCCCCACATTCAGAAAATCATCATCATCTTCAGATTCATCAGATTCATCAATTAAAGTATTCACAGCCGATGTCTCAGTCACACTGACAGTTACAGGAACTGTTTGTGTTGAGACCACCGGTTCAGAAATGACTGGCTGAGACACAGTCGGTTGAGATACAGTAGGTTGAGATACTGCTGGTTCTGAGACTACTGGAGCTTGTCTCTTTGGTCTTTTCACTCTGCCTTGTTGTGGATTTTGGTTTCGTTCCACAATCCAACTATAATCTAACTCTTCTGAATCACTGTCTTGGCTATGACGAGGAGCACCCTGTGCTGGTGCAACATAAGCAGGATTTGCCAAATGACCAATCAGGCGTTTAAATTTTGGCTTCAATTCAGGTGCCATCTTCTGATAAGATGCTAAAGCACCAATACTAGCTTCCGTCATATGTTTCAAAACCATCTTCTGGTTCTCATTCTTCACCAAATTCGGATACAAATCATTCAAGATCATCTGAATGAATCTTGGATAAATGGCTGCTGTCTTCTGCCTCTGAGTAAGATTATCTCTCATGTAATGAAAAATCATCCCAGAAACGTTGTAAGGACGATTCATCACCAAGGCATTCAGCAAAGAGATTGTTATCTGAGGAACTTCATCAAATCCAGAAATCCTGTGTCCCAGACACACCGATAACACATGCACCAAATATTTGTAAGGTACGCTCAGTGATAACTTGTAAACCCATTCTTTACTTGGATCATCAGAATACCAAATCCGCTTCAGAAACGCTACATTATCTTCATGCGGAAATGTTAACGGTGCATTGATTGTATCAGACTCCAATTGTAAAACCCTTCTAATATCAGCTTCAGTAAATTCTACTGTCTGAGCTTGAACTGTTGCTGAAATTCTGATTGGATCATCAGTATTCGTTCGTGCATTGCTCCAGAATTCCAAGATAATATCCCGATATACATCACAAGTTGCTGTTATAGCATGATGAATCCTTGAACGTCTCAGGAAATCAAAAATTCCATTGCCTCCAAATTGATCAAGCTTTGATATACCAACACCAAGATGTGCACACACATTGTGTTTATCACCGACTTTCAAATTCACAGCCATATCTGAAAACACATAACATGAAATGTTCATTAAATGTCATATTATTAACAGATATAATCACCAAATTCATCAAATCATTATCATTTGCATAAAACAACAACTTTTTGATACAAAAATTTCATTTGGCCGAACTCTCTCCGAGCCTGCTCCGAACCACTAGTTCGGAGCCTCCGAACCCCAGGTTCGGAGCTCGAACGTCTCCGACAATTTTGAATTTGGGAATTATCGATTCCGGCCAAATCAAGTCAAACAAACAAGCACCCATGGTCGGTTTTTAGTGACAAACACAAAGATGTTAACTTTTCTCATTTTAACACCTGTTTACATTGGTTAATTTCAGATCAGAGTCACGATTAACAGTTGGAACGTTTTTTAAACACAAATTGCAGAATTTAGTGAATAAAAACCAAAAGAGATTACACCCCAATACTCGGAAACACAATGTCTACCTTAATCTGATCTCAAATCGCTCAAACAAGCACAATTTTTGAAAATTGAAAAAATTGGCAGCCGTTCGGTACGCGTTCGGAGTAAACAGAAATTTATGACCTCCGAACTTCAGAATCGGAGTATTTATAGGATAACACGTTCGGACCCTCCGAACTCCCTCCGAACATCTCGTTCGCACCAGAGATCTCACCGAACTATGTCCGAACTCCTACCTCGGACCCCCCGAACTTCAGCCTTCGGACCTCCGAACTCCAAGTTCGGACCTCCGAACTTAAGTTAGGTCATTTCCAAAAAAAATCAAATTAAAATTTAATGTTGATGAATCTTCAAATTGAACTCCAAAGTTTTTAAAATTTTAACCATTTGTCACTAACTTGTCCAATTTAATGATGAGACTTCTGAAATCAAGTCTTTTTGGTTGTTTCCGGCATAATTGATAATCTTTCACCAACGGTTGATCGAAAATAAAACAGAATTAAAATCTTTTTGATTTTTATAAACTTTCAAACACACCGAAAATCTTTTTGAATTTTTCTAAGATTATGCTAAAACACACCAAAATTTTTTTTTTGAATTTTTCTAAGATTATGCTAAAACACACCTAAAATCTTTTTGGTATTTTTCAGATATTCAAGGAAACAAAACAAACAGGACTAAAATAAAAATAACTAAAACTGATATAACTTAAACATTTTTGTGAGAAAGATCCAGACGCGAGATCATATCGGTCAAATATGTATCAGACACACTTCAATTTCATCTATAATCAGCATGCAAGTCAAGTTGGCAGCAAATACAACTTTTCAGTTTATTTCAGCTTGGGTAGATCAATTTTTATAGCTTTCTGATATGTTAAGATGAATTAAGCAAGAATTGATAATATGAAAACCCACACAATCAGAAATATCGGTAATCTGGCTTATTCTTACTATTTTTGTATTTTTCACAGAATTTAATTTTCACAGAGATTTATCGTTCATGGTGTTTCATGCAAAAATAACGCAGAACCCTAAACAAACAACAATCAGGTCGGCTGGTAGGCACGCAGAGAAAGTCCGATTGTTTAGGAAAATAAGAAATGTAAAATAAAGCAGAAATTGTATAACCCAACAACAATCAGGTCGGTGCTCCCGCACACGCAGAGAAAGTCCGATGAGTTATACGAAACACCAAAGAAAATAAAGCAGAACGTCAGACGAACAACAATCAGGTCGATCTTTCGATACGCAGAGAAAGTCCGATCGTTTGACAAAATAAAGAAAATCAAACAAGTTTAAATCTTTGCAAAATGAAAACATGCGTACACCAGAACATCTCTTATTCTGTTTTTGCCTTTTTCATTTTTTAATGCCAAGATTACACAATACTCATCATGATGTGTCTCACAATTAACCAAGCAATTTTTTATATTTATATCATACTTGCATATATCAGATTTACCCTAACGCATTCAACTAACCAAACAAGCACCTACAGCCTTTAATTTTACTTTATCCGTGGTTGATAACACATGCCGATGTATTATCATTTCTCGCTTGGTCGGATCAATTTCTCAATTTTCATTTTTCCATATTTTTTTTATCTTTTTGCATTTTTCTTTTTTTTTTTAATCTTTTCTGATTTTCTCCCCCTAAAAAATACAAAGACGCTATTTTTTGGATTTTTATAACAAGGAAAGAAACAAACAAAAGAAAAATAACAAGGAAAATTGATCAACCGGAGTTACTCAACTTGGTAACTTTTGAATGCCGTTAATTTGCAAAAGATAACGGAAACGGGTTTTATCAAAAGCTTTTGTAAAAAGATCCGCTTTTTGAAAATCAGTGTGAATCTTTTGCAAATCAATCAAGTGTTTTTCAAAACAATCTCGGATGAAATGATAACGGATTTCAATGTGTTTGGTTTTAGAGTGATGAACGGGGTTTTTGGTTATGCAAATCGCAGCCGAATTATCTATGTAAATTGGTGTAGTAAGAAACTTCAAACCGTAATCCCGCATTTGCTGTTGAATCCATAGAACCTGTGAGCAGCAACTAGCAGCCGCTATATATTCAGCTTCAGCCGTGGATGTGGCAACAGAAGTTTGCTTCTTACACTGCCAAGACACCAACCTATCACCAAGAAATTGACATCCAGCCGTGGTTGACTTGAAATTAATCTTACAACCGCCGTAGTCAGAATCTGTATACGCCGATAAGTCGAACTTATCATCATGAGGGTACCAGATCCCGAGATCTGAATTACCCTTCAGATAAGCTAGAATCCGTAACACTGCATTCATATGCGAAACCCGAGGAGCTGCCTGATACCTGGAACACAAACAAACAGCAAACATTATGTCAGGTCGACTCGCTGTCAAATACATCAATGAACCTATTATCGCCCTGTAACGCGTGACGTCAACTTTATCACCGTCTTTATCAGGACATAAGCCATGTGACAACTGAATCGGAGTTCCCGGAATGCGAACATCTTCCACTTTGAACCGAGTCAGAACATCTTTCACATACTTTGTCTGATGTATGAAGATACCCTGATCTGATTGTTGAACTTGTAGACCGAGGAAGAACGACATTTCACCCATGGAACTCATTTCAAATTTTGTTTGCATTAACTTCTCGAAATCTCTCAAAATTTGTTCGTTTGAACATCCAAAAATAATATCATCAACGTAGATCTGTACCAGTAGCAAATCCTCCCCCGTTTTTCGACAGAAAAGAGTAGGATCAACCAACCCACGCTTGAACCCGTTGTCAAGTAAATAAGTAGACAATGTCTCATACCAAGCTCGAGGAGCCTGATGGAGACCGTATAAAGCTTTGTCTAACTTATAAACCTTCTCCGGATAATCAGGATCGAAAAATCCCGGAGGTTGTTTGACATACACCTCTTCCTTAACTTTTCCATACAAAAATGCACTCTTGACATCCATTTGAAACACTTTAAACCCGCGATGTGCAGCAAACGCCAAAAATATTCTGATAGCTTCAATTCTGGCAACAGGTGCATACACTTCATTAAAATCAATTCCTTCCTCTTGCGAAAAACCTTGAACAACCAACCGAGCTTTATTTCGGACAATAACTTCGCGATCATCCCGTTTACACTTTTAAACCCACCGTGTCCCACACGGTTCTTTACTACCTTCAGGTAAAACTTCCAGATGCCACACACCCAACTTTTTGAATTGTAATAATTCTTCTTGCATTGCTTCAACCCACGAACTGTCTAACAATGCTTCATGAACATTCGTCGGCTCAGTTTGTGAGATAAAGCATGAATGAAATGCTTCTTCCTGAACTCCAGATTTCAAGATTGAAAGCAAAGCACTATTCTCAATTTGATGTCTTGTGTGAACTCCTTCATTTAAATCACCAATGATGTTATCTTGTGGATGAATGGTGTTTATCCGGAGTGTTTGATTAATAGGAACAACCACCGTTTCAGGCAAATCAGGAACATGATCTTCCTCAACCACCACAGTATCAGTTAGATTAACATCAACTTCATTAGAAGTAGATTCAACTTGTGGATCATGTTGCTGAACAGGAATTTCCACCTGATGTGACACGGCTTCGTGAAATTCACTATCATCTTCAGAAGACATTTCATCAGCAGCAATAGTCGTATCATTTGATGTCTCAGTCAAGTACTCATCAGTGACAGGCACTACTGGAGTTGGCAGAGTTTGAATGTTTAGAACCGGTGTATCATCTTGTAGTTCAATGAAAACCCTTGTAAGTTGTTCATCAGATACATCTGGTATCGATTTAAGATTTTCAAACAAAGTCTGATAATCAAATAACCAATCCGGTCCAACGCCTCTGGGTGGTAACGTATATGATTGAAAATCAACATGCAGATATTCCCCTACCATACCAGTCTGCTTATTGAAAACACGTTTCTTCTGATTTGAATAACCAACAAACAGTCCTTCAAAGACTTTGTCATCAAATTTTCCTGCAGCAGCCAATACAGTACAAGGACACCCAAACGGCTCTAAATAGTTGAGATTCGGCTTACGATTCTTCAGAAGCTCATAACATGTTTTACCAAGACGCTTCACGGTAAGCACTCGATTCAGCACATAACACGCAGTGTTGACAGCTTCTGTCCAAAAAGGAACAGTTAATTGAGCATCAGCCAACATAGTACGCGCTGTTTCAATAATTGTGCGATTCTTTCTTTCCGCCACGCCGTTCTGCTGAGGTGTGTATGGTGTGCTGAATTCATGCACAATTCCTTTTTCCATACAAAAAGTCCTCACGGCTATATTCTTAAACTCCGTGCCATTGTCACTACGAATTCTCCTCACCTTCAATTTATACAGTGATTCAAGTGTGGTAATCAAATTGAGAAGAATTCTTGATGTTTCATCCTTGGAGACCAGAAAGTCAACCCACAAATATCTTGAATATTCATCCGTAACCACCAGACAATACCAATTTCCCGAGATACTTTCACGATTTACAGGACCAAACAAATCCATATGAAGTAACTCTAATGGAACATCTATTGAATGATGTTTCTTTAGTGGATGGGATTTTCTTTTCTGTTTACCCTTCTTGCAACTCACGCATATATCATTAAACACAAACTGTTGCTTCGGAACACCTTCAACAAGCCCCCTCCGCACTAGTTCGTTCATCTTTCTGTAATGAATATGACCCATGCGACGATGCCACAGAACAGAATCTCTTTCGGATGCCTTAGACAAGAAACATTGACCTGCGACCGTTGCCTTTGCTGAATTCATGTCGAGCATGTACAAATTTGAGAATCTTGGTGCCCGCATCATCACAAACTCATCAGGAATCTTGAATTCAGGCTTCAAAATTAAGCATTCACTCCCTGTGAAAGCTGTTGTGAACTGCTTATCACAAATCTGGGAGACACTAAGAAGATTATATTCTAACTCTTGCACATACTCAACGTTGTCAAATGTGACAGCACCGTTCGAAAGTTTACCAATACCGGTTACCTGACCTCCTTTGTTTCCAGCAAACGTTACTTTACCTCCATCGAAGTGTTTAACATCATGCAACAAAGAAATGTCTCCGTTCATGTGCCGAGATGCTCCGCTATCAACAACCCAGATGTTATTCATCAGTTGTCGCGAAGACCCCTGCATAAATTAAGCCAAAAGATTAGTTTCGGGACGTACCCAAGCCTGAAGCTTTGGGTCGACCGTCATCTTAAACAAAATCTTTCCCTGCCATGGACTTAGGTTTTTGTCCATCAGTTACAACACCCTTGGAGCTTGAAGCAGAATTTTTCAAAATCGATTTTGTCTTAGAAAATTCTTTTTCCGATTTCTTTTCATATTATGAAAATCTGATGATTTTACATTAGAATGAATTCTGCCTTGCTCATCCACAAATCTGACCTTTTTCTTAGTATCAGTTTGATAACCTTCAGACATGTCGTCAGACTTTTCTGTGTCAGATTTAGTGGATTTGGGTTTCTTCAACGGGCAAGTCCGATATGTATGACCGCAAATTTTGCATTTAAAACACTTTCGTTTATCAATAATGACCTTTTCATTCGCGTCATCATCCACCTCGGACTCAACCACCCGGTTTTGAAATTTGGGTTTAACAACCTTCTTTGTAACATAACGATGTCCAAATTCATCGTTACGTCCTGAATCATACCCAGACACATTCCCCGAAATTTCATCATAAAAATGATGATCTCTAAAATTCTGAGATCTATTCCTATACCCACCAAACCGTGAATTATATGCACTTTGACCTTCAACATCAACCCTTTTTGAAATTCTTCTAAAACCAGACTGATTTGGTCCACAACCAAACTCATCATAAAACCCTTCATCATTATAGAATTGAGACCTTTTAACAAATGGACCAGGTTTTCTGAAATTTGATTGTTTTTTATCATTAAAAACTTTCGGTGGTGGTGTTTGAACATTTGAAATTTTCTTGTTCTTCACACTATTTACCAACCCAGACTCAGACTCAGATTGAAATGTGTCCATTGCATTAGCACCACTGCTATTTCCCTTCCTAATGGGCACATTTCTCACTTTGGGATCATATGCTGGATCATATTTACATGAGAAAATTTGATCGATTAAATTTGGGTTCACCATATCTAATGGAAAATCTTTGTCGCTATAAACTCTATTAGAACCCTTTAACCGATATGTTACCCATGGTTCACCCTTGTCACAGTCGGTGTCCAGAGTAGAATTGTGAACCTTGGCATTTGTAGGTTTCAAAATTTTCGGAGAAAAACCTTTTTCAACAGTTTTAGATTTAGCCGAGGACTCAAATCCGACTCCACCGTACTTAGACTTCTTACCTGTAACAGACTTGCTCCGAGCAATCTGCTTTTGTTCGTAGGTACTCAGTTTGGAAAGCTCAGATTTAATTGTTTGAAAATCATGTTTGGAGATTAAATTTTTATGATCTGGCTTACCAACTTTAGACTGAGTATATACCGAACTTTCAACATCAGTCTCCGACACTAAGTCATCGACTTTGTCAAAATCAGAAACATCATAAAAAAGCTCATCAACTGTTGAATCCAAAATGGATTTTTCAGTTGACACTTTATATGAAGGCTGAATACAATGAATTATCAGATGCTGATAAGGAGAATGATACAAGAGACTGGGACTACATCACTGTGCCTGCTGCTGAATTTGATGGAGAATAGGAAGCCGAGACATTTGCATATCCTCCTAAGAGGTATTTAATTCAACTTGATGACCATTATCATGACAAGAGAGGATTTACTTGGGAACCAAAAGTCATTGATGTTTCATGGTGATAAGCACATGTTTGTGGTCAGAAGAAGAGGGTCATGTCTATTGGAATACTACAGTTGCTGGACCCAATTATATTCTTGGACGACGGTGGATTTGACCAAGTTGTATCATGCACCTTTCTTCAACCCGTCAAAGAATGAGTATGCTGATCATTTCTAAAAGAAATTGAAGAAAGTTGTGCTGAGCAAGTTCAAAAACTTTGATGATTTTCCACATAAAAATTCTTATACAAAGAAGTACAGAGAGTTGTATGAGAAGAATTCAAATAGGGGGTTACAACGTAGTTTGTTGCCCGTTTACCCACCACTTTGTTGTAAATTGTTGTTTTTATTTAATGAAAAGTTACTAACAAAAAAAATTAAAGAAGAAGTTTTCAAATGTGTTGTATCCTCCTACAGAGAAAGCTAAGACTATCCCTCTTCCACTTAGACATCTTGAAGGTTACTTGGATGATTTTCAGACATGGGTGTATAGTGAGTATACTAGTGAAGCGAAGATTATTTGTGAGTCAAAGACAATGAGTGTGATGGAAGTCCATGATTTGCTAAGGTTTTATGAGAAAGATATTATGGTGCTGAGCAAGAATCAGATTGAATGCACTCCAGATAATGAGCAGTATGCCAAGGTATATACAAGAAGAGTTGCTAGGATTCTTAAGGAAAAGTTGTGGTATGATCCTAGATCGGTGCAGACTTCGAGAAGATTCAGGATGTATAATACATCTAATGCTAAAGCCTAGGGGAAGATTGTAGAGACTTAAAAATTGAGGCTTTTGTATTAGATGTATTTTGGACTAGTTAATACTTGTAAATTGGGCTAAATATTGTGGGTTTATTGGGTTCAAGGGGTCCAATCGGTTTCATGGGTGTAAGGGCCGAATTTTGTAGTAGGGTTAGGAGATGGTTTGTTTTGCAAGTTAAGCATCTCCTATAAATAGAACCGGCCACGGGTACAAATATGTGCGGCTGAAACTAGTGATTCTTACCTTTAGCCACATTTTTTTTAAAAACAGTGGCTAAAGGTCGCTTTTGACGTATTGTATCATTCATACTGTCACTTTGGCTTTGATAACGTTGAAGTGCTTATGTTGATAATCTTAACTATGATGCTTTAACTACGTTGATGTGATCCTAGGCTATGGTGATGTAGCATTATTGATCTGAGCCGGCTATGATGTTTCGAGAAAACTGATATTAATGTTTAAATGTGCGTGTAATTATACAAACTCTTCTACTTTGTCTATGATGACCAGGTCTGAGCCTCAAAAACTTTGATGTCCTTCACATACAGGTTTGCATTTTGTTATATCTTAAACATGCTTTGATGATCTTTCAAGAATAGAGTGCATATAAGAGTTTTAGATAGTGTCTTGGCGTGGTAATATTCTTACAGCCATACACTATTGGATTCTCTTCTGCTTTTATACTCTATGATGATCTGAGCATATTGTTGCTTCATTGAATGAACTACCTCTTGATTTTATTTGAACAGTTAATATAAATTCAATTCTATACTTGCATTGTCAATTGATGGTAAGTGACTTTTATGATTATAGAAAGAAAAAAAAATTAAGGTCTTGGCATGGCAATTTTCTTTTGCATCGAAAATATGCTTATCCTTTATAAATTTGAGCCAACTTACAATCTTACTTAATAAGACCTATATATACTTTCTCTTTTGGTGCTAAACAACTGTGTTTGTGGAGTTGCAGGATTGAATGACACTCTTGTTGATCATGGAGATATGAAGTATATGAAAAGGAGAACATATATATGTATAGTTGTATTTAATTTAAGATTAAGTACTTTGACTTTGTCATAATACTAAAATGGATGTTACTTGAAATCAGATGCATATCAGCTAGGTCAGTTTACATATCAAAAGTTGTTAACCACGGTTCTTTTGTTATTAAAAATGAGTACCTTTAAATTGGTATTTCATGATTTAGAAATTTATTCTTTACATTTCAATCTCAAGTTTGGTATCCATGGTTGCTCTCTTATTAAAATGCATGTGAAGATTAGTTTAAATGGATGCAATAAAATGAATTTTACTTTGTCATACATAGAACACAATTTATTTCAATTGTTCTCTTATTAAAACTTTTACTCATTTAACCATTTCATATAACAAAAGACATAAAAGAAAACTTGCGACCCATGACAACGCACAGATCTATTTACTAGTATATAAATATAATAGAATAAGAAATAAATAATCATGCTAATAATTTTAAAAATAAAAAATAAAATAAAATAAAAAATAAAAAATAATAATAAAAAAATAATAATGATAAACAAAAAATAAATAAATAAATAAAAATTTAAACCCTAGAAGTGCTTAGACTTATCCTACTCCTCCACGATGTCCTATCATTGTTTGGATTCATCGCCAAGAGTAGATAAATATCGCTCCTTATCCTTAGCCTTAATTGGCTGTCCTACGCGGAGAGTAAACATCGTTTGAATTCATAAGTAGATAAATATTATTTTAAAATATTAATTTGGTATTTTTTTGGTAACTTACACAAGTATAGAGTATGTAGAAGAGGGCACGAAGAAGAAGAATGCGGCGGACAACCAGTTTCAGTAGGCATCAGATGAAATGAAGGGAGAGTATGACAACCCGTAAGTTTTCCTAAGTCTAAAACCTCGTTTAATTACGTGCTTATCTGTTAATTGTGCATAAAATCTAGGTTTGTTAACTTAGATAACATATTATGCCAACGTCTTGATAGTCTTGACGTGACCCTACGGTAAAACGATAACCCAACCACCTTAAAACGGTAAATTAATATTGTTTTTATCGATGGAACTTCAATAATAGAAATAAATAAAATTTATATTTTATTTATTACTTCCGTCACCCATTGTTGTATATTAAATATACGTATCAACTTGTAAACCAGGACGTTTAATATTTACGTAAGAAACCAATACGTAGAAAATATTAACTATTTATCTAAAAACTTAACCGTTCTTGTTAAATAATTATTTAACGTGTCGTATGACGTTTTTAATAAAAAAAATATATATTTATCTAGACTTTACTATACATCATCACCCGTGTGAAAACCAAAGCTCACCGAAAATATTCACTCGTTAAATGCATTCGTTCGCGATTAAAAACCGAGCCAAACGTCTTGTTTATTTAAAAACCAAACCGCCACCTTTGCATGTCTTTGCATGAGACTCGATCACCCGAAACCCGACCACCACCGCCGGCCACCACCTCCGACCACCTCACCACCATCTCTCTTTCTTACACCACCTTACCAATCAACCCTTACACCACCATCATTACCTCCCTCATCCACTTACACACTCCACCCACACTACCTAGACCAACCACCCACATCACCATCCCTCCTCCCTCATTTCCTTTGACCGAAAATCGGCCCCCTCCATCTCTCCCTTACGGTTCACGAGAAACAACAACAACACACACACACACTAGTTCTTTTAAAGGCTCAAACCCACAAAACAATCTAACCCTTTTCTCCCTTAACACAAACCCGTAACCCCCCTCCCCTCCTTGACCAGTTTCGTACCCACAACCATACACCCTCCCTAACTTTTTCTTTCCACCATATATAAACACATTAACACACACCATCTCATTTACAAACCCTAATCCAAGAAAAAAGCTTCCACCACCTCCCTTCTCCCTCCTCAACCTCACGGACCTCTCTCTCTCTCTACTCTCTCTCTAGATTTCGGCCAAGGAACAAGAAGGAGAGAAGATCAAAGGCATTTCCAAGCATTATCTTCACCATTTCATCTCTTTTTCTTGAATATCTTTCAAGATCACGTAAGCTTTATGAGTTTTCTTTCAAGTTCATCTTGTTTGATCATGTTTCTATGTTCATTTCCATGATTCATTCACTCCTTTAACAAGTATTGATGATTATGATGTTCTTTAGTTGATAAAAGTCTAGAAATCACTTAAACTTTGCTAATGATGTTTGTTTACTAACTAGTTTCACATGAGAACTTGTTTCCCATGATTTGATGATATGCTATGCCTTAGATTATGTTTTTAGGTGTTAATATGCCTAAACATTTAGATCCATGGCCTTAGAAATGCTAAACACACCTTAAACCATGTTTAAAGATCATAACATTACTAGGTTTTTAGCCAAAAACTCAAGATCCGTTTTGGACATATCTGAAACCTTAGGGACTCATTTTGACACTTTTGAAACAACTTTTGTGAAGGCACTTTTCTTGTAAAGGACCCTAAGTACCCCCTAAATTGCAAAATATAAGCCGGAAAACCCTAAAAACGACCCCTCGGGCCATCTCCGAATTTTGCAGAATTTTTAGAGCTACCAATAGTAAACTTAGACACATATATGAGTTATAAAAAGTTGCTAAAAATATCCCTTTTGATTTGAGCTAAAACTAGGTCAAAACCGGCTTTAAAACGGACTTTTAACGGACCTGGAAACCTCGTTTTAGTAAATTATGCCAAATATTGTTTGGACTGATTTTGAAAACTTATTTTGACCTATCTTGACTTAGGTTACCTTTACAAAGTGTTTGGATAATTTATCGGGCCTTAAAACTAGTCGCAGGGATAAAACTGTCAAAATCGGGCGCGTACCGGCGAAACCGACACTTTAGGATTTCAAACCCTATAATTATATTCCCTGGAAATTCATTAATAAAAATAGGAATTTTTTTATTATTATAATTCTATTTCTTGTAATATCGGAAAATAACGCGACTTAATAAATACCGGTGGAAACCCGGGTATTTCGGGTTTTTTACTACAAACAGTTTTTGTAAACAAAAGCGAGCTCATGTTTCAAATTAATATTTATTAAAATAAATATTGGCCTAAATGAAAGTGCGTGAGCGTGCGGATCTTCCACTTAGTCGTAACGAAATCAATATAAACGAACAGAACATAGAGAGTAAATACAAATCTGGCTTGTATTAACCACATAGAGTTTACACAAAGACACTCAGAAGATATGACGTTAACCACTACTGAATTCTACACAAGACAACATATTTATAGTGCTGAAATACGACTGGCCGAACCTGAGGTTCGGCCACATGTTCGGCCATGTCCGAACCTCCAGGTTCAGCCTGAGTTCGGACCTCAGCATTCTTGTGTGAATCCATCTTGTATTCGATACTTCACATGACGATCAGGAACCATGTATCAACAAACTCCCCCTCGGCATGTGCAGTATCATTTTCTCTATTCAAACTTGTATCTTGTATCTTCAATCAAACTCTTCCTCAATCTTGATGATGAGTTTAATCTTGAATACTCGATATTGCATCGTGTGTAATCTCTTTATCAACAACCTTCAGAAGACTTGAAGTTGTGATGCTCTCTTCCCACTTAGAAACCTGCCAACATAAATAATCTTGGTGCAAAATGTCTCTTCGAGACTCCAAGATATTTTGATTTTGAAAATGATATCGTAATTCGTGCTGATCAATCGAAAACAAATCAGAAACAAAATCTTTTTGGCTTTAAGAAACTTTATATCCAAACACATCTAAAATCTTTTTGGTATTTTTCTGATAAGAAAAATAAAACAATATTGAATTAGACACTATATTTGTCTTTTGTGAGAAAGATCACAACTTGGGATCATATTGGTCATAACATGCTATACTACATTTCAATTTCAATTATTGAAGCACATACGCCATGCCGATTGCAGATATAACTTGTCCAACTTTAAACTCTGGCACAATCATACTCATAACATCCGGATATGTTAAGCACATACGCCATGCCGTTTGCATTGACCAGTGTACCCCACACTATCAGACATACTCAGATATGTTTCTGCTTATCACATTTTGTGATTTCATTTGTGATGTTAATCACATAATGGTTGTAACCATGATATAGTCAACTGTGTTCCATGCAAAAAGAAATAAGAACGTTAAATCGTCTACCTTAAGGTCGATCTTTCGATACGCAGATAAGGCCTCGGATTTAACAAAATAAGAAAATAAAACAAGTTGAAGTTGTATAACTCAACAACAATCAGGTCGGTACTCCCGTACATGTGATCGGCGTCGAAGGTACCGATCAAAGATAGAAGAATTGTGATCCTAATTACCTTATTAGATAGGGTAAGCAGGGTGTCGAACCACGAAGAGTTTGTGGTTGGTGATGTTGTCCAATTGATTGTATTTTTAACTAGATTAAAAACTACGAAGTGAAAAAGTTGATTCTTTGGTTTGGATTAATATTGAAAAGACTAAACTTAGCAATTGCTGAAAAACGTAAATTTGAACTGAATTAGGTTTGGAACTTATGGAGAAAAGATGATCCTCTCCGGTTTCAAGTTATGAAATCCAGATTGCACTCGATTGATTACTAGGAAGTCCTTAAGAGGGACTGTGCGAAGGTTTAATCTTGTGAAAATATGAGAACTAACTTAATTGGTCAGAGCGTGCACATCAACAAATCCATTCATAGTTAAAGGCTATGATGTGTGAATTCTTTACAAGAAGAAAACCAGACTTGAATTACCAACTAAAACAATCCTAGAATGTAAACAACCAAGAAACAATCTATAAATCAAAAACTCTACACCCGGAGAGAATCACGGGTGGTTTAGCTGATCATGTTCATAATCCAAACAAAAACACTAATCGAATCAAACAATTGAAACATGAAAACCTGGTAATCCGGAAGTGTTCTGAGTGCCAAAATCGCCTCCTAAAACCCCAAAAACGGCTGGAATCAAAAGTCCTTTCGAAAACCTAAAAGTATGGCTTAAATACCAACAAAAAAGGAAAAAATCCGGAATTGCGTCGAGGAGGGCGCACGGTGCGCCCTATAGGGCGCACAGTGCGCCCTGTCTGAAAAATCAGGAGGTTAGCTTCCTGATTGGCGCCCCTATCTTGCTTGTTTTCACACAGTGGAGGGCGCCCTGGGCGCCCTGACGGCATCAGGGGGCGCCCTGTCTTGAACTTTTTCCAATTGCTTTCAAACTTTGTACCGATCTTCAATCCTAATTGGTATGCTAGTCTTATCGCAATTCATTTCAAACAGGAACACGACTCTACATTAACTGTGATTGCCAATATATTGATCCACTTTAAACTCAACCCGTCTAATCCCAACCAATGCATTGTGCTTAAAAATATACAAAATTACCAGTATGTTTAACCGTCCCCACGCCCAAGCATACATAGCAAAACCTACCCAACCTCATGGTTTCTTGAGGATTCACTAACCCACAACTTAAGGAGACCATGCACCCCCATTATGACACAATAGAGATTAAGTCCAATTATTTTCCTTCTACGTGACATCCGGGACTTACCTCCCATTATTTTCTCAATATATTTTTTTCTTTTTCTTTTTTTTTTTTTTGCTTTTTTTCTTTTTTTATTTTCATTTTTTTTTTCATTTTTTTTTCATTTTTTTTTTCATTTTTTTTCTTTTTTCACAACTTTTTTTTTCTTTTCATTTTTTTTTTGCTTTTATTGAACTACCAATTTTATTTGATGGATGTGTCATAATAATAAAAACATGGTGTGTGAGAAAGGAATACTAGGTATAAATACCACTCGCAACCCGTTTTTGCTGGGACTCAGTTTTTTAAACCATGCATACTGGGATGAGAAACTAAACACATATATTTCAATTAATGTCATTGCACGCACATTGGTGTTCATAAGTTTAGGTCGAGCCTATCAACATATCACATATTAGATGCATTTTCTGTCCTAGAAATCCACTTCATGTATAAGCATCAACCTACCAATTTTTCTATCATTTTCCATATATGCAAAAGCTCTTTTTTCAGGACACTAATCTTTTTCAGCACCAATCACACAACCGACTTTTTTCACACAACAGAATGCAAGAATCTACAAATGGCTTATCTAAACTAAACTAAGATGCAAAACATATAAATTAATAATTTTAACCAAACTTAGAAAAGGAACGAGTTCACCTGATTTCATAGCCATGGCGAGATCTTGAAGTGTTGTGTCGATCGTCAAAGTCCATCTCAACAACCTGCAAAACTTAGCAAAATTTGTGTAGAAGCAAGCTTCTCACAACGATTAGCACACAAAAATTTCAAAATTTTGCATTTTTTTTTCTTTTAAACACGACTTTGAACAAAAAACTAGTAACCCCCTCATCCCCACACTTAAAACATTGCATTGTCCCCAATGCAACCTTTAAGTTCTAATTCAATTAAAAATAAATAATTTAAAAAAAAAAATAAAAAAAAATCCTAAAACTCACTTTCGTAGGAATCACGGTTGCATTTAGCGTATGCAACAAGCCTTTTGAACCCCTCGGTAGCCCGAGTGGACGAGTGGAGTCTCGTGAGGGTTTCTAGTGAACATACCCACAAAGTTCTTGGGTTGCCTCCCGGAAGCGCTAAGTTTTAGGTCTTCAGCAAGAACGTACCTGATTTAACTCTTATGGTGGCTTGAATGCATATTCACTTCCAAATGTACCATTACCAGTTGGGTTGTTGATAAACCGTTGTGTGTCTTGACATGTCCAATAATTCCTTTTAGAGTCATCAACACCTTCCTTCATCTTCACTGATCCTTCACTCTCATATGAATGCCTTCTACACTTAGGTGGTTTCTTCACCTCAGCCCGGGGTTGTGATTCTTTCGTCCCCAACTTATGACCACTTTTGGAAACTTCCGCTTGCTTGTTCAATGTGGTTTTTACCTCTGAAGCTCCTGTATCCCCACACTCATCCTCTTTGTAATCTACCAGTTTTAACCTGTCAAACAAACAACCTTTATCTTTGGTGTCCCTCTCATTTACACAAGGAGGACACCTATTAGTAGCAGCTGACTTTGAATGTTTTGTTTTAACCGAATAAGTAAAAGAATTTGAAACCATATCTAAATTTAACATACGGTTCCCAAATTCCATGCTCACTGTGCAATCTTTGGAGTTGATCTGAGCATTTGCTGTTGCTAAGAACGGTCTTCCTAATATGACCCTTGGTTGCCTCTGCTTCATTATAGGTGAATAGTCAAGCACCAGAAAATCTTCAGGGTAGTAAAACTCCCCAACTTTGACTGCTACCCCCATCAAAATCCCTCGAGGCCGTTTACGTATAAAATCCGCTAACACCACGGTGGTGTTAGTTTCTTGTAATGGCCCAAAATCATACTGGTCATATATGCTTCCCGGTAAAATACTAATGCTAGCTCCACAATCCAACATCGCTTGATCAGTTATAAATACCCCGATTTCAATTGGGATGAGGGGTGATCTAAACTCGCCATCCTCTTCTACGTCACTCATCTCATCATCTTTGGATGTACTCACCGCACCAATTTGCACATTTCTTGTATTTTTTATACTCTGATGGGATGGGTTGGTCACCGTGTCACTAGGAAGCTTACCTTTATTTGCTTCACCATTAAGCCTTGCTACCTCTTCAGCCAATTGAGACATCTGTTTTTCATAAACCATCCGGTCTTTATCTGCTTGTTGTTTAAAATCTCTCATCATATCCATCATCTCATCCATTTTAGATTTCGTTGTTTCACCTCCGACTACAACTCCAGTTTGTTTATGGGATTGAGACAAACCTTGTCCTTGCTGAGTCTGGTAATTTCTTGGGGCACCCTGTTGTTGGCCTTGTTGGATCTTTCCCTGATTGAATCCACCTTTTTGATAGCTACCTTGATTATAATTTTGGTATGATTGAGAACCTTGGGGTGAACTTTGGAACGGTGGGTTCAATTGATTTGAGGTATTCCCATATCGAAAATTTGGATGATTACGGAGGGTTGGTTGGTATGTGTTATTCTTCAATGCGTTGTACATTTCCTCATCTCGGCTTAACATATTCACTTCCGCAGTTTGAGATGGTTGATGTGGACAATATGCAAAAGTGTGTCCTATCTCGTTACAACACTCACATACCTCGTATCCTTGAGTGACATTAGCAACCTCTTTTACTCCTTGGTTGTTCACGCTAGCTAATTTTCGCTCAAGTGCAGCCAATCTACCCACCGTATCCAAATCACTTGCTGCTTTTACCGAAGCTGACCTTGCTTTTCTGCTTGCTGAAGCTTGAGCCTTAGAACTCTTGCTCAACCGTTCCAACTGAGCCCAATCTGCGTCCGCATGATTTGTTAGAAATGTACCATTACTTGTTGAATTAACATACCTCATTTCTTCTGGAGTCAGCTCGTGATAAAAAGCATTCACGAGCTCCCATCTGTCTATTCCATGATGCGGGCATGATCTCAAAAGCTCCTTGAAGCGAGTGAATGCATCATATAACGTTTCACCCGTTAGTTGCTGAAATGTGCGTATAGCAGTACGCAACTCACTCGTCTTCTCCCTTGGGAAGTACTCATTTAAGAACAGTTGTTGCATTTCCTGCCATGTTCGGATGCTCGCAGACAGTAGAGAGTTGAACCATTGTTTTGCCCGATCCTTTAACGAGAAGCTGAAAACTTGCAACTTAACTTCATCCAATGTAAACCATTGCCCTCCCATTGTACTACATATCGTGTTAAATTCTGTGAGGTGCTTATAGGGCTCTTCAGTGGCTCCTCCTCTGAATGTAGGAATTGATGTAAAGTACGCCGGTCTAACCTCAAATGACCGACCATTTCTGTGAGGAGTAACTATGGGGGACGGGTTATCCATGACTATTGGTCTGAAGTGAATGTCAACCCCTCCTGCAACTGGTTCTTGCTGATTATAGTACCCCCCGCCATAATTATTGATTGGCAGTTGACCTGCCCCATACCCTCCTTGACCATATTGCTGATGTGGTGGATATTGAGGGTATTGTGGGTATTATTGAGGTGGGTAGGGTTGATAAGGTGGATATTGTTATTGGTAGCCATAGTTGTATCCTTGTTGTCCACCCCCATAACCTCCTTGAAAATTATGATGGACTTGATTCTCGAACCCCGGTGGACCCATGTCATCATCCCCGTCATCTCTATCACCATCATAATAACCCTGCTGACTAAACATGTCATCTTGATTGAGTGCATCATAGTCAAACCTAGGTGGCATGTTGGGGTTAGCGTTTAGGTATTGATTAAGTGGGTGTTGTTGGTTTCGATTCTGGTTATGAGGTGGTTCAGGGTAAGGGGCACGGTAGCGCTCCGCATCTTGGTATTCAATATCCTCCGGTAGATTAGGAGCAACGCGAAATTGAGGTTGAGTGGGTGGAACTGGTTGTTGGTTTTGAGGTATTTGGTTGTTTGGTGGTTGTTGGGGATTTTGGTCTTGGTTTTGCGGTTGGTCTTGGTTCCGGTTCCCCTGATCTTGTTGAACTTGACCATGGTCATGGAGGTCATCATCTCGATTTTCCATTTCTGCAGAGTATGTTGTTGATGGCTCGTTCGCTGCTTCTTCGATGGCTGGTGAAATTGGGGTTCCTGTTAACCCTGCTTGATGAAGCACACGATTGTGCCTTGCTGTTCTCTCTATCTCTGGATCGTAGATAAGTGGTGATGTCCTTCTCGAAATACAAGTACGCATGCAACCTGTCACCTGCAGACTTAACACACCAAGCGTAAAACGATGGGAGAGAATAGCAAACAAAGAAACTAAACAGTTAAAAACGAGAAACTAAAAATAAAAATCAAATGAGAACTTGCACCAAGCGCACAATCTCCCCGGCAACGGCGCCAAAATTTGATCGGCGTCGAAGGTACCGATCAAAGATAGAAGAATTGTGATCCTAATTACCTTATTAGATAGGGTAAGCAGGGTGTCGAACCATGAAGAGTTTGTGGTTGGTGATGTTGTCCAATTGATTGTATTTTTAACTAGATTAAAAACTACGAAGTGAAAAAGTTGATTCTTTGGTTTGGATTAATATTGAAAAGACTAAACTTAGCAATTGCTGAAAAATGTAAATTTGAACTGAATTAGGTTTGGAAACTTATGGAGAAAAGATGATCCTCTCCGGGTTCAAGTTATGAAATCCAGATTGCACTCGATTGATTACTAGGAAGTCCTTAAGAGGGACTGTGCGAAGGTTTAATCTTGTGAAAATGTGAGAACTAACTTAATTGGTCAGAGTGTGCACATCAATAAATCCATTCATAGTTAAAGGCTATGATGTGTGAATTCTTTACAAGAAGAAAACCAGACTTGAATTACCAACTAAAACAATCCTAGAATGTAAACAACCAAGAAACAATCTATAAATCAAAAACTCTACACCCGGAGAGAATCACGGGTGGTTTAGCTGATCATGTTCATAATCCAAAGAAAAACACTAATCGAATCAAACAATTGAAACATGAAAACCTGGTAATCCGGAAGTGTTCTGAGTGCCAAAATCGCCTCCTAAAACTTCAAAAACGGCTGGAATCAAAAGTCCTTTCGAAAACCTAAAAGTATGGCTTAAATACCAACAAAAAAGGAAAAAATCTGGAATTGCGTCAAGGAGGGCGCACGGTGCGCCCTATAGGGCGCACAGTGCGCTCTGTCTGAAAAATCAGGAGGTTAGCTTCCTGATTGGCGCCCCTGTCTTGCTTGTTTTCACACAGTGGAGGGCGCCCTGGGCGCCCTGATGGCATCAGGGGGCGCCCTGTCTTGAACTTTTTCCAATTGCTTCCAAACTTTGTACCGATCTTCAATCCTAACTTCTGAACATCCGTTTAGATCTCATAAATCATCCAAAATGCTTCCTTTATGCATGCGGGACCTGAAATCAATCACAAACTCAAAGTACCCATATTCTACATGCTAAAACACATAAAATCATGGAATTAATCACATTTAACCGCTCCCAATCAACCTCTCATCAACATGCAGAGAAAGTCCGATGAGTTATACGAAACACCAAAGAAAATAAAACAGAATGTCAAACGAACAATAATCAGGTCGGTCTTTCGACACGCAGAGAAAGTCCGATCGTTTGACAAAATAAAGAAAATCAAACAAGTTTAAATCTTTGCAAAATGAACACATGTATACACAGTGACTTCTTATTTTATGTTTTACACATCTTTTCCTTGATATGTCATGAGATATTCATCAAGATGTTGTCCACTAGATCAAGCATCAGATTTAGTGTATATCACATCTGTACACTTTCTGATTTGCCGAGCCTACCTTACATATCGATCAAATGGTCTTATGGCCTTTTCATTTACTTTATCCATGAGTCAGACACTGTCAGCCAATGTACCATCATTTCCCAAACATGTCGGATACAATTTCTCGTTTTTCAATGTTTTTGGCTTTTTCAAATTTCTCCCCCTAAAAATGACAACTCTATTTATAGATTTTCATTTTTACGATTTGAAAACAACACACTAGTTTTGTATTTTTGCAAAAAACAAACTCCCCCTCAGAATGAGACGAAGTGAAAAACAAGAAAAAATTTATCAACCAACACGAATACTAGCATTTTAGCCTTTTGAAAAACAAACTTGATTTTGAAAACCAATTTAATTTAGACAGATATTTCACAATCAGCAATTTGCCAATCACCGAAAGGTCTTCCTAAAACACCTGCTTGACACCAAATAAAACATTAGTCGCGTTGGGATCGACCCGAATCAACAGCGTCGGGTCGCCCGGTGTCTTCCACAAAATCACTGTTGGCCTTGGAAACAACTTTTGGTTTCCAAATTTGTAAAATTTTTAACTTTTGATCGGAACCCGAATCAGATTCAACCGACGAACTTGATTTAGACCAAGACGATTTACGAGTTGATTTAATCGTTGTAGACCATGGTTCGTAAAAAATTTGACCTTTGTTATCCACATATATGGCAGTTTTGTGGATATATGCAGTCGTCGGACAATCAGCAGCTAGATGTCCTGGTTGACGACATACATAACAAAGTCTTTCTCGAAAATTGTTTGAAAATTGTTTTGATTTGTGAGAATCAGATGAATGTTCAGAACGAAAGTTATCAAAGAAACCATCAGAAGAATCATACCTAGGAGATGGACTCCTTGAAGATAAAGAGCTTCCAGAATAATAAGAAAATTCCTTCTGAGATGGTGATTTCTGTGTAACTTTAGCTTTAACAGCCTTATCAGCATTCACTGGTTTCTTTGCAACAGCCGGAACTTCCTTCATAACAAAACCCAAACCTTTGTGCTTGGAACCTGAAACCTTTGAAGAACTTGAAGAAGAACCTGATGCTTCTCTCGACTTAGCATCACTAGTGAATTTGGCTTTGATATCCCTCAGCTTGTTCTTTTCAATCAAAACTTTCTCTTCTTCGGTTGCAGATGAAGAACTGGAAACAACCTTATCAAAAACTTTTTCATGTTCCAGCAATACAGACTTTGAAACAAATTTTGGAGCTTCACCCAAAGGTTTCTCCTTCTTTTTAGACTTGGACTTGTTCTTCTTGGATGGAGTGGCAAACTTGGAATAATCATGCAAGTCATCTTTTGGATCAATCTGAGCAGCAGTAACTTCAATCAAATCCACTGGTTGAGGTACCGAGTGAACGTCATCCTGCTTAGAACTTTCTGAACTCTGATCCTGCTTGTATAAGAAATTAAGCAATGTCGGTGACAAATTGCAATTTCAAGTCATTAATTCTCTGTTGACCTTCAAACACCTCTTGTTATGACTTGATAAACTTTGCATTGAGATCATCATATTCATACGTTTGTAACTTTCTGATCTCACATTCTGTAAACAGTTCTTGAAGAACACTTTCTCTCTTTTGTTTATAGATCTCAACATCTTTAGTCAATACTTCATTCTTGTCCCGGTACAAAACATTCTCATCTTGAAGCATAGAAATCTTATTTTGCAATTTTTCAACAGTAACAGCAGTTGTAGCAATAAGAGCAGTAGCTTCTTCATATTTTTGCTGAACCGGATAACTCTTCTCAAACAAGTTTTCAAAATCTTGAGCTGCGTCTAACGCTTCAGCTTTAGCTTTCTCACACTCTTCAGCCAATTGAGCCTTTTCCTTCAAAACATCTTCATGAATATGAACCAAATCATAATATTTCTTTTGAAAATCCTCCAATTCTTTCTTTAACACCACAATTTCTTCAGTTGATAATTGACAATCTTGTTCAAATCTTGCAATCTTCTTGAGCAATTTCTCACATTTATAACAATTAACTTCATCATCCTTTAAATTCTCCGAAGACTTAGGTAATTCTTCTTGAATCAAAGGTATACTTGAAGAAGTATCAGATTCTGTTAAAAAACTTTCATCATCAGCATGTTGAGCAGTTAAAGCAATTGAGATTGGAGTATTATTCTTTTTAATTTCTGAATCTGCATTCTAAGCAAAACCATATGGATGCATAAATCTATTAGTCCAATCATGAGCAAGAGTAGCCGATTTCTGATCAACCTTTTCAGCTTTATCTGAAGGATGAAAAACTAAATGTGCATGCTGACCAGTTTTCAATTTACTTTCTGTAGAACTTGGACATTCTCGAGCAAAGTGACCATATACTGAACACTTATAACATTTCACCTTAGATTTGTCCAAACCAATCTTTCCTTCCTGATTAAGTCTCTTCTTACCAGTTCTATTGAAAAACTTCTTTGTTCGACGAACCAACATAGCATATTGCCAATTGAGATCAATTTCCTCCAAATGATCATAATCAATCTGATCATAATCTTCATTTGCTAACTCAGCATTACTCATAGAACCAGTGATAACACCAAAGTATGAAGACACTAATGCAGACATCAACGCATTATAATCATCGATAGTTTTAACAGACAAAGCACTTTGGGTCGAAGAACTAGGAATTGACACAGAACAACCAGCAGAAGAATAATTTGGAATTTCAGATTTACATGCTAGAAATGCTGTAGGAGGAGCAGAACTGAGACTAGTAGACTTCCCAGTATTCATTGTAGAGTCAATTTCACCATGATACACTACATGATTCTGACTTTGTGTAGGAAGTGATTTATTTATCATTAATTCCATATCCCGAGCCTGAATCCTTTGAACCAAATCATTGAAAGACAATCCTGAAAAATCCTTATCATGAGTAATCATCATCACATAATTCTCCCATTTTTCAGGCAATGCTTCCAAGATCTTTTCTTTCATATCAACCTTTTCTTTAGTAAGATTCACCAAACGCATTTCACTCATCAGATGAGCGAATCTTGCAATCAGATTGGGAATCGTTAATTCTGATAATGCTTAAAACTATCAAACTCTTTCTTCAAAACCTTTTGGCGACTTTTCTTGTATTGGTCATTGCCTTCACATCGTTTTTCCAACGCATCCCATAGACTTTTTGATGTGTAGTTACCAGCAAATTGATGAAGTAACTCTTTAGGCAATGCCATCGTTAACGTGCCTTACGCCTTTTTCTCGGCTTGATAAGCTTTCTTTTGTTAAGAAGACATTTTTCTTTGAAGAATAGGTTCACCAGTTTCATCTTTAGGGTAAACATATTGCTCAGTGAACGCTAACCACATATCAATGTCATTCGTATCGACAAACGCTTCAAACCATTTAACCAAACTATGATAATCTTCCAATTTTAGCAATTTGGGAACTTTCTGACTTGTTCCGATTTCATTATCATAATTCATCATTGTTTGCATCGTAGCTTGAACCGAATTTTGAATAGCCGCGAACGCTTGAAAATCGGACATTTTCGAAAAATTTGTTACTATTCACTCTGAACTTCGTCCGAACCTACTATACCATCCGAAGCTGCTCCGAACTTAAAACAAAAAGTCCGAACTCTCAACGAACGTATCACCGAACTCAGAAACTCCGATCTATCTCCGATCCTAGTCCGAACTCCTCCGAGACAGGATATCCACCGAACTCTCTCTGATTGGACTCCAAACTCTCACCGAATCAGGAAAATTGACCGAACTTCACTCCGAACACTGGCTTCGGAGCGGTTACGCCGAACTTGAAGTTTGGCCGATCGCAAAAATTCGAAAACTTCGGAAAAACTCACTGGAATCGACACCTCTCGAGCTGTGAACACTCAATCAACTGAAAAATGAACAAACACAGACATATTGGACGTAAACATGAAGTTTTGAACGACGATTTTGAGAAATGAAGATAAGAAATGAGCTTTGAAAGTTAAAAACGTGAATTCGAACTCAACAACTCTGGAAAACACTGATTTCTAACTAGTAGAGCAAACCTAATGCTCTGATACCACTTGAAAGTGCGTGAGCGTGCGGATCTTCCACTTAGTCGTAACGAAATCAATATAAACGAATAGAACACAGAGAGTAAATACAATTCTGGCTTGTATTAACCACAGAGAGTTTACACAAAGACACTCAGAAGATATGACATTAACCACTACTGAATTCTACACAAGACAACATATTTATAGTGCTGAAATACGACCGGTCGAACCTGAGGTTCGGCTACATGTTCGGGGATGTCCGAACCTCCAGGTTCGGCCTGAGTTCGGACCTCAGCATTCTTGTGTGAATCCATCTTGTATTCGATACTTCACATGACGATCAGCAACCATGTATCAACACTAAATCATTTTATAACATAGGAAAATCTTTATATATTTTGAGAATATATATATGATTTATTTTCCGGAACGTTATCAGTATTAAATTGTTTATTAAGAATAAATAATTCCTAAAGTATGTCCGTTATCAACTATCATTTGGGTCATCATAACGTTAAGACTTCACCATCATTTGGGAGTGACTTAACTGTCAATCCAAACCCTAGACCTTAAGCTGTCTTATACTGATTTAGAACCGCTAGGTTGCCTGTTATCTGCCGTTACATCATTCATACACTGCCTGATTTCTGTGAGTCTTCACGGACCCTATTTTAAATTGTTTTAAATGCTTTTGCGGGAGAATTCTTATAACTAATATCATGCCTGATAATTAGATAATATGTTACCATTATTGATTACATGTACTATTCGTCCACTTTGTCGTATACATGTTGATTCATATTATGATCAAAAGTCCCACTATTAATTAAATCCGATTAATTTCAACGAAACGATGACACGTGAATAGATCTATTGGGTTACTGCCCCTGTCCTGATTGGTAGCTCCAATCCTGACTCTCATGTCCAGTTAATAGGGTACATAATGTTATAATCATTGTTCGGTAATCCTGGACAGAATACCATGAGTGGGTAATCAGTTAGTTTCGAAGTTCAAGTTTCGTGGTAATAATAATTTACAGCATCTTAACATATTATCAAATGGGTGATAAACTGATATCAAACTCTATTGTCAATCACAGTTTCTATTTTTACTTAAACATGTGAACTCACCAACTTTATGTTGACCGTTTTAGTATATGAATTCTCAGGTACTTGATCGGCGCTTACTTGTATGGAATACCTCTTTTGTGCATTACCATTAGGATCCTTCATATCATTTGGAGTCAGGTAGTTGATCGGCGCTTGCTTGTATGGAATACCTCTTTTGTGCATTACCATTAGGATCCTTCATATCATCTGGAGTCATGGTCACACTATCCTTTTGGAGATTTCACTACATAACACTAACGGTGTCATGTCTTTAAATCTTTTAATACTTGTTTTGTAAATTATGAAACAAATGAAACATATTATTATTATTTTCCGCTACTAAATCTGAAATGAAATGTTTTCGACTCCTTATAAAACGACTCTAGTTGTTTAACCATCCAGAGATCGTTTCGTGTAACCTTAACTGTGATTCCATCTCGTTCACGCCTGACACAGAAATTACAGGGTGTGACAGATTGGTATCAGAGCCAAGTTTATAGGGAACTAGGTTGCATTAGTAAGACCTAGACTATAGCCTAAGCTCTATTAGTATCATATCGCATGTGCCATACGTGATACTTCTGCCTGATTGTTATACTTATTTATAACTAACCTATAACTATTATTATGACTTGGAAACTTTTATCAAAGCATGTCTTCCTCTGAGCCCATGGAGATATCATCTGATTCTGATGACGAGTTGGCAATCATCCCCGACCCGTTGGAACCCATGTCGCCGTCTCCGAAGTATGTACCTGATTAGCCTACATACGAGCCATCCTCTCCTGTTCCTGCACCAGCTGTTGACCAAACTCGTTCCCCTACGAGTGTCTTATACTTCGCTGTTTCAGATGACTCAGACTCTGACGAGGAGACTAACGAGACTGTCCCGTTCGATGTAGCCATCACTCGTACTGATTCACCCGCGGATGGAGATACTTTTGTGGTTACTCTAAGACCTGGACTCCCTTCTTCTCCCGATCGTGTTCCCTCTTTCCGACCTTATCGTAGCACTCCTGGTGAACCCTTGCGGATGTACACTCCCCGCAAATCTGTTATCCATCGTCACATTCGCTTTTCTAAGCTTGTTGTTCCCGAGGGATCTACCCTTAAGCTTCTAGATCATCCGATTTTTGTCCTATTCCTCCTGTGTCTGATCCGCTTCCCTTAAAGAAGCGTATGAGGACCCCTAATAGCACTTTCGAGGTGGGTGAGTCATCTACTGCTGCAGCTTCTATTGAGCCCTCTGCACCCCCTCTGACTCTTCCTGGCACTGGCATTCCCCCCCCCCCCCTATTCCGTCTGAGACTCCCCTGGAGACTATCTTGTCTTCACTTTTTGCTGTTGTGTCTCGTCGTGATGACGACATCCAGCGCATGCAGTCGATCCTTCAGACTCTTGCGCCCTCCTCCTTGATTGCACCTCTTGTGACCCGCGTGTCTGCCCTCGAGGAGCACCTTGCCTCTTTCAGCCGCTCTCTCGACTCTCTTCATACACACATGTCTGGCATGTGTGGCATTACTGCTGATACCCGTATAGTTGTTGAGGAGTTTGCTGCCCGTGTTCCCACTGCTGAGGGGTTTGCCCAGGCACTTTAGTTTCTGTTGACGATCATCACACAGATTGCAGACGTTCTGGCTCTGCTTGATCATGCTTCACCATAGTTTGAGATGTTGTAACTTAGGGGTATTTGTTAACCCCCACTTATTAATGTATGAGCGACTTGTATTTTGATTTGGAACTGCGTTTCCACAAAAAAATATTTGTATCCGTTATGAATCTTGTAAACAAGTAATCTATGTTGATGATGGTTATGTTTCTCTACTTATTATGTTGTGGTGTTTTGATTACTGTGTATGTTGTGGTTGGATTTATGTATGTCATGTCTATGTGTTGACTTACTTTATCATGTCTTATTCTTTCTTTTACCATTGTGAAATTAAGAAACATGCCACCTAGAAGACAACCACGTGTTCGTGTTAACCGGGACACCCCTCCCCCTGTCATGGATGTTGCTGCTATTGAAGCCCTTGTGACCCAGCGCATTGCGGATGCCCTAGCTGCCGCAGAAGCAGACCGTTCCACCGGCTCTAACGGCCGAAACCGTTCCCCTAATGGTAAGCTGAAGACCTCTTTAAGTGTTAACAGACCGCTGGTTACAATTGTGAAGAATTGTCCTCAAATGTTGGAATAACGTTTCAGGTGGTCGCGAATGCACTTACAAAGATTTTATGAGTTGTAAGCCCACTAACTTTAAGGGTACTGAAGGTGCTGTGGGACTAATCCGATGGTTTGAAAAGTCCGAATCTGTGTTCCGCATGTGCAACTGCCCCGATGGGTACAAAGTGAAGTATGCCACCTGCACTTTCAGTGAAGGAGTTCTTTCTTGGTGGAATTCGTATGCTGAATCTCTCGGCCCCGATCTTGCTTATGCCATGTCATGGGATGACATGAAGGTACTCATGGGAGGCGAGTACTGTCTGAGAGAGGAACTTCGGAGATTGGAAGTAGAGTTTTGGAACTTGACTATGATCGGAGCTGACGCTGCCGGTTATACCAAGCGATGAGGATATTTACTGGAGCTTGTGACAACCCGTAAGTTTTCCTGGAGCCATTTACTGGAGCTTCGATAGGAAAGAGATGAGGAAACTTAGACTGCTAATTGTGCATATAATCTAGGATTGTTAACTTAGATAACGTATTATGCCAACCTCTTGATAGTCTTGACGTGACCCTACGGTAAAACGATAACCCAACCACCTTAAAACGGTAAATTAATATTGCTGTTATCGATGGAACTTCAATAATAGAAATAAAATAAATTTTATATTTTATTTATTACTCCCGTCACCCATTGTTGTATATTTAATATACGTATCAACTTGTAAACCAGGACGTTTCATATTTACGTAAGAAACCAATACGTAGAATATATTAACCATTTTATCTAAAAACTTAACCGTTCTCGTTAAATAATTATTTAACGTGTCGTATGATGTTTTTAATAAAAACGAAAATATTTTTATCTAGACTTTACTATAGATAATCACCCGTGTCAAAATCTCAAGACCAAAGCTCACCGAAAATATTCACTCGTTAATCGCATTCGTTCGCGATTAAAAACCGAGCCAAAACGTCTTGTTTATTTAAAAACCAAAATGCCACCTTTGCATGTCTTTGCATGAGACTCGATCACCCGACACCCGACCACCACCGCCGGCCACCTCACCACCGCCGCCACCATGCAAGCCGGCCCCACCCCCATGCACACCATCTCTCTTTCTTACACCACCTTACCAATCAACCCTTACACCACCATCATTACCTCCCTCATCCACTTACACACTCCACCCAAACTACCTAGACCAACCACCCACATCACCATCCCTCCTCCCTCACTTCCTTTGACCGAAAATCAGCCCCCTCCCTCTCTCCCTAGCGGTTCACGAGAAACAACAGCAACACACACACCCTAGTTCTTTTAAAGGCTCAAACCCACAAAACACTCTAACCCTTTTCTCCCTTAACACAAACCCGTAACCCTCCTCCCCTCCTTGACCGGTTTCGAACCCACAACCAAACACCCTCCCTAACTTTTGCTTTCCACCATATATAAACACATTAACACACACCATCTCATTTACAAACCCTAATCCAAGAGAAAAAGCTTCCACCACCTCCCTTCTCCCACCTCAACCTCACGGCCCTCGCTCTCTCTACTCTCTCTCTAGATTTTCGGCCAAGGAGAAGAAGGAGAGAAGATCAAAGGCATTTCCAAGCATTATCTTCACCATTTCATCTCTTTTTCTTGAAAATCTTTTAAGATCAAGTAAGATTAATGAGTTTTCTTTCACGTTCATCTTGTTTGATCATGTTTCTATGTTCATTTCCATGAACCATTCACTCCTTTGATAAGTCTTGATGATTATGATGATCCTTGGTTGATAAAAGCCTAGAAATCACTTAAACTTTGCTAATGATGTTAGTTTACTAACTAGTTTCACATGAGAACTTGTTTCCCACGATTTGATGATATGCTATGCCTTAGATTACGTTTTTAGGTGTTAATATGCCTAAACATTTAGATCCATGGCCTTAGAAAAGCTAAACACACCTTAAACCATGTTTAAAGATCATAACATTACTAGGTTTTTAGCCAAAAACTCAAGATCCTTTTTGGACATATCCGAACCCTTAGGGACTCATTTTGACACTTTTGAAACAACTTTTGTGAAGACACTTTTTTTGGAAAGGAACCTAAGTACCCCTAAATTGCAAAACATAATCCGGAAAACCCTAAAAACGACCCCTCGGGCCATCTTCTAATTTTGCAGAATTTTTAGACCTACCAACAGTAAACTTAGATACTTAGATGAGTGATAAAAAGTTGCTAAAAATATCCCTTTTGATTTGAGCTAAAACTAGGTCAAAACCAGCTTTAAAACGGACTTTTAACGGACCCGGAAACCTCATTTTAGTACTGTTATGCCAAATATTGTATGGACTGATTTGGAACACTTATTAGGACCTTTCATGACTTAGGTTACCTTTACAAACTGTTTGGATAATTTATCGGGCCTTAAAACTAGTCGCAGGGACAAAACTGTCAAAACCGGACGCGTACCGGCGAAACCAACACTTTAGGATTTCAAACCCTAAAATTATATTCTCTGGAAATTCATTAATAAAAATAGGAATATTTTTATTATTATAATTCTATTTCTAGTAATATCGGAAAATAACGCGAGTTGATAAATACCGGTGGAAACCCGGGTATTTCAGGCTTTTTACTACAAACAGTTTTTGTAAACAAAATTGAGCTCATGTTTCAAACTAATATTTATTAAAACAAATATTGGCCTAAATCATTTTATAACATAGGAAAATCTTTATATATTTTGAGAATATATATATGACTTTATTTTCCAGAACGTTATCAGTATTAAATTATTTATTGAGAATAAATAATTCCTAAAGCTTGTGCGTTATCAACTATCATTTGGGTCATCATAACATCAAGACTTGACTATCATTTGGGAGTGACTTAACTGTCAATCCAAACCCTAGACCTTAAGCTGTCTTATACTGATTTAGGACCGTTAGGTTGCCTGTTATCTGTCGTTACATCATTCAGACACTGCCTGATTTCTGCGAGTCTTCACGGCCCCTATTTTAAACTGTTTTAAATGCTTTTGGGGGAGAATTCTTATAACTTATACCATGCCTGATAATTAGATAATTTGTCACCATTATTGATTACATGAACTATTCGTCCACTTTGTCGTATTCATGTTGATTCATGTTATGATCAAAAGCCCCACTATTAATTGAATCCAATTAATTTCAACGAAACGATGACATGTGAATAGATCTATTGGGTTAACGCCCATGTCCTGATTGGTAGCTCCAATCCTGACTCTCATGTTCAGTCAATAGGGTACATAATGTTATAATCACTGTTCGGTAGTGGGTAATCAGTTAGTTTCGAAGTTCAAGGTTCGTGGTAATAATAATTTACAGCATCTTAACATATTATCAAATGGGTGATAAAACTGATATCAAACTTTGTTGTCAATCGCAATTTCTATTTTTACTTAAACCTGTGAACTCACCAACTTTATGTTGATCGTTTTAGTATATGATTCTCAGGTACTTGATCGGCGCTTGCTTGTATGGAATACCTCTTTTGTGCATTACCATTAGGATCCTTCATATCATCTGGAGTCATGGTCACACTAGCCTTTTGGAGATTTCACTATATAACACCTAACGGTGTCCTGTCTTTAAATCTTTTAATACTTGTTTTGTAAACTATGAAACAAATGAAACATATTATTATTATTTTCCGCTGCTAAATATGAAATGAAATGTTTTCGACTCCTTAAAACGGCTCTAGTTGTTTAACCATCCAGAATTCGTTTCATGTAACCTTGATTGTGATTCCATCTCGTTCACGCCCGACACAAAAATTACGGGTGTGACAGACATTGGATCATTTTTTAAGCATGTAAAATAGGTACAACTAAAGCTTTTGTTAGGAGAAATATAAACAACTCTCTGTGGTAAGACCGCAACAACAAAACATACTCTTTTCAATGGGTATTATAGATCCACCCGTGTGTAAAATGGTAATCTTACACGGTCCATGTCCATAAGCCTTTTTATAATTGTGTAATGTTTTATGTTTACACACCACTAGTTAGCCTAGTGGCAAAGGTGTATGACCCCTTAAGAGGAGGTCTTGGGTTCAAGTCCCACTTGTAACAAAAAGAATAAAAATGGGGGTTACAAGTTGGGCCAAGGGGTTTTCTCACCAGTTGTGAGTTTCCTCTTGATGAGGATTGGAGATGATCGGATGGGTGGTGTAATGTCCCCGTCAGTGATCCAAATTTGCCGTTCAAAAAAAAAATGTTTTATGTTTAACAGTTGACTTTTCATAAGTCAAACTATGCTGCTAGGTTGCGCTATTAACTTTATAAAAGTCAAGCTGTGTTTGCAAATGTAAATTAAAAAATGTTTTCATCTTTAAAAATATTATATTGACTTTTGAAATGTAAATCTTCTAGCCTAATTTGAAAATCTATTTACATAAAAAGTCTAAATTGTTGGCTCATAGGAGGTCAAAACAGTTTCTAAATATAAATAGATAGCATCTAGTTTAATGATTGAAAATGTGGTTCATAGAAGTTAAGGGTGGAGACAATTTTTAAAGGGTTGGTAATGAATAAGTTTCGGGTAGATTGAGGAGTTAGACATATAAAAGGTCCAAGCCGTTTTTTTTTTTGGAACGGCGATTTCAATTAAACACGTCCTATCTAGAAAGATACTAGGAAAGGGCAAAGGAGCAAGAAAACTTACATATTACAAGTTAAAATCGTCCCAAACCTCCCATTTAAAATTTCCCCATTTACCTCTATTCTTAACCCAAAGAAAACTATTACATTTAATACCAAAATTATTGAATACCAAGCCGTTTACCTAGGGAAACTCAAAATTATTGAATACCAAAAAGAATTGCTTCAAAGTTGGTTATTATTACACCTCATTACGCAGCTTATCCAACATCGGTTGCATGCAATGTGCGCTCCTTGCACACTAATTTAATATCTATAAAATTATCTTTGAATTTCAATTTTTTAAATAGTAAAAAAAAAATTTAAAATAATAAAACCACACATAAATAACACAAATGTATACCCCTTCTGTGTTATAATCATGTGTGTTTTACTCAATGTCTACATGACAAAACCACATACAAAACACATGTCTGTAATCATGAGAATCAGAGAAACAAAATATAACTGGATCTTTATTTTCATCTATAAAAAAATGGCAAGCCGATCTTTTACATCGGTATAATGTTGTATGAGATTAAGCACGAAAAATGTCAAAAACTCCCCTATACTATTTGCTAAAACATAGATCTATAGTAAAAACCCAACTTATCATTCCCCAAAAGATAAAACTAACCGTCATGTTTAGTTCTCTTATCTTATGGCTAAGAGCATTCACAGTGGTTCTCTAAAAAATACGTGATTGTATTTGTAAAATTTGAGGTTTTGGTTGTGAGTGGTTGTGAGTAGAGGAGAAAGAAAAGGTTTAGAAAATCTACATATTTGATAAAAGACCTAGTAATTTGCTAAAATTTGAGGATTGAAAGAGAGAGAAAAATAATTATGATAAAGGTATAAAAATATTATTTAATTATGGTTGTATGTAAAAGATAAAGAAAAAGTAATAATAATAAAAATATAAATTATAAGGATGTGGACAGAGAATCTCTACTATAAGTGCTCTAAATCATTAAATCTTTGAACATCAATAATAAAAACCAATTCAAGAATAACAATAACAAAAAATTACATCATTAACCATTCAGAATTCCCTAATAAGGGTAATTCAATATGGTCTCCCAATTAATCCCTATAAAAAGATTATTGTAAATGCATTACACTATGAATATAAAATATTACTGTATAAAGTGGTTTTTACATGGAAACGATACGAAGTAATCAGGAAGAGCCACATCTATCTACTTACTCTATTAAACAAAACATATAAGGTTGATTTGGTACCTTATAAGGTTGTCCACATCATCAATTGATGAGGTGACATCCTCCCAATTTAAAAAAATCCTATGTGTAATTTTCTTAATTTTGTAAGTTTTTTAAATAAAACTTAATTTCCGGAATTAGCTCCATAAATTCAAAATTTTTCTTTTTTTCGAAATTTAAATTAATCTGATTGATTTATTCATTAAATTAAAATATGACCTTCCATAATTTATACACCTTAATAACCTATATATACATTCTACATCTCCACTCTTTTCATTCATCATTTTATCAATTCACGAATCTTCTTTGTTCAATATGTCTCTTCTTTCGATCAAGTTACCATTGAAAATGTATGTTTTATATTATTTTGAATAATATTAATTGCTTTTGATTAGTAATTTAAAATTCTGTATGTTATCAATTTTCAGATTCAACATTTTTCATATCTTTATATTAATAAATACATGAATGCTACGGAATTTTTTTTTTTGTTTCATTGTTACCCGGCTACCTTTTTGTCCAGTTTCTAAATTTTCGTGTTTTGTTTGATAAATAGCTATGGATAACAAAGAAAATAAAGGAAAAATAAAGATTCGCATGGAACAATCAATACAGAGAAAAACACATGGGATTATGAAAATTTCCTCTTCTTCACAAGTGAACATAAACAATTATGTTTCTCCTTTGTCTTACATCTCAGAGAGTAGAATTCATTATTTAAACATTTCAAGACAAAACAGACAACACAGGAAAAATCTGTTAGATATAAAAAGTGGAAGAAAATCTCAACAATCATCAACACCTGGATCTTCTTTACGTTCTGCAAGTAGTACTTATAGACCTCTTTTTAGTGACATAACAAATGGTACGAGCTTTCGTTTAAGATCTATCTCAATTTATTAGATTATCAATATTTTTTTAAAATATATTTTTTAATTATTTGTTTTTTATTTTCAGTTAGCACAGATAGTTATTCAAATTATGCTAGACAAAACAGGGAGAGAAGAAAAATGTTAATGGTCGATCGGAGACATGAAAAATTTCAAGTCTATGAGAATTCATCCAAGTCCTTAGAAGCTAATAAAGCAACTTCTTCCGTTGCTTTATTTGACAGATCAAACCACAAGAGCACTCTATTTTTAAATAATACAATTATATTTTAATGATTATCAATATTTATAATGTTTTCTTTAATTTAATGTGTTTTATTCTGTAGGTTGTACTGCTTCTCCGGTTTCTTTTACCGGTGGTTCTACACCTACCTATAGATCTCCACTTAGTGACATATCAAATGGTATGGTTTTAATTTCTAATTTACGTTGTAAGTAATTATACTAACTATTCATATATATTTACATCTTTCAGTTGCTTAAGAATATTTAACGTGTTTGTTTTATATTTAGGTGCACTTTCATCGCGGAATAATTTTGTCATTTCAGGGATACTGCTTCTACATATCATTCTACTCCTTTATCAAGCGGGATGAATAATAATAAAGTTATTGGTAAAAGTACTTATAATTAAATAAAGTTACATCGTATTTTTTTAACTTATAATATTGTGTTAATTTTGTTGAATGGAATTTAAAGGTGATTCAGCAAATGTTTCGAAGGAAAATAGATTCAAAAGAAAGTTGACACTGTCAGAAAAGAAGAATAAGAGGTTGCAACTATCTTCAACTATGTCGTCTGCTTCACAAGTCCTTAACCCTCCCACTACCGTTTTATTAAACGACAATTCATATGGTATCATTAATTTCGATCATCTACTATTACATATAAATTGCAATTTAGCTTTGATAAATTAGTTTTATTTTTTAATTACTAATGTATTTATATTATCTTTTAGCTACATCTTCTTCTTTTTCCGTATCAAGAGTTGCTATTAGAAAGGACAAAAGAAAAGTGACTCTGTTATCTCCGATACGTAAGGTTGATTTAAATTCAGACGAGGAGGTTGACGTTGAGGCTAATAATGAAGTAGATGATTATAAAGGCATCTCTAAAGGTTTGGTATTTTAATATGATATTCTTAGTTTATTTATTAATTTTTATTATCTAATGGTATTCTAATATGATATTCTTAGTTTTATATTTTGCATATGTTGGAACAGAATACATTGATCATGGTGATCAGTGCGTTATATGCGATATATGTCACTCAAAGTTATGGAAGGACGAGTCTAATCATAAGAGGACAAGCAGATTTGGGTACGAGCTATTCATTTTGCTGCGGGTATGGAAAGGTTGAGCTTCCAGAATTCAAAAACCCGATGAGACCTATCTCAGTCTTTAAAGTCTTCTGATGCGAAAAACAAATACTTTGCTAAGAACATTCGGCGCTACAACTCTATGTTCTCTTTTACCTCTATGGGTGGCAAAATTGACAATAATGACAATAAAGGTAAGGGTCGTATACATTCCGCTTGAGTGGCGAAAATTATCATAGAATTGGAAGCGTGCTGCCTCAAGATGGTGAGATGCCTAAATTCTCTCAGTTATACATCTACGATACAGAGAATGAACTTACAAACCGTTAATCGCATTTTAGGTAATTTTCTTTACCTTTACGTTTTGCTAATAATATTAAAAATAATTTATTATCTTATCAACTAATTCCCCATTACGTCTCCAAATAAACCTCACTTATGAATGTGTTTTTTTAAACAGTGATACCGACATGCCATCAAGTTCTTCAAACTCGGCATTTGAGGTTGAAATTATTCAACAATTGAAAGATATGTTAGACTCACAAAATGAGTTGGTCAAAACATACAGGATGGTGAGGGATACGTATCAAGAAAATCCTCAGGTCGATTTGAAATTACGACTTATCGGTAGACGGTCAAAAGATGGAAGAAAATATAACCTTCCGACCGCATCTAAGGTTGCCGCATTAATAATTGGGGATTTTGATGATAATATCGAATCACGCGATACAGTTGTTCAGACTAAAGGTGGATATTTTAAGCGTATCAGCGAGCTGCATCCTTCGTATCTAGCACTGCAATATCCGCTTCTTTTCCCATTCGGTGAAGACTGTTACCACGTAGACATTCTTCATAGGGATGTTATTCTTGATCAGGCTAATCAGAGATTAAGAAATGTACAATGAGGGAGTATTTCTGTTATCTTTTACAAGATCGCGTCAACCACTTTTCTTTAATCCTAAACGCGAGGAGGTTATTTCAACAGTTTTTGGTTGACGCTTATACAATGATTGAAGCGCAACGGTTATGGTTTATTCGGAACAAACAGAGCACTCTCAGGTGTACGACTTACAGTGACATCAGTAATGCTCAGACTTCAGGTGATACAGATCTTTCCAATAAAGGTCAGTGGGTTATACTTCCGTCCTCTTTTACCGGTGGGGCCAGATATATGTTGCAGAATTATCTTGATGCAATGTCAATTTGCAAGATTTTTTCATCACCATCACATGCAATCCGAAGTGGCTAGAGATGAGAAGATTTTTAGCAGATACGACTTTACTTCCCGAGGACAAGCCGAATAACCTTTGCAGACTTTTCAAAATGAAGCTCGACTCATTAATTACCGATTTAAAGAAGAACTCTATTCTTGGAAAAGTCCAAGCATGTATTATAAGTTTAAATTCTTATCACTTTACTTCCCTTGCAACCTCAGGGTAAGCACCTCTTTTAGTCCACTCAAGCCTTCCTTGAAAAGTGCTCTTTCCCCTTCTATCTTGGGTTTGGAGACCAAACACACTGTTATCCATGAACTTTATATCTAGCTTCTCAATCCTCTCTTGAATCATTGGATACTTCTTCAAAACCACCATATGCACAAACCTTGGAGTCATGAGAAATTGCTCTCTGGCGCTCAAATCAGCATTACCAATTAAAGCTAGTGCAAAGCTACTGCAACAAATGTTGTGCCATGCACCTTGTTCAGCTGATCAAAGCTTGTTCTCTTGCCCAAGAAAGATTTCTGCAAGTAGTGTGCCAAGAACCTCCAGTAGTGTGGTTGTAGCTTCTTGAAAATTGGTGGGAAGTTTCCTTCATACCCCAAAAGACGTGCACCATCTAGCACTGCAGTCTTAGAATATTCCACTGTGTCTTCAGCTTTATCATTAATATTCACCCCTGGCGAATATCTTCTTCTACGATCTCGATTCTGCGGTTTTGAACCGTTGCAGTGATCCTTGTTTTATCGAGATTCGCCCTTGCAGTTCCCCAAAATTCTCTCACAAGTTGTTCATCTATCAGCACGCTTGCCCTGAGAGCATGATTGATCTTCCATACATTCATCTCTCTGGAGGGTCATCAAGATAAGCAGGTATGCGATGATCTCTTTCAAAGTGAATTTCCTCATCAATCATTTCTTCTGCCATCCGAGAGACCGAGATAAGTGCATCAGGGTTAATCATATCAATGAGCAATTATGTTTGTCAAAACCATCTTGAAGTTCAATTGACTATCAGATTATACCATTAATTTCAAAAATTCAATTGAAACTTTTAATAGAAAGAATTGGATTTTGATCCGCAAGTTTAACAAACCACACTCTTAAACATTAACTTGTTCAATTTTATCTTATAACAATTAAGTTTGATAAGATTTTTAAAAAATTTTTGTGTTTATTTGACTGTTTACGATTTCAAATCACACTTTAAAGGGTTTACGGTCCAACAGGTGGGTTCACGATCAGGTCAAAACAAGTCTGGTCGAAAACTCTAAGCCCGATCGTAAACGCCCCAAGTCGTAATCTCTCGGAACCGTAAACCAATTGATCGTAAACGCCGATCGTAATCAATCATCGGGAACGTCGATCGTAAACAGCATCGAAAACTCGAACAGTCGTCTCCTTCAACCCGTCGATCGTAAACACTGAAATCCGCCATTAATGAACCTGCTAAGCTTCAAAAACATATAAAAAACACACATCGGTGCAAAAGAAACATCAATCACTACCTTTCAACTACAACCGACACGAAAACTGCTTTTAATCTTGAGTAAACAACGAGAAACACAAAGAACTAGAGGACGAGCACCCGAAAAGAGAAACACACAAGAACCACGATTAAACTGACGAATCAACGAGGAATCAGTCAATTGAAGAGGGTTTTATGGTCGGAAAGAGATTGCAAGGGAGGTGGTGGGCACGATTTCTACTAAGAGTGTTCGGAGCTAGCCGGTGTGTGACTTTCCGGCATGGAGGGGCGGCGGTTAGGGTTTTGGTGGTGAAGTCGTAAACGGAGAGTGACAGAGGGAGAATGGATCGTAAATAAGAGTTGAGATGGTTTTGTTTAAGAAAAATTTTCATAACACCCCCCCAAGAATTCAAAATATTCCAAATGACCCCAAACCTCATTTAAACGATAACTAACATGAACAAATGTTAATTTTGAAGAATTTTTGAGATTTACAAAACTTCCCCTCAGACTCATACCCCGAGAACCTGATCTTGATCATAAAAATTTAAAATTTAAACAGTCAGAGACTTAAAAAAAATAAAGACATAAAACAAAGATAACCTAATGCAGAAATTAAATATTTACTTGCCTTGAAGCTGATGACTTTCATGGATCAAACCAGACTTATCTTTGACTGAGAAACCCTTTTCAACTTCTGTTACTCGATGCTCTAGACAATTGCCAAAATATTTGAACGTATAAACTCACATCAAGTCGTTTTGAAGTGCTTAATTATGGTACAATATTACCGTCATGTTTAACCGTCCCCACACCCAATTATTCATAGCAAAATCTACCCAACATCAGAGTTTATTGAGGATTCACAAACCCCCAACTTGAGGAACCATGTGTCACACCCCCAATTTCCACTAACGGAGTTTTACCATGTGGGGTGTGAACCAGACCAGGACCCGAGTCATTAGTTACATCAAACATAAGTTAAGGGTTCAAAATGTAAATATATTTCCAAACGGGAAATATCAAACCAGAGTTTAAGTTTAGCGGAAGCTTATAAAAGTTATGTTGCGCAAAACAAGCGCCCGACAAGTAAATAAAGTTCAAGATAAAGGTTTTAAAAGCAAGTTCCCAAAAATAAAGTTTAACCAGCGTACGTGCCCAAAAATCCGATTCTCCTAGCGTCCTGCAAGGCATGCATAAGAGCAAGTGTCAACTAATGTTGGTGAGTTCACATAAGCACATAAGTATAACTAGTATAGTTATGCAGTACGAATACAACAGTCTTTATTCGTATGTAAGTATTTATATTACAAGTACAATCCATATCGTAGGTAGCGAGCCTAAGTTCATGTCACTAAAACGTTCGTAACCGAAGCTGACCAATTAGTTGTAGGAATAATTCCTTACGTGTTTTGTCTTCCCCGTGTCTTCTCGATCACGGTAAGTTAGGCTGACATTGTCCTCAGTCCGACCGCCAGTCGGGTGGTGCATCTCGTGCCCGCTGAGTGGGAGTTGTCAGACCCCAGTAGTACTACCCAATATCCCCTCGCTATTTGCTATTAACGGTTCGATAAGTAAGGACTTTCAAAGATAAAGCATTTTACGTGTAACGTGTTTGCGTGTGTTATCGTCCAAAACCGGACGTAACGTAAAAGGTTGTGTAACTCACCTTAGGGTGCGCTGCTACAAATTTAGTTAGACTTCCGAGTCTTGCGTAACTACCAAGCACCTATTGAATATACATACGTAAGTGTGTGTTCGAATATGTGCAACATAGCCTAGACGACGGTTCAATTGACAAGTAAATCCATACGTGACTTATGTGATAGTTTTCAACGTGTGATAAAAATCGTTTATTCGAACGGAGTCGAAAATGACATTTTTCCAAGAACACAATGACTTACAAAAGTCGGTGCAAGTATATTATTACCAACAATATATGTTTATAAGATCGGGTAAAACGCATGTGTTCATATATATAAATATAGGTGTATAGCCAAGAGTGTGAAAACGTCATAACAAATCTATAACAATACATATATCTTACATATATAAATTTTCGAGCCAAAGATTCGAGAGTTTTAAAACTCAAATTGTTCACCATTCAAAATACATATATTTTTTTTTTCACTTTGTCACCAAAAATTTACGCAATATACACACGTATATAAGTTCATGAAAATAAGTTAAACATATATGATTCTAGGTTTAAAACTAATTTATATTAATACAACGAAACCATCAAGTTTTTAATTCTTGTAAATCATAAGGTTTCCATAAAATAAAACTTCAACGAGTACCCTAACGGGGCCAAGACAACGTAGGGAAATCGTCGGGGATGGTTCCCGAGTCAAACAATCCAAAGTACAATAGATCAAATCCAAATAAATGATAAAATAAAGAAAAAAAATAGCAAAAGAACCAAAGAACCGGAGGTCACGAGATTAGAGCCCATGACCTCTGGTTGATAAGGCAATGACCCAACCACCCCGGCCAACAGCACGTTTGTGTTGAGTTTCGTGACCAGAGGGTTTTGAAATAACATGTTCAAGTCACATAGAGTGAAATAAAGATGTTAAAAGAAAAAAAAAACGGCGGCTACGGGGTTCGAACATGCGACCTCCGCTTACAGGGAGAAGAACGCGGCCACTGGGACAGTCGGCGCGCTTGTGTTTTAATCCAAAACTTAAAATATATATTTTATAATCCGTCAAGTGCCATCTTCTCCATATAAACCCTAATGTCGCCGGAGATATTTTCCGGCGAACGGAAAAACGTAAAACTTGAAATTGAGAGTCAAGAAACATGCGATTAACATGGAAGATGGTTTACCTCGTATCAAAGATGTGAAACACCGAGTTTTTTTTGAAGCCGAAACAAAACCCGAACTCGAACCCGTCACCTTCCAACTCAAACTCTGATCTCGTTACAGGTTGCTTCCTATGACTCGGCAGTGGACGATGATCATGTAGGGTGTTCACGGTGGTGCAGTGGTCGGATTTTCTTTCCGGTGAGATTTATTTGCGGGGCACGAATGAGAGAACGGAAGAGAGGTAGAAAGAGATTTGTGAGGTTAGAATGATTGAGAGGTGATCCTATGATGATGAGGTGATAATCGACCGATTGTAACAGCCACCATGAAGTCGCGAATTAAGGAGGGACGGTTTTAATTGAGCTTTAAATTAAGTTTATCGCATTGACAAGAATAGTCCCCTAGAGTTTCTAAAACAAGAACAGAGATTTAGGTAATTACAAGTGCAGTCCCTCTGTAGAGGCTAGATTATAAGGCTTGTAATATTAAACATGTTGGGCTGGGCTTAGAGGGTTTCATTAGAATCATAGGATAGTTTGCTAGTGTATTTAGGCTAGTTTATGATTGGGTTTGGGTTTACTATTGGGTTTATGATCCACAAGGGGCCCAATAGTAAACCCATTGGGTACCTATATGAACCCTTATGTTTATGATCATTGTAAGCATTGAGATTACAAGTTTACGATTTATTCAAGGAGTTCTTGTTTACGATCAGCCTTTCTTTGCTTCAATAGTAGCTGTTTTTCATTCAAGACTTCATCTTTATCATAGATCTAGTCTATTCTTCTACTATTCTACTTGAATAAATCTTATACGAGGATTCCGCACTCGTGTCTGATTAGATATCGTGTGTTTGGGAGATTTCCGGACCTACAATTGGTATCAGAGCCAAGAAACAAGTGTTTCGAGGTTCTCACGATATTGGATTCAAGTATTTTCTGGAAAAAGGTCGAGTTTTTGAAGGATTGAAGCTGTTTGGTGAGTTTACGATCGGAGCTGCTGCTGTTTTGAAGGTTTACGATCAGTTTTCTGGGTATTCTTGAGTGTTTACGACTGGTGGACTTGAAGATCTTCATCAGATACGTGTTTACGACTTCAAGCAACGATTTTTAAGCGTTTACGATCGTACTTTTGGGTGTTTACGACATTTCCTGGTCGTAATCGACGTTTACGATTTTGCCTTACCGGAATCTCGGAGTCGGAATCAGTGTTTACGATCTCGTGTTATCGTAATCAGAGTTTACGATCTAATTGGATCGTAATTGGAGTTTACGATTAGACTTAATCGGAATCAACGTTTACGATCGGTGTTTACAACCCGGAGGTGTTTACGATCGGAAACAGGGTTTACGATCGGAAACAAGTTTTGCGGCAAAAAGTCATTATTTCACACTTTCACGAAAACGGGTGTAACTTTTGACTCGTTTGGAGTTAGAAGCTCAAATTTTAACACGACGTTCGTGACAACAAGCCCCAGATTTACCCCCGACTAACGTCCAGGGGAGCTCGTTTCGACCCCCAAATTCCACTCCGAAGGCCTCCGTTTTTCAGTTTTAAGTTTTTGACACTATTCTTTGAATAGTACTTTTGCCGATTTTGCCGGTTTTGTCGATTTTCAAGATTTTCAGAAGTTGCATACCTAAAGAAAGAAAATGAGTTCAGTGGTTGAAGAAAAGAATATATTTGAGGACGAAGATGCTGAGATATGCCCCAATCCTACTTGTGCTCGTATAATTCCTGAACTTAGGCAAATGTGTAAAAATTTACAGTCAGAATTGTTTGAGACAAAGTGCGAGAGGAGTTCGTTTAAGGGTAGATGGCAAAAGAATGAAGAAAAAGTTAAAGCCCAGAAATTAGATATAGAAAAATATAAGAACCTTGCAACTGAGAACGCCTATTTGTATGACAACGCTAAGTTAGAAATAGCTGAGCTAAGTAAGCAGATAGATGACCTGAAGCATAAGAACAATGAGATGCAGGTTAAGCTTGATATGAATCAAATGAGGAGCAAAAGAATGCTTGATGCTGGAAAGGAATTGTCACATGCTGTTGTGACTGGTCAAGTTGGGAAACACACACCTGGATTTGGATCAGAAAAGACTGATAAGGCCTTGGCTGCAAACAACATTATTCCTCCACCAGTTCCCAGAGACATTATAGGAATACTTCTTAGTGAGGATCAAGTTGAACGAACCAAGTCAGATTATAAAGAAGCTGCTCCTCCTATTGATAGTGTCTTGGTTGGAACTACACCATTGACTCAAGAGGAAATAGACAACGAGGCAAACATGACATATGGTGAAGGGAGAATAGAGGACGTATCAAGAGATGATGCTGAGTGCCAGGAGTATAACAGAAGTCATAATTCCAAGTATGATGATGTTGGGGTAGAGTTGAAACCATACCCTAAAATTGAAACCCCATGCTTCAAGGTTGTTGACGAAGTCAAAAGGGAAAAGGTGATCTTGACAACACGGCCTGAGGGGAAGATCTTTATGACATCTGGATCTATGTTTGACCAAGAACCAGATGTTGGGTATGACTTACCAGCCTTCTCCTCCAAGTTCAAGGGACTAACTGATGGAGTGATCAGTGAAGCTAAAGTTGAGAAGCCAAAGATCACCATTAAGCATCCGAGTATGAAGCAAACAGCTGGAGTGAAGAATGAAAACTAAAGGGAGTAGTTGTGTCTCCCATTTCTTCAGTTGGATCATGCAGTTGTTGTTGTAATTGCAAGAATGGTGCTTCTTCATCAGGAAATCCAGAGAGCACAAAGACGATGAGGACAGGTTCTACTCAGGCTTCAAGGAACCTGCAGAAAGTCAAATCTGAAGCAGCAGTCAAAGCAAAGAAGCAGACACAAGGCAATCCAGCTCCATATCTGCCACCAAAAACAAATTGGTACACGTCTGACTTCTATCTAAAGAAGCAGACTTGCTTTAATTGTGGCATTGCTGGTCATATTGCTAGAAACTGTCTGTATCGCCCCTATGAACCCTATTATCCGAAAACTCAAAGGGTTTCATCTCAGGAGTCTGTGAAGTCTAAGCCCATGAAGGTGGAAAAACCTAAGGCAATAAAGACTGTTACTCCTAAGGTTAAACCCTCTGATCAACATTGGGGTGCTGCCAAAGCTGAAAGAAAATCTTTGAATCAAAACAACAGCTTTCCAAGCTACTAAATTTCCAAAAACAGGTGAAGAAACCATTTTCAAAACAACCAAAGCTTGAGAAGCCCAAAGTTACCCCTCCCAAGGTAACTAAAACTGTTTTAAAAAATGAAGCTAAAACGAAGAAGGTTGAAATACCTAAAGTCACAACTCAAAAGGTGACTAAAACAAAAACTGTTTTGAAAAATGAATCTAAAACAAAGAAGGTTGAAATACCTAAAGTCACAACTCCAATAGTGACTACAACAAATGGTAAATCACCTGGAATTTGGAAACCAAAAATCAAGGCAGCTTCATCCCAACTTCCTGATTTTTCAAAGGGGATGTTCTTACAAGAAGTATCCTTTATTGATTCCTCAGGTGTACCCAGAAAAACAATGGCCTGGGTACCAATGGCTAACTAATCTCTCACTCTGTGCAGGAACAGTCAAGGAGGATTATCACTAACGGTTTTATTACTAATTTGTTTGTTGATAAGTGATTGTTCCAGGCACAGTTTAGGAGACGTATCTTCATGTCATGTCAAGTAATCTATACAATGGAAGGTATGTCTCTTTGAGAGGTAAAATGTCAAAATCAGCATGAAAGGTACTGTTCTTAACTTGGTTGTTTGAATGATGAGGCAACAAAGGGTCTTTTGAGTCAAACCCACTTCATTAAAGTTTTAATTGAGCAGTTGATTGATTATGTGTTTGACCTCAAATGAAATAACGCGTGCATGTCATGAAACCCAATTTTCTAAAATTTTCAAAATCAATACTTTGAAAGTTAGCTTGGCCAGATGTCTTCAAAATTTTGTGTTTTGTTCTTTTAAGTGTGTTTGTGTGTTTTATCTTTATTGTTTAAAAAAAAAATTTTGAAAAAATGATGTTCACAAAATTGTGACATTAAAAATCAAAAAGCAAGGGGAAGAAATGTAAAGATGAAGAAAAAGTTGACCCCTCAAAAATAGTGTGCTTTTCAATTTTTAATTGTTTGTGTTTAATTGTTTGTGTCTTGTTTTTGAGAAGTTTAGGGGAAGTAAAATGAATGACCGGGTTGGAGATGGCTGACACGCGTAAGGCGGAAGTAAAAGGCAAGCTCCACGGTGATATGCTCGGTAGGCTCGACCTAAACTTATGACCTCCAATGAAAGTGCAGTGATCTTAAAAGATATATATGTTTAGTTTCCCATCCTAGGTTGCATGGTTTAAAAGACTGAGTCCCGACAAAAATGGGTTGAGAGTGGTAATTACCTAGTATTCACTCTCTCACACGCCATGTCTCTGCTGTCATGACTACCCCACATAATAAAAAGAAAAGAAAAAGAAATGAAAAAAAATAATGAAAAAGAAAAGAAAATGAAAAATAATCACTCAGTTGGTCTTCTTTGCGTGCTTAGCGGCCGACCTAATCACCAACTGATGGTTAATGAAAATAAGTGGTAGTCATAGCGGTGTTGCATGGTTCCTCAAGTTGGGGGTTTGTGAATCCTCAATAAACTCTGAGGTTGGGTAGGTTTTGCTGTGTACGCTTGGGTGTGGGGACAATTAAACATGACGGTAATATTGTACTATATTGAGCATGACACATTCGGTTGGGATTAAACGGGTTTGAGTTTAAAGCGGACAAACATACCGGCAATCACCTGGACTAGTTGAGTAACTGAAGCTGAAAAGGGTTCCTCAGTCAGATTCATACGGTTTGATCCCTGTATTTGTTTAGTTTTTATCTTTCGTGTGTGAGTCGTTAAGTTCTTTTTGGTGTGTTTTTGTCTTGACCAGGTTGATTTGAGAAGTCAAAATATGTTTTTCAAGGGTTTTAATGCATGACAATATGCCCCCGACAGATCTTGACAAATTTTTAGGGGAAGGAGTATGGGATAATAAGTATTATCCGAAGGGAACTCGAGGATGATACTTATTATCTAATGGAAAAGACTTCCTCCGTCAGATCTTGACAAATTTTTAGGGGAAGGAGAGGGGATAATAAGTATTATCCGAAGGGAACTCGAGGATGATACTTATTATCCGAAAAGACTTCCATAATACATAGTATCCGAGGGGAACTCGAGGATAATATGTATTATCTCAGGGGAAGTCCTTAGCTGAGGGGAAGTAATCAGCTAAGGGGAAGTCTTTAGAGGTCTTTGGGTTCAGGGGAAGTTTTATAGAAAACCCGTAATCTATATTAGGGTTTTTGGTTAAAATTATGTTAATTTGAATCAACTGAACAAATGATAATTACCTCCTAACCCAAAGACCAGTTATCACATGTCTGGTAGTGTATATTTTTTTTTTCAAATGTGTGTCAGACAGGTTGATGATAGAAAGATGTTGCTGCTGCTCAAGTTAAAGAACCAACCGGAAAAGACTTCCATCTGAAAAGCAACTGTTCAGGGGAAGTTGTTGGTATCTTTACAAGTATCCAAAAGCTTCAAAAGTTTTTCAAAGAAAATGCTCACAAGTTTAGGGGAAGCTGAAGATTTCAAGTCAATCTTTGAAAAAGAAAGTGATGCAGAGAGCAGTCAGAGATCATGAAGATCCAAGTTCAACAATCAAGTTCTTCACAGTTAGGGGTTTTCAAAATTTAACCTCTAATTGTTTTGGAGATTCAAGACAGTTACCGAAGATACAGCAAGAACCAGTTCTTTCAAGAAGCAAGTCAATGAGAGTCCTCCATTTCATTGCTTGTTCATTTCAAGAAGTTCAAGCTGATGCTGATCAAGAGGAAGTCCCAAGTGCCCGTCATGAAACCCATTGAAGATTTCTGCGGAAAGAATCTTCATCAGCATCTATGCCAGCCAGTCAAGAACAAGTTTTTCAAAGATCGAAGACATTTAATATCACAAGCCTAGGGGAAGATTGTAGAGGCTAGATTATAAGGCTTGTAATATTAAACATGTTGGGCTGGGCTTAGAGGGTTTCATTAGAATCATAGGATAGTTTGCTAGTGTATTTAGGCTAGTTTATGATTGGGTTTGGGTTTACTATTGGGTTTATGATCCACAAGGGGCCCAATAGTAAACCCATTGGGTACCTATATAAACCCTTATGTTTATGATCATTGTAAGCATTGAGATTACAAGTTTACGATTTATTCAAGGAGTTCTTGTTTACGATCAACCTTTCTTTGCTTCAATAGTAGCTGTTTTTCATTCAAGACTTCATCTTTATCATAGATCTACTCTATTCTTCTACTATTCTACTTGAATCAATCTTATACGAGGATTCCACACTCGTGTCTGATTAGATATCGTGTGTTTGGGAGATTTCCGGACCTACACCCTCCAAGTTTAAATGGATATAAACAAGTTTCAGCAATTACAGAATAGACCCCTCAAGGTTACAAAATATTAACGAACTCACTAACGGAGTTAACGGAGGCAACTTGATGATGATTATTCGAGTGTACATTGAAACGTATTAAACGAACTAAGTTTTATAAAAATACAACTTATATATATTTCGCATAAAATCATAGTTATAACCCCAAAACTAAGTTTTATAAAAATACGATTACGTGACACCTCATCACATAAAATCATAAAATAACGTGCATATATATATATATATATATATATATATATATATATATATATATATATATATACAACACAAAAATAATAAATGTAATTGTCACATAAAATGACAAAACGCTTTCATGAAACCATAAAATATAATTTATATAAAATTATAAATTATATGCATTCAAGTAAGTTAACCGACGTCTAGACTCATGTGCAATGTTCGTGTAACTATTCTAGTTAACCGAAGTAACGGACGTTATCAAAATATAACACAAGTTATTAACGGGGTTAACCTGGGAAATTGTCGATTGTCACATCATCCCCTTGTTAAGGAATTTTCGTCCCGAAAATTGCCTTAATTCGTTACGGTTTCTATGGAAGGAAAAGAAAAATTTTAGGGTTGCTACATCATCCCCTTGTTAAGGAAATTTTGTCCCAAAATTTAACTCATACCTTAATTAGATGTTGAGGCCTGATCAAATAAGTTAGGATATTTCTTCCTCATCTGATCTTCTCGTTCCCACGTGAACTCCGGTCCACGCTTAGATTGTCATCTCACTTTGACGATGGGAATTTTACTTCGTTTCAATGTTTTCTCCTCACGTCCCATGATTTCCACGGGTTGTTCGATAAATCGCAGTTGTTCATCAATTTGCAGTTCTTCTAATGGAACTATAAGAGTGTCATCAGCTAAACACTTTCTCAAGTTTGAAACGTGAAACACGTTGTTTACTCCATCCAATTCAGGAGGTAGATTTAAACGGTAAGCCACCGGACCAATAGTTTCGGTGATCTCGAATGGTCCAACATAGCGTGGATTTAACTTCCTGCGTTTTCCAAAGCGTACAACGCCTTTCCAAGGTGTGACTTTCAACAGTACTTTGTCACCGACTTCAAATTCTAACGGCCTTCGACGTTTATCTGCATAACTCTTTTGTCTATCTCTTGCCGCTTTCATGCGGTTTCTAATCTGCACGATTCTTTCAGTGGTCTCATACACTAGTTCAGGTCCAATGAGTTGGCTCTCACCGACCTCGGCCCAACAGATCGGCGATCTGCATTTTCGTCCGTAAAGAGCCTCAAATGGAGCGGCTCCAATACTGGTATGGTAGCTGTTGTTATAGGAGAATTCTACCAACGGTAAATGCGTTTCCCAAATTTTCCCAAAGTCGAGCACACATGCTCTAAGCATATCCTCGAGAGTTTGGATGGTACGTTCAGTCTGTCCATCTGTTTGAGGATGATATCTGGTACTCATATCTAAGTGAGTGCCCATCGCTGCTTGTAAGGATCTCCAAAAATTTGAAGCAAACCTAGGGTCTCGGTCGGAGATAATAGACAAAGGTACCCCGTGAAGCTTGACAATCTCCTTGAGATAAATCTTTGCAAGTTTGTCTGTCTTGTCATTTTCCTTGATAGCTAGGAAATGAGCGGATGTTGTTAACCGGTCAACGATAACCCAAATCATATCGTTACCGCCAGAAGTACGGGGCAATCCCGTGATGAAATCCATCGATATTTCTTCCCATTTCCATTCAGGAATTTTAGATTATTGCAGTAATCCTGCTGGCTTTTGATGTTCCGTTTTGACCATTGCGCACGTCAAGCACTTGCTAACATATCTAGCGATGTCAGCTTTCATATTGGGCCACCAATATAACCCTTTTAAGTCTTGATACATTTTGTCTGAACCTGGATGGATCGAATAACGGGACTTGTGGGCCTCGTCCATCACTAGTTCTCTAAGGTTTCCATGGAGAGGTATCCATATACGATCCTTATAGTAACGAAGTCCATCGGACTTAACTTCAGAAGTTCCATCGACGTCACGTAATGATTCAGATCCAAAATTTTCCTCCTTTAGGACCTCTTTCTGAGCATCCCGGAGTCTATCTGGTAGCCCCGTATGGATCGTTAATTGGAGAGCTCGAACCCTTCTAGGTTTAAAATGTTCCTTTCTACTCAAGGCATCGGCCACAACGTTAGCCTTGCCTGGATGATACTTTATTGCTAGATCGTAGTCGTTTAGCAATTCGACCCACCTACGTTGCCTCATGTTGAGTTCTTTCTGTTCAAATATGTGTTGGAGGCTCTTGTGATCAGTGAATATCGTACACTTAGTACCGTATAAGTAGTGCCTCCAAAATTTCAAGGAAAAAACAACTGCGCCTAACTCTAGGTCGTGAGTTGTGTAATTCTTCTCATGAGACTTTAATTGCCTTGACCCATATGCGATGACTTTACCTCTTTGCATTAAAACACATCCGAGTCCCTGGATTGACGCGTCACAATAGACCTCGAAGTCGTCAATCCCATCAGGTAAAGATAATATAGGTGTAGTACAAAGTTTCTCTTTCAAAGCTTGGAAGGCTGCCTCTTCCTTGTCACCCCATCTGTATTGAACCCCTTTGTGCTTAAGAGCAGTCAATGGGTGAGCTAACTGAGAAAATCCATCTATAAAACGACGGTAGTAACCCGCTAAACCTAGGCCAACTTTTAATGGCCTCGATCTTGGCTGGGTCAACGTGAATACCTTGCTAGTTGACGATGTGACCCAGAAATTGAACCTCTCGGATCCAGAAATCGCACTTAGAGAATTTTGCGTAGAGTTGTTCTTTCTTTAACAATCCTAAGATTAACCGTAGATGTTCCTCGTGTTCTTCTTTCGTCTTGGAGTAGATGAGGATGTCGTCGATAAATACTATGACGAACTTATCCAGATAGGGTTTTGCACACATGGTTCATGAGATCCATGAACACAGCGGGTGCATTTGTCAGCCCAAAAGGCATGACCACGAATTCATAATGACCGTAGCGTGTTCTGAAGGCTGTCTTTTCGATGTCCTCCTCACGGACTCGAAGCTAATGGTAACCAGACCTTAAATCAATCTTGGAATAGTAACTGGATCCTTGAAGCTGGTCGAAAAGATCATCTATTCGTTGAAGAGGGTATCGATTCTTGATAGTGACCTTGTTGAGTTCGCGGTAATCAATGCACATCCTAAATGTGCCATTCTTCTTCTTGACGAATAATACTGGTGCTCCCCATGATGACGAGCTAGGTCTAATAAAACCTTTATCTAACAGTTCTTGCAGCTGTGTGGATAGATCATTTAATTCGTTCACCGCTAGACAATATGGTATACGCACGATCGGAGCTGCTCCTGGAGCGAGGTCAATCCCAAATTCTACTTGTGGATGCGGAGGAAGGCCAGGTAATTCCTCAGGAAACACCTCTGAGTAATCACGTACTATCGGAAAGTCTTCAATTTTTCTCTCCACCCAGGTTTGGTCCATAACTGTGGCCAGGATTGCCACGTGTCCTTTCCGAAGACACTTCTGTGCTTTAAGGTATGATATGATTCCGGAGACAGCACCTCCCTTTTCGCCCTGAATTGAGAGTACTTCTCCTCCTGCTACGAGTATTCGTATGACTTTTTCTTGACAAACGATTTCCGCCTGATGTTTGGATAGCCAATCCATGCCCACTATGACGTCGAAACTACCGATGGTAAAAGGCATAAGGTCTATACTTAGTTTATGACCAGATAGTTCTAATGTGCAGTTTTCAACTAAGTGAGTGGTGTCAAGAAGCTTACCATTTGCTAATTCAACCGTATACCTAGCTTTTAGTGGAGTTTGGGTAGCCTTAATCAACTTACAGAACTTAGTCGAGATAAAACTTTTCTCAGCACCAGTATCAAATAAGACATTTGCGAAGTAGTTTTTTAGAAGAAACTTACCGCTAATGACGTTGGCATCGTTTCTTGCTTCACCAGAACCCATAACGAAAGCTCGCCCTTTGGCGCCATCTCCACCATTCCTACCACTATCACCACCGTTGTTATTTTTGTTACGGTGGTTGTTGTTGTTTCCAGAATTGTTGTTATTGTTCCTTCGGAGCTGTGGACAGTCCCTCTTTAAGTTCCCTGGTTTTCCACATTCATAACACCCCCTAGGGGCTTCATTATTCTGCCTCTGGTTCTAATTCTGATTTTGATTGGGACGGTTTTGTAGTTCACCCCAACAGTTCTTAGCCTCGTGGCCCCCCTTACCACAACGCTCACAGGTGAGTTTCTTGCATGCTCCATTGTGGTGTTGGTTGCACCGATTGTAGAACGGTGCTCGTCCTTTGTACCCATTGTTATTCTGATTGCTACCACCTTGGCGGTTTTGATTACCGCCCCCGCTGTTGGTGTTACCGTTGTTAAAGTCACCCCTGAAATTGTTGTATCTCTTGTTTTGGCTGTGAGAGTTAGAGGATCTCCCATTGTTGTGGCCACTACCATTGTTGTTGTTGTTACTAGAGTCGTCATCTCTCTTTCTTTTCCCGTCTAGGGCAGTTTTGGGGACCTTTTTGGGTGGAAACGTTCCTTGCTCTATGGCATGGTCAGTCAGCTTATGGGCCAACCTGATAGCATTCTGCACATTTGCAGGGTTTGAGGCAGTAACCATCCCCTTGATTTGTGGAGCTAACCCATCCACGTACCTTTCAATCCTTTTGAAGTCAGCGTCAACCATCGTAGGACACAACACCGCGTACTCATGGTAGCGAGCGGTGTACTCTTCAACCTCAGAACTTACCATTTTCAAGTTCTGGAACTCACCTTCCAACCTTTTAACCTGGTCGCGAGGACAATACTCCTCCATCATGGCATCCTTAAATTCCTGCCAAGTCATAGTATTCGCTGCGTCGAGCCCTAACATTTGAATTTGCGCGTTCCACCAAGTGAGGGCAACTCCCTCGAGTGTAGCAGTGGTGAAATTGACCTGATTCGCAACTGGGCAGTTACACATTGAGAACACCTTTTCTGACTTCTCGAGCCATCGCAATAGACCCACGGCTCCCTCATCACCCTTGAACATGAACGACTTACAATCCGTGTAAGTTTTGAATGTGCACTGAGCTGGGCCTGGATTCGTTTCATGAAATTATTTCAGAGAATAATTTTAGAGGGTGAGAAAAAAAAACATAGTCAATTTGTCGTCTGTTTTACTTACCACCGTTGTTGTTTGGCTGATTTTGGGCCGCTGCTAGAGCTGCTGCAACTCCTTGGCCAATCAGATTTTGGATCTGTGCTGCGGTGAGGTGTTCAACCATGGTTCTGTTTTCCATACGAACATTTCAATGATTAATATACCCAATATTAATTTCATTAAACACTAAACAATTATTCATGCATCCATCCATCACACGACATAAATTTTTTTAGAAACACATTGATAAAATAAAAATGTAATATCCATTACAAAATTTAAAATCCAACCATAAGGTATCTCAGTATTTGAAAACATTCAAAATAAAATAAACACCCAGTCAAATTTATTTCAAAGTAACAAAATAGAAGAAAATGAGATATATTAGATCATGGATCAATGAGTCCGGGTTCCTCGACCTCTTCTTCTTCAGCGTTGTCTCCATTCTCTTCGAGGGGTTCTTCCTCCACTGGATCAGCTGCAGGGGCTGCCTGTCCCTGAAGAGTAGCCACTTGCCCGGTCAGGTCCTCGACCAGGTCTTCTAACACAGCAATCCTTGCTAAGGCAGTCTGTAGCATATTGGCTAAATTGGCCGAGTTGGGTCTTGCCTCCAAGGTATCCACTCTATCCTCGAGTTTAATCACCCCATGGGCTAAGTTGTTGTGTGCTGTGGTTGTCGCCTCGAGATCATCCCTTGTTCCTTGAGTTTCAGTTTGTGTTCTTCGTCCTTCGGTTCGTAGTGATCTAACTTCACTACGCAACTCGTCTATCACTACCATCATTGCAGCAATGATCTGTGGGTGGTAGAAGGGAAGATCGGGTAGTCTACCCTCGTCCGTGGGGACTCCAAATTCCCCTATAAGACTGGCCACCATGGGCCTAAACCACCGCCAATCGGACGCGTTGTCCGGGTCTCGAAAATAATGTGACTCTGCCTCATAATCCGCTTGAGTATAGTCAAGACGTTGCCTCCTGCGGGACGGTTGACGTGACGAGGATCCTTGTTCGTTCATGGGTGCCTTTCCACGTGTATGATCCGATGGTGATATATTGCCTGAACCCAGACAGACACAAACAAAGAAAAGATAACCTAATGTGAGCAATCGATTTTTGGCACGCGAAAAGAAAACGTTTTTGGGAATTGTTGTAACTAATGTTCAAAAACAGTTACAATTTTAGAATTTCTGAAAATTCTAGTTCTCTACAACCAAGGGCTCTGATACCAATCTGTCACACCCCCAATTTCCACTAACGGAGTTTTACCGTGTGGGGTGTGAACCAGACCATGACCCGAGTCATTAGTTACATCAAACATAAGTTAAGGGATCAAAATATAAATATATTTCCAAACGGGAAATATCAAACCAGAGTTTAAGTTTAGCGGAAGCTTATAAAAGTTATGTTGCACAAAACAAGCGCCCGACAAGTAAATAAAGTTCAAGATAAAGGTTTTAAAAGCAAGTTCCCAAAAATAAAGTTTAACCAGCGTACGTGCCCAAAAATCCGATTCTCCTAGCGTCCTACAAGGCATGCATAAGAGCAAGTGTCAACAAATGTTGGTGAGTTCACATAAGCACATAAGTATAACTAGTATAGTTATGCAGTACGAATACAACCGTCTTTATTCGTATGTAAGTATGTATATTACAAGTACAATCCATATCGTAGGTAGCGAGCCTAAGTTCATGTCACTAAAACGTTCATAACCGAAGCTGACCAATTAGTTGTAGGAATAATTCCTTACGTGTTTTGCCTTCCCCGTGTCTTCTCGATCACGGTAAGTTAGGCTGACATTGTCCTCAGTCCGACCGCCAGTCGGGTGGTGCATCTCGTGCCCGCTAAGTGGGGTTTGTCAGACCCTAGTAGTACTACCCAATATCCCCTCGCTATTTGCTATTAACGGTTCGATAAGTAAGGACTTTCAAAGATAAAGCATTTTACGTGAACATGTGATATATACTGGATTTCTACTTTAATCATACATAATAGTTGTCGTGTTATCACCCTAACCCGGGTGTAACGTGTTTGCGTGTGTTATCGTCCAAAACCGGACGTAACGTAAAAGGTTGTGTAACTCACCTTAGGGTGCGCTGCTACAAATTTAGTTAGACTTCAGAGTCTTGCGTAACTACCAAGCACCTATTGAATTTACATACGTAAGTGTGTGTTCGAATATGTGCGACATAGCCTAGACGACGGTTCAATTGACAAGTAAATCCATACGTGACTTGTGTGATAGTTTTCAACGTGTGATAAAAATCGTTTATTCGAACGGAGTCGAAAATGACATTTTGCCAAGAACACAATGACTTACAAAAGTCAGTGCAAGTATATTATTACCAACAATATATGTTTAGAAGATCGGGTAAAACGCATGTGTTCATATATATAAATATAGGTGTATAGCCAAGAGTGTGAAAACGTCATAACAAATCTATAATGATACATATATCTTACATATATAAATTTTCGAGCCAAAGATTCGAGAGTTTTAAAACTCAAATTGTTCACCATTCAAAATACATATATTTTTTTTTCACTTTGTCACCAAAAATTTACGCAATATACACACGTATATAAGTTCATGAAAATAAGTTAAACATATATGATTCTAGGTTTAAAACTAATTTATATTAATACAACGAAACCATCAAGTTTTTAATTCTTGTAAATCATAAGGTTTCCATAAAATAAAACTTCAACGAGTACCCTAACGGGGCCAAGACAACGTAGGGAAATCGTCGGGGATGGTTCCCGAGTCAAACAATCCAAAGTACAATAGATCAAATCCAGATAAATGATAAAATAAAGAAAAAAAATAGCAAAAGAACCAAAGAACCGGAGGTCACGAGATTAGAACCCATGACCTCTGGTTGATAAGGCAATGACCCAACCACCCCGGCCAACATCACGTTTGTGTTAAGTTTCGTGACCAGAGGGTTTTGAAATAACCTGTTCAAGTCACGTAGAGTGAAATAAAGATGTTAAAAGAAAAAAAAAACGGCGGCTACAGGGATCGAACATGCGACCTCCGCTTACAGGGAGAAGAACGCGGCCACTGGGACAGTCGGCGGCGCACTTGTGTTTTAATCCGAAACTTAAAATATATATTTTATAATCCGTCGAGTGCCATCTTCTCCATACAAACCCTAATGTCGCCGGAGATATTTTCCGGCGACCGGAAAAACGTAAAACTTGAAATTGAGAGTCAAGAAACATGCGATTAACATGGAAGATGGTTTACCTCGAATCAAAGATGTGAAACACCGAGTTTTTTTTGAAGCCGAAACGAAACCCGATCTCAAACCCGTCACCTTCCAACTCGAACTCTGATCTCATTACTGGTTGCTTCCTGTGACTCGGCAGTGGACGATGATCATGTTGGGTGTTCACGGTGGTGCAGTGGTCGGATTTGCTTTCCGGTGAGATTTCTTTGCGGGGAACGAACGAGAGAACGGAAGAGAGGTAGAAAGAGATTTGTGATGTTAGAATGATTGAGAGGTGATCCTATGATGATGAGGTGATAATCGACCGATTGTAACAGCCACCATGAAGTCGCGAATTAAGAAGGGACGGTTTTTCTCGAAGTGTACCGTCGACGGTTTTAATTGAGCTTTAAATCAAGTTTGTCGCATTGACAAGAATAGTCCCCCAGAGTTTATAAAACAAGAACAGAGATCTAGGTAATTACAAGTGCAGTCCCTCCAAGTTTAAATGGATATAAACAAGTTTCAGCAATTACAGAATAGACCCCTTAAGGTTACAAAATATTAACGAACTCACTAACGGAGTTAACGGAGGCAACTTGATGATGATTATTCGAGTGTACATTGAAACGTATTAAACGAACTAAGTTTTATAAAAATACAACTTATATATATTTCGCATAAAATCATAGTTATAACCCCATAACTATCTGTTTTTAAATTCTAATAAAAGTATAGAAACGTTTCGTACGATTACGTGACACCTCATCACATAAAATCATAAAATAACGTGCATATATATATATATATATATATATATATATATATATATATATATATATATATATATATATATCTATTACTATATATAATACATATTGCCCTAAAGGGCATTTTCGTCATGAAAAATGCTGAATCTTTAAGACGCGTACAAACTAATAAGCACAATGTACAAGTCTTAAAGCCTTAAACCCTAATCTCTTCCACCCGTGTACAGCCTTAAATTGCACGCATTGATTATTGATTGCTTTCTCTTTAGCGTGCCTGTAAATATTCACGCTTCCAAGGAACCTGCATTCACGCTTCCATTGATTGCCCGCATTGATTGGCTTAGAAATCGGTTCTCTCTCGATTCTCTGTTCACGGTTCCATCGAACCACCAAAACCATCAGGCGCCGCTTCGTGAACCACAATTCTCCTCCCTTCAATTGGCTATTCCCTTTTAAACAGCAAGCATGGTACAAATCTTGCAGGTCTCCACCGAAATCTTACAGACTTCAGGTCTCGATTGCAGTGGCGCTCAACCTAATCTCTCACAGACACATCCTTGCAGTGGCGCTCAACCTAATCTCTCAAACACATCCTTGCAGGTCTCAAATGAAATCAAATATGGTACTCAATTTAAATTTCAATTCGAATTCACGGTTCAAGTTCTGATTCTACAAATTGAGGTACGGTTTTAGAAAACACAAATCACAGTTCGTGTTGTGTTTATTGTTAAATCTAATTGTGTGTTCATCAATTCTTCATAGTTCAAGAAATCGCAATTGAATTTCAACTACATCGATTTATCACTTCATCTCTGTTACATCCGTTCATCTCTTTTATGTATTTGAAATTCATTCTTGAAACTATGATTTTGGTGTTCATTATTCTGTTGGTGTTCAAGCTATGTTCATTATTTTGGTGTTCATTAAATTCTGAGTTCATTATTTTGGTGTTCATTAAAATCTGAGTCATGTTTTAGATCATCAAAGCAACCACAGTAACACCTTTATAATGGTTCCTGTTAACTGATCCTGACCAGAGACACCCAAGATTATGAACCATAAGCATAATCAGCTCATGGTCATCACCCAAACAGGACATAAGGCTCAGGCCATTTTCTGAAGAACAAGAAGTTGATGGTACCAATCTTCATTGTGAAGTATTTATTAAATGGAGTTGATTTAACAAATATCTCCAATGAGTTAAAATAACTATGGAATTGGAGTGTATTTGCAGGTGATTTTTTTAGTTTTATTATGATGTCTAATCTGTTCTCATGTTCTAAGAATCTGTTAGGTTTTAATCAGACCATATTAATACCTTTTAGTATTTTTAACATGAGTTTGTGAATGTAATGAGTTTGTGAAAGTAACAGTTATCATGACATTTAAGTAATGAGTTTGTGAAAGTAACAGTGGGTTGTTGTTTACACAAGAGGTTTAAAAGTTCTAAAAGTTCTAAAAGTTTAAAATGGTAATTATTGTTTAGATGCTTTCATACTTTCTGCAGCAAAATGTAGTCATCTGTTGCATTTGGTGATATATTTTTAGGTGTTTGTAAAGAGGACAAATCCAGTTTTGGAGTGTGATCAGGAGATACATACATAATTTACTAGATCTGACTTTACATAGTCAACATTTAATTTTCTAATGTGTTGATGTGAATATGCAGCTTGGAAATCCAGTCTTGATTTGTTGATGTGAAGTTTACTGAAATTTATTGAAACATGTCAAAAATTGTAGTGTGCTTTATTTTGATTCTAAAGTTTTTGCAGCTTCATGTAGTTTAGTTGTTCTATACTTTTTTCCTGTTGGGAATGGTTTTGCATCAAGAAATCAAGACCTTAGTTCTCATTTCATGTTATCTTTGCCTTCTCTCTTTAATAAAATTTCTTTGAATATCATGTTTTTTTTTAATTCCACAGTTTTAAAGCTGTTATTGTTACCCGGCTTGCAGAGTCCAGGACCAATATCTGGTGTAAACACAAGTGGGCATATGAATCAAATATATGGAAACAAAACCACTGCTCTATGACTACAATCAGGTGCGACATGTACAAGGAATGCAATAGAAGCAAAGCTAGGTAGTCCAGAACAACACTACATATGTACCATGAAGGAAAAATAGGTGGCAAGGTATGGACTTTCCCTTTTGGTTCACTTTTGTGTGAAGTTGTAGTTGTTTTTTATACTTGTTAGATTTTCAGACACCAAATATGTACAAAGTTAGATTAGAATGCTTTGAAATCAAAGGTTATTGTGTTGGCAGTAGCGGTTTTATCCAAAGTTTTTGAATTGTTACCTATTTGAATGTAACTGGAATCCCATTTTTAAGGTACATGGGTCAGTTTTCTCATCAAGTCTGCACATAGATATCCACTTTCACCCGAACACCTTTATCAATCCCATCCGACCCACCCATTTCTCATATGTGATATCCAGTTGATTACATTGTTTTTGCTTGGTTAAACGTTTGATTGAACCGTTTTGGTATGATTTTGATAATTTCTAAAAATCACCCTATACTTAGGGCCATTGAGATCTTATTAGACAATATATCACTTATGTAGAGTTCTCAGCCTAAAACTTTCTAGATGAAGCTAGCGAGCAAATGCGTGTAGAACAATGTCAAAGAGGTCGAAGACTAGAAAAGTTATTAAGGTAAAGCTGATTCCACTCACATTATTTCATGGTAAGGAAAAATGGGCGGGTCTGCCGTGTTGAGTAACTGTTCGAATTGGTTCAGTTTTATGCTGGTGGAGATGGATGGTTGAATTCAGTTGGGTTTATTGCTAACACTCTGTTCACGTTTTTGAAATTAACTTTCTGAATAACGTGTGTCTTATATGATTAAAAAAATTAAAAAAATTAAAAAAGATACATTTCAGCCATCCGCCACTTTGCTTAGCAACTAAATGTGAAAGCACTTTATACCTTTAAGCAAAGGTTAATCAACATCTGAACTTTTCTACATGAATTTATTGGGAATCCATCTAATACTTGGATTAAATTTGATTAAAGAAAGTAACAGTTCACCACCTATGTACCACTTAAGCATCTCTGTGATCCCTGCTTAGGATTGAACTATTCGCAAAAAAAATAACAGGTTCACCACTTATGGTACCACTTTAACACACCCACTTTAATTTCATCTTTCTATCTATCACTTATTAGCATGCATAATCTCATTGAATTGTTATTAATAGCCAATAGAATAATGTTTTCTGATTGATACTTGAATGCATTGGTGATTAAGCATGCATTTCAACCTTTAAATAATGTTTTTATCTGGTGTTGAGTTTTAGATTTTATAATTATGCAAATTAAATTGATACTTTAGTTAAGTTAAATCTTTTTTATTATGTTAACATGGTTGCAGAGAAAATGCATATACATTCACTTAACTTAAACAAATCATCTACTTTAATTTGTTTTGACTTGCAGCTTGGACAAGCTCTTAGCACAAGGCTATATATACTGCCCGCTTGAATTAATGTCTTGATTTTAGGAGATACATGTCATTTTTCTTTTAAGAAATGGTAAGATACAGTTAAAATCAAGTACAGTGAATGATTTGTTTACACATTATTCTTTTCTTTTATATATAAAATTTTGTGTCATTTGTGTATTTGTAGCTATTCTAGGATTTTGACCCTTTGATGATGATAAAAGTGGAATGATCAACTGGGAAGAGTTCACAAAGGGGTATTCTAACGGGTTGCAAAAAATGGAAGAATGTTGCAACCATTTTGAATTCGGAGTTGTTTAATCAAATTTAGCTTATGGTATGTAGTTTGTTGTTTAATTGTTAAATAATGATAGTTCCAACTTTAAATGTTTTAGAATTGCAGGATTGTGAATTTCAGATTGTTGTTTATGTTACACACTTGGACATTTGAGTGTGTGGCCATCTAGGAAATCAACAAACAACATACACTTACAATAAAAGACCAAGGTGATAAAGTAAATAACTTACTATAAATTCAAGCGTTGGTGGCAGTGGCTACAGTGGCCGTGGCAAGTGGTGGTTCAAGCATTAAGTGTTCACAAAGGAGAAATAAGTATGCTTCTTCTCCTATTTGTTTGTTCTTTAGGTTCTTTAATTACTCATTCTAATTTTACATTATGCTTAGAGTTATTTCATACTACTCCAAAGTCAGTTTTAGAGATATTATGTGCTTAATGATATGTAGTTTTAATCTGAACAGCTGCAAGCAATGCTACAGACAGGTTTAACGTCCTATTGTCTTGCAAAGTGACTGATGCTAGAGTTCTTCCTACCCCATGGGTTCGTTTGTTTATTATTCTTTGTTTAGTATTTGATGATATTATTATTTCAAATCTTTATACATTTATATATTGGTCTTGTTAAAAAACAATTGAATTATGATTCTGTTTATAAAACACAATGTTTAAGCTCAAATATACTCTTTATGTTTCAAATTTTTATGCTTCATACGTTTTGCATCCTGAGCTGAGATTATTGTTTCAAATTTTTATACTTCATTCTCTTCGGTTTTATTTTAGATTTTTTAACTTTTCTTTTGAAAGGTGATTCTGATTTTGGAAAGTTAAGTTATGCCAAAGAAAAGAGAAATTGCTCACCTAAATTTCCTTCTAGCAGATGGTTGTTAAGCATGCTATTGTGTGGTCTGTAACGGGTCACAACACATGTCATGGTTCCGATAGTCATAAAACCATACTTTTCGGTGTTTCATGATGTTTGGTGTTCCCAATTAAAGATAAAAAGTTTTTGTTATTGCTGCGTTACCTTGAAATGGTGTTTTTGCAAATTGGTTTGCCTCTTTCTCAGGGCTTTTGGTTTGTGCAGGAATTGCCTCGGTTTGTAAGCTTCTCATATGACATTAATTTAGTTTATGTTTAGCATTATTCTACTTTCTGCTTCTTGCTTTGTTTTCAAATCTGATTGAAAACTTTAAAGAATTTTAAACAGTCCCGATTGCTACAGCAGAAGGCTGCGACACCAAGAGGAAACCACGTCCTGAACAAGGTGACTATACAAGTACAAATGCATTATATAGCGATAGCTGATAGTTTCCTGGCCTTTTAACCTTTCATGCTATTGATTTAGTGCAATATCTTTACGGTTTGGTAGATTTAGTGCCTTTTAAACACAAGCGTTATGTGTATCAGCAATATTTTAGTTTGCGACAGGAACAACTATATTCTCTTCTAATAACATACACAAATACAGCCTTTACTGTCATGCCAAAAGCCTAACCAGGTGTCTTAGTACTAATAAGGGTATAAATGTAATGTCATGCGCTAAAACTTAACATCAGATCCTGAACGAAAGTGTTAGAAATAATCAGAGTCTAATTGGGTTTGTTGTGGCAACTGTATACAATAGTCTGTCTTGGATTTAGGAGACTCTAAAATTCTTAATATCTTTGCCCCACCTTCTCATCCTTTTCAGTTCTACGGTCTGATTCTGATCTCCACTGATCTGCATTTTCATTCCACATAGAATGTCACTACTACATTTTTGTTATCTTCTTCGTGTTACTTTACAATTAGTATACTTGAAAAGATCAGTGATGCTTTTTATTGGCTTTTTTTTTAACACGCACTGGAAGCACTCTTGCAATCGGAAACATGGAGACCAGTGATAAGGTCAAACTGAAGACGAACCTATTGGGGAGCCCTTTTTGAGATCTGATTTTGAGCACCAAGTTGGTTTGGGTTAGTATGTATATGGTTTAAATGGCAAGTGGTTTTGTTAGTTTCATGTAATTATGGCTTTTATTTCTTTGGTATAATCATCTGTTTTTCCAATCATCAGGTTTGCAAGCAGGTAATTTTGTCATGAAAAAGGGGCTTTTATGTTGACCCGTTTTCATCAAATTTCTGACCCCATTGACCCGTTTCATTAAATTTCCGACCCATTTTACCCATTTCTATGTTGTCAAATCATATGCTCGATCCCTGACATTCTGTTGCCAATTTGTTGATGTTCATTTTCATACAGGAGAGTAGTAACAAAAGGCAGTTTGACCCATCATCAAGCACTCCTGAACCAAAGTCCAAAAGAATAGCAACTGCAGTGGATAAAACGTCTGTCAGACACCTGAATCTGCAGCCAGTAGCAACCTCAACACATAAAATTCAGCAGCCATTGAGCCTTTGCATCACCCACCAGTGAAAGAGCTCTTCAAAGAGGTAAGTTTGAACAAAATAGAAAATATTCGGAGAACAAAAAAAAAACTAAATGGTTTGTATAAACATTGCAGCTGGCCCGTCTGACTAGGGCACAGTACGTAGCAGTTAACGAGAAGCCATTTTGGAAAACTGCATACCAGTTTTTGGCCACCACAGGAAATGGTAAAAGGGCGATGATATATAAGAAATCCACATCACCATGGAAGCTGATATTTTGTAACTAACATGAATTGATATTTTGTAACTAACATGAATGCTATAACCATTTTTGTTTACAACTGTTAAATGCTTTATATGTGATTTTTGTAACAAAACCTTGGTTAAGTTTTACAAAAACGCTTCTCTAATTAGATTGGGGCCATGTTAGTGACGCCGTGTCCATCTATGAATAAGATTGAATTTTCCTCTTTGTTTGTGGTCATAACATGTTAACATATTTTATTTTCTTGATTTTAAAAAGAATTATGAGATACTAAATACTTGGATTTTATAAATTGCCCAACATGTTATCAATATCATGTTATAACTGAATCAAAATCAGGTTATAGTGTGTTACGTTGGTTTAGATTTTAATCTTTTTTAAAAAATAAAAAGAAGGTTCAATTTGTATTTTTTTCATGGAAGAAAGTGTCTCATCTCACATCTAATGAGAAAGACTCATAACATAGATCCTCCGAGTGAAAGAAACTAATAGCCATACAATACAAAAAAAAAATATTGCGTTGGTTGATCGTTGCCACCGTCGTATCGCGCTAACAGGAACGAATATCGCGTTATAAATTGTCGTCGTCGTCGAACGTACGAACAGAAGACCAATAACACGCTATGCACTGTCGCCGCCGCAACGCGCGGGCACACGGCTAGTATATATATATATATATACAACACAAAAATAATAAATGTAATTGTCACATAAAATGACAAAACGCTTTCATGAAATCATAAAATATAATATATATAAAATTATAAATTATATGCATTCAAGTAAGTTAACCGACGTCTAGACTCATGTGCAATGTTCGTGTAACTATTCTAGTTAACCGAAGTAACGGACGTTATCAAAATATAACACAAGTTATTAACGGGGTTAACCTGGGAAATTGCCGGTTGTCACACCATGCAACACCGTTATGACTACCACTTATTTCCTTAATTATCAGTTGGTGATCAGGTCGGCCGCATAAGCACGTAGAGAAGACCAAACAAAATTATTATGTTATTATTTTTCTTTTTCTTTTTGTTTTCATTTTTCTTTTTCTTTTCTGTGGTGTTGTCATGACAGCAGAACATGGCGTGTGAGAGAGTGAATACTAGGTAGATACCACTCTCAACCCATTTTTGCTGGGACTCCGTTTATTAAACCATGTAAACTAGGACGGGAAACTAAGCATATATAAAAGTTAAGTTTGCTGCACTTACATTGATGATCATAGTTTTGGGTTGAGCTTACCGACATATCATCTTTGAGTAATCTTTCACTTCAGCCTTACACGTGTCAGTCTCCGATTGTCTTGGACATTTATATCACTTCCTACCAACTCAAGACAAACACAAAAGACTTCATAAAAACCTCAAACTGATTTTTAGATTTTCTGAAACTATAACATTTCTTCCCCTGTTTTTATGAGGCTTTAGAAAAAAAAAACATTTTTTTAATTGAATAAACCAAATTAATACCAAAGAAAAAATAAAGCAAAACTATGTACAAAGTGTTTTGATTAGATCATTCCTCGAAGGAAATCATCTTCAACACACATTTCAAAATTTGGACGAGGAAGGGGTTTTGTGAAAAGGTCAGAAACATTTTGATCGGAGATTACCTAAGCTGAATCAACTTCCTATCATAGCAATCACGAATGATATGTACATTGATATCTATGTGCTTTGTTTTGGAATGTTGAATAGGATTCTTGACAAATTGCAGAGCAGCAACATTATCACAAAAAATTAGAGTATAAAAGAATTCCATACCGTAGTCAGTGAGCTGATTCTGAATCCATACTACCTATGAACATCCAGCTGATGCTGCCACATATTCAGCTTCTACAGTTTACTTAGAAACGGTATGCTGCTTCTTGCTCTGCCATGAAATGAGTCTGTCGCCCAAGTATTGACACCCACCAGTTGTAGATTTCCTGTCACGATCACTACCTCCATAATCACTGTCAGTAAATGCAAATAATTGAAAATCACTATTCTTAGGGTACCAAAGTCCAAGCCGGGGCTGCCCTTCAGATACCTAAAAATACGTTTAACAGCAGCTAAATGAGAGAGTTTAGGATTAGCCTGGTAACGTGCACACACACATACTACATGCATGATGTCTGGTCTGCTTGTTGTCAAATACATGAGGGAACCGATCATTAAACGATACATGAATTCACTCACTGATTCCCCATCTACATCTGCTGTTAGTAGAGGCCGGGATGCCATGGGAGTAGAGATGGGCTTGGAGTCCTGCATCTTATACTTTTCTAGAATGTCATTCACATATTTTTCTTGATGAATGAGAATCCCAGATTCATCTTGTTTAACTTGCATTTCTAGGAAGAAGTTCATCTCCCCTTGATCACTCATCTCAAACTTCTTTCTCATGATATCCTCAAATTCGGTGCATAATTCTTCATTTGTTGACCCGTAGATGATGTCATCTACATAAAGTTGCACCATAATGATATCATCTTTCACCTTCTTTCTGAACTGAGTTTGATCAACCACTCCCCTTAATGAACCATTTCCCACCAAATGCTTTGACAGAGTCTCATACCACGTGCGGGGAGCTTGATGCAAACCATATAATGCTTTATCCAGAAGATACACATGATCTAGATGCTCTTCATCCACAAACCCTGGCGGTTGAGCCGCATAACTTCTTCATTCATTATAGCATAAAGAAAAGCTGTCTTCACATCCATCTGATGCACTGTGAAGTTGAGATATGTTGCTACAACAAGGAATATTCGAATTGCTTCCAATCTGGCCACTGGTGCATACACCTCATCATAATCAATCCCGTAAACCTGTCTGTGACCTTGAACAATCAACCTGGCTTTGTTTCTCACAATCACACCCGTATCATCTTTCTTGTTCTTATACAACCACCTTGTGGGTATAACTTTCTTATTTTCAGGCCTTTTCACTAGATGCCACACTCCCAATTTTGAAAATTGATTCAATTTATCGTGCATAGCCTCCATCCAAATTGGATCTTTAAGTGCTACCATCACATTTGGAGGCTCTATCTGGGAGATAAAACATGAGTACATGCAGAAGTTGATGTCACCCATGCGGCTTTTAGTAGTGACACCTGCTGACACTGGTCCGACCACATTGCTGAGAGGATGATCTCTGTTGATTCTTGTGGCTTGAATATCTGGCACTGAAATAGAAACAGGCAGGTTAGTATCTTTAACATTATTATCCATACCTTGGGATTCCGACTCCTTCTAATCATCATGAGTTCCTGAAGATTCTGGAACATCCACAGTATCATCCTTAGGAGCTGCTGCTGATACATTGTCACTAATATTTTCCACAGATGGCCTTACTTCAGGAGCTGGAGCAATGATGTCTTCTTCTTCTTCCAGATTAGGAAACATATTTGAGTAGTTGAAACCTTCAAACAATGACCCATAATCAAAAATCCAGTCTGGCCCAGTTCCAGCATCAGTTGGATTGTCTTCCAACCAGTCAACATTGAATGCCTCAATTATCATTTTGGTGGTTTTGTTGTAGACTCGATAAGAACTATTTGCAGAATACCCAACAAAGTAGCATTCATCAGCCTTCATTTCGAACTTCCCCACATCAGACTGAATTAGAACTGTGCAAGGATAGCCGAAAGTCTTGAAGTACCCCACCCTTAGTTTTTCTCCATAAATAATCTCATAAGGCGTCTTCTCATGCTGCTTATTCAAAAGTACTCGATTTTGCACATAACAAGCGGTTTTGACTGCTTCGGCCCAAAAGAAAATTTGCAATCTTGCTTCACACAGCATAGTTCTTGCAGCTTCAATGAGTGTTCTGTTTCTTCTTTCAGCAACACCATTCTGTTGAGGTGTCTACAGTGTAATGTATTGCCTTTCTATACCTTTCTCTCCACAGAACATATTCATTTCAACATTCTTAAACTCTGTTCCGTTGTCTGATCTTATTGCCTTCACTTTCTTGCTCATCTGATTCTCTATGAGAGTAACAAACTGTTTCACAAGTGCTGGAGTTTCATACTTGTTTGACAAAAAGAACACCCAAGTAAATCGAGAGAAGTCATCCACTATCACCAGGAAATATGAGAACTTGCTGATACTTAGTACTTGCATTGGGCCGAAGAGATCCATATGTAGTAGTTGCAACACAAACGAAATAGAGTTTGTCATTTTAGAACGATGTGGTAACTTGTGCTGCTTCCCCTTAGCACATGCAACACACTTCTCAATTGATGTTAAGTCCTTGATGGGATGGTTTCTAACATGCTCTCCCTTTGCCAGCTTGGTCAGATTCTTCATGTTGGCATGTCCCAGACGACGATGCCATAACAATGCCATATTTTCATTTTGCTTTGAAATAAGTCAGGCCACATCAGATGGCGGAGGATTACCCATGTTGAGAAGATAAGAATTTCCTCGCCTTGGTGTACGCATCAAGATACACTCCCCAAGAATCTTGACTCCAGGTTTGAGAATAATGCATTCCTTGCTATTGAACAATACAGAATATTCTCGATCACAAATCTGCGAAACACTGAGCAGACTATGTGACAACTCTTCCACATAATGTACATCTGAGAATGTCAAACTGCCATTCTTCACCACACCTTTCTTGCTGATCCTGCCACCTACCCCACCAGCAAAAGATACACCTCCTCCATTGAAATCTTGAACCTCTTCAAAAAGGGATAAATCTCCGGTCATATGTCGGGAGCAACCACTATCAACGTACCAGAGATTGTTGACAGTTCTTCTTGGCTGTCCCTACATGATTCAAAGACCAGTTAGAGTCGGGTAGCTAGGCCATAACAGATCTGGGCACAACCTTGGAGTCAATGTAGTTGACTAATTTAATGGACATTCCTGATCTTGATTCAGTTACACTCTAACTTTGAGTGTTGACTTTTGGTTTCCACAAAGTTTGTTTATGAGGTTTTGACATAGTGGTTGAATTCTTTACAGTTGCAGGTTTCTTTTGTGGAGATGTGACCTTTATATCTATATGTTTCTTGACAGGTGACCACTCAAGTTTCAATTTTGTTTGAACAACTTGTTTGGTTTGAGAAACATCTTTTGATTTAGAAACCTGTTTCTTAACCTTTGTTTTACCTTTTGGTTGAGAAAACCTTTTTGTTTTAGGTCCCTGTTTTTCAACAAGTTTAGATTTCATCTTATCTTTTCTTTGGTAAACTCCTTTAGGTGTGTAGGTTGGTTTTGGAGTTTTGGCCACATTCCATTTTTCATCAACAGGCTTTGTCACTGGAGTTTTAGTGTTTAAAACCTTAGACCGTTGAGTCTTCATTGGTTTTGAACTTTGCTTCCCCTGAGACAAAGCTTGTTGTTTCTGATTTTTATTTCCACCTGCCATCATTTTCTGCAACACACTAGTCTATGGGTTTTGCGGATAGTATGGTTGATAAGGTCTATTTAAACAATTTGCAACAAAATGCCCTGGTTTTTCACACTGAAAAACAAGTCATAAGTCTAGGCCCATTCATACGACTACAGACATACTAACGTCTTGGGTAAGATGACTTCCACTCAGGCTTATCATCCCATTTATGTATCAAATGTTTTGGAACTTTCTCAGGTTGCGTAATTAAACAAAATTGTTCCGATTTTGATTTCTTGGTTCTGTTAAAAGTAGACACAACCTGGGGATAAGGGACAAATTCCTTGGGTTTAGACTCACGACCAGCTTTAGTATTGGGCACACGAATTTTGAAACCATTAACTACTTCATTGGAATTAGAAACACGTTTTGATGACATAGATAACATCAATTGTTTTGACCTGGACGCATTAAGTTCAGACACAGATGCCAAAACATCATCCTAAGGTAGATCAGAAATTAAGCTACTAGACTCATGACACTCTTTGACTCTCAAACAGTTAGCATCCTTCCCAGAAGCATCTTTGATCCTTACTTCATCTGCACAAGAAACAAAAACGTCAGAAGAACTAACATTATCGTTTAATGATTCCTGGGATGGACCCGATTCACAAGTGAATGTCACCGATCTACTCTGATTACCCAAACCATAGGTCATATGTTTCTCATTTTCTAACTCCTCTTCTGTCATGGGTTTCACACCAACCAAAACACTATCTATAGGAGGTCCTGCTTCATGCATTTCTGATTCAGATCTATCTACCTGATCCTCCTCATAGATCATACCTATTATATCTCTGTCTAGACACAGGTTGAGGAACACTATTTCTTATTCTTTTCAAAAAAGCTAATTCCTATTCCTCCTTTATCTTAACCAAATCTAACATCAGTTATGCAGGTGGAGAAATCCTTACCAGCTTCAAGCATTCTTTTGTTTCTCATTTGATTCACATCTAATTTCACTTGCAACTCATTGTTCTGATATTTAAGTTCATCTACCTGCTTTCTAAGCTCAGCTATTTCTAACTTAGCATTGTCATACAGGACAAACTTCTGAGTGGCAAGGGCTTGCTATTTCTCTATGTCTAGTTTCTTTGCTTTGACTTTCTCCCCATTCTTTTCCCATCTACCCGTAAACGAACTTCTAGAACATTGCATATCAAATAATTCTATCTCACTATTCTTCCAAAATTGTCTAAGGCCAGGAATTAAACGTGCACAAATGGGATTAGTACATACCTTTGTGTTGTCGACCTCGGCTGCAAATGCTTCCTTGTCTTCAACCAGGTTCTCCTGCTCATCTCCTGTCTTCTCCTCAGTGACCACAAATGCATGCTCCTCTTCATCATCATTCTCCATCTTAGCAATCATAGTACGAGTTAGACTGAGTTCCTTTACCTGTGAAGCCCATTGATATTCCCTACAATCCTGCACAACCAAGGCCTTTGTCTCTGCTTTTCCCTTACCATATCCAGCTTTCTTCTCTTCTGGTCTCTCCTTCATTGGATTAGTACATTCTCTTGCAAAATGTCCGTACTCATCATAGTTGAAACATCTGAGCTTGCTCTTATCAAAACCCATTCTTATCTTATCCTGATCCTTCCAGACATTCCTTCCTGTTGTTGCCATAAACTTCTTGGCGCAGAAAACTGCCATTGCCATTTGCCAGGAAACATCAAGCATTTCCACATCCTCAGGATTAATCTGGTTCAGTTCACTTGACAACATCTCAGCAGGCACCAATGTTCCAGCCATAAGGGCATGATAACTATTCATAAATCCCATTACAAGAGCAAAGTTTGGATCATTTGTGGCATTTTCCTCATCAGGGTTGACCGTTCCACTAGAATTTGCTTGAGATCGAGCCACAAATGAAGTTGACTTTGTGTTTGAACTCGAATCATTCGCCGATGAACTTCTAGCCTGTTTTAGACATACTTCTTCAGATAGTAGTGCCTGATTCAGTTTTCTCGCCATGCTAAGTGAACTTAGATGATTCAGCTCTCTTTGTTTATCATCAATCATCTTTGACTTTAGTTTGTTAATAAGCTCATCAACAGTTAACTCATCCAGCTTGTTGTTGTCTTTGATTATTGAAATGTTGGTATTCCAGGACTTGGGCAAACTGTTCAATAGTTTCAGATTTTTATCCTCCAGTCCGGGTTCAACGTCGTAGCTTGACATCTCAGTTATTAAGGACACAAATTTTTGAACTTGAGCTTCAAAGGACTCTCCTTGAATGTGATTGAACAAGTTGAACTTCTGCTTCAGCATCTGTTTACGGCTTGCCTTGATATCTAGATTTCCTTCATATGCCACCACCAGAGCATCCCAGAGTTTCTTTGCAGTCTTGTACTTCTTAAACCCTTGTGCAATCTCCGGAGTCAATGCCATTGTCATGATAACATATGCTCTCTCATCCTTGTTACACTTTTCCCAATCATCATCCGAGTATTCTGCTTCAGTTTTCACCACTCCAACTTTTCCTGCTTCAGTGTGAGTAGGAATGAATGGTCCATTGAAAACTGATCTCTAAAGTCTCAGATCAACATTTTCAAATGGTTCTGAAATCTGTTCCATTCAAGGAAATTATCCGCAGATGTGAGTCTGGGAGGACGAGTAGTTGATCCAATCTCAAAGTCCAGTTTCTGATACATGCTAGGTTCAAAATCCATGACGAAAGTTTAGGAAAACTTAAAAAAAATAGCCCAAATGAGTTTCCGATCGAAAACACCAGTTTACGATAATCACAGGCTACTGATCGAAAGCTCAGTCGTAATCACCCTTGGATCGTAAACTCCTCCGGATCGTAATCTTGGTCGTAATCTCCTCTGGATCGTAATCGAAGTCGTAAACTCCCAAAGTTCGAATCTTGAAGTCGTAAACACAGTACTGAGTCGTAGACACGGTCATAAACACTAAAAAATCCAATCTTGAAGTCGTAAACTCTTTCTTGCAGCTCGTAAACCCTGATTTGATAAAGAACACCGATCGTAAACTCCAAGAACAGCCCAGAAATAGTCGTAAACACCAAAAACAGCAACAAGCTTCCACTTTTTCCAGCCAAACACTCGAATATAATATCATGGAACCTCGAATCAGATGATTCTTAGCTCTGATACTAATTGTTGGTCCCGAAACAACAATCGTTCATGATATTGTAAACACAAACAAGTGTGGAAACCTTGTTTGTGAGTGATTCGAGAAGAAGATTATGAAATAGACTTGATTTAAGATGAAGAACAAAGCAACACAATCAAATATTGAATGGAGAACAATCAATCTTCTATTAGAACGAGTTTGCGATCGTGAATACAAGAGAGAACACCCAAAATCGTAATCACAAAACTGCCTACAATCATAAACTAGTTGGGTATATATACTACCCTAACAAAATCCCTAATGTATATCGTAAACCCACAAGGTGAAACCGGCCCACCAAGCCCAAACTGTAAACACATGAAGCCCAATCCAAAGTATGCCCGAGTCTAATGTTCATGCTCACAATGTATAGCCCAACAGGCTTCATTTCTCGTTTTCCATAAAATCCAATAGGTGATGATGATCACAGCCTGCACCGCATACATTTTCCTCCTCTCCAATCAGGATGAACTGTGAAGCTTCAGGAGATCAGTCACCGAGAAGGCGTAAACTGGGGGAATTCCACACCAATCGAAGATGAAGCTCCAAACCAAACCGCCACCTTGCAAGCAATAAGAAGATGATCCGCTGATTCAACCTTGTTCTTGCAAAGAGGACATAAACCCGAGCCTCTAATCACATTCCATTTAGCCAAATTGTCAAACGTGGTGATTCTTCCCAATTGAGCTCTCCAACCAAAAATGTTAACTTTACTCGGCACCACCCTATTCCACTCCAAAATGAAACTCGGAGTTTGAATCAAATTATGAAGTGAAGACTTCAGCGAGGAGACTAAACCCAGCCCATTCTGCCCTTCTCCAAAAGTGAGTACATTCAAATTAAAACTATCAAAAGCTCCTTTTATTTTAATTATGTTTCGCCATACTCCAGTGAAAGAAGTCCACATGGGAGGGGATTGAGAATTGGACGGAGCACCATGAAAGCCCATTATTTTGCACCATAAGCTATCCGGCTCCTCCCTTGAAACGCCACCACTATTTGGATAGAAGACACAAATTTATGTTACTCAACGGTTCGAGCCCCAGCCCGCCAACAGCCTTCGGTGTCGTGATCCTGTCCTAGCTAACCCAGTTGATTTTCGCGACGTCTTGAGAGCCACCCCAGAAGAACGTACTCCTTAAACTTTCTAGTTTGTTTAGAACTTTGACCGGATATGAAGGCATATTGAGTTGAGGATACGAGTAAACATTGCTTTGTGTGCAGGTACACATATTGGAGACTAGGTACTTTCACTCCTCTTACTATAGGAAGACAAAATCCATCAACATATTCTTTCCAATGCAGATGACACGTTGTTAGCGATAGCAAGAAATCTACATATGTAGATTTCACTCTATGTAAGAAACATCTATTTTGTAAATTTATATATATAGCACCTACATTTACGTATGAAGAACATACTCATACCTAGCTTATATCTAAATCTAAAAGTTGGAATGGATGGTCCTTTCATTGAAAAGATACATATCTTCATGGCTTATCATACTTGCTCTTATGAGTTTTTTTGGCCTTCTTTTTATTACAGGTACGTGTGGTTGTCTCTCACTCGCACCTGTTATAGGGACATTTTTGTATTTCTTTCTTGCTTGGTTGATACTCTTGCGTCTTGCTCATTGGTTAGTTTGTTTATAAAAATTATTAGAATATGAGATAACAAATCTTTCTTCTTCCAAAAACTTAAACGCAGATTTTGGAGACAGCAGTAAAGGCTTCAAGGGTAGCAATAAATAACGGCTCTCCGTGACCATGTTACCTAGCGTTTTGTAATTAACATGCAAACTACTTTCACTTTTGTATGTTTTTAGAAAGGTCCTAGCCCAGTGTAGATTAACTACTATAAACCAAACTAGATTAAGTTTTTCTCTAATAAATAGGATCCGCCGCAACGCGCGGACCGAAACATATTGTTATATTAACAAATGACAACTTCTTTGTATTAAATCTGAATAAAATATTACTCACAGCCCCTAGACGTACATATCACAACCCTTCGCCACCATCATCTTCAACCCCCCTCCCACCAAATCATGAACCGTTGTTGACACCCATATCCAGACCTTTAGCCACATCACACCCTTCACCATCTCGCTAACCATCACCTTCCAAACTCTAAAAATACTTTCATCAACTCTAATATCCTGTCAATGCTCCTCCGTAGAACCCCCAAATTCAACCGTCATATCAACCGTCACCTACGTCCACCACCACGCCGAACTATTTATACCCCGTCCCTCCTCCGATTCCAATTCTCTGTTCCCCCAATGTTTCATTCCGCAGCTTCTCTACCATCACGATCTTCAATGGTAATTTTTTTTTTAACTTTTCATACTCATAACTGTTATCATCATATTCCTTATTTTCGATTGTCCAAAGTTTTTATATCAATATATTTAATACACAGATTTGTTATCATTAAGCACTTGCAAAATCATATTATATCTACCATCTTCTTCTACTCTTTCATATTCATAACTGTTATCATTATTTTACTAATTTCTAGATTTTTAATGTTTTTCTTTCGGTTAATACACAGATTTGGTTTTATCAAGCACTGCAAATGCAAAATTAGATTTACCACTCCTATGGCATTCTCTAATTTCAATATTATATGTATTATTTGTATGTTTATTCATATCTTCTATACATTTTGTTTTAATATTATTTCTCCACATCATAACACCATCAGGATCCAATTCCTAATTTTCCTTATACTTCTTTGTTTAGGGCACTATAGACTATAGGGTTCTTAGTTCTTATTTACAAATTTTCTTTTACACGTTTAGATAGTTCATAAAAGTTTTGTTCATACATGAATGATTTGCATTCTTCAGTACCTCCTTAAATGTGCATAATTACATATAGTATTTAGGAAAATTGTACTTTTTAAGAATTTTTTTAAACCATAACAGTCTACACCAGTCAAAAGGTTATATGTATTTGTTCCTATGTGTATTCATATCTTCTTTACGAATTGTACGTATACTATTTCTGCAAATCTTATTAATATAGAACCATACGTGTATTAATTCATCATACAAAGTATTCAAATAACCTTCTTTATCATCATTGTTTCATTTTGAATTCAATATTTGTGACAAAGTTTTGACAATTTTTTTCCTAATGAATGCCTCCCTTATCATCAGTATTTCACTTAAATTCAATTTTCATGAAACTTTATTATTATTATTTTTATATGTTAATATAGTGTTTAAAACTTTTGTTCATACATGAATGATTTACATGAATGATTTGCATTCTTGAGTACTTCCCTAAATGTGCATAATTCCATATATTATTCAAGCAAATTGTTATGTTCAAGAATTTTTTTAACCTCAACAATTTATATCAATCAAAAGGTTATATGTATTTGTTCATATCGTTACATTTTGAATTCAATATTTGTGACAAAGTTTTCACAATTTATTTCCTAATGAATGCCTCCCTTATCATTAGTATTTCACTTAAATTCAATATTCATGAGAGTTTTTTTATTATTTATCTATACGTTAATATAGTGTTTAGAAGTTTTGTTCATACATGAATGATTTACATGAATGATTTGCATTCTTGAGTACTTCCCTAGATGTGCATAATTCCATATATTATTCAGGCAAATTGTAGTGTTCAAGAATTTTTTTAACCTCAACAATTTACATCAATCAAAAGGTTATATGTATTTGCCATATGAGTATTCATATCTTCTTTCCAAATTGTGTATATATTGTTTCTGCAAATCTTATTAATATGGAACCTTACGTGTATGAATTCATCATCCAAAGTATTCAAATAACCAATATTACTATCACAACTTATGAATACCTTCCTTATTATCAATGTTTCACTAAATTCAATATTCGTGACAAAGTTTTGACAAAGTTTTTTCAATGATTTTATTATTTAGTTCCAAATGTGTTTCATTACCATTCAAGGGGGTTAAAGATTCGAACATATAGTTATATAACAAACAAACTTATTACACAGTTTATAAAATCTTACATATTGGATTGTTGATTCATTCGGTTTGATACCTAGTCACTAAAAGTTATTGGTATTGTTGCTAAAATCTCATACTAAAATGTGAATTGTTATGTTTTTCTAACCTTCTATATACCTCATTATCATTTGTATTATTAGTCAATGTTTTTACATGTATTGAAATGGAATAATAATTGTCATTTTAAGATATTTTGCGAGGAAATTCCTCTAAAGTGGCATCAAAATCAAGTTCCAAATGATATGGAAGTTCCAAATGAGATGACGAATCTCTCTTCTGAAGGAAATTATTGTCAAATGCTACAAATTTTATATAATAGTATTAATGTATGAGGCTTATTATTGTCTGTTGTATGATTAACTGAAGATCTAACTCCTAATGTATATAAACACTATTAATGTGTGACTTTATAAAACACTATTAATGTATCAGGCTTATGAGTCTTATTAATGTATGAAGCTTATTATTAATGTAGATGGTTAGTAACAGAACAATGTAAATTTTGGTATGAGATGATAGCAACAATACTCGTAATAAAGTATTGATATATATGTATAGAAATTTTTATAATATATAAACTTATATGTAAAAACTTTAGCCATGGTATACTTGCTGGATCCTCTTTCAACTCCAAATAATGTTAATAGTCATTTTTAAACTTTCCGGAGTCTCCCTTAAGTACAAATGATTTTAATATTTCTTTTTATCCATTCATGTTAAAAAAATGACTAATTATTGTCTGTTGTATGATTAACTGAAGATCTAACTCCTAATGTATATAAACACTATTAATGTGTGACTTTATAAAACACTATTAATGTGTGACTTTATAAAACACTATTAATGTATCAGGCTTATGAGTCTTATTAATGTATGAAGCTTATTATTAATGTAGATGGTTAGTAACAGAACAATTTAAATTTTGGTATGAGATGATAGCAACAATACTCATAATAAAGTATTGATATATATGTATAGAAATTTTTCATAATATATAAACTTATATGTAAAAACTTTAGCCATGGTATACTTGTTGGATCCTTATTATCAACTCCAAATATTGCTTTTTATCCATTCATGTTAAAAATTATTTTAGACTTGGAGTTATAAATGTTGGCTATTAAAATTACACATATATTTAATTTATACCACCATCACAATAACCACTTCCTTTATACCCATCACCACAATTTCGGTTGTACACACCGTTCGTTCCTAAATTAGAAGCCATTATCGCATACATCTTCTCTTAATTGCCTCCACTCTCACAATCACAATCCATAGACGCCTCTAACAATTATCACATGCTTCTTACCTGGGAACTTCCATTTCTTAACGACTCATCTTCCATCTGTGTTATCATACCATCTCTTGTCATCACTTCTACATGCAAATCCCTAAAATCATTTCTCATATTTAACTAATCTTCCTCTACAATTGTTAGATAATTTCCGCTTTTGTACATGGCTAATTTCATTCAAATACTAGCGGGATGATAGGGTGAAGGTTTGGACTATTAAAAAAATAAGGATACCTGTAATGATGTAACAACTTCTCTACCTACACAGACATAAGTTACAAGAAAATCATAAACGAGTGAAAAATATAAATGGTTAGAATCCATTCATAACATAAAAAGATTAAATATTGACTTTTCAATTAATTAGTAATGGTTCATTTGCTAATGTGTTCTTACAATAGAATATTCTTCACTGATGCACTCTTTAAGGTTTGTTATAAAGAACAAATCTTAAAAGTAATTACTCTTTTCAAGAAGCTTAGAACATAATGAGCCTTGAATGGTTCAACATTTTGTGCTTTGGTTCTCAGAACATAATAACCTTTGAACAAATCCCACACAAATATACTCAATTTGCAGTTTTAACTTTTCTTAGAACAGAATGAGTTTCCACTGATGTAGTTTAATTGATGACCCATCTAAACTGAAAAAATCTGAAACTTTTTGGCCACTGATTTATTCAAAATATTAAGAGCACAACTATTATATGAGTCATTTGAAGTTAAGATGCTTAATTTAAGAGTCGTTTACTCTATAGATTGTTTACTTCAGACCTAAATTGAAGTTGTTTATAGATTCAATTAACTTTGCTTCAATTCAGTGTATGTTTAAAAGTTCAACTATAATGTAGTTCACACTGAAATTTACCCCATTTGATTTTCACCCTTATGTATACTGCTTAAACCTCTACTCCACCTTATATTATTTCTTACTTTCACATGATTTATAGTCGGTATAACCTGAAATATCGTATTTACAGACTTCTTAAATAAAATAGAAATTTAATATGGTACATAGTACGTTAAATACCTATGTCATTTGACTTTTTGAAGTAGCCAAGAACATCTAAAAGGTGAGCCATAAACGAATTGCAGCAATAGTACCATAAGGTGGTCCCTTTCCAATAGATGTGCGTGTTATAAGAAAATACTTTCCGTATACACCGAAGCAGAAACCATGCGATAGATATTTTATTCTTACTGAAAAATATGTAATTATCCAACATACGTTACCTTATTTATGTCTACACTAACTATCATATCACTATAATATGTACTTTTTTTAACAGGGTGATACAATCAAGCTCTGGACTGATATAAATGACAAGTATGTTGAGTCTATCCTAGAAATTAGAAAGTGCTACACCATAGACGGCTATATACGTGACCAATCAATTGTAGTCACTGGCAGAATAACATTTGTCTCTATTCCAAATTTAGGCATGCCTAAGTACCACTACAACTTTGCTCCCTTTGATCGCATTATCAAAATAATCAAAATCAATGTCATCCTCACACGTATTACTAAATAATACTTTATTTAAGATGCTCTAATAGTCCAAAATAATTGCTAAATTGTCCTACTAATTGCATATTACCTAGGCCGAGATGAGAAAACAACTGGCGTAATCAACAGAGGTGGAAAAACATGTTGAAAATCACAATCTTAGATGAAAGGTAAATCTATTACTAACACTATTACAGTATCAATAGTGTCTTTCCACTTCTCATATGGTTTAAAATCCACTAACTGAAAATGAATTAGATTTATAAAATAAAATGGGACAATATTCTTTCTGTTATAATTTTACATGTTTCTCAAATTAAATTTTGTTCCTTAATTTAGATATGCTTTTTGTTATTTTATAATTACAGACTTTTTATTATTTTGTAAGTTACTATTAGAAAATTAGCTATAAACTAATTAATATGATGGTAATTCATAAGAAATTGTTTCTTAACAAGGCTAAAGAGTTTTTTCTAAATTATTTTTTAATTTTAGCCGTTTGAGCTGTTATAGATAAAGCATAGACTAAATCATCTCTCTATTAAATAGAAGCCCAAAACTGCTACTTCCATAAAAAAGATAGTAGAGATAGTTATTTTACTTTTTAGAATCAAAGTCATCCAAATCAAGATGCTCATCTGTCATCACAAATAAATAGAGAAGTTTTCCGAGAACTAAAAGCACCGGAATTATATATATCCATATATGGACACATGGTTGCAAGATCGGCCGGATAGACGGGTTAGATAACAGGTCTTAAAAAGCGCAGGTTTAGACAGGTCATTCGTTACTTTGTTTCTCAGTACTGATATGTATAGATCTCTATGGCTGTAAAACAAAATTTGTGTTGGGTTTTTCGTTTTTTCTAAGCATGGTATTATTTTATTTGCAGGGTACTGAGGGGAATGATTACATTTACCAACCAAACACTATACCACCCTCATACTAATATAGTTTCTTTTTAAGTTCTCCCAATTCGATTTACACAATACTTGCCAAGAAAATGCACGTCTATACACGTTGTCGATTACAGAGGAACTAATTCAGCCTGAGTATTGACTACCTGGGCTGGGCAATGGTGTGAGGTGAGTGCACGATGCCATCTGGTCATCTTTCCTAAATTTTTTGAATTACCAAGGTATATGCAAGTTGTGCTTAAAATGGAAGAAGGTGAATAAGGTCGAGGTTGCTATGTTTAATGGCAAGGGAATGGAGATCTGAAAGAAAAGGAACGGGGAGGAGTTTGTTCATTCATGTGTGGTTGAGGCAACCTATGAGTCATACCATAAAAATGTAGTATTACTCCTAGAGATAGATACAAGGCCTAACCTTTGATTATGATCAGTCGTGACTTTTTTAACACATAATTGATTCGCTACTAAAATAAGAACTTCACTTTTTTACTCCAGACATTACGGGGTCAATTTCTTGAAAAGCTCTCAAAGCGGGAGGTTCATAATCACACCTTCCAGGTACAATTAGAACCTCATGATGAATAGGACTATGCACAAGTGAGCGCCTTCACATTCTTTAAATATTTGTTCGTCTTAGTACTGTTTTGTCATGTAATAGTGGTTAAGTGTATTGAAATATTGTTATGACCACATGGATCTACTATACTTAAATTAGATATTATGGGTTGAAATTCTAACACCCCCAAAACCTGGTTTATCAAACAAACAGGCCCATAATCATTTATCAAAAGCTACATCAGGACCCAACGTAATTGTTTTACCATACCAATCCTACTGTGGCCTTCGGCAAACATGCCCATTACCATTTATCAAACTACATCAGGGCCCAATGTAGCTGTTTTAACATACAATACCCAATGTGGCCTTTTGGTTTTTTTCCCTTCGCCAATTCAACCTATCGGGATTCATTGTAACTTAATTCGAGTCTATAGGAATAACACTTAAAACTAAACAGGCCCACAAAATCACATCATTTTTTAATGAACAACATTACATGCATAGCGTGTTGTCGAGTGTATATAAAAAGGCCCGGGCGTTAATTGGTTTATTGTGCATGTGTTACTAATATTCTGTATCATTTAACTACAGGTACACCAATTCAGTTTCCAAAGTGTTGTTCACAAAGAGGGGCAAAGAAAGTTAAGCTTTATGGTGGGAAACAAGATTCGGTTGTAGATATGATGTACGAGTTCAAACCGAAAACGCATCAACAGGTCCTCTCAGCATTCACGGGCCTAACCTGGCCGCTGTTCTATGTTGAAAATGGGATTAATTCTGGCAGTTGGCTTCTTTTCATAGATTAAGGGAGCATCGAATAGCAACACTTCAACTATACAGTCGATGTCTTCATCGATGCAGAAGTTGCAGTGCACCAAGAGCCTCCTCATTACTGCACCATCTCCATCTCCACCCATTTTGACAACAACCTGAATCCACACTACTTCAAACAGCTCACCTCCCACAACTAGACACCCAACTACTGGTATTTTTCATGCCACATAACTATTCGGTTATCTTATAATAACTAACTGTGATTAACTCTTCACTTATGTTATAATAACTATATATGCTTAAGAATTTCCTATTGCAATCGATCCCCAAAGCTCCGTTTCGAAGTACAACATTCATCCTTACAATAAGGCGGGTTTTTGCGCTTCGAGCTTCATGAAGACCGGACCTACCCGGACGAAACCGCTCATTTCAAGGTTTGTTAGGTTGTGTTTGCAGTGGTTTGCTTCATCCCGTTGTGTGTTCCAACATGTTTAAATTTGCTACTCCTCCCCTATCCTTGAACAATCTAACTTTTTGATCATTTTTTGTTGGTAAACAAGTGGTGACATGTCAATTAGCAATGGTAGATTTAGTTGTTTTAGACACCGTACTTTTGGTCGTGCATAATCTCAGACTTTTGAGGCATTTTGTACACTTTAACTTTGCATACATGTTTACATGTTGGTGTATGTCTTTATTTTGTTGTGCCTTTAAAAAATCTTCAACATCGTCTCACATTGGCCCCGCCCGTGCATTGCACGGGCCTGCCGACTAGTGTTTATAATTACACAACCTATATATTTATTATTACACCCAGATTGTAATACAATAATTATGCAAGTTATAAGGATAATTACGCAAGTTACATGGATAATCATACATGTTGTATGAATAATTATGCAAAGATAATCACACAAGTTATACGAGAGTATATAGACACGTTTTTTTTTTGTTTTTTGTTTTTTTTATGTATAACAATGCTATACTCAAGTTAAAGAGAATAATTTCTTGATTTTATTGTGTATTTATTTCAAGAAAAATGACACCATATAGAAAAGTACAATGCTATACTCAAATTAAAGAGAACAATTTCTTGATTTTATTGTGTATTTATTTCAAGAAAAATGATATCATATATAGAAAAGTACATTTTTAAAAAGTTTGGCGAAACTTAAAAAAGTCAACGATTGTAGGCTATACCAATTTTACCCTTTAGCTCTTTTCCACGCTTATGATGATTTCCTAGATCAATGCTCCAGAATCATTCCTACACTTCGCACAAAATTAAATATTTGTATTTGATCTTGTATATATATATATTTACCAAATATTTAATTTATAATTATATATGTATTTTTCGAACGACCTTCGAAACCACCCCAAATCTTCAATACCCGAGTGAGCTTTCCTGAGGCGGGATTGCAACCATCCATATTGGATTTAACATTCTAGGTTTGACTCACTCAGGAATATCATCAAGAAGGAAACCTATTAATTGGAAAAAACTCCATTAAATAAGATTTTAAATTTGAGACTTCAAAAACATCCCAAGCGCCCAACCATCGTCCTCATGTTAGTTCCTTTAAAAGAAAATTGTTTATAATTATATAAACAATTATATATTTTGAAATGCCAAATACCAAGAAAAACCAATATATTTTACCCATTTTTTCTCATTAAAGTCTCTTCACACTTTTTGAATATTAAAGTCCCTCCAGATGTTAATTTTGAACATGATAATGCATTTTTTTAAAAGTAATCTGAAACTTGTAGAGTTAGTCATTTTCAACCTACTTTTTTATCAAAAAGATCAAGCTAAGCTATTTGTAGGATCGATACTGGTTACAGAGTAAACCAAATACAAGAATTCACTTAAGGATTAACCAGGCGGAAACAAGTTAAGCCATATGCTCTGTTTTAGTTAGTAAGACGGAGATCGAATGTAAAGCAAGTAAGTTTTGGGTTTTCGTCAGTGGTATTCGGGTTACTCGGTGACATATTTAAAATTTAGGTGACCGACAGATTAATAGTCTATAAAAGAGTTTACCGAATTAATATAAAATTAATTCTATAACGCAGGGGAATAAAATATATATAATTATATATATTATACAATTTAGAAGTTTTTTTTAAGAGAGGGTTTACTGTGCTTTCTCCGTTCAATTAGGTTTTCCCAACATATTTGATTCTCCAATAATTTTTTACCAACGACGCTCAGACATTGTGTGGCTTCTTCTTATATTTCTTCGTCACCACTGCCTGGATATCCATTCACATCTCTGTTCTCTACTCTCCTCCCACACAATCGATTTTTATTGAGTTTTTGAGTGGTTTCTCAAATCGGATTGCGACATCAAACAGACCCTAATTTCCAAATTCTTTTCGTTTATCCGCTTTTTCTCTCCCATGTTCTTCGTTCTCGCAACCCTAATCGCAGTCGCAGCTTTTAATCGAACTGCTCTTCGATTGTTATTTCATGAAATTCATTTTAGGTTTCACGCGACCCATTCATCTATTCTCAGATTTAACAACTTTCTTCTCTCTATCTCTATACTTTATGGCCGACGCTCCTGAGATCCAACCATAATCCATTATGTCTGTATGTTGTAATCATATGTCAATAGTTCTTGATTTTCCTAACAATCCATTCTTATTCTTTTGCAAGTTCTTGACCTTTTTCTGCTGCTCTCAATCATCGCCAGTGGTGTCTCCCAGAAAACAGGTAAGAATTCTTCATCATTGTTGATGCATGGTTCTTGGTCATCATGTGAAATATCAAGAATAAGACAAAGAGTTACAAGAATGCACTGGTCCGAACTGACACGAACTGCGAGTTCGGATGAACACGAACTTGTCTGAACTGGCAGTTCGGATGATCGTGTATTTGCAAAGGCTTGTTCAACTATAAATAGCTTAGTCTTGTTTAGAATTTGGACACTTGTCCAATCTATTATGGGAAACTAAGTGTGTATTCTCTGTGGTCTTAATACATATCTTATTGTATTTACTTCTTTTGTTTCTCATTTAACATTGTTTTCTATACGACCGAGTAGATGACTCATCGCTCACGCAATTTCAATTGGTATCAAAGCATTCGGTTCTTTTTACTGGTCTAAAAATTTGTGTTTTTCGGTTTTTCAAGTAAAAAAGTGGGGGTTCTTGAAAAATTACTCGTTTTTGAATTCATTCGATCATCTCGAGTGTGATTTTTGTGAAAAATATTCTTCTAAAATCATTCCTACTGAGTTTATCTGATTTACTATTGAAAATCTCGTTCGAAAACACTAAAAATCGTGAAATTTGAGTTGGAAATGTTTCGGTTCGTCTGAGTTCAGGTGAGATCTGACAGTTCAAAAAATAACTGCTCGAAGTCACAGTTCGGTTGAGTTCGGATATTTTCAATCAGACGAAGTGTGAGTTCGGACAAGTTCGTTTGTGCTCATTTATCTAAAGTACCAGTTCAAATAATTTTGGTTCGTTTCGATTCGATTCTTCATTTCAGTTCGAATTAGTTTGGAATATCTCAGTTCACTTCAGTTTGGATCTGTTTCGGCTCAGTTCGGTCAATCAATTTTGAGTTTGTTTGAGTTCGGGTAAATAGTCATCAAGATTTCAAGATTTTTGGGTGGTTTACTAAAATGGGCGTAACTTGAGTTTCGTAAAGAGTTACGGGAGCTAATACCAGCCAAAACGATCGTCTCAGAGAGATCTACTCTTTTACTGTGTTGATACATGGTTCTGATCGTCATCTGAAGTATCGAATACAAGACGAATCACACAAGACTGTTGAGGTCCGAACTCAGGCCGAACCTGGAGTTCGGACATGGCCGAACTTCGGGCCGAACCTGAGGTTCGGACCAGCGGGTTTCTCTAGTATAAATATGTGCGTCTTGTGTTGTACTAAAAAAGGTCTAAGCTTCTGTGTCATATATTCTCTGAGTGTACTCAGTGGTTCTTTGTGGTTAATACAAGTCTCATTTGTATTTACTTTCCGTGTTTTACTCGTTTACATTGGTTTCATTATGACTAAGTAGAAGATCCACACGCTCAAGCATTTTCAAGTGGTATCAGAGCATTTGGTTTGCTCTACTAGTCGGAAATCAGTGTTTCTTGGAGTTTTGAGTTCAAATTCACGTTTTTGCGAAAATGTTAATCATTTTTGAGTTCGTTTGATTGTTTTGAGTGTGCTTTTAATCAAAAATCCATTCCTGAGTTGTTTCTATCAAGTTTGCTTGAATTACTGTCGAAAATTCTAATAAAAAAACATTGAAAATCGAGAAAATGACGTCGAGTGAAATCTGTCTCGTCTGAGGTTCGGACAACTTCGGAGTAACCGCTCCGAACTTGAGATTCGGACGAAGCTCAGTCTTTATCTAGGTTTAGTGAGAGATCGGTCTAGTTTTGGAGAAAGTTCGGTGGTCATTCGGAGCAAGTTCGGAGTTACTGTTGATTTGTTCTTCCGAAGGTTAGGTTCGGAGGGAGTTCGGCATAGCCAAGTTCGGACTAGATTCAGTGAGAGTTCGGAGGAAGTTCGGACAAGGTTCGGAGTGAACAGTAACTAGTTTTTCGAAAATGTCCGATTTTCAAGCGTTCGCGGCTATTCAAAATTCGGTTCAAGCTACGATGCAAACAATGATGAATTATGATAATGAAATCGGAACAAGTCAGAAAGTTCCCAAATTGCTAAAATTAGAAGATTATCATAGTTGGGTTAAACGATTTGAAGCGTTTGTCGATACAAATGACATTGATATGTGGTTAGCTTTCACTGAACAATATGTTTACCCTAAAGATGAAACTGGTGAACCTATTCTTCAAAGAAAAATGTCATCCGAACAAAAGAAAGCTTATCAAGCTGAGAAAAAGGCATATGGTACTTTAACGATGGCATTGCCTAAAGAGTTACTTCATCAATTTGCTGGTAACTACACATTAAAAAGTCTATGGGATGCTTTGGAAAAACGAGGTGAAGGCAATGACCAATACAAGAAAAGTCGACGAAAGGTTTTGAAGAAAGAGTTTGATAGTTTTAAGAATTATCAAAATGAAACGATTCCCAATTTGATTGCAAGATTCGCTCATTTGATGAGTGAAATGCGTTTTGTGAATCTTACTAAAGAAGAGGTTGATATAAAAGAAAAGATCTTGGAAGCTCTGCCTGAAAAATGGGAGAATTATGTGCTGATGATTACTCACGATAAGGATTTTTCAGGATTGTCTTTCAATAATTTGGTTCAAAGAATTCAGGCTCGAGATATGGAATTAATGGTGAATAAATCACTTCCTACACAAATTCAGAAACCTGCAGTGTATCATGGTGAAAATGACTCTACAATGAATGCTGGGAAGTCTAATATTCTTAGTTCTGCTCCTCCTACAGCATTTCTAGCAGGTAAATATGAAATTCCAAGTTATTCGTCTGCTGGTTATACTGTGTCAATTCCAAGTTCTTCGACTTAAAGTGCGTTGTCTGTTCAAACTGTCGATGATTATAATGCGTTGATGTCTGCATTAGTATCTTCATACTTTGGTGTTATCACTGGTTCTGTGAGTAATGCTGAGTTAGCAAATGAAGATTACGATCAGATTGATTATGATCATTTGGAGGAAATGGATTTGAATTGGCAATATGCTATGTTGTTTCGTAGAACAAAGAAATTTTTCAATAGAACTGGTAAGAAGAGACTGAATCAGGAAGGGAAGATTGGATTGGACAAGTCTAAGGTGAAATGTTATAAGTGTTCAGTTTATGGTCACTTTGCTCGAAATGTCCAAGTTCTGCAGAAAGTAAATTGAAGACTGGTCAGCATGCACATTTAGTTTTTCATCCATCAGATAAAGCTGAAAAGGTTGAGCAAAAATATGTTACTCTTGCTCATGATTGGACTGATACATTTGTGCATTCAAATGAATTTGCTTGGAATACAGATTCAGCAGCTAAAAAGAATCATACTCCAATCTCAATTGCTTTAACTGTTCAACATGCTGATGATGACAGCTTTTTAACTGAGTCTGATTCTTCTTCAAGTGTATCTTTGGTTCAAGAAGAATTACCTAAAGTTTCTACAAGTTCAAAGGTTGACGAGTTTGAATGTCTTAAATGTAAAAGATTTATTCAGCAGGTTGCAGGTTTTGAACAAAGATGTCAATTATCAACTGAAGAAATTGTAGTGCTCAAGAAAGAGGTGGAAGATTTTCAAAAGAAGTATTATGAATTAGTTCATGTTCATGACGATGTTCTGAAAGAAAAGGCTCAATTGGCTGAAGAATGTGCGAAGGCTAAAGCTGAAGCTTTAGACGCAACTCAAGATTTTGAAAATCTGTTTGAGAAAAGTTATCCAGTTCAGCAAAAATATGAAGAAGCTACTGCTCTTATTGCTACAACTAATGTTACTGTTGAAAAATTGCAAAATAAGATCTCTATGCTTCAAGATGAGAATGTTCTGTACCGGGACAAAAATGAAGTATTAACTAAGGATGTTGAGATCTATAAACAGAAGAGAGAAAGTGTTCTTCAAGAACTGTTTGCAGAATGTGAGATTAGGAAGTTACAAACTTATGAATATGATGATCTCAATGCAAAGTTCATCAAGTCACAAAAGGAGGTGTTTGAGGCTCAGCAACAGATCAATGATTTGAAATTGGAAATTTTAGAGCTAAAATGACAAGTGAAGAATTGCAATTTGTCTCCGACATTGCTAAATTTCTTATACAAACAGGATCAGAGTTCAGAAAGTTCTCAAAAAGAGGATGTTCATTAGGTTCCTGTAACACCCCAATTTCACAGGTACATGATATATTTAGTAAATACGTGTCTATATTATCAATACGTAAGTTTGATTGATAAAAATGGTAAACTATGCATTTGATAAATTGCATGTGTTAGAAATACGTGTTTAATGGCCAAAATGATGAAATTGTATAAACGGATGAGTTAAAGGGTAAAGAAAGTAAAATATGAGATAAATATATGTTTATACAAATAACATGATGATATATGTGTGAATTGATAGATATATACATGTGAATACGTGTGTTAGTAGTTAATGGAAAAGTAGAAGGGTTAAAAGTGTAATTTACATAAAGTTATCAACGTATAAGGATATTATACGTATCTCTAACTACTATAAACATGTTAAGGCTTAGAATATAGTAAAAATATATCCTAATGTGTTCAACAACATGAAATGATAAGTATTGGAAAGTTTGAGGGGCTAGAACGTAAAATATCAAAAGATATATATATATATATATATATATATATATATAAATATATACGTATGTATATGTATATCATCGAGGGTGTCCCGAGCCTTAGAAACTTCATTAATCATGTTTTATAATAGTTCGGTGCATAAAATAACAGTTTGGTAGGAGTTAGAGGGCTGAAATGTAAATAAAACTTAGAGGGGCCAAAACCGTCATTTAGCCAAACTCACCAGGCGTATCGCGAAGGACCTAGCCAAGTGTGGCGCGATACGCGAGGCGCTACAAGTGCAGAAAACGTGTTTAGTCGCGAAATAAGCCACGTTTTCGACTTTTTGAGCTATCCACGTGTCGTTTTCAAGAGCTTAGTCACTAGGGAACGTGTCAAGACATCAAGGCGCAGGTCATGGCTATATATAGAGGTCGAATTCATCAGATTTGAGCACCAATTCATGAATTCTCCATCCAAAAACTCTCTAAAAACCCTAGAAAATGCAGAACCTTGATCGATCGAATTCTCTCAAACGGTGAAGAGTTAAGATCCGAATTTCTGCAGTCAAGCATTATTAGGTAAGGTCTAAAATAACCTCTTTCAGTTTTGGCTAAATCAATCTCTAAGTATGACTTTTAAAACTACCCTCAAATTAGGGTTCTTGAGCTTGTTTGGGTAAAATTGGATGATCGGATGGGAATTAAGCTCTGAATTTTTGTAGGTAATCCTAATTTGATGTGTTTTAAGAAAGCCCTAAGTTTATTTCAGAATTGGTGAAGGTTTGGTATGAGTTTTGGAAATGGGTCAAGATTAGGGTTTTCATGATGATGTTTTGCCCAAATCGAGTAAACGGTTTTGAATTAAGCTTTGCCATTGTAAAGGATATTATAAAATGTCATAATGGATAATACCCTAAGATGGTTCTGTATAAAAATGAGTTTTGCTATAGAAACGAGAAAAATGGGTAATTAGGGTTTCGGAATATGGATATTTAAAATAAAATAATCCGGAAGGTATAAGGACTTGAATTTTGGTATGGTGACATGTTTACATACATATTAAATATATATGAGTTCAAATTTTGGTAATTTATAATTAAATTACTCGGTGCAACGATTGTAGTAATTCCGCCTCATGGTCGTCAATGACGCCTACACGGCCGGTAACGATCGTCACCAAATTCTAAACCCCGTGACTATTTCTCATAGTAATTCCGACAAATGATCGGTCATGAGGAAACACGAGCGGTAAACATTAAGGAGCAAAGACTTGAAAGATATATAACAAAGTATGTAAAAGGGGCAAAATGGTCATTTTGACTATTAAGAATAATAACCAATAATGAGTTGGGTTTTGGGATAATGGGGTAAGTCCTAAATGTGAATTGTAACCTTTAGGATGTCTTGATAGGGACATTACGTTAAAGGAATTAAGAAACTGATTCACGAGAACTTAACCCAAGAATAATAGCTTCGCAAAGCTAAGGTGAGTTCTATGAGCCCTCTTTTAAATTGTTTAAATGTTTTAAACCATTTTGGGCTGATATACATAACGTTCTGTGAAAATACTCTCAATTGATGTAATTGCATGTTATATGTATTGATTGTATGGTGATGATTAGAGGAAGATAAATTGCCATTTTGATGTTTCTAGTAGAATAGATTAATGATGGTAATCGAGAAAAGATTGGTGGGTAAGGGGCTTCTGAAACAAGAAGTTAAATAGTGTTGTCCCAATGGTGTCAAAACCAAGCGGCGTCAAAGCCAGAAAGCGTCAAAGCTAAAGTGGCGTCAAAGCCAGATAGCGTCAAAGCTATATAGAGTGTCAAAACTAAAGGGACCATTGCTACACGATGTGTTCGTAAAGCAAGTAGAAACACTATTTCCCTAAGATAAAATTTAATATGAGACAAAGATGACAAAGCAACAGAAGGTTAGTTTATTCACAAGGTTAGAATATGTGAATATATGTGCTATATGCTTTGTGTTTGATTGTCTAATTGCAGAAATGTGTTTGACAAACCTAAGTGCCTTCGAAAGGTAAAGTTTTCCCAAAACGTAGAACTCACCAGCGTAAGCTGACTTGTTAAGTTATGTATGTCAGATGAGGCTGGACCTTCGGATCGAAAAGGGAAAGCTGAGATGTGAGCAGGAACTAGGAGGCATATACTACCAAGACAATGTCAAGCTATCAAGAGAAGACATTTTTGAAAACTGGCGTGGAGATGTTTATTTCTCTTTTGTATTTGTCTCTCTTACTATGTAATACTTGGCACATGAATAAAAGTTTTTATTTCCGCTGCTTTAGTTATCTCTGTTGTACCTTGTGTTCATGAGTAAATCCGATGCGTGACCGCTCCTAGGGCCAAGTCTAGGAGTGGGCGTCACAAGTTGGTATCAGAGCCTTGGTTTAAGAGATTTAGATACTATTGCAGTGTCTAGACTTAAACTAGGACTCTGGGAAAGCCAAGTAAGATGAGACAAATGCCAGTATTGATAGTTATGCCCATGGGTAGAACGTGCATTAGGAATATAATGGACAGGGACTTAGGATGTATGAGTATGGAAAATACCCAATTGCAATTAGCTACTGCAATTTAGTATTAACTATATAAGTATACCCTAAGCACTGGTTATTATATGGCCAAGTGCGAGATAGTTTATTTGATGCTAGGATGTGGACACAAAGGATGCATGTGAATAGATGAAGATAAGTTTTGAAGACATTATATATAAATAAACGTATTGACGTCTGCGCTTATCTGTTTATCATGTATTCAAAACTTGGAAACTCTACGTCACATAAATCCTAAAATGCCACTCATCTTAATGTAGGAAATGGCTAGAGGAAGTCGTGGAAATGACAACGATGGTAGAATAGTTAGAAGAATCACACGAGCAAATCCCGAGCCCGAAGCTAACGTCGAAGCTAATACGTTCACTAGCGAACAAGTAGCGGCTATTATCGCGCAAGCAATAGCCCAAGTCCAAAGAGGCGTTGGTGGAACTAACGGGACGGGAGGTGGAGGAAATAACAACGGGAATAGGAATGACCCAGAAGATACGGAGGAAGGACAAGGAGGTAAAGGATGTTCTTTCAAGACATTCTGTGGTTGCAAACCCCCTTTGTATGATGGCAAGAAGGACGCAATAGCTACCTTCGAATGGATTCATGAGATGGAAGCAGTTATTGAGATCAGTGAGTGCAGAGAAGATCAAGCAGTGAAGTACGCCGCTCACTCGTTTGTATCTGAAGCATTGCACTGGTGGGGAATGGTTAAGCAGACTGAAGGGAGTGCAGCTATCGCTGCAATGAAGTGGGACGACTTGAAAAAGTTAGTCCTTGAAGATTTCTGCCCTAGGGGAGAGCTGGATCAATTAGAGAAGGACTTCTTGTTGCTCGAAGCTGAAAACATGACGCATCGAGAATATACGTCCAAGTTCAATGCTATGGCGAGATTGTTGCCTGCGTTAGTCACTCCTGAAGCTCAAAGGGTGAAACGATACGTCCAAGGCCTCCCTGGCCGAGTTAGGGAATTCATTAAGGCTATTGAGCCTAGAACGTTCAAGGCAACGGTGAATCTAAGCTCCAATCTCTATAGTGAGATGTTCGGAGCAGGAGGTAGACCAGAGGAGTCTAAGAGAAAGTGGATGGAAACAGCTGAAGGTTCAAAGAAGAATGACCGGGGTCAACGCAAAAAGCAAAAGAATGGATCAAAGGGCAGCAAGCCCTTGTGCAACAAGTGTAATAAAAATCACTATGGAGAGTGTAGGACAGTGGCAAATAGCTGCTATAGGTGCGGGAAGGAAGGTCACTTTGCCAATCGTTGTACTGATCCAAGGAAGTGTTTCGAATGTGGAAGCCCTGATCATATCAGGACGAACTGCCCCAAATTGATAAAGAATTCGGAACCACCAAAGACGAAAGAGACTCCAAAGGCGAAGGGTAGGGCTTATACCCTGACTACCACCGAAGCCAAGATAACACCCGATGTAGTTTCAGGTACGTTTCTCGTTAATAATGTGCCTGCTTCTGTGTTATTTGACTCTGGTGCTAGTAGGAGTTTTGTTTCGCATGAATTCTGTGAGCTAATTGATAGACCAACTGTTAAGGCTAACAAACCATTCGAGGTCGAGATTGCCTCAGGGAAAAGTATTAGGATTACTGAGGTAGTAGATAACTGCTTAATAGAGTTAGAAGGGTATAAACTACCTATTAAGTTGTTTCCTATGGCGCTAGGAGGTTTTGATGTGGTGTTAGGAATGGATTGGCTTGCAGAGAACGATGCACAAATTATCTGTAACCAAAAGAAGGTTCAACTTCGAACGCCAACTGGGCAAATCATATCCATCCATGGAGATCGTGATAGCTCAGCAGTAGAGATCATTTCAATGATCAAGGCACAGAAGTTCATAAGACGAGGATGCAAGGCGTACCTTGCTTATGCTATCGATTCAAGGGTAAAGACTAAGGAGCTAAAAGATGTGCCGGTAGTATGCCAATTTCCAGACGTGTTTCCAGAAGAACTACCTGGCATTCCTCCTGATCGAGAGATAAAGTTTAGGATTGACTTAGTGCCAGGAGCCCAACCCGTAGCAAAGTCACCTTATAGGTTAGCTCCATCAGAGATGAAAGAGTTGATGTCACAATTAGAAGACTTGCTTGACAAAGGGTTTATAAGACCAAGCATATCACCTTGGGGTGCTCCAGTTCTTTTTGTCAAAAAGAAGGATGGAAGCATGAGAATGTGCATCGACTATAGGGATCTAAATAAGCTAACCATTAAGAATAAATATCCTTTGCCTAGGATCGATGATCTGTTCGACCAGCTACAAGGAGCGAGTTGGTTCTCTAAGATAGATCTGAGGTCGGGGTATCATCAGCTTAAGATTAGGGATGAAGATATCGAAAAGACAGCTTTTCGCACACGTTATGGTCATTATGAATTTCTGGTAATGTCATTTGGGTTGACCAATGCCCCTGCAGCTTTCATGGACCTCATGAATAGAGTGTGTCGACCTATGTTGGACCGATTCGTAATTGTGTTCATAGATGACATTTTAATTTATTCCAGGAATGAGCAGGATCACGCGATGCATTTAAAGGAGGTTCTAGAGACCTTAAGGAAGGAAAAACTATATGCCAAGTTTTCAAAATGTGCGTTTTGGCTTAAGGAAGTCCAGTTCCTTGGTCATGTGATAAACGCGGATGGCATCCTTGTAGATCCAGCAAAGATTGAGACGATAATGAGTTGGAAGCCACCTAAGACGCCTTCAGAAATTCGTAGTTTCTTAGGACTTGCCGGCTATTATCGTAGATTTATTCAAAAATTTTCAAGGATTGCAACGCCACTGACTAAGCTAACCAAGAAGGACACTAAGTTCGTATGGGGACCTAGTCAGCAGAGTGCGTTTGAGGAATTAAAATCCAAATTGACTCAGGCGCCGGTGTTATCCTTACCGGATGGGTCTGATGATTTAGTAGTGTACTCTGATGCTTCTTATCAAGGCTTAGGTTGTGTTTTGATGCAGCGGGGTAAGGTTATTGCATACGCATCAAGGCAATTAAAACCTCATGAGACAAACTATCCAACTCACGACTTAGAGTTGGCGGCCGTTGTGTTTGCACTCAAAATATGGAGGCACTATTTGTACGGAGTTAAGTGCACTATCTACACTGACCATAAGAGCTTAAAATATTTCTTTGAACAAAAAGATCTTAACATGAGACAGCGTAGATGGTTAGAGTTGATTAAAGACTATGATTATGAGATTATGTATCATCCAGGTAAAGCCAACGTAGTGGCTGATGCTCTAAGCAGAAAGGAGAATCATCCTTCTTTTCGGGTGAAATCATATAAGTTAGTAATCACTCCAGATTTTCTTATCCAACTTCGTAAGGACCAATATGAAGCCCTTAAGGAGGAGAATATCAAGAAAGAAAGAATGGTCGGCCAAGCAGGAAGCTTGGAAGAAAACGAGTTTGGAGTTAAAACTAGGTACGGTCGAATGTGGGTACCGCTTTTAGGTGAGATTCGCGGTAAGATCTTAGATGAAGCTCATAAGTCACGCTATTCAATTCATCCTGGTGCAACCAAGATGTACCAAGACTTAAAACGAGACTATTGGTGGCCAGGTATGAAGTTTAATGTTATGCAATATGTGAATAGGTGTTTGACTTGCGCAAAGGTTAAAGCTGAGCATCAAAAGCCTTATGGAATGCTTCAACCTCTGAAGATTCCTGAATGGAAGTGGGAACATATCACGATGGACTTCATAACTAAGCTACCTCGTACAGCTAAAGGTTATGACACCATCTGGGTGATTGTGGACAGGCTAACCAAGAGTGCTCACTTTTTGCCTATTCATGAGGCAATTTCTTCTGAAGAGTTAGCTAGTTTGTTTATTAAGGAGATCATCTCTAAACACGGGGTGCCAGTGTCTATAGTCTCCGACAGAGACACTCGGTTCACTTCGCGATTTTGGAGGAAATTCCATAAGAATATGGGATCGAGGTTACATATTAGCACGGCGTATCATCCTCAGACGGATGGACAAAGTGAGAGAACGATACAAACTCTGGAAGATATGTTGCGTGCTTGTATAATAGACTTTGGAGGAAGTTGGGATAGTCACCTACCACTAGCAGAATTCTCCTACAACAACAGTTATCATGCTAGTATTGGTATGCCTCCTTATGAAATGTTGTATGGTAGAAAGTGTCGAACTCCAGTGTGTTGGGGTGAAGTTGGCCAACGAGAAATAGGAAGTAAAGAAGTAGTCGAAAATATGGCTCAAGATCTTGATGTGGTCAAGGCACGATTAAAGGCGGCACAAGATCGACAAAAGTCATATGCGGATAAGAGGAGAAGGCCAATTGAATTCCAAGTTGGAGACTTTGTGTTACTAAAAGTTTCTCCTTGGAAGGGTATTATTCGGTTTCGTAAAAGGGGAAAGTTAGGCCCAAGGTACGTAGGACCTTTTAAGATTGTAGAACGGGTAGGTGAGGTTGCATATCGGTTAGATCTACCTGAGGAATTGTCTGTGTAGGTCCGAAAAATACCCGAACACACGATATTTGATCGTGAATGAGTGCGGAAACCTCAAACACGATTGATCCAAGAAACAAGTAGAAGAAAATAGATTCAATCTAAGATAAAGATTGAATCTTGAATGAAAACCCTCTAACTTGGAAGCTGATCGGAAATAGAAACAAAGAAGAAATCGTAAATAGTATCTTGTATTTGAAAAGCTTGATCATAAACACTTACAAGAGAGGCTTATATAGCCTTTACAAGAATCGCAAACCTAGTTAGAAGCCCACATGGCCCAATCATAATCACTAACTAGCCCAACATCTAATAAGCCCAAATACAAAGCCCACTAATGTTCATGCCTTAATAATAATAGCCCTACAATCTTCCCCTAGGCATGAACCATTAGACCACTTCACGGCAGCAGCAAGTCAAATCTGAATGAGGTTTGAACGTTGTTAAACCACCATCCCTTCTCTACAATCTTCTTAGCTGCTCCATCGAAGATGCCAACCCTTACAGCATTTACCATATCAGTCTCGTCTGCAAGAATGGGTTGGGTGGCCAGAAGCTTTATATCTCTTTCACCAAATCGAAGAAGATCCACCGGGTCATAAAATCGGAATTGACGCATCGGCTTACAGAGAACCACCACCTCATGTGTTGTTGGATCGTAGTACCAGCAGTCAAAGTTTCGTACCAGTGTTCCATCCTCGATCTCATCCAACATGTTGATGACCCTTGTGCGCTTGGTCGGTGGCCTCCGTACTTCTCCAATTGACTCCCCTGTCACAGGGTCAGTTCCTGTCTCTCTCCATCTCACTTCTTTCAGCTCAAAATCCCTGAAATCATTCTGCATGTGACCCAGCAGGTTATCTCTGATCTGATTTCCCTCTGGTCCATTCCATCTGTTGATAAATGGAGCTCTCAGAAGTTTCCTTATCTCAGGCTCAGTCCAGGAGTGGAATTGAGCACGTGATTGATAGTACTCCACTGGACTGTAGCCGTCACGGATAACAGCAAAGATCTTCTTCTCCATGTCGTAGTGCCAACATAGGATTTCCTCACAACTCCCATGCTTATCAATTGAGCTTTTGCCAACGTCGATGGTGTAAAGAATGGGAGCTGGTCCTTGGAAGAACTCTCTGAACCAGTTCTCGTGACCTTCAGGGGCTTTGGAGATAACTCTGCCACATCGGGCGTAATCTGGCATCTCCATATTCTCATCACCATCATCTGCCTCCATAGCTCCTGCAGCTTGAGATGAACTCTGACCTGAGGCACCTGTGTTGCCAGGCCCTGCACCACCTGTCAGTTCATTAATCTTCTTTCTCAGCCCCTTTATCATATTGTAGAGATATTCCATCCTTTCCTTGTCAGCTACCTCATATCCTTTCATATATTTGCTGTTTGCCTCCTCCTTCTCTCTCAAACGCTGATTTTCTTCCATGAGAGCCTTAATCTCATTTTGTCTCATCCTATTCTGAGAGATTAGGAAGTTAATCTGAGGATCAGCACTAATCCTCAGATCAACTGGAAGCTCAGCAGCCATCAAAGGGCGAAAACCTGGAGCTGCGAGAGGTTGGCTTGTCGCGGTAGAGAAGCTTATTCTGACCGGACTTGGAACAACGAAGGTGCTATCAACCTCCAGAAAATGCCTATCTTCACGTACAGGGCTTTGCACGTTCAGAATCGGACTATCGTGCTGCACAGGGGCAGGTTGATCATCGCCACCTTCAGTCTGTGTCAGAGACGGTTGTTCTTGATGGGCTTCACTAACAGATTCTTCTTGACCGCTGGCACCCGCAGAACTGGGTCCAGCTGGTTGAACAACCAAAAGACTTGAGCTAGTCTTGGTGAACTTGAACCGTATGCTCCTAGGATCAGTTTTCTTTCTTGGAGATGGTTCACGAGCAGGGACGGGTTCTTCCATGAAAGCTTCATCAGTGTTTAACTCCAGCTCAGGAGGTGTATCATCACTGCCAGATGACCCAATCATATCTTCTCTTGATCTTTTATGGGTAAGTGGCTCCAAGTCCCCATAAATATCATCTTCAGCTAAGTCCTGGCCAGTGAGGATGTCATCCATTATATTTTCTTCATCGGATGGAATGACATCATCTTCTTGAACATTGACAGCTTGAGTGGCTTCAGCATCTTGATCTTCTGCCACAATGGCATTCACAGCTGGCTCATCAGCCACTGGCTCATCTTCATCCATCACTTGTTCACGGGCTACCTCTGGAAAGGCACCACGTTTAACCCATTCCAGCCTACCTTCATACATGTACTTCCCACTTCTATCCTGAGTCTGAAGACCAAAAACACCAGCATCCATCACCTTTACATCCAGTTTCTGTATCCTTTCCTCAATCATTGGATATTTCAGCATGACCACCATCTGCACGAATCTTGGTGTCATCAGAAACTGCTCACGAGCACCCAAGTTAGCATTGCCGATCCAATCCTGCAGCATCATCTTTGAGAAATTGTAGTTCCAGTCAAGGGCCAACGCGACAAAGGCGGTGCCGTGGACCTTGTTCAGCTGGTCAAAGCTCGTTCTCTTGCCCAGAAATGATTTCTGCATGAAATGGGCAAGGCACCTCCAGTAGTGCGGCAGTTGCTTCTTCATGATAGGCGGGAATCTGCCTTCATATCCCAGTAATTGGGCACCTGCCAGAACGGCTTCCTTGGGGTAATCAACCGGATCGGTAGCACGATCGTTGATATTCAGGCCTCTTCTAATATCATCTTCTAGAATGACGACTTGACGGTTCTGGATGGTAGCAGTGATTCTTGACTTATCAGCACTCGCCCGTGCAGTACCCCAGAATTCTCTTACCAGCATCTCATCTATCAACACGCTTGTCCTCAAAGCATGGTTGATCTTGCAGACGTTCATTCCCGCCACCAGAGAGTAAAATAAATCCATGTGATGCTCTGGTGGGTCTTCCAGGAAAGCTGGTATACAGTGATCATGATCAAATTTGATTGGTTCGTCAATAACATTTCCTGCCATCTGAGACAAACAAGACATATGCATCAGATTTGATCATGAGTAAGCAATTATGATTATCAACCCTAAACGTGTTCAATTGACGATAACATTTTACTTTTTAACTTCACAAAATTTCAATTTGAACATTTTTCGAGAAAATAATTGAATTCAGAACATGCTTACAAACACCGTCAACTTTTATCAAAAACGCTCAATTTTAATGAGATTCTCAAATTAAATAAGTGTTAAAGATTTTAATTTTTCAATTTATTGTGTTTTCGATTAACAATATGGGTTTACGATATGTTAAATGAGTTCACGACTGGATTAAATCTGGTCCAATCGTAAACATCTGATCCAGTCGTAAACACCATTAACCAGACAAGGCCCAATCGTAATCATCTGCACCGGCCCAATTACGATCGTGAACGGTTTTTGTCGTTTGCGTGAATCGTAAACGACCAAGAGTCGTAAACTCTCAGTCGTAAACTCATCAACCACCGTCTTCTTCGCTGAAATGGTCGGAAACACTGAGTTCCGCCATTGATGCACCTGCAAACAACTCATATACACGGTTAAACACACCAAACATGTACCATACATCATCGTTAACTACCTTTAAACGATTATGTCACAGAACCGACTTCAAAGTGTGCGAAACCGACTCGAAAACAAGAAAAACTCAATCGATGAAAGTTTTTAGGGCTTGGAACGAGTAACCGAGACACAAGGGTCAAAAACTATCGATTGATAGAGGGTTAATGGTCGGGATTTGATGACGAAGACGATGGTGAGGTTTGTTTGAGGGATGGTGGTCGGAAACGAGTGGGGTAGAGGTTTCCGGCGAAAGGGACGGCGGCGCTAGGGTTTTCTTCGGCGGTCGTAAACAGAGGAGAGAGATTGATAAATGAAATCGTAAACTGAAATATGTTTTATATAAACATATTTACACAATGCCCCCTCTCCAAAACCATAAATATCAAAATGTTTCAATTGACCCCTCAAACTCTCAAAACACAAATAAGTTTACCCCAAACTTGATAATTCTCACAAACTTTGAAACTTTAAACACTTTGAGAATTTTTCACAAAACTTCCCCTCAGAGTCATACCCGAGTATCCGATCATGATCAGTAAAAAAAAAAAAAATTTAAAAAATTAAAACAGACAAAATCTAAAATTAAAATTAAACATTTACAAACATAACTCAGAAATTTCAAATATTCACATACCTGGTGCTGGTAAATTTCACAGATAATTTCAGACAAGTCTTTGACTGAGGAACCCTTTTCAGCTTCTGTTACTAGACACTCTAGACAATTGTCAGGTGGTTTAAACGCAGAAACTCACATCCAGTAAAGTGCTTAACAATAGTACAGATTTACCGATATGTTTAACCGTCCCCACGCCCAATTTTCCATAGCAAAACCTACCCAACCTCAGAGTTTATTGAGGATTCACAAACCCCCAACTTGAGGAACCATGCAACACTGTTTTTGACAACCACTTATTTCTGATTTTCATATATTATCAGTTGATGATCAGGTCGGCCGCATAAGCACGCAGAGAAGACCAACTGAATAATTTTATTTTCTTTTTCTTTTTCTTTTTCAGAATTTTCAATTTTGAATTCTTTGAATTCCTTTTTCTTTTTCTTTTGGTGTTGTCTTATACAGTATTAACATGGCGTGTGAGAGAGTGAATACTAGGTAATACCACTCTCAACCCATTTTTGTCGGGACTCAGTTTTTTAAACCATGTAGACTAGGATGGGAAAACTAAACATGTATAGAGTTTAAGATTACTGCACTTACATAGATGATCATTGTTTTGGTTGAGCTTACCGACATATCATCTTCGAGCAGTCTTTCACATCAGCCTTACACGTGTCAGTCTCCAACCGTCATTAAGCATTTAAGTCCTATCAAAAGACATCATAAAAACCTTTCAGTTTAACCAGCACCAATTCTTCCCCTGTTTTTGTGAGGCTTTTGAAACAAGACTCAATTTTTTTCAGTCATTTTCTATTTTTTTTTTAATATTTTTTTTTAAGAATAAATTGAAAAACCAAAGACTTTGTACAAAAACATAGGTGATCAGATCATTCCTCGAAGGCAATCATCTTCAGGCCTTCAACACAAGATTCAAAATTAGGACGAGGAAGGGGTTTTGTAAAGATGTCCGAAACATTCTGATCGGAGCTTACCTTTTGTAGCTGAATCAGCTCACGATCAAAGCAATCACGAATAAAATGTACCTTAATATCAATGTGCTTGGTTTTGGAATGTTGGACAGGGTTTTTCACAATCTCAAGAGCAGCAGCATTATCACAAAATATTGGAGTGTTAACGAATTCCATACCGTAATCCGTGAGCTGGTTTTGGATCCACACTACCTGTGAAGTACCGGCAGATGCGGCCACGTACTCAGCTTCTGCAGTTGATTTGGATACGGTATGTTGCTTCTTGCTCTGCCAAGAGATGAGCCTATCTCCCAGGTACTGACATCCTCCAGTAGTAGATTTCCTGTCAAGGTCACTACCTCCATAATCACTGTCAGTAAAAGCATATAATTGAAAATCAGTGTTCTTCGGGTACCAAAGACCAAGCCTAGGCCTGCCCTTCAGATACCTGAAGATACGCTTAACAGCAGCTAAATGAGAGAGTTTAGGGTTAGCCTGATATCGAGCACACACGCAAACTGCATACATGATGTCTGGCCTGCTTGCTGTCAAGTACATTAGTGATCCAATCATCGACCGATACTGGAATTCACTCACTGACTCCCCGTCAAGATCCGCTGACAGGAGTGGTCTGGATGCCATGGGAGTGGCGATGGGCTTGCAATCCTGCATCTTGAATTTGTCCAGTATCTCATTCACATACTTCTCCTGATGAATAAGAATCCCGGAATCATTCTGCTTGACTTGAAGTGCAAGAAAGAAACTCATCTCGCCTTGGTCACTCATCTCAAACTTTTTCTTCATGATCTCCTCAAACTCGGTGCACAATTCTTCGTTTGTCGATCCGTAGATAATATCATCTACATACACTTGCACCATAATTATGTCTTCTCCCACCCTTTTCCTGAACAGTGTTTGATCAACGACTCCTCTTGTATATCCATTCTCCACCAGGTGATTGGACAACGTTTCATACCAGGTTCTAGGAGCTTGATGCAAACCGTACAAAGCCTTATCCAGCAGATAAACGTGATCTGGATTTTCTTCATCTATGAACCCTGGTGGTTGAGCAACATAGACTTCCTCGTTCATCTCTGCATACAGGAAGGCAGTCTTCACATCCATCTGATGTACGGTAAAGTTGAGATACGAAGCTACAGCTAGAAAGATCCGAATTGCTTCCAATCTTGCCACCGGAGCGTAAACCTCATCATAGTCGATACCCTGGACTTGCCTGTGCCCTTGTACAATCAGCCTTGCTTTGTTTCTCACAATGATCCCCGAGTCATCCTTTTTGTTCTTGTACAACCATCTCGTGGGAATCACCTTCTTGTCTTCTGGCCGCTTCACAAGACGCCACACTCCCAACTTTGAAAATTGATTGAGTTCATTGTGCATGGCCTCCATCCAGTTTGGATCTTTAAGAGCAACCATCACATTGGGAGGTTCTATCTGGGAGATGAAGCAGGAAAACATACAGAAGTTGATGTGTCCTGTCCGGCTCCTTGTGGTGACACCCGCTGTCACTGGCCCAACAACATTACTCAGTGGATGATCCTTGTTGATTCTGCTCTCTTGGACTTCAGGCACTGAAACATTAACAGGCAGATTAGTATTAACAACATTTTCAGACATACCTGAGCCTTGAGAATCCACTGGAGCATCACGTGTCCCTGAACATTCTGGAATATCAGCAGTTGCATTCCGAGACGGTTCAGCTGATGCTCTATCCACATGAGGTCTTACATCAGCACTGGGAGCTACAATGTCTTCTTCTTCGCCCAAATTGTGGAAAACATTCGAGAAATTAAATCCCTCAAACAATGATCCATAGTCGAAGATCCAATTAGGTCCAGTTCCCGCATCAGTAGGATTGTCCTCCATCCAATCTACATTGAATGCCTCAATAATCACCCCCGTGGTCTTGTTGTACACACGATAAGCACTATTTGCTGAATAACCAACAAAATAGCACTCATCGGCCTTTGCTTCGAATTTCCCTACATCGGACTGGATTAGCACCGTGCATGGACATCCAAACGTCTTGAAGTAACCCACCTTCGGTTTCTCTCCATAAATAATCTGATATGGAGTTTGCTCGTGACGCTTGTTCAGAAGAACTCTGTTTTGTACATAACAAGCGGTATTCACAGCTTCTGCCCAAAAGAAGATCGGTAGTTTTGCTTCACACATCATCGTTCTAGCTGCTTCGATGAGTGTCCTATTTCTTCTTTCGGCAACTCCATTCTGCTGAGGAGTGTAAGGAGCACTGAACTGCCTTTCAATCCCCTTTTCACCACAAAACATATTCAGCTCAGCATTCTTGAATTCTGTCCCATTGTCAGATCTGATTGCCTTCACTCTTTTATCCAGCTGATTCTCAATAAGAGTCACAAACTGCTTTACAAGGGCCGGAGTTTCGTACTTGTTTGACAAGAAGAAGACCCAAGTAAATCGCGAGTAGTCGTCCACTATCACGAGGCAGTATGAGAACTTGCTGACACTCTGTACCTGCATAGGACCAAACAAATCCATATGTAAGAGTTGAAGCACAGAAGAGACAGAATTTGCAACCTTTGGACGATGTGGCAGTTTGTGCTGCTTCCCCTTAGCACATGCCACACACTTCTCCACTGAAGTGAAATCTGTGATCGGAAGGTTTCTGACATGCTCTCCTTTAGCCAGCTTGGATAAATTCTTCATGTTTGCATGTCCCAGACGACGATGCCACAACAATGCAAGATTTTCATTCTGTTTTGATATAAGGCAAGCTTCTTCTGATGAAGGAGGATTGCTCAAGTTGAGAAGATATGAGTTTGAACGTCTTGGAGTGCGCATAAGTACACACTCCTCGGGTATCTTCACACCTGGCTTCAGAATAATACACTCCTTCTTATTGAACATCACAGAAAAGTCTCTGTCACAGATCTGAGAAACACTCAGCAAACTGTGCGACAGTTCCTCCACATAATGAACGTCAGAAAATGACAGATTACCGCTCCGCACCACACCTTTCTTACTGATTCGACCACCCACACCCCCTGCAAAAGAAACTCCACCTCCATTGAAATCCTCCACATCTTCCAAAAGAGACAGATCTCCGGTCATGTGTCGGGAGCAACCACTATCAACATACCAGAGATTGTTGACAGATCTTCTAGGCTGTCCCTACACAAATCAGAGATCAGTTAGAGTCAGGTACCCAGGTCATAACAGATCTGGGTACTCCCTTGGAGTCAATGTAGTTAACCATTTTGAAAGACATTCCTGCTTTTGATTCAGGTTGATTTATAATTTTAGCATTAACTTTTGGCTTCCAATTTGGTTGCTTTTGTGAGTTTGAACTACTAGCAGAGTTCTTTGTGGGTGATGCTTTTCTTGGAGGAGATGCAGCCTTTTTACCTTTTGTTTTAACAACCGGTGTCCACTCAAGTTTTAATTTGGTATAAACCATTTGTTTTGGTTGAGCAACAGTTTTTGGTTGTTCCATAACTGCTTTACCCTTAGGTTCAGCAGTCTGATTAGCTTTTTGCACTTGTTTCTCAAAAGGCTTTGTTTTAACTTTGTTAGGTCTGTTGTAGACTTCTTTAGCTGCATGAGCAGGTTTTGAAGTTTGGCCCACATCTCTCCTTTCATTGACAGGCTTTGTCACTGGGGCTTTTGTGTTTAGAACCTTAGACTTTTGAGTCTTCATTGGTTCAGAACTCTGCTTCCCCTGTGACGAAGCTTGCTGCTTTTGAGTTCTGTTCTCACCCCTCATCATTTTCTCAAGCATATTTGTCCGCTTGTTCTGCGGATAATATGGCTCATAGGGTCTGTTCATACAATTAGCAGCAAAATGACCTGGTTGACCACATTCAAAACAATTCATTTGTCTAGGCCCATTGACGTTGCTACACAAGTATGAGCGTCTTGGATAAGACGACTTCCATTCCGGTTGATCATCCCATTTGTGTATCACACGTTTTGAATGTTTTTCAGGTTGTGTTATTAAACAAAATTGTTCAGATTTTGATTTATCAGTTCTATTATAAGTCGACACAACCTGGGGATACGGAACAAAATCATTGGGCTTAGACTGACGGCCAATCTTTGTGTTAGGAACACGCATTTTAAAAGAACTAACGACTTCATTAGGATTAGAAACATGTTTTAACAAGACAATTTGATTGGACTTGGATGCTTCAAGTTCTGACACAGATGCCAGAACGTCATCCTTAGGTAAACTAGAAACAGAACAACTAGACTCATGACACTCATTGACTCTCAAGCATTCAGCATCCTCCCCAGATACATCTTCAATGCCTACAACATCTGCACATGTAACAGAAACATTAGTAGGACTAACATTATTTTTTAATGATTCCTGGGAAGGGCCTGGTTCATTTCTGTGTTCATCTACCTTGTTCTGACTACTCATCCCATATGTTCCAAGTCTCTCTCTTTCTAACTCCTCTTCTGTCATAGGGGTCACACCTACCAACATACTATCTATAGGAGGACCTGCTTCATGATAACCTGACTTAGTTCTGTCTACCTGATCCTCCTCATAGAGCACTCCTATAATATCTCTAGGGATAGGTGGGGGAATAACAACATTTGCGGCCACGGACTTGTCAGACTTTTCCGACCCAAATCCTGGCGTATGTTTCCCTACTTGACCACAAGTGATAGCCTGAGATAGTTCTTTACCTGCCTGAAGCATTCTTTTGTTTCTTAATTTATTCACATCTAACTGAACCTGCATCTCATTGTTCTTATGTGTCAATTCATCTACCTGCTTTCTAAGGTCAGCTATTTCTAATTTAGCATTATCATACAGGATAGATTGTTCAGTTGCTATCTGTTGATACTTAACAATATCTAGCTTTTGTGCCTTAATCTTTTCTTCACCTTTTATCCATCTACCCTTAAATGAACTCCTCTCACACTTGATCTCAAACAATTCTAGTTGATAATTCTTACAGACTTGTCTAAGACCAGGTATAATACGAGCACAAGTGGGATCAGAACATACCTTGAGGTTCTCAGCAGCAGCAACGTACGCTTCCTTGTCTTCTATCTCAGTCTCCTCAGGCTTTTCCTCATCAGTGACCACAAAAGCATGATGTTCTTCATCACCCTCTTCAGCAGTAGCAATCAAAGCATGTGACAAACTAAGATCCTTCATCTGGGGGGTCAGTTCCCTCAGCTGGGGGGTCCAGTCATAACCTCCACCTCCCTGAACCACCAATGCCTTGTCTTCTCCTTTACCTTTTACCTCAGCTGCCTTCTTCTCTTCAACCCTCTCTTTCTTTGGCTTCGTGCATTCCCTGGCAAAGTGACCATACTCATCACAATTGTAGCACCTCAGCTTCGACTTGTCAAACCCCATTCTGATTTTATCCTGATCCTTCCAGACGTTCCTTCCAGTTTTGGCCATAAATTTCTTGGCTCTGAAAACAGCCATGGCCATTTGCCAAGAGACATCTAGCATCTCCACGTCCTCAGGATTTATCTGATTAAGATCACCAGACACCATATCAGAAGGTACAAGATTCCCGGCCACAAGGGCATGATAGCTGTTCATGAAACCCATTCCAAGGGCAAAGTTTGGATCATTGACATCACCAGAATTGACACCACTGCTTGAACTTCCTTGAGGCTGTGCCACAAATGCATTACCCATTGAAACTGAGCTTGATCCACTTCCCGAAGCCTTTCCTTCATGCTTACCTTCAACTTCTTCAGATAACAGAGCCTGATTCAACTTCCCAGCCAAACTTAATGAGCTTATGTGGTTTAGCTCTCTCTGCTTATCATCTATCATCTTAGACTTCAGTTTGTTAATTAGTTCATCCAAAGTCACTTCAGTCAGTCTGTTGTTGTCTTTGATGATGGATATATTTGTGTTCCAAGATTTAGGCAGACTATTTAGCAATTTCAAATTCTTGTCTTCAGTGTCCGGCTCCACACCATAACTGGACATCTCTGCCATCAAGGACACATACCTCTGAACTTGAGCCTCAAAAGATTCACCCTGGATATGGTTGAACAAGTTAAACTTCTGCTTCAACATCTGCTTCCTACTAGCCTTAATATCTGGATTTCCTTCATAAGCAACAATCAAAGCGTTCCACAGTTGCTTTGCTGTCTTGCAGTGCTTGAACCCTTGAGCGATGTCTGGAGTTAGGGCCATAGTCATTATAGCAAAAGCCCTCTCAGCCTTGTTGCACCTCTCCCAGTCATCATCATCATATTCCTCCTCTTTCTTCTCTTTCCCAGCATTTGTTCCCGTTGTGTGAGTAGGCGTGTACGGTCCATTGAGAACTGCCCTCCATAGTCTCAGATCCACACTCTTCAAATGATTTTCGAATCTGTACTTCCACTCTAAGAAATTATCCGCTGAAGTTAGTCTTGGCGGACGAGTTATAGATCCGATCTCGAAATCCAGTTTCTGGTACATGCTCGGCTCAAAATCCATTTCAGTAGCTTGGGAAAAAATAACCTAAAGTCCAAAAGTCCAAAAATCCTTGATTACGATCAAAAACTCCTGATTACGATCCAACAGTCCTGATTACGATTCAAAACCTTGATTACGATCGTAAATACTGATTACGATCCACGTGTCACTCGCAAACAATAAACCGCCTCAACAACTCGTAAACGCCGATTACGACCCGCCGATTACGATCCCTTGATCGTAAACACAGTTTCCGATTCGTGCAAGTCGTAAACACCCTTTCACGATTATGCAAAGTCGTAAATGCAAGTACAATCGTAAACACCGAATCTTCCAATCGTAAACAGGCAATCTTCAACCAAAAACGATCGTAAACACCGAAGAAACCCAGAATTCTCGAAAAACAGCAGCAGCAACAGGTCGTAAACACCCAAAAACCTTCAAATCTTCAAGCAAAACTCGAGAACAACCCAGAAATACTCTTGAATCAATATCGTGAGAGCCTCGAATCTAAGATTCTTGGCTCTGATACCAATTGTAGGTCCGAAAAATACCCGAACACACGATATTTGATCGTGAATGAGTGCGGAAACCTCAAACACGATTGATCCAAGAAACAAGTAGAAGAAAATAGATTCAATCTAAGATAAAGATTGAATCTTGAATGAAAACCCTCTAACTTGGAAGCTGATCGGAAATAGAAACAAAGAAGAAATCGTAAATAGTATCTTGTATTTGAAAAGCTTGATCATAAACACTTACAAGAGAGGCTTATATAGCCTTTACAAGAATCGCAAACCTAGTTAGAAGCCCACATGGCCCAATCATAATCACTAACTAGCCCAACATCTAATAAGCCCAAATACAAAGCCCACTAATGTTCATGCCTTAATAATAATAGCCCTACAGTCTGGAATTCACCCAACATTCCATGTTTCTTATCTAAGAAAGTGTATATATGATGAATCAGAAATAGTACCTTTAGATGAAGTTGAGGTAGACGAAAAGTTATCATATGTGGAAAGGCCAGTTGCGATTTTAGATCGCAGTGAAAAGAAACTCCGAAATAAGACCATTCCGATGGTCAGGGTGCAGTGGATGCACAGAAAAGGTTCGGAATCTACTTGGGAACGAGAAGATGAAATGAGAGAATCTCATCCTGAGTTATTCTCGAGCTGAGCATGTTTCGAGGACGAAACCCTTTTAAGGGGGAGAGAGTTGTAACACCCCAATTTCACAGGTACATGATATATTTAGTAAATACGTGTCTATATTATCAATACGTAAGTTTGATTGATAAAAATGGTAAACTATGCATTTGATAAATTGCATGTGTTAGAAATACGTGTTTAATGGCCAAAATGATGAAATTGTATAAACGGATGAGTTAAAGGGTAAAGAAAGTAAAATATGAGATAAATATATGTTTATACAAATAACATGATGATATATGTGTGAATTGATAGATATATACATGTGAATACGTGTGTTAGTAGTTAATGGAAAAGTAGAAGGGTTAAAAGTGTAATTTACATAAAGTTATCAACGTATAAGGATATTATACGTATCTCTAACTACTATAAACATGTTAAGGCTTAGAATATAGTAAAAATATATCCTAATGTGTTCAACAACATGAAATGATAAGTATTGGAAAGTTTGAGGGGCTAGAACGTAAAATATCAAAAGATATATATATATATATATATATATATATATATATATAAATATATACGTATGTATATGTATATCATCGAGGGTGTCCCGAGCCTTAGAAACTTCATTAATCATGTTTTATAATAGTTCGGTGCATAAAATAACAGTTTGGTAGGAGTTAGGGGGCTGAAATGTAAATAAAACTTAGAGGGGCCAAAACTGTCATTTAGCCAAACTCACCAGGCGTATCGCGAAGGACCTAGCCAAGTGTGGCGCGATACGCGAGGCGCTACAGGTGCAGAAAACGTGTTTAGTCGCGAAATAAGCCACGTTTTCGACTTTTTGAGCTATCCACGTGTCGTTTTCAAGAGCTTAGTCACTAGGGAACGTGTCAAGACATCAAGGCGCAGGTCATGGCTATATATAGAGGTCGAATTCATCAGATTTGAGCACCAATTCATGAATTCTCCATCCAAAAACTCTCTAAAAACCCTAGAAAACGCAGAACCTTGATCGATCGAATTCTCTCAAACGGTGAAGAGTTAAGATCCGAATTTCTGCAGTCAAGCATTATTAGGTAAGGTCTAAAATAACCTCTTTCAGTTTTGGCTAAATCAATCTCTAAGTATGACTTTTAAAACTACCCTCAAATTAGGGTTCTTGAGCTTGTTTGGGTAAAATTGGATGATCGGATGGGAATTAAGCTCTGAATTTTTGTAGGTAATCCTAATTTGATGTGTTTTAAGAAAGCCCTAAGTTTATTTCAGAATTGGTGAAGGTTTGGTATGAGTTTTGGAAATGGGTCAAGATTAGGGTTTTCATGATGATGTTTTGCCCAAATCGAGTAAACGGTTTTGAATTAAGCTTTGCCATTGTAAAGGATATTATAAAATGTCATAATGGATAATACCCTAAGATGGTTCTGTATAAAAATGAGTTTTGCTATAGAAACGAGAAAAATGGGTAATTAGGGTTTCGGAATATGGATATTTAAAATAAAATAATCCGGAAGGTATAAGGACTTGAATTTTGGTATGGTGACATGTTTACATACATATTAAATATATATGAGTTCAAATTTTGGTAATTTATAATTAAATTACTCGGTGCAACGATTGTAGTAATTCCGCCTCATGGTCGTCAATGACGCCTACACGGCCGGTAACGATCGTCACCAAATTCTAAACCCCGTGACTATTTCTCATAGTAATTCCGACAAATGATCGGTCATGAGGAAACACGAGCGGTAAACATTAAGGAGCAAAGACTTGAAAGATATATAACAAAGTATGTAAAAGGGGCAAAATGGTCATTTTGACTATTAAGAATAATAACCAATAATGAGTTGGGTTTTGGGATAATGGGTTAAGTCCTAAATGTGAATTGTAACCTTTAGGATGTCTTGATAGGGACATTACGTTAAAGGAATTAAGAAACTGATTCACGAGAACTTAACCCAAGAATAATAGCTTCGCAAAGCTAAGGTGAGTTCTATGAGCCCTCTTTTAAATTGTTTAAATGTTTTAAACCATTTTGGGCTGATATACATAACGTTCTGTGAAAATATTCTCAATTGATGTAATTGCATGTTATATGTATTGATTGTATGGTGATGATTAGAGGAAGATAAATTGCCATTTTGATGTTTCTAGTAGAATAGATTAATGATGGTAATCGAGAAAAGATTGGTGGGTAAGGGGCTTCTGAAACAAGAAGTTAAATAGTGTTGTCCCAATGGTGTCAAAACCAAGCGGCGTCAAAGCCAGAAAGCGTCAAAGCTAAAGTGGCGTCAAAGCCAGATAGCGTCAAAGCTATATAGAGTGTCAAAACTAAAGGGACCATTGCTACACGATGTGTTCGTAAAGCAAGTAGAAACACTATTTCCCTAAGATAAAATTTAATATGAGACAAAGATGACAAAGCAACAGAAGGTTAGTTTATTCACAAGGTTAGAATATGTGAATATATGTGCTATATGCTTTGTGTTTGATTGTCTAATTGCAGAAATGTGTTTGACAAACCTAAGTGCCTTCGAAAGGTAAAGTTTTCCCAAAACGTAGAACTCACCAGCGTAAGCTGACTTGTTAAGTTATGTATGTCAGATGAGGCTGGACCTTCGGATCGAAAAGGGAAATCTGAGATGTGAGCAGGAACTAGGAGGCATATACTACAAAGACAATGTCAAGCTATCAAGAGAAGACATTTTTGAAAACTGGCGTGGAGATGTTTATTTCTCTTTTGTATTTGTCTCTCTTACTATGTAATACTTGGCACATGAATAAAAGTTTTTATTTCCGCTGCTTTAGTTATCTCTGTTGTACCTTGTGTTCATGAGTAAATCCGATGCGTGACCGCTCCTAGGGCCAAGTCTAGGAGTGGGCGTCACAGTTCCTCAACCAGTGGATTTAATTGAAGTTACTTCTGCTCCGCTTAATCCTAAGGCTGAAGGACATGATTATTCAAAGTATGTCACTTCACCCAAGAAGAACAAGTCTAAATCTAAACAGAAGGAGAAACCTTTGGGAGAAGCTCCAAAATTTGTTTCAAAGTCTATACTTCTGGAAAATGAACAGGTTTTTGATAAGGTTGCTTCAAGTTCTTCATCTGCAAAACCGAAGAAGAAAAAGTGTTGATTGAGAAGAACAAGCTGAAAGATATCAAAGATAGATTTACTAGTACCGCTAAGTCTAGAGTTGCTTCGGGTTCTTCGTCCAAGTCTTCAAAGACTCAAGGATCTAAACACAAAGGTTTAGGTTATAACGTGTTGGAAGAACCGGTTCAAGTTAAGAAATCAGTGCCAGTTGAAAAGGTTCCTAAAGCAAAAGTTGCAAAGAAATTACCATCTCAGAAGGAATTTTCTTATTATTCTGGAAGATCTTCATCTTCAAGGAGTCCATCTCCTAGGTATGATTCTTCTGATGGTTTCTTTGATAACTTTCAATCTGAACATTCATCCGATTCTCACAAATCAAAACAATTTTTAAATAATTTTAGAGAACGACTTTGTTATGTATGTCGTCAACCGGGACATCTTGCTGTTGATTGTCCGACGACTGCATATATCTACAAAACTGCCAAATATGTGGATAACGAAGGTCATATTTTTGATGAACCATGGTCCCCAACGATTAAATCAACTCGTAAATCGTCTTGGTCTAAGTCGAGTGCGTCGGTTGAATCTGACTCGGGTTCCGATCAAAAATTAAAACTTTTACAAATTTGGAAACCAAAAGTTGTTTCCAAGGCTAACAAGGACTTTGTGGAAGACACCGGGCGACCCGACGCTGTTGATTCGGGTCGATCCCAATGCGACTAATGCTTTTATTTGGTGTCCAGCAGGTGTTTCAGGAAGATCTTTCGGTGATTGGAAAATTGCTGATTGTGAAATATCTGTTCTAATTAAATTAAATTTCAAAATCAGTTTTGTTTTTTAAAATGCTAAACTGCTAGTATTCGTGTTGGTTGATCATTTTTTTCTTGTTTTTCACTTCGTCTCATCCTGAGGGGGAGTTTGTTTTTGCAAAATTACAAAAATAGTGTGTTGTTTTTCAATTAGTAAAAATGGAACTCTATAAATAGAGTTGTCATTTTTAGGGGGAGAAATTTGAAAAAGACAAAAACATTTGAAAAATGGAAAATGCCAAAAACATTGAAAAATAAGAAATTGTATCCGACATGATTGGGAAATGCTGGTACATTGGCTGACATTGTCTGACTCATGGATAAAGTAGATGAAAAAGCCATGAGACCATTTGATCGATGTGCAAGGTAGACTCGGCAAATCAGAAAGTATACAAATGTGAAAATCTGATGCTTGACCTAGTGGATAACATCTTGATGCATATCTCATGATATATCAAGAAAACAAATATGTGAAAAATAAAATAAGAAGTCACGGTGTATACATGTGTTCATTTTGCAAAGATTTAAACTTGTTTGATTTTCTTTATTTTGTCAAACGATCGGACTTTCTCTGCATGTCGAAAGACCGACTTGTTCGTTGTTCGTTTGATGTTCTGCTTTTATTTTCTTTGGTGTTTCGTATAACTCATCGGACTTTCTCTGCGTGTACGGGAGTACCGACCTGATTGTTGTTGAGTTATACAACTTCAACTTGTTTTATTTTCTTATTTTTGTTAAATCCGAGGCCTTATCTGCGTATCGAAAGATCGACCTTAATGTAGACGATTTAACGTTCTTATTTCTTTTTGCATTGAACACTGTTGACTATATCATGGTTACAATCATTATGTGATTAAAATCACATATGAGATCACAAAATGTGATAATCAAAACCATATCTGAGTATGTCTGATAGTGTGGGGTACACTGGTCAATATAAACTTAACTAATACTTTAACATATCCATGTGTTATGAGTATGATTGTGCCAGAGTTTAAATTTGGACAAATTATATCTGCAATCGGCATGGCTTATGTGCTTCATTAATTGAAATTGAAATGTAGTTCAGTATGTTATGACCAATATGATCCCAAGTTGTGATCTTTCTCACAAAAGACAAAAATAGTGTCTAATTCTGTAATGCCTTTATTTTTCTTATCAGAAAATACCAAAAAGATTTTAGGTGTGTTTTAATATAAAATTTCTAAAAGTCAAAAAGATTTTATTTTTTGTTTTTATTTTTGATTGATCAACATGAAATACAAAATCAATTTTCAAAATCAAACTATCTTGGAGTCTTGAAGAGACTTTTTGCATCAAGATTATTTATGTTGGCAGGTTTCTAAGTGGAAAGAGAACATTACAACTTCAAGTCTTCTGAAGATTGTTGATAAAGAGATTACACACGATGCAATATCGAGTATTCAAGATTGAACTCATCGTCAAGATCGAGGAAGAGTTTAATTGAAGATACAAGATACAAGTTTAAATAGAGGAGATGATACTGCACATGCCGAGGGGGAGTTTGGTATCAGAGCCAAAATCCACTTCTAAGACCTTCGTTTTTGGATTTGAAGTTTTTGGTGTGTCATATTTCGGAAAAAGATGGTTGATTTTCAAGCAATTTCGGAAAGTCACAGTCAAAGTATACCCAAGTTAGTAAAGCTGGAAGATTATTATATTTGGGTTAAACAATTTGAAAATTATATTTGGGCAAATGATGTTGATATGTGGATGCCGTTTACTATCCAATATAAGTATCATAAGGATATGCATGGAGAGTTGATTCTTCAAAGAAGACTTGATTTTGGACAAAGGAAAGCATATGAAATTAAGAAAAAGGCTCTCAGCATATTGACTATAGCATTACCAAAAGAGTTGCTCCATAACTTTTCTACTTGTTATACATCAAAAAGTTTATGGGATGTTGTTGCTCAATATTGTGCTGATATTCATGCCATGAAGATTAATGATTGTTTAGCTAACTCTGGTTCCGAATCAAGTGGTTCAAAATCATATGATTCAGCATCTAGTGGTTTAGAATCAAAAAGTCATGAGCTATCAGATAAAAAGGACTGTGTTAATGTTTTCAAGATTGAACACATTGATGGTTGTGTGACTGATTCTGATTCTGATTCTGAAACAAGTTCTTGTGTAATATATGATAAAGGGGATGATAGTGACATAGAAGAAATTCAGAATGAAGTTTCTTCAATATGTGCAAAGTGTGCTGAACTTGGTAAGACTAATCATGATTTGTTGAAAGAAAAGAAGGTTTTGAGTGAAGAATGTTAAAAAGCTACAGCTGAGGCTAAAGAAGTTGCTACAGATTTTAAAGCTTTATTCGAAAAGGCTTATCCTATTCAACAGAAATATAAAAAGCTAATCAGATTGATGTTGAAGCTGCTAAGAAAGTAATTAGTCTTTAAGAAAAACTTTCGAAACTTCGAGATGAAAAGAATGAAATTTTAACGAAGGATGTTGATTATTTCAAGAACAAATGGGAAAAGGTTACCAAAGAAGTTTTGGAACATTGTGACTTGAGAAGAAGACATAAGTGTGAATATAATGAGTTGTCGAAAGAGTTCATTTCTTCTCAGAAAGATTTGTTGGATGCTCAAGTGAAGATTTCTGAATTAAAAATTGAGATTCTGGATTTGTAACGTCAAGTAAAGAATTGTAATTTGTCATTGACGTTTCCGAATTACATCTACAAACAGGAGAAGAGTGAAGAAAGGGTTAAGAATGATTTATAGAAAGTTCCATCACTAGTTGATGTGTCAAGTATTCCATCTGCTTCTGTGAATCCAAATGAAGAAATGCATGATTACTCAAAGTTTGCAACTCCTACTCCCGCAAAGAAAAAGAAATCTAAGTCCAGAAAGAAGAAGTTTGAAACTGGAAACACTCCAAAGTTTGCTGCTGGTTCATCATTTTGGGAAGATGAGTAGATATTTGATAATAGTAAGAAGTCTGTTAGTACTTCAACTGAAGCTGAATTTGATAAATATTTGATTCATGAGAACAAGCTGAAAGATATTAAAGCTAAATTTATTAGAAAAAGCTAATGAAAAGAATGTTTATGTGTCTAAAGTTGAGCCATCAAAGATTCTAGGGTTCAAGCACAAATGTTTGGATTATGAAGTCAAGGATGTTTCAGTTCAACAGAAAACACAGAAACAGAAGATAGTTATTGTCAAGCTTGTTCAGAATCAACAAAAGCAAGATAAATAGAAGAAGTCGAATGTGTCTACCTCAAGAAATAGTCATCATCATTCTGGAGGTTCTTCAAGTGGTTCATTTTATTTATCACGAACTTTATCTCATAGGTATGATTCTTACGATAATTTCTTTGATACATTTGATTCTGATCATAATTTTGGTTACTATGATTCTTCTGCATCGAATCATAGTTGGAAACCAAATAATGTTTTCAAATATTCACCTAAGCTTCGTGAAAGAATTTGCTATACATGTCGTCGACCTGGACATATGGCTGCAAATTGTCTGACGACTGCATACGTTTACAAAAATGCAAAATATATGGATAACAATGGTAAAATTTTTGATGAACCATGGTTTTCAAAATTTAAAACAACTAGTAAGTCGTCTTCGTAAAAAACGCCGGTTGAAATATTTTCAGGTTCTGATAAAAAATTAAAATCTTCAATGAAATGGAAACCAAAATTCGTTTCCAAGGCCAACACAGACTATGTGGAAGACACCGAGCGACCCGACGCTGTTGAATCGGGTCGATCCAAGAGCATCTAATATATTATTTGGTTTCAGCAGGTATTTCAGGAAGACCTATCGGTAGTTGAAAGATTGCTGATGTGGAATATCTGTGTTTAACTTAAATTGATGTTCCAAATCATTTTCAAGTTTGTGTTTTCAAAATGCTAAATTGCTAGTTATCGTGTTGGTTGATCAAATTTTTTCTTTGTTTTTCACTCCGTCTCATTTTGAGGGGGAGTTTTTTTTTCTTTTTTTTTTTTGAAAATTACAAAAATCGTGTGTTGTTTTTCAATTTGTAAAAATGAAAATCTAAAAAAAGAGTTTAACAGTTTTAGGGGTTGAAAAATTGAAAAAGATAAAAACATTGAAAAAATGAGAAATTGTATCTGACATGATTGGGAAATGATGGTACATTGGCTTACGATGTCTGACTCGTGGATAAACTAGATGAAAAAGCCATAAGAGCATTGTTCGATGTGCTAGGTAGGCTCGGCAAATCAGAAAGTATACAAATATGATATACACTAAATCTGATGCTTGACATAGTGGACAACATCTTGATGCGTATCTCATAATATATCAAGAAAAAAATATGTGAAAAGAAAAATGAGAAGTCATTGTGTAAACATGTGTTCATTTTGCAAAGATTTAAACTTGTTTGATTTTCTTTATTTTCTTAAATGATCGGACTATCTCTGCGTGTACATAAGAACGACCTGATAGTTATTCATTTAAGGTTTTGCTTTATTTTCCTTGGTGTTTCTTATAATTCATCGGACTTTCTCTGCGTGTCCACAAGACCGACCTGATTGTTGTTGAGTTATAATTTCAACTTGTTTTATTTTCTTATTTTGTTAAATCTGAGGCCTTATATGCATATCGAAAGATCAACCTTAAGGTAGACCGATTTAATGTTCTTATTTCTTTTCGCATGGAACACAGTTCATTATATCATAAATTCAATCACTATGTATTAATTTACAAGTGAAATCACAAAGTGTGATAAGCAAAAGCATATGTGAGTATGTCTGATAATGTGGGGTACACTGGTCAATGCAAATCTAATCAATACTTTAACATATACAGGTGTTATGAGTATGATTATGCCTGAGTTTAAAGATGGATAAATTATATCTGCAATCATCATGGCTTATGTGCTACAATAATCAAAATTGAAGTATAGTTCAGCATGTTACGTCCAATATGATCCCAAGTTGTGATCTTTCTCACAAAAGACAAAAAATAGTGTCTGATTCTGTATTGCATTTACTTTTCATATCAGGAAATACCAAAAAGAGTTTAGGTGTGTTTTGATGTAAAGTTTTGAAAAATCAAACAGATTTTTTTTCTAATTTTTTTCGATTGATCAACACGATACAAAATCAATTTCAAAAATAATATATCTTGGAGTCTCGAAGAGACGTTTTGCGCCAATATTATTTATGTTGGCAGGTTTCTATGTGGTAAGAGTACATCACAACTTCAAGTCTTCTGAAGCTGTTGATACACATGCTGCAATGTCAAGTATTCGAGATCAGACTCGTTGTCAAGTTGAGGAGAGTTTAATTGAAGATACAAGATTATACAAAGATTGTTACTACACATGTCGAGAGGGAGTTTGTTGATACATGGTTCTTGGTCGTAATGTGAAGTATCAAGAACAAGACAAAGAGTTTTCGGATGAACACAAACTTGTCCGAACTGGCAGTTCGGATGATCGTGTATTTGCATAGGCTTGTTCAACTATAAATAGCTTAGTCTTGTTTAGAATTGGGACACTTGTCCAATCTACTGTGTGAAACTGAGTGTGTATTCTCTGTTGTGGCGACCCTAAAACTTTTGCTTTTTTTCCCCAGCAACGACAGTAACAACGACAGCTGAAGCTGCGAACGCTACAACGCAAGAATAATTTTCGGGACGAAAATTCCACTTACAAGGGGATGATGTGACATCCGAGAATTCCAAGGTTAACTTCCGTTAGACAATCTCCGTTAGTTACGTTATAAGTGTTAACTTAGTAACTAGTGCTTAACTAGGCCGAATACGTCCACGACCTTTGGTTTATCACCGAACCCGTCCATATGTGCTATGTGTTTATTTATTTATTGTCATTATGTGCAATGTGATTTAAACGCATGATTTAGTACTAAGAATAAAATGAAAAATTGCCCTTTATGGTTGCACGAGTTCAGAGCCAGTTTCGCTTGGCCAGCGAAACTGACCAGCGAAACTAGCCCCTGATATATAATAACATAAAACCCTAGAGATCCCATTTTTGCCTCATTTCACACAAAACACACACCACTCTCATCTGCTCACTCGAGATCTTTGGCCAACCGAGAGAACCACCAAAGGACCATCATCACATCTCATCCATTCGAATCCAAGACCAAATCGTAAGCCCCATGAGCTTTTTTATGTGTTTTCTTGATGTTTTACCTTAAAGCATGCCCAAGCCTTCATGAAATCGTGTATGCTTCTGTGAAAATGCTTAGGAAGGCTAGATCCATCATAAAGTCTGTAACTTTACGTTTGAAAACCAACCATAATGAAGATTTATGCTATTTAGGTCATTTTAGGTTTAAAATGTGTTTTTGGTGATTTGAATGTGAAAATCCATGTTTAAGGTGTTGAAACTGCTTCTATGATGTTGGTAAATGATTATGCATGCTAGATATTGAATTACATGAAGTATGGAGGCTGTTAGATTGATTTTTGGACTGATTTGTGTGTTTTTCGCGACTAGCGAAACTGTGAAGTTCTCTGGGCGAAATTACTTAGCGAAATTATGTATATCTTCATCCAGCAACACTATGGAGCGAAACTGTAGTGTCGCCGTGTAAACCAAGTAGACCTGCTCGAACGAAACTACCGAGCGAAATTCCCTGAACGAAAGTTCAAACCAGTTTCGGGCGAAACTGGGCTAGTGAAACTGTGCCAACAGCTTTGAGCGAAACTAGCCTAGCGAAACTGTGTCATCGAGTATTGCCTAGCGAAAGTGCTGCCCGTGCACACAGCGAAACTGCCTAGCGAATCTATACTAGCGAAACTGTGACCAGACCTAAACCCAAACTTGTGCAATTTACTTGAATGTTATGCCATAACTTACATGATTATGCTATGATGAAACATGTTTGATTTCTGATTTATGTGAACCCTTGTCTATAATCAACCATCGGTGTCGTGTGTCGGTATGTCGAGTCGTAGTTCCAACGTGCTATGTTATGGGCCATAGTGACATTAAGTAAAGATTAGACACAAAACTAATACTTAAGACCTAAACGTGTTCATAGGTCTTCGTTAAGCAATACTTGGATTAATTAGCAAGTGTAGCCGAGCAACCTAAGGTGAGTTTCACAAACCCTTTAATTGTGAGCCCCGTTCGGGTCACAACGAATATACTAAACGGAAAACAACGCTGACATTTTGAGGTATCGCCAAATGGGATATCTGTTATGGAAGTTGGAGTGTTTTATGGGAAGCACTTGCAACTGTCCATCCTTGGGATTTCAAAGGAAATCCGCAACCAACTATTGAATACTTGAACTCATTTGGGATTTCAAAGGAAATCCAGAATAACCATTTTGACACTTAAACTCTTTTTAGGATTTCAAATGAAATCCAGAATAAACGTTTTAATATGACTAGTGTAGGTTAAAGTCTAAACCAAATGATATCACATGATTTCTAAGGATGCCTTAAAACTTAACAAGTCCTCAACAATTTAGTACCGTTGAATTGAGAAGCGAGGGGATGTGGGGTAGATCTACTGAGGGTTTGACAAACCCTGCTCCGCGGTACACAAATGTGTAGCCAACCGGTTGGAGGCCGAACGGAGTTTAATATCAGCCTGTTTTAGTTGTGGGTCCCAAGAGGAACACAACTGGAGGCACACACCATCGGCAAATGCTGAACTCTGATACGTCAGCTTTCAGCCTTGGTACGAACTTCCTTAGTGCATGGAAACCGGATTAGCTACCCGCGATATCGGTTGACCGCTTTAACTTTTACTTAACTAGTGCATATTCGATAATTCAACACTTGGCAATGTTTGCAAAATTAATACTTATTATATGTTGATACATACGCTTATGAGACCGGACCAATGCATGACATGCCCACCGTGAACTCACCAACCGTTAGGTTGACACTTCTGTGATTTTCACTTTTGCAGATCGTTGAGGAGTATCCACTGGAGGTTGGCATGGCGCTTGAAGTTACTTAACTATATTTTAAACTTAATTTGGGAATTAAACAACTATTTATGTTCAGTAATTAAAGCACGTGGTTAGTGCTAAGATACTTATGTTTTTATTCCGCTGCGTACTTTTGAACTGTTTTTATTATGAACATTTGAATTTTACTCTGATTCGTTTAGTATTTGTAACTAATGGTTGTGGTCCTGGTTTGCTCGCACCCCTTAACGGTATAAACTCCGTTAGTGGTTATTTGGGGGTGTGACATCTGTTTTCTTAATACAAATCTTATTGTATTTACTTCTCGTGTTTCTCGTTTAACATTGTTTTCTATAAGACCAAGTAGACGATTCATCACTCACGCAATTTCAATCATCCTCTGTTTCTATCTTCATATCAATTCTATGAATCGTCGGTGTTTTCCATTATAATTATCGTCCAAATGCTTAATCCCTACAACCCTCAATCGTTGTGATTCGGATTTACATCCGATTGCAGTCCCCCAATCGTTAATTTTCCTCAATCGATTGTCCAAATGTTTAATCGCTATAACCTTCAATCGCTTTATGTTTATTTTTCAACTCTTATGAGTAGGGATTTTGAACCCTTATCTCTCAATGGTTCATGCATCTCATTTTACTTTGTGTTAAGCCTCAATTCAATCATGGGAATGTTTTTTTGAAGGTTAGAGTCTGTCTGTAGGTTAGCAATATCTCATTTTTAGGATCCAATACATTATTAAACTATTGAACTTCAATTTTCATATTTCAGTTACTTCATTTAATTATCTTTTAATTAATTTATTGTAAAAAGATTGGTTTCAGCTCTGTTTATGATGCATTTTGTTATAGTTTTTACGCCTAGAAGCCTAAACCAATCCATTTTACTGTGTTTGCGTTGATATCCTTACGAGTAAGCACCTTATTGAAATATTCAGTTCCATTCCTTTTATTCTAATTACATCATGTGGGTTATGAATTGGATTGATTGTGCTGCATAAGATTACCATTCCAATTGTAAGATCTTCTACTATTTTCTAAACTTAGGGTATGTTTGGGAGTGCTTATTTTAGTGCAAAAGTGCTTTTGGTAAAAGTAATTATTAACTTATGACTTTTTAAGAAGAATTTTTATAAAAAAATGTTTGGATTAGCTTTTATAGTGAGATTACTTATTTTATATGTAAAATGACTAAAAAGGGGTTATGTGATTATAAGGTTACGTGGATATAAGGTTAAATAAGGGTATATTAGTAATTTTTCTTTCAAAAAGCCAAATGGAGTTTCAAAAGCCAAGAATTCTTGGTTTTTGAAATAATACACAAACCTCCTTTTTCAAAAGTTATTTTAAAAAGTGCTTTTGCACTATCCAAAAAATAAATTTTAACTTATTGACTTTTTGAAAAGCCAATAAGTTAATAAGTCACTTCTAAATGATTAGCAAAACATGCTCTTAATTCATTATTTACTAATTTTTTGTCGTTCTTCCTTTTGAGTTCTTTTAGTTCTATCACGGTACTCATAGTTCTTTGATATTTTCTAATGAGTTTATTTAACTGGTTTGTATGTATTAAATATTAATGCTTAGATGTGTCGAACCATTATTCTTATTACGAGTGAAACGAGTCAATGTCTAAAGTTTTGTCTTGGCTCAAAGGGCTCTTACTTTCTTTGCCATCACTTATGTGTGTAGTTTTCCACAAGTTCTACAGTAGGTTTCATTCACCTATTCAAGGGGCTTCTCAAGGTTAGTTTCTTTATTTTTATAACTTATCTTTTAAGTTTTCTTTTTCATAAAAGGTTATTCAACCTATCCTATGTGTTGTTATCCGTGATTTTCCTTATTCGTATTCTCTTTTTCTATTGTCTGTTATACTTTGTTTTCATTTTGTTATCTGAAATGTGTTTTGTTCGTGACTAGTGTTCATGGTTAGGCTTACAAGTTATATAATTACATGTATGCAATAAATTTTCTGGATGAGAGTCCAGTTTTATGCTATATGACATACTTCTTTTGATATTCTTATTAAAAATATGTTAGGTTAGTGACTATTTTTTATGGTTAGCTTTTCTCTTACAGCCTCAACTTTTTTCTTTAAATAATATATATATATATATATATATATGGTGAGGTTCATTGTAGACCCCTTAAAAATTGTAGACCTTGTAGACCCCTATATTCTTCTATAAAACTCACTAAAATTATAAAGCTCATTCTTGTTGAGTTTGATTATTTTTTATGGGATAAGTTTTTAAAAAAAAAAGAAAACCTAGAATGTTGTTGGACACATTAAATATAATTGTTGTTAAAAAATGTTGTATTATTCTATAAATTCACTAAAAATTATAAAACTCATTGCTGAGTTTTAAATAAAACTCACTATAACTTTAAAAAATCAATGTTCTATAAAACTCATTGAAAATTATACAACTCATTACAAATTATAAAACTCACTCTTAAGTTTAAAATTAATTGTTTTTAAAACTCACTGCAACTTTAAAAATCGATGTTCTATAAAACTCACTGAAAATTATAATTTGAAATTAAGAAAATAAAAAATAAAGAAAAAACTAAAAAATTTATAAATAAAACCCTATATTAAAATATAAAGATAGAAATATGGCAAAATAAAAAAAGTAAAAAAAAAAACAAATTCAATAGCAATGAGTTTTATTGTTTTTAGTGAGTTTTATAGAACAATATAGGGGTCTACGGGGTCTACACTTTTTAAGGGGTCTACAATGAACCTTTCACTATATATATATATATATATATATATATATATATATATATATATATATATAGGGTAGGGATCACGCGAAAACTAGCGTTATTTCGAAACATTAAAATAAGAACATTTTAAACAAAAAGGACCAAAACTATAAATATTAATCTCATTTAAAAAAATGCGGAGTGGTAAAAAAGGAAAAATGAAAGAAATAGCGGGTTAACATTGTATTTCGCAATGAAACTTAATTAACTCCCATCCTCTTCACGAACGACTTCTCAAAAACCGATTGATAAAGCCTAGAAAAACAATCAATCGAACAAAGGAAGGAAGCAATCGAGGCTACTAAACAGCGATAGAAGGATCTGTTAACAACAAAAAGGTAAAGAATCGTTACAATTTTACTTATTTCATAAAAAAAATGTAGCATTCGCACACAGTTTACTTAAAAAAAACCCTAAAAAACTCGTGAAATTGATATTGTTCAAATCGGTATTCGTATGATTGCAGAGGTGCACAACACTCTTTACGAAAAATAGTGTAAACATTAACCTAAATACACAAAACGTTGATGTTAAGATAAGTGAACATGTGTAATAATCTTGATAAGAGATGAAATATACATCACACGTGCGCATTTTAACTTTACTGGTACACAAATTGATAATGTTATGATTACTGCACATGTGCAATAATATTGAATTATGACCAGATTTGTATTACGCATGTGCAATAATCATGTTAGATGGAAAACAATGGTAATGTGCACGTTTTCTGCTACAAAATTGGTAATGTTATGATTGTTGCGTATGTGTAATAATACTGAATTATGTCTAAATTTATACTGCACATGTGCAATAATCACGTTAGATGTCATAGATAATGGTATCGTGAATGTTATTGCAACATGTGCTTTAAATTTTAATTGTGATTACAAATGCTTTATTGGTAAAAAAAACTGATACTGTTATTATTATTGCACGTGTGAATTAGTTTTAAAAGGCTATCAAAACTATATTACACATGTGCATTTTGTGCTAGTTGTTACAAATAAGATAAGTGCACATGTGTATTAATCTTAAAAAATGTAATCAAATCTATATTACACATGTGCAATTTAAATTAATTCATAGAATTAAAGTAACTGTATGAATAATTGCACATGTGCAATAATCTTAAAAATGATAAAAGATAGCCCACGCATATGCACTTTAAGCGAAACGACAATAACAAACACCTTTCATGAATACTTATTTGGCTTTGTGTTTTATTTAGGTGCCAATGGAGCCACAACGAAGTGAGAATATGTTCTAAAACCAACACGAACAATTCGACTTTTGAAAGCAACATATTTAATAATTCTGTTTTTTTTTTATTTTCTAACAGGAAGGAAGAGCTCACGGATCGCTTCTCATTTTGATAGAAATTATACAAATGATCCATCAAACCCAGATGTTATAAATGAAAGCGGAGAAGAAGAAACAAAAAAAACCAGGTAATGTTATGTTATTACACTTAACTTGTGCAATTAAAAATTACAAGAAGTATACATTCTAACATGTTCATCACACAAAAAATGACAGTAAAACGTCTAAAGGTCATATACAACCAAAAAAATGATAACAAGGGAACAACACAGAAAAAGGTTGAAAAATGGAATGAAAACAATGAAGCAGTAAAAAATTGGATGTTGAACAGTTTGAAAGCGCCTCGGTAGAAGATGGGGAACATGATGAAAACAATGAAGCAGAAAATGAAAGTGGGGATCAAGAAGATAGTGGAGAAGAAAATGAAGAAGACAGTGGTGATGATGAAGAAGACGACGAAGAAGACAATGATGGCGATGAAGAAGGATGTACTGACAAAGACGACAGTGGTCCATCATCTGATGAAAAAATAGATAGCGAATCCGACAAGGATATGGAGAATGCACATAGATATAAATGCCTTGAAAGAAGGAATGCGGCGAGAAACTAAAAAAATAAAGAAATCAGGTAAGAACAATAAAAAATATTACATGTGCAATAAAAAAATTTATAACAACAAATAGCACTACACATGATAAGATTATTGCACATGTCCATTAATAATAAACTATGATAAGTGTGATGGTAGAAGCAGGTAGTAGTGAGTAAATGAAGCTTGATTACTTGCCAAATATAAACAAATGACACAAATTTGGATGGAATAAACTGGAACAAATATATCATTGAAGCATTAAAAAATTGCAAATAAAATTGGGTGAGGTGTGAATTTAATATATAAGATGCACGGGGCCGTTGTTGGTACTTACGGTACGCGTTTTAATCGCTATTATTAGACTATTAATTTTATACTATAAATAATAATAATAATCTGACATGTTGGCCCTTGTAATAACGTGAAACTCGTATATGTGGACAACATGACATGCGAGGGAATTAATGTTGAACGTCACATGAGCCCATTAAAGTTTTGGACTTCGAATATGTTGAAGATCAGGGAGAAATATGAGACAGCTGATGGGGGATTCGGGCTAGGAACAGAAAGCTATACGTATGTCGATATTGAAGGAGACAACAACGGCGTGAATAGTGATGGGGATGGAAAAACAAAAAAGGAAAAAAGGCCAAAAGAAAGAAAGGTCAAACAGAAAATATCAGTCTGCAGGTATATTTAAATTATTATGCACTTAAACATGATTATTGCACACGTGTAATACAAATACTTGCCACCATATGTAATATTTTTGGCACTGTTAAGATTACCACACATGTGCTGTAATATTAAAATGTTATCAAGAATATAATAAAAATGTGTATTTTATGATAGTTGATACAACTAATTATGTTGTCAAAATAAGGGCACATGTACAGTATTATTAAAAACATGTCACAACAACATTATTGCACATGTGCATTAATTTAAAATTGTATTTACAACTACATCAATGCACATGTGAAGTCATATTGAATTATGACCAAATATATATTACACAAGGCATTACATGTATGTAAATATAATTAATGCACATATGTAGTACAAAAGTTAACATTAATGCATATGTGCATCATAAATAAAATTCGCAAATATACTAACATTTAATGTTTGTAAAACAGGAACATATAGAACAGTTGGCCTTATTTTTCACTACAATCGAGCAACAAAAGAAAGAAACTGAGAAGGCGTTATCGGGAGCATGGGCAAGGTTTCCCAAAAACAAGGAGGTGAAGGGTTACATTGAACGATACAGGTTGCAATATAACGAGGCTGTGGACATTGAAAATCGAGAAGATAATCAAGACCTAAATGATGAAGAGAAAGAAAAAAAACATGGAGAAGACGACAAAGAAAAAGAAAATGGAGATGAACAAAAGGCCACAATATATCTTGAAAAAAGCATAGAAGAGGTAGAAAGTGGAAAAAATGGAAAATAAAAGGATGTAGCAGACACACAAAAGGTTTCAAAAAGGGCCGCAAAGAAACAAAAAGAGGTGGAAAATAAAATACAGAAGAAAGGAAAGGGGCATGGAGATCTTCAAAGGGACAAAGATAGGTAGAAAATAACCCGACAGAGGTACTGCAAGAAGAACATGTAGAAAAGGACCCAAAAGAAGGAGAAAAGGAGCTAGATGATTTAATAAACAAAATAGTGGGAGCTAAGACGAAGGCTGAAAAGGTGGTAGAAAAGACATTACCATCATTTGATATTGGGATGCCAAGCTCACAAAGCTCACAAAAGTCAAACATAGAGGGGAAGGAAACAACAATGCATACCAAAAAGAAGTTAACCGCACTTTACAAACACATTGTGGGTAACACAATTCAAGAAGAACACAAAAATGCAACTAAGGCCATTAAAGATGGTGTTGGTAAGGAAAACACAGAGATGGGGAAGGCTGACAAAAAAACAGAAAAGTTTGAATCAAAAGTGGGAAAAGGAGCTGCAAAAGGTGAGTTGGGAGTTAAAAAGTCAGAATGGAAGCCAGTAAACCTAAACAGATCAATGGAGCATCAAGAACGGGTGGCATGACAGTATTTAAAGACTTTCACAGAGACTAAGAAAAAATAGTTGAAAGGAATAAAAAAATAACAAGGGCGAAACTGATTCTAAAAAAACAAAAAAGGATGAGTTAGAGAAAAAAACAAATGATAAAAGAAGAAAAGGCTGAAGTTGAGACGTACGCATAAGTATCATGATACATATTAATATTTTAATATTATCATTTGTTGTCGATATATGTGCAAATGTGCATTATTTCTAAAAAAAAAGCAATTAAAACTACATTACTAACAAAAAAAGTGCAACTGTTAATATTATTGCACATGTGTAATAATATTAAATTACATAAAATGGGGTTGTAAAATATAGATGCACATGTGCAGTAATCTTAAAATTTGATTAAAACTACCAACTAATTCAAATAATGGAAATGTTAAACATTATTGCACAACTGTCACAAAATCTATAATACACATGTATTTTATCCTAGTTGTTACAAATAATGGTTATTTGTATAATTTATGATAAGCATAAATGATGTATTCGCAATTAAAGCAGGAGTTAGAACATTGGTGGAAACTAAAGCATTCCTATTGGCAAGCTTAAGGTCCGAGAAAGATGTTTTTGTCACAACTGTTGTTTTCCCAGGTTAACTATGTTAAACTTTTCCATTAAGACCTGTCCGTATATATACGATTTATTTTATGTCACGTGATGTCACGTGTAATCCACTTATCGAGTCTGTCCAGATGCACTTGGTTTAAAAACCATACCCAACGAATTACCCGAGAGGCCCTGCACGTCAATAAATTTGACATTTCGTTAAATTTTAAAGTTTTAGAAATATCCTATAGGCTCGGTTTTAGAGTTATAGGATTATGTTAAGAGGTTGTGTCCCTCGTTTTACTATCTTATGAAACTCGACTATTCTAGCTCGTATGTTATCCTTTTAATTTTAATTTAATTAAAAACTATTATTAATTAATTAATAAAAAATCTATATATATGGGAGGGGTGGGTCGAAACCCTAGACCCCCTCCCATTTGTTTTCAAACTGCGATTAGGAGCTCCCCCCCCCCCCCCCTCTGTTTTCTTCTTGCGCAAGGCAGCAGCAATCGATCGGAATCCGGTGACTTCCGGTGGTTCACCAGCGATCCTCCACCCTCCTTTCTACTCCTCTCATGTCCGGTAGTCCATTGGTGCAGGTTTCGCTCAACTCTTCTCCAATCTCTCTCACGAAGAACAAAAGGTAAAACCCTAGAACTAGTTTTCGTTTTCATGGTGTTCAACGTGATGTGCGATTGTTTCTGGCTGTTATGTGCAATTTGCAGGGACGTACTCGATTCAATTTTTGTGTTTTAGAACCCTTTAAGGGCGGTGATTTTTGGAATTAGGGTTATGGGGGGTTTGGGGTTGTGAAAAAAAAAACATCATAAAATCATAGATTGGTTGCAAACAGATTCTGCCAGAAATTTTCATCGTCTTGTTCGGGTCATAACTCGCAAACCAGAAGTAAAAAACGTTTGATTATTTTTAAAATGAAAATTTATTGTTTTAGCTTTCTTTTGGTACTAAATACGCAATTTTTGGACATGATTTGGTCATCCCAAACGTGCACCACAAGTTTGGTGCACGGGGCTGTTAAATTTTGGAAAGTCAGATTTGCTTCGGATTTTAGGTCAAGATAACATGAATATTTCCCAAAGCATAAAACATGAAGTTTGAAGCTTACATGCCAAATTAACTTTCTGTAAAATTTGGAGGTTGGCACACAAATTAACTTTCGGATTTTAGGTCAAGATAACATGAATGACTTACTAAGTCGGGAGGTTGGCACACATAATCTGCTGACAAAATCAGTTTTTCTAATTTGTAGTCAATTTCAAAGTAGCATAACTTTTTCATACGTGAATAAAACCACTTGCTTCTGATTTCTAGTGTTAATTTAAAGTATTAGGTTTCTTGTGGTTTTGGTCTCACATGAAATGAAGTTCGTTTGGTACCCCTAAGGCCCCAAACGAAACAGGAACTCAGTTCTGCCATGAAACTGGCTTCACACACTTGTGTGAAGAATTTGCTATGATGAAACAAATAAACGTAATTGGTTAAAACATGAAAGTTTTTCATTTTATAACCAAGAATAATTCTGTAAATTTTTAGAACCTAACTACAAAAGGGTAATGATTTATAAACCAGTTTTGTGTCGTGTGTCGAACACTAGACAAAATATGTCTAGTTATTTTAACCAAACTTCAAAACATCATAACTTGATCAATACTCACCCGATTAGGGTGATTCTTTTGGGAAAATAGACTAGAAGGAGTATTCTTTCACATGGCATGAATTGAGGGTTTTAACTCACTCGTTATCCCGCTGAATTTGACCAAACAAAGTCGGTGCGCGACTGTCCTATATTTTACAACCAAGGTGAATGTGATTGCAATGTGCATTGTATGCTAATTGAGGACCAAGGTCCAATGGTTGACTTTAGGGACCCTTAGTGGTAAAACTTGCATGTTGACTTTTATTTGGTCAAACTTACTGTATTAGATTAAGCTAGTAGTATCAAATCCACATGATTAGCTAGGATCAAATTAGTCTTGCACGCTTTCAACTTGTAATGTTCCAATGTCCTTACGTGAAGGGTTGGATTAGGCCCATAGGCTATGTTGTTATGCTTCAGTATAGGTCCTAGGTCCCCACCCCGTGAGAATGGCAAGACTGCATAAAGTTCACTCGTTGACCTTATGTTGTGCCGTAGTAGTTAATCACATTGTCCTAGCTATTTGCTTTTGTGTTTCACTCACACCACTCTAGTAACATGAGGATAGGACACTTGTATACGTATGACTTCAGCAGATCCTATTTCACTCTGTTATGAGTCCTCTGAGTTATTGTTTTCTTGCATGTACACATATCACTTTTGACCTTGTGACACAACTGATACTGTAGACCTTCACTCTTAGGTCATACACTGTCTCCCGTTTTTCTAAACATGAAGCACTTGGATCAAGTGCGGTTTTTGTAGCAATGCTCCCAAAGGTGAGTTTCACACTCCAAATTAGATCATACCCTGTTTGGGTAGTGATCCGCTTTTCTTACGAGTTTCACACTCCAAATTAGATCATACCCTGTTTGTACAACATGTTAAAACACTAAATATTAAGTTTTAGGTTAAAACTGTGTTAAGTTGAATCTCTGTTTGGATATCTGACTGGGTAGAAATTCTCGGTCTCAGATCAAACCACCCAAAAATGTCATTCCCTCTCATCAGGAAGCCAAATCTGGTAAGCCTTTCTTCTTCTTTCTACCCTTGCTTTTACACAGTCCCATAATCGGGTAAAGGGCTTGCAGATGCAACTTCGTTTGTACATAGAAAGACAGATATGTCAAGATTTGTACCTGATTCACGAGTATTTGCTATTTCAAATTTTGAAAACCTAATCTCAGTTAAATTTCAAAAATTTCTTTCATTCTCTCTCTCAAATTCTAGATTCAAGGTTCGTTCGTTTTGTTTTGAATTCATGTTCATGCTTTCTGATTTTTGGATTTTGAAATTCAAATCGACATTTGCTAACCTCAACTCCGCTTAATTTGTTGTGTTTGTAGGTTTATTGTAGCGATTGCTCACGACAACCGATTTTGGATTTTGCTAAGGAGGAGTAAGGGTCCAGAGAAACCTCAATCTTCGTACATTTCGAAATTCGCATCTGCCCTAATTCAATCTTCAGATTTGAAATTTGAAATTCCAATCTCTATCTCTCTCTCTTACATCTGCGAAGCGATTTACTAACCTCCGCCTCTTAGTTTGTTGTGTTTGTAGGTTTGTTGTAGCGATTGTTCATGAGTTCGTTCATAGAGCATTGTATTTCACTACAGGTTCTCAAATTCATAACAGTTGCGTTTAGATTTGGCTAAGGAGGAGTAAGATCGAGGAGTTACACGAAGCATATTGATTCTCTTAATTGATGCAGGTTTGTCATTGCTTTTACTTTTAGGCTGGTTGAGAATTTTTCGTTTTCTCCAGGCATTCTTCAAGCGATTGTGGAACAAGCATATTGATTCTCTTTACCCATTCAAGTATTTGCTTGATTTCAAGTAATTTCTTAAAGTTAATGTATATTTATTAAATTTTGTTTGTAATTTGAAGTGGATTTTGATTTGATAAGGAAGATTATGTGGGTTGGTTTGAACTTTAGAAAGTCAAACCCGGTACCTTCCAAATTACTGTTTAATTGCTGTTTTATAAAAATCTTCAAGTCTTCCATCATGTTAAAATTGTGGTTCTCAGTTGGCCTAAGGTTGGATCTACTTCTAAAATTGTCGAAAAAGGTTTGTTGTGGTCTTTACCCTAAAGTTTTCTGTGTAGTTGCAGGTGTTTGGAAACAACCAGCAAGTGATATTCATGTACTCAAATGGAGATTTGTATCATTATAATATTGTATTAACATACTGCAGGGTCGACATCTTTATTGCTCTTGGAGGTGTTTTGTTAGTTTATGACATTTTTGGCATATATTTTTGGTGACAGTGGCCGATGGAATGAGCTCACTAATACAAACATTACAGGTAATAGCTATTATCGAGTTACAGTTAATTTATTTTTTGTTTTGGTGTTCTAGAGAGTTGTATGTTATTTCTTTTTGTTTTGGTGTTCCAGGTAATAGTTATTGGACTTAGCTGCTGTTTTTGGAGCATATATGCTCATTAGGTATATCTATCGACTCCATTTGTATATGATGATATGGATATATTTAGATTGGAAATTGGTGCTGGATTGTATTTTATAAATTTGAATCCTTGAATATTACGTACATAGTCTGTTAAGTGTTGCAGATATTTTTTTATGGTTTAGAATCATATTTACTCTTGTAAGTTTTTTTTTCTTTCTAATTATGGGGTTTTCACACAACTATTTAAGGAATTTTAGTTCCATTTCTTATTTTGGTCTCTTCTTCCTTTTTAAACATGTTTTAAGGGTAATTTAATCTTTTACCACATATTTTAACTCTCATCAATGAAATCTTTGACCGGTTTCTTTGAATTGAAGGAATATTTTCTTTAGTTTGATTTCTAATTGCAGTATTTACACTATACCCTCCAAGTGTTTGTGAAACGTGTAGCTTAGCTCCTTTATAATGATGTTGTTTGAATGCTCATGTGTTTTGTTATTTGTTTTGTATGATGAAATTTTTATAATTCTTTTAATAGTGGATCAGATATCACTTCTTATGGAGACCCTATTTGATGTTCTTTGTGGCCGGCTAAGAAGCCGAGCCTTTGTTTTTTTAGGTTTCAAGTAATTTTCTTATTCTTTTGATGTATGCTACTTATTTCTGATTTATGTTTAATGTTTTACTTAGTTAAATCTTATTCAAGCTCCCACCGAGAATTTGAGGTACATTCAAGCTCCCTCACAGTTAGTTAAGTCTGATTTTATGTTTTATGTTCACTTATTGAAAATCTGATTTTAGTTGAAAATATGTATATTTTGTTGTAATTTGTGGCATGAGTTAGGTTTCTAATAGAGGAGCGAATAAAGGGAAAGGAGATGAGTAGTTCATGCTTTAATAATATTGCCAGTTGTACCATATTTAATCTATGCTGTCTTTTACATGTTTTGGCTATCTACTGATCTTAATCTGTTTATTTTGGGTCGATTTTTACCTTTTCAAACGGTTATCTTCTGTTTTTGAAAGGTTGATTGATGCTTATGTTAGGTTGTTCTTGATGCCAGAACAACAACCATTGAACAGAAAGGTTGATTGATGCTTATGTTGTTTTTTCGTTCTTTATTTTTGATTGTTTTGTTGTTGTTTCTTTAGGTGTTCTACAATTTTTCGATTTGATGTTGCTTTTGTCTTCTTTGGTGAGTGCTCCTTTTCCATGTAATTTTTTTTCTTCTGTTGTTTAGCTACAACAGTGATGGATTATGTTGGCAAGAGACATGTAATATTCTAATTTGGTTGTTTATCCCCTTCGACCCGAAGGGAAGTATGGCCACACATGGGTAGTCCCTCTCCCAAATGGTTCACTAAGCAATGGTTCAAGACAAGGTATATGTAACTGTTGGCTTTTAGTTTACTTTAGATAATTATTGGTATTAGTTTTATTTTAAAATTAATAAGTGTACTACTTACCAAATCATTGTTGTACAATCAAATGGAAAGATTAAAGTATTTAAGTTCTAAATTTTTACAGTTGTGTTTGTTCTCTTTGTTAGCTATATATTTTAAAACATACTTTTGGCCACTTTCAATTTGTTGTCTTTGTTAGCTTTGTTGGTCTCATCTTACCCGTTCAATTTCTTTTCTTTGACTCTATTAACTGATTTGATAAAGATGAATTGAGCAAATTGTAAATCATTGATTCATGTTTTTGTGAAGGTTATAGTTCTACACGTGAATTATAAGTGCACATTTTATGGAATTAAATGTGTCTATGTATCCGGGTAGCATCTCTTCCTTATTCTCTTGCGAGTTATGCTTATCTTCAGGTTTCTTTTTGTTGAATATTGCTTGACTGGTGCTGGTTGTTTCAAGATGATAAACAATGACAAGAGAAAGAAGGAAAACATGCCTTCAAAGTCTGAGGTAATGGTTTCACTAATATATGCTCTTATTTTCATTTTGTATTAAGTTTTTTGCTATCAAATTGAATGCAAATGGTAGTGGCTGTTGAAGATGGTAGTGACTGTTGCAGATGGTAGTGGCCGTTGATTTAAATTTTATATGAAAAGGGGTGGGTTCAACGGGTTTAGGTAACGAGTTAAGACCAGTTTATGATAAAAGGATTGATATCATCATCAAATCGATTCCTTATTTCTTGCAGAATCAATCTCGAGGAAAAAGTAATCTCTAAACCGAAGGTCATCTTTATCGTTTGTTGTTGGTGGAGCAGGTGATATTGGTGCCAGAGCTTTTATACAATCTGGGTATTTGTTTCTATATGCAGGTTCGTTGAGTGTTTTTTTTTTCATATATTAGATACGCTTAATGTTATCTATCTTCCGCATTTAGGTTTTTGGTTTGTTTAAGCTTCTGTCTTTTAAAGTAGGTTCAATACCTCTAGGTACATTACAAACAGAGTAGCTACGTGTTTCTGCTGCTTACAGACGTACATTACAAACAGAGCAGCTACGTGTTTCTGCTGATGGTAGCGATCACTATCGATCCATTTGTGGGCCAGTCTTCTGCTATTCATGTAAGACTAATCGATGCTGATCTCGATGACTGCGAGTTTTATGTTTTGTGAGTTTTTAATGGCTTCTTTGTAGTTCTTTATATAATGAGTGTCGTATTGCAGATATCAGTTATTCTGTTCTTGTCAGAAGTGGAAGAATAAATATAGATGTTTGGGGGCCTTTACACATGACAATTATTAGTGCTGCTGAAGATGTTGTGATTAGAATTTCGGATACAGAGGTATGTATCGCAATTAAATCAAGATATAGTTAGAAGCTGATAATTGTATCCTGTAGAAACTATAAATAGCAAGTGATCACATAATTCGAAACTGATGATCATTTTGTTAATATGTTTTCATGTTTTTCTACACTCATCATGTCATGTCTTATAAATATGTATTTTCTCTCTTTAAACTGGCAGACAGGAAAATTGCTGCATGTATGTTTGGGTTGTTGCTACTTATTTTTCCCTTTTTCTTTTTGGATTTATAGGCAATTGAGTTGCTAAAGCTTTTCCCAAAATATGGACTGGTATTTTTAAATGATCCTCATGATAGATTAAATTGATGTTGAAATGAAGTTGGTACGGCTAATTGTCTTTGTGTTTATCATTTTCAGAGTTACATCTTTAAACAAGTGACGCTGCAGTTCAATTTGAACTAGGAAATTTGCTGCTCAAATTGCCAACAAGAAACAGCCTTTCCATGAGGTACAATTTGAACTACTACATACCCCATTAATAAGGCAGATGAAAGAGTGTTGAAACTAGCTGAGGATGAAAAGGTTTGATAACACACTTTTCACATAAAATCATTTGCTGTTTTTATAAGTTTTGTAGAATTTATACCTTATAGCATCTTTGAACTAGATTTCCTATAGAAGAGTTAATTGAGAAAGTTGATGGCCTTGCTGGTGTTTCTCCTGGTATATGTGGAATGTCAGAAGTGGACGCCGCAAAACTGATTTTTTTTTTTGCATTTTCTATGTAATGGTTTCTTTGTATTTACGTGTCAACCAAGGGTTTTAGTTTGTTCTTATGTATTTTTTTCCTTATTGTTTTCTTTTCCTATTTGGTTATCATTCTTATTAGTCATTTCCTCCTTTGATTATAACCTGTTTACGAACACTTGAATACATGTTCATTACTTGCTTATTGTATCTATGTAGGTATATATATACCTGTTTGTTTTAAGTTTGGTCCACACAAAAATATCCTAACCAAACCTTTATAAAGTATTACAAAGTGTTGCCATTCGGGTGTTGAGAGGTGAACTTGTGTTTGGTAAATATCCTAACCAAACCTTTATAAAGTATTATAAATTGTTTTCATTTGGGTGTTGGGCAAATACAAGAAAAATGAAAATGTTAAACAATAAGTTAAATCTTAGGTTAAATTCATTTTGTTTGTTGTAAATCATCAATTATACCTCGAGGGAGAATATCTTAAAGTAAGGTCAATAGTATTAACTATTGAAGATACTAAGCAATATGATTAACTATTAAGTTTACTTACCACTGCTGGAACTGTATTATTTAAATACATATTCTCTAAATAGCATTTTGTAGAATCAAAACTTCCTTTGGTGGAAAATACTCCGCATTCCTTATATTATTTTCAATGACTTTCTTTATATTCTTAGTAAGTTTAAAATGATTCTTAATGCTTATGATCAACAGTTTTTTTTTAGTGTCGATTTGTCATTAGACCGTATCACGCTAACAAAAATGAATACCGTGATGTACATTGTTGTGATGCCGTAATGCGCGAACAGATAACGAATATTGCGCTATAAACTATTGTCGCCGCAACGCGCGGGTACCCCCCTAGTATATATATATATATATATATTAAAGTTTTTGTTAACTCTTCCTCATGTTTTGTTTTGTTTAACCCCATTAATTATATAGATAGATTTTATCTCAATCATTAAAGTTGATTTTATTCTAAATTTGATTATTGCAAATAGATTTTATTGTAAACTGATGTGATTTTTATTTTATTGTGAACTAGTTAACCATCCTGGAGAACTTTAGAACTCTATTTTACCCGGTTCATCCTGAAGAACTTTAGTTCATCTTCTCTCAATACTCATGAACTCTTCTTCCTGAGGAATTGTAGTTCATCCAGTTTTATTCTTCTTCCAATTTAGAAGTAAAATTTATCCTGTTTATAAATCATATTATCCCACCATATCAAAATGCCAACATATACTAACATAACATATGAATATATACTTCATGAAGATCACAGTTATGAGTGAAATGGAGGTCTGCTATGATTCATTGAAAATGTGTATGTTATTATAATAGAAAATAAACTGTTTAACCATCCTGAAGAACTTTAGAACTCTAGTTTATTTGATTCATCCTGAAGAACTCTAGTTCATCTTCTCTCAATCCTCATGAACTCTTCTTCCTGAGGAATTGTAGTTCATCCGGTTTTCTCTTCTTCTAAATTACTAAAGAAGTAAAATTTATCCTGTTTATAAATCATCTCATCCCACCATATCAAAATGCCAACATATACTAACATAACATATGAATATATACTTCATGTAAGATCACAGTTATGAGTGAAATGGAGGTCTGCTATGACTCATTGAAACTGTGTATGTTATTATAGATGAAAAGTGTATGCAAAACTGTAACAATTATCATGTTAACATACAAACTGGAACAACTTATGCAATTGTACACAAATGCAGGGATCAACTCTTCTTCCAGCCAAGTTCTTCCGGTTCCCATCTTGTTCTCCTCTTCAATAGCTTGTAACCGAAATTTGGCCTTGTGAAATAGGAGACTTTCATGAAAGGTCTGTGTCATTATTCTACTCTTAGTATCATCAATCCTGACAATATCTCGTATCTCAGCTTCAGAAAGCCCATTTAGAGCATCTTCTAAGCTTCTAATTGTCTTGCCATGTTCACTGGTGAAAATGTGATACATGCCTGTTTCTTTCTTATACTCCCAGTTGGTCACCTGTTTTCTCTTAACCACATGAAGCCTGTTAGTTATCAATATTAGATGGATTCGGTTTCTGTCAGCCTGTCTCCATTCTAGATCTGGAACTGTACTATGTGTTGTGAATGACCCATCAGCTCTATAGACTACCAAATTTCCATCCTTGTCAACTTCAAGTGTCGAAACAAGATTGTCAATGCTGCGTTGTGTGGCTTCATCTACTTCCCCGTATAAGTCATCCAAATACATCTTTAACCTCAGCATTAAGGAGTCCTCTTGTGAACACGTACCCTTCATATCACCACGTAACTGTCTAACATCACCCAACTCATGGTCAGTGAGGTTGTACATAGCTTCTTCAGCTGTAAACGTTATTACCTTATCCGAACAGGTTATGAACAGGTATACTTTCCTTGATCATCATACCTCCAGGAGATGATTCTTCTCCTTTCAGCATGGACATCTCTGTATTCATCCTCCTCATTGATCACTTTTCCTTTTCCCTTCTTAGCCACTGACTTCATTCTCTTGGTGGGGGGGGGGGGGGGGGTTTCTGGTGCCTTGGGTGGAGATGATGGTTTTGGGGGTTTGTTTAGGTGAGGATATGGAGATGGAAGAGTATGACCACTTCTAGGTTGTGGTATAAAGGGTGTGAAGTTGTCTATTCTAAACTTTGGTGGAAAAGGCTTTAATGTTACGGGTTTAGGAGGCTTTACAGGTCTACTAGTTCTAGGAGGGTTTCTTCTGGGTTGCTGTGAGGCTAGAGTTCTGTTCAGATCGGAAAATGCACCTGGTGGTATTGATTCACCTATAACCTTTAAGATTTTGTTATGTTCAAGTATGGTATTTGAATATTTGATTCTCAAGCTATTAATACCAGAATGATTGATCTTTTTTGGGTCCTCCCCCCTCATCTTAATGAAATAGCATTTGAGAAGCTTGATTTCTTCTTCCTCTGTCATAGGGTTTTCTAGGATCATCTATATCTCTTCTTCACTCTTTATCTTCTCCTACCTTTCATCAGCATCTATCTTTTCCTTCAGTTTTAATTCACCATCCTCTTGAACAACCCTGGACATCATATCGCATAACTGATTAGCAGTCATTAAATTTTCTTGTTCAAGAGTTGCCCATCCCCTGGCTATGATAATATCTCTGAACTTCCAAAGGAGTTTGGCATTCTGAGGGTTTTTTACCAGTCTGATCTTTTCTTGTTCAGCTTTGATCTCCTTGTCAGATTCTGTGGCCATTCTTCTTTTTTATTGTCTCCTTGTTAGAGTCCATCGTTGTCATTTTCTCATCAATAGACCTTCTCTTGATTTCCTTTATCAGACCCATTATTACTTTATCATTTGAATAACGCAGCATGTCTCCTTGTAGTTTGAATGCAAAGGCCATGTCTCCTTCCCTTTTTATTTGTTCAGCTTTCTCAGCATCTGCAAGTGCCTGTTTTATCATGTTTACCTCATCTTCTGGGAGAGATACATGTTGATCATGAATGAATGTTGGAGGCTTTCTCTTCTTAACAGCTGCAAACACCTTGTCAGAATTTGATTGGTACCGGGGCATCACCATTTTTCCTTCCCTGAATCTGATTGCTTTAGCAGAAAAATCATTCTCATCTGTAGGTCCAGTCTTTGGCTCAACAGGCTTTGTCTCTTTAACAGGTGTAACTACCTTGTCTTTAACTTCGTCTTCTTCAAAACCAGCTGCAACAACCTTTTCTATTTCAGGAGTATCAGGGGGAGCACAAGGCTTTAAAAGAGGAATGATGGTTAGAGATGAATCACTAGGCTTTAAAAGAGGAATGATGGGCAGAGATGGAGCACTCCTTAACCCAGTGCAGTTAAGAGTATTCCTAATCATCTTTTTTCTCATGAAATATAGAGCTTCAGGAGCTATCTCCATATTTGTGGTTTGTAGATCACTCATCACACTTGTGATAATCTGATTATCAGCAGTCACTTGCACCGGATGAAGTTGTTTAACCAGATCAACTAGTTCAACCCAATGAAGTTGTTCAACCAGATCAACATGGCCTTCTTCCCTCGGATGAAGTTGTTCAACCGGATCAACATGGCCTTCTTCCTCCGGATGAAGTTGTTCAACCGCATCAACTTGTTCAATTTCATCAACATCTGAGGAAGACACCCTGTGCAAGATCCTATTTTGAATTAAATCTATTTTGACATGTGAATTTCATTTCAACGTATGGTTGAAAACCTTACCTATCACTGGCTTTCATAAATTTTCCTGCCTTCAACCGTTCGATTTCTTCTCCTTGAGCTCTCACAATTACACGGAGAGCTTCCAATTCATTTTCAAGTTTTGTACATCGAACCGTCAATTCAGTATGTGTCATGCTGCTCTCAACTGGTGTGTTGCCAGTATCTTTGAGCAAAGAAGAGCAAATAAGACGACCTTGTTCATGCTCAGCACCCATGGTTTCTTGGCACCTGGGATTCCTGTTGTCAATCAAAGCTTCCTGAATAGGTTCCCTGACAGAAAAAGTTGCCGTGGATTGGGTCTTAATGATGTTGGCACTGTCCTCAGGGTCCAGAGGGACTTCATGAGTAGTGTCAGCCCTTTCCACCTTAATGATACCTGATATGTGCGTCGTGCGAAGTATCAAACAGTGTTCAAGATCAAGTCAATTTAGGTCTGGCCGATCTAGGTTCGAACCTGGAGTTCGGACTGGCCGAAGCTCGGCTAGCCGGTATAAATATGTGTTTGGTCTTTGTAATTGGAGTTTTGAGCGTAAGAGATAACTGCTAAGTGTGTGTTTCTGAGAGTGTTTCTCTGTGTCTGTATTCTGAGTGTTCCTGATTGTAATTGTTCATTTTGATCAATAAATCAATCGGTTAATTACGTTTCGATGTCCGATTAGCTAGATCGTGTAGACGATCCGATGCTCACGCATTTACACACCTGACTTGCTTCATCACTACTAAAATCACCTTAGGGTTGGGGAATCTACTTCATGTGGCCTAGGTGATATATCACCCTCATTCTGAGGTAGTCCTGTGGAGGGTCTAGGTAAAGGAGACCTAGTCCTCTTCCTTTTGGGTGATTGTGGAGTGCATGTGGTATTTTTGGGTGTGGTTTTTGATGTGGACATCCTCTTCCTTTTGGTGGTAATTTGTATATCAGTGGAAGAGGATGGTCAATCTAGTGTGGGCTCAACACTTGTTGGTGTAACAATGTTGTCACCAGGAGCAGTCCTGGCCTTAGGAATAGGGTGTGATGTGCCTTTACCAAGAAAAACAGTTTTTTCACTTGTATGTTGGAAAATGTTTTACTTGTAAAAGATTTTAGTTTAAGATCTTGTCAGGACCAGATTTGAGCATCTTGTTCTCATACGATTTATCACACAAGTGCGGAAATCATGTGTGATGGTCGATATGGGTTGGATTTGCCTCAACGATCACCCATGGGTGATCTCTAAAACTCAAAAACACACACTAACACCAAGAACACACACACAGGAGGCTCTCTTCAGTAGGCAAACCTTGATGCGTGCTCAATAGGGTTTTTCCAAGTAGTATTTATACTACTAGTGTGATGGAGACAAGGAGAATGTTTGACACGACACAATCATTACCTAGAATTCAACAAAATATCCTAATAGTAAAAGAAGTTCGCTAAGCATTATGTCAAGTTCGCTAGATATCAATAAGTCCGCTAACAAGTACGCTAGGTATTATCTAGTCCGCTAACAAGTACGCTAAGCATTAACAAGTCCGCTAACATAAACAAATACGCTAACAAGTTCGTTACTAACTAATGAAGTACGCTAGGAACATTTATAAATACTCTAAGCAAACAAGTACGTT